>JAAGVU020000035.1:6318213-6354399 GCA_011763525.2 Mormyrus iriodes
GTGGAGCAGGAGTGTTTGGTTACACAAGGATATGGGGTTTGGTAATTAAGAGCAGCGGGGAGTCGAGCCGAGAGCTGGCCAGGCGGCCAAGAGAGCAGAGAGTGTTCCTTTCTCAGCGAGGGCTTTCCGGCACAGCCTTCCCGTGGCCGAAAGGGGGAACGTGGGAGACAGGGGCCAGATGAGGAGAGGAAAAGGGGGGGTGGGGGCAGAGAGAGAGAGAGCATGGCCGCACACTGTCGTGCCATGACGTGATTTAGGGTAGGAAATGACCCGCCAGCCCGCGTGCCGCCTGCCAGCAGCGCGACATTAGATATGAGAAATGCTGCCTGGATTTATCTGAAGTGTTGAAAGTAAAAAGGGGGGATATTAATAGCTATGTGTGAACAACGGGGAGGGCAAAACGGAGGAAAACTGACAGGGACAGGCTCCGAGAGTAGCCCCCCCAGCCACCCCCGGGTCCAACCTCGCAGTCACGGACCCTGGACGCCTAGACATCGATCATAGCGAGACCGTTAATACAGATCCCCACAGCAACACGGGCAGACCTCCTGTATCTCCCCACCATTTCCTGCTATAAGTTTCACAATGAGACAGAGGAACGTACAAGTACTGTGCAAAAATCTCAGGCAGTCAAAGAAAATATTTAAAACTATAGTATTTCTCTGGGTAGTAAGTGTATATGTACTAGAAAAATCACATTAATATTAGGACATGTGCAAATGAACAGAAACGCAAAAAGAATTTCTTCTGTTGCCCATAACATTACTGATAACTGGTTGTAAAGCTAGAAGAACACCGTTTCAGTTCCCAAACCTCTCCTCAGGGGCACCTCAGCCATTCCGTGTACCCATTAAATTTCACCACCAGCTAACGTAGCTAAATTAGTTTAAAAAGTCAGTGAGATATTGATTAGCTTTGGGTTTGAAATGGCTAAGCTTACACACTTTGACAGACCTAATATCATAGCATTACACCAGCATGAAGATCATTAAAACATCCTTTTCCTTTGGCTGCCTAAGACTTTTACACAGTACTGTAGGTGTTGATTATTTTCGTATGTGGAAGCTGTGCCCTGGGACATCCCCATTAGCATCAGGTAGTACTGGGCGATATGGACCAAAACCAATATCAAGATCATCAATATCAGCAATTTTTAGGCCGATTAGCAATGCATGATATTTCCTATTAAATGTGCCGAATGTTCGGTTTTAAATCAAAACCACATGTGAGATATAACAATTATTCTTCACCTTTCCCCTCCATCGAATTCCCTGCGAGACGCTGCTAACTGAAGGGTTTTATTTTAGCTGTGAATTCTAGGACTCTCACGTTGTTTACAACCAATAAGGGATTCTATTGGTCTGTATTTAAAATCTTTAATTGAGCCCAAATTTTCACACACAATAAAAGTATATTGATATTAACAGATTGTCACCTTGCGTTGCGTTTTGAAAATATACCAATATACTGTAAGCATCCACTATACTGCTCAGCCCCAGCGTCAGGCTCCTCCGACGCAGCTCATGGCTCCCCCTGTAGGCCGGCCTGGCCCGGTCCACAGCCACGATTACGAGTGCGTCATCACCCCGCGTATACTTTTATTAGTAGCTACATGTCTCTCTAGCCTCAGACTTAGGAGGTTATTTTCACCTCTCAGACAATCAGAAGGGAGAGCGGTTCTGTCTTTGGTTCTGGGTCTGCTTGTCAGCAGCTGCTCTGTTCACCTTACAGGAACTAAAGTGGGTTTGGGTTAAAAGAAGTAAAGTAGTAAATAAAAATAAAATGGCAGTAAAATAAAAACGGTGGGGGAGGGGGGGTGTTTATGGGAGGCCAGCGGAGTGACGTGGGTGTCTCGCTATGTCGCCGCCAGTGCTGGGGGGGCTTGACTGTGTTAAGCACTGGTCCGACACCACATGCCAGACTTCTCACTTCAGAGCCCCCACCTCCCCCACTTTGCTTCATCTGTGTGGCCACCCTGATGAGAGCCCAGGGTATGCTCCGTCCATGAGTCACTGAAAGCTTTTTGGGATGCAACCAGATCACCCCCCCCCCCTCCACCCACCTTCCCTTCCAAGAAGTGTAGTAATTAAGAAACAGGGCCTTTGGTTCCCTTCCAGGACGAGATTAGGTGCTTTCCCACCACAGGAACTTTTTTTCAGGAACCACCACAGGAATTCTGCTCATTTTATTGTTTCTTGAGGGCACTTCCGGAACCATTTTTTACTCCGTGTTCCAGACTAGGTACCTTTCATTCAGCAAAAAACTACAGTTGCAGGGCTTATAGCGATAAACTTGCTGATCGGTTGACCACAAGCACTGGCACTAACTTGGAAGTTACGCAGAAGTGCCGGGAAAACTGATCGAAGCAGTGGAGCAAAAATGGAGCAGATGGAAGTATTTTTTATGTACTTCAATTACATTAAATGCATTTATGAATACTATTTTGCTTGCATCTGCATTGGAAATTTAATTTGATAAGGGATATACTTTTGCCTACTATCGCCGGTGCTGGCGGTGAAACTTGCCAGCACTTATTTTACATCGAAGGATCAATCCACTGTCCAGATTTAATAATAAATTATAAGCATGTCACAGGTCGTATATAAATAATAGGCTGTGTCCTGTTTTGATCGCGATTAAAACGACTTGTTAATCCTCCATTGTTTTGGGGAGGCGTTGTAGTTTCATATGAAATTACGCATGAAGTTTAACCTACAAGCTTTTTGTGTTTCCCATCATATAAGGTCACAGTTCCTGTTGCACGGTGGGTAAACGACACATGAAAGTGGTCATTGGTAATGCGCCTATTAAGAAACAGATTAGGAAACGGGGCCATTCCCTGGGGTTGGTCTCTGTTTCTCTGTGTGCTTAGTCCCCCATCGCACTGCTTTTGTTAACTTCACCTCTCACTCATCAGTCAGCTGTGCCATTGTTTTGCTACTTTAGCAATTAGCAATTCTAGCTGCGTTGCCACACTTTCCCTGGGGGCAAACCCATCATCAAGGCCACGGAAATGAGGCCAAGCCCCCATCCCCCACCCCCTGGTTTCCCCATCCTCTGGATGGCGTGTGGGAATGGACCTGGTCGGCGCTGGGGGCCAGGAAACAGGCCATGCCCCTGCCATCAACACCCGTTGGGGCGGTCCTTTGTGCTGATCAGATTCGCTGTGTTCTGCTGGCTGCCTGCGATGGTACAGTGTGTCACCTCAAGTCACACGTCACACACACACACACACACCAGCACACAAGCACACAAGCAGCAGCCCCCATGCTTCACTGCGTTACAGGTATGTAAACATGGCCAGCAGCAGTCGTCTCAATGTTCAGATCACCCTGGGTGGGGGTGAGGGTACCTTTGTCTGGCATTCAGAGGGCACCAAATTTGTGTGTGTAAACTTTAGACCCCCACTATGAGTCTGCGTGTTTGTGTACAACATATCAAGATTTAAGTGTAAAAGTGATAGCGTTACGTGGGCCACGTTACGAGTTCATAACATACAGTACACAAAATTTTTATGATAAAATATGAACATCTTTTAAACCAGATTTTACATTCAGCCGATCTTGGCCGCTTCTTTGCTAACATTAAGCATTAAAGACCCATCAAGGGGCCCCGGACACGTTTCCCCCTGACCGCGCTCAGTCACTGCGCTCCTGCATGTCTTTTCACGCTCCCCGCTTTGCCTATCGCTCATTACACACCTGTGAGATGCATATGGCCGCCTCTTCTTCCTGAATCTCTTCTCAGAATTCAGGCTTCCTCTGCCCTTTCACACATTTCTCTCGGGTTGTGCATTTGGGACCAGTTACTTGAGGCCTGCATTTATCTTTAAATAACTGTAGGCTTCCTCTCCAGACATGAGACAGCACACCACACTTCCTGATTTATCGAAAACACCCCGCAACACAGCGCGAACCTAGGGGGTATGGGGGAGGGCACGTAACCCTCAGTGTCGTCTGCAGAATCCCATGAAGAAAAAAAAAGGCTTTGCTTTTGAAGTTTGAGTGCCCGTTGGCTAAGAGTTGAAAACATGGCAAGATAGCTGAGTTGTGGTGTAAATAATCAGAGGTGCGGGGAGGCCGTGGAGGCAGAGGCGACCCCTAGGGGAGTTTCGAGTAGGTGAGAGAGAGAGAGAGCGTCATGGGCGAGTTACCCCAATGTGACGTATACGCTTCAAGTCATACGACATGCCCCACGTGACCTCCGATCCGGCAAGGGACAGTGTACCCATGCCCTTAAGGGATGGCGCTTACCTTAAATCACCCCAAGTAAATAACCAGCATGAAAAGTTTAAGTGACGTGAGTCACCTGGACTAAGGGAGTCTGGTCGGCGGACCATTGACTGTAAAATGAAAGCCGGACTTCCCGGGGGAGGTGTGTTGCAGACAAAGGGGCCTCAGAGTGGCGTGCCAATGCTCGATAAAGTGAGGGGGGGTGTTGGTCTGAAAGCACGGCCCCTGCTCTCAGGCTTGTTGGGGCAGACCACGGACCGGCGGGGGGAAGCAGTCTGCGGCTAAACAACGGCTCGCTTCAGTGCAGCGGAGTGGGGCTTCAAAGGCCTGCCTTTGGGGGGGTGGCAAGGCTTTTCAGGATTAGGGGGCACTGTATTTGTGAGTCTGCAGCGGCAAGGTCCATACTGACCAACAGGGACCAGTGTGCACGCCTGCGCACGACAGACAGTGGGAGGCACTCTCTTAGCTCGTTATTAAGCTGCTCCTAATTAAAGTCTGAAGGTGGGTACAGGTGGTGGCAGTCAATGACATCAGAGCCTTGATTAGCGCGTCTATCCTGGGACACCCAGGCGGCGGTTTTGACTCTTTTTTTTCTTTCTTTGGTCTTTTTTGAGAATGAGCAACAAGGGCTGGTGTACAGTAACATTCACATACCTTCACTTTAAATACTGAAAGTTTGGGCCAAACCTGGGCCGTTGGGGTTCATGGAGACGGCCTACACAGATCATCACGCCAGTATGACAGGAGAAAACCAAAAACCCTTAAAGGCAGATACAGTCAGATACATTTAATGCCAGAGCAGGAAATAACTAGTTATCCGTCTTACACATGTGGTCACGTAAGGGGACATGTCCAGGTGGGAAGCGGACAGACGCCCGCCATTTACTGCTTGTAACCGCATGCCAGGTCCCCAAGCCTGGTAGAGATACAAGCACTCTGTGGGAGTACGTAAAATGCTCTTTTTCTGCTGTAAATCACGTTAAACCTGTCGGGACAGAGCAACCCTCTACAACTGGAGGAGCAGTCAGGAGGTGACTATTATTTGTCATTTGAATTTATAGAACCAATTTTCAGTTGACCCCCCCTCCGGTTTCCACCCTCCACATTCACCCCGCCCACCCGGGCCGATGGCCCAGACTGCTAATCCAGTGTCGTCCGCCAGGCGCTACGTTCCGTTAGCAGTGAACGAGAAGCCTGAGGTGGGTGTGGGGGCACGAGGGGAGCCAGGGACTTAGGATACTGGGAAGCGGTCCAGTCTGCTCGCTAATAGGGCTCAGGTGTTCTCACGGTCAGAGTCTCCCTCCGCACGCAATGCCCATTAGCCGCCAAGGTTTCCCCCACTCGCCAGGGTGAGTCAGGGCTCCTGCTGGTGCAGCCACCATTAGCTTCCAGCAAGGGCCGAACCAGAGCACATGCTGGAATGGGGGAGCGCGTTTAAATTTTACTTATAGTGGTTATCATTTAGTATCGATAAATTGGAATATGTGGATTTGGAATACAAACAAAGCCTAAATTTAACAAATTTTAAATATGAAAATCCATAAAAGCCTTGTTGTGGCTAGAGTTTATTTCCAGCTCTGTAATCAGAAGATCTGGAATGAGGAGCAATAATCAAGATGTTACCGGCTTACCAGCTGTACTGAAGAGTTTCCCTGGATCCATCCTTATTGCACCAAATATAAAAAGCATGAAGCATGAACTTCAGACTATATAGTTAAAAGGACGACCAGTGACAAACAACCTTACACCTGAATTTAAGGCTTAAAAAACTGCTTGATCTAAAATGTTTATCAATTTTGCTTGCTGTAAAACAGAATTCTGTTGGTTTATAGGAATTATAGGGATGTAAAACTGAAGAGGTGCTTATGCACTGTCCACATGGTACACATCATGATCCGCATACTGTGTGCTAATTTCCTGATTTTCTATCACATCTGTGAGAATCACTGTTATGCAAGCATCAAAGTCTAGCTGAATTAGCCTTTGCTTGCGTAAATTTGCATTACGAATCCATTCCGTTCGGCTGTTCTGCAGTACTTTTTTTTTTAAGTGAAGTTGGAAATTTTCAAGTTCCGCATTATAGGGAATGCACTGGTACATCACGATGTGTGATACTACTGATAATGAATAATATATAGAATATGTGCTTTTTCCTTCAGATGATCCATGCATATCGATGCATGATGATACCGGTGTTCTTCATTTTGACCAAACAGATGGTGGTGAGGCAACCAGCTTGGTTTGGTCTCACTTTTTCTAGTAAACAGGGTCACATCAGCGTGGGTACGGCTTGGGAACAGCTCGCGGTACGGCTTGGGAACAGCTCGCGGCACGGCTTGGGAACAGCTCACGGTACGGCTTGGGAACAGCTCGCGGTACGGCTTGGGAACAGCTCGCGGTACGGCTCGGTTCTTCGCGACAATGGAAAAGCGCCATATGATTGAGTACCATCAGTCAACCTGTCACCCAGTTGCCTTGGGTTATATCTGAGTTATTCTGATCTGTTATCAGCAGAAGAAGAGGCTAGAGATTTGAAAGCACACAGTTCTTTACCTTTGCATTTGTAGTTTGGGAATTTAGCATAGATTCAATCTCACGGTGGTTTAACCAGAGAAAATGTCGCAGGAATATGGATGCTTATACTCTTTTGTGTGTTCAGAACAGGGGAAATTACGGAACCACGATGAAATAACTATTAAAATCATGTGGGATCCACAAAGGGAGTCTGTGTGCCAGCTCTTGGGGGGAACGCCTCTGTAAGGCTCCCCCTGAAATAACTCCAGAGTTGAGCTGTGAATCTCCCACCACAAACAAAATGCTCCTTTCTGTTTGACCACAGCACATATTTCACTGCTTGAGATACAAAAGGCTCACACAGATGATCTGCCAGGAAATGACTGCTCGAAATGGCTCAATTTCTTGTAGTGCGGAGTTTCAGAAACGGGCCACGGCCTGTACCGAAGGCGAGAACCAGTCCAAAACTGACCACTTACTTGACAGAAAACTACCAAAGGGGAACCGTTTCCTTTCTGTCAAAAAAACTGCAAAAGATTCAGCATGAAACCACTTCTGTCGTATGCTTGGCGTCTGCTTCGCATGGCTTTAGCTCTCAGAAGCTTTCAGCCTGTTGCGTACATGAAGCTTCGCCTCCGGCAGTAAGATCTTAACAAAACAAATCATGGGGAGACTTTAGATTAAAGGGCCTGAATAAACTCTTCATAAGGCATTCACACGGCAAATGCGTTCCGTTCACTGGCAGTATGTAAACACCCATCCATCCTTCATGCTTACTTGTCCTGTGCAGGGTCACAGAGCATATCCTAGAAGCTATCGGCAAGGCAGGGAATGATTAATTGTTCGGCACACATACACACTATTTGGCAATCCAGTTAACCTCAGTGTATTTTTAGACCATGGAGGGAAACACCCCCCCATGTAGCCTCATACCCAAGCTGCCTGCAGAACAGTGCATTTTGGGATACCCAGTAACTGGTCAGTTCTCCCTGATTGAATAAAGGCAGGTTGTCTATTTTGTCGCTATCGTTCGCATGATTACTAGTCACTCTTCCACATCGCTGTCACAATATAAATCGCAGAAGTACATATAATTCCCTGACACGCCCCTTCATTGCATGTGTAATTATGGGCATTAATGTGTCACCGCTGCACATACATTGACGGAAGGTAACCTTTATATTCTCACAGCATTTTTTCATCGCACTAAAGAATTTTGTGAGTCATTTTCCCTGCAGGACCGTCAGGAATGACGTAGGACACATGACGTGTTCGTCCGCCAGGTCAACAGGGTTATTGATTTGAGACGCTGATGGGTAATCGCGCCGGACTGACACGTCGGCCTAATAATAATTCAATGTTTAGGTGCCCCCCCTCCCCCTTCAACAGGTCCCTAATAGGTAGGCAATTCTCATGCCATGGAAGCATAATATTAGTGTAAAAATTTCAGCATAAAAGAAAAGTATGTGTTATAATTACATAGAGCTGAGCAATTTCTATAAATACTCTGGCTAATGACAGGCCT
Source organism: Mormyrus iriodes (assembly GCA_011763525.2). Taxonomy (NCBI): domain Eukaryota; kingdom Metazoa; phylum Chordata; class Actinopteri; order Osteoglossiformes; family Mormyridae; genus Mormyrus; species Mormyrus iriodes. The sequence continues at coordinate 6,326,485 of JAAGVU020000035.1, forward strand.
CATATTCCCTTATTTGAAAAGACTTGAAGCTAAAAACAAAGACTGTTAATTTACCCTGAGACGTGTTGCCAAGCTCTGCGCAGCCTGGGACATGCAGAAATGCTGACTGTTCCCCTATTTTTGATGCGGTTATTATTCACCAGTTGATGTAGTTTTGACCTGTGATGTGCGACCATGTGAAAATCCAGCCCGTTTCCACGATAGGTTCTTCTCTGGCAAGCATGTGCTCTTGGCGTGGAGACAGGGCTTTGTGTCAGTTAACCTAGAAAACCCAGGTAGGGGGAACCGCAGATCCAGACACGCAGAATGAACGTCGGAGAAGGAGAACGTAAAGCCTGCCGCGTCCCGTATATGCTGTCTGCTTTCACTGTCTGTCTCCACTGTCCTGACGTGAACATAGAATCTGTCCAGAGTGACTCTGGACAGCAAAACACGAACCTCCTCATGGGTTCCCCTTTCTTTACACCTATGGTGACACAGTCACTAAAACGGTAATCCTGAGTATCCAAATAATGTGCTATGTACGACCCCCTGATTATATGAATAAACATGAGAACACAGCTAGAGCTAATATGTCTGTCAAAAGTGCCTATTCATCCCATCTTTCTCAACGTACTCTTTAGAACACATGACAGTGTAAAAGCGGTGTTTTCATTTCACGGCCTGCCTTCGGGTTCACAGCAAAATAGCTAGCATGAGTCGCTCTTGCAAAATCGCTGCTGTATAAAAGACTAAGTCACCTCAGATAAGTGCCGGGTAATCCCTGTAATGGTGATAGTCACAAGGTATCTTCGCTCGTTATTGCACCTCCTGACCATCTGCATTAGTTTATGGTTCAACATGGAGGCAGTCATTGAGAAAGAATGGGCCATTGTATCCCTTAATCCCCCCTCCCAAGCTTGCTGCATCTACATGTGCCCTTATTCTGAGAACTTTTGGGAAGTGAGACGTGGGCTGGCATGTGCTGACATGGGGACCAGGCCTGTCATCATCCCCCGAGCGTTTGCTTGCCAGCACACTGTGCCACATGGCCCTGGCCTCCAGGGTCAGTTTCATCCGCTCCCTCACCAGTCCGTGGCCCATACACTTGTCACACGTGACCATGGCTGTGTGACACATGCAGCCCTGAAACAATAGCACCAGTAAAAGCGAAACAAAACCAGTTTGGTCTATTCTGATTAATGTCTGAATGTGTCTCTCCTGTGGCCCGGCCGAGGTGTTTCAGGAGCGTCACGTAATGTAATCGATCTGCCACAGAGCCATAGCGAGGGATTATGTTCTGTTGCATGACTTCATTTCCCACCTGACTTCTGGACTGTGAACAATTAACTGCGTTTTCTGTGCCACTATTGCAGGATTGTCTGTCTGGTGCTGACTCAGAATTAAGCGCTGGTGTAAACTGCTCAACATGAACGCGACCTGTCGCCACACCATTGTTTTCTTTCTGGACGTGCTCATCCCTTGACAATCCAAGATCACTCCAGAGGCATTAGTTTACTGTAGTCATGGTCACTTGTGTTTCCTTGGCAAACATGGAGGTGGTGCGGAGAACAGAACTAGGGGCATGAAGGTATATTGCTGTCCTGTTCCTGCCCCATTCCTGTGCCATTCCTCTGCACGGCGCATTTATACCGAGGCCTTCCTTCACTTCTAATCCCAGGCTGTTCAAGTTTCTCTAGGGAAGGTGGATGAATGAAAAACAACACAAAGAAGAAGAAAGAGGCAGGCTGGGAGGGAGGTGGGGTGGGGAGTCTTGCCTTTGATTTTATGTAAGCCTCGCTTTGACTTCCTCTGAAGTCACCTGGGGCAGTGTGTGGGGTAAATGGGGCAGTTTTGTGACCAGGTAAAGATGGGGGACGGGGTGGTGGAATAGTGGGTTTGTTGGTCAAATGAAACATGAAGAAAATTTCAGAAGTTGGCTTGCAGCGTATAAACAATGTCAAAAGAGAATGAACAAGAACAAGTTGCTTCTCTTCAAGCTCGTATGCTAACGTGCTAACATGCTAATTTGCAGCCTCTCTTCTCTCTTACAGCCACCATAAAGAAGAACAACCTGGGCTGTATGACGGGATATGGCACCAATGGCACCAGCATGTCCACCATAGACGGGGTCTCCTTTTCCGAGGGTGAACTCCTCCTTCAGGTTGGTGACGATCAAGGGCGGACTAACCCTAAGTGGGGCACTGGAGATATTTTGGAGCCAAAGGAAAAATGAGAGGGAATTATAAACAATGGGATGTCAGTAATGTGAATGTAAAGTGTGGGGTGCCAGAGGGAAAACTTACCGATGAAGGTGGGGGTGGGAATGCTGTTGGTAAAATTTGCTGATTGGGGGAGGGGGGTATCGCGGCAGAGGATCGAGCGGTCAAAATTAAGAAGTTTAATGATTCCCTCTTTTGCTAAGGTTATTCTTGATTTTTTTTGTGTGTTCTCTCCACATCTGTTCACGTCTGATGTTGTGTATCACTTTAGCAAGACAGTATCAGACCAAAGAGATGTAACGTTAGTCTTGTAACTTTGTGCCATTTTCTTCTTTTTACTTTGTGCCAGTTTGCTTGGCAGTGAACAGCCGGTAGACTCCAGTGATAAAAGAAGGCTGGGTGAAGTCTCAAAAGAGAATAGTCCATTACAGCTGGGACGGGGGCAACTTTGTCTGTCCTGAGAATTGTCTCTAAAAATGCAAATAAAACACATGTTGTTATTATTAAAATTATCATATTGTATCCTTAAATGTCACTTTTCAAAATTCTGCCTTTGTGGGGCCCCTAGTTTTGTGGGACCCCCAGCGACTGCTTACCCTTGCCTTATGGTGAGTCTGCCCCACGTGATGATGGACACAATGCACCCCCCCACCGGCCTACACAGGGGGCCCCCCAAGGGGCTGTTGAGTAACCCTGGCTCTGGCCTCTCCCTGCAGATTTAGCTGGAGATGCAGGCAGGCAGAGAACAGCCGGGCAGGGAAGAGGCAGGCGTCAGCTTGCCCCCGTTCAAACCGAACACGCCCAGAGGGCAGGATCTGAAACGGAACACCCTGCTCTTTGAAACCCGCTCCGGCTGCGCGCCCGCCTTCGCCCATAAACGCGGCCCCTCGCCTCTCCTTTAAGCCACCATATTGGTTTCGTCTGAAATGCATTTATTTGCGACGCGCCGAGAATCCAACGCCCCACTAATGGCGAACGTGCTTGGCGTGTGCTCACGTTACATCACCATGAGCGAACGTCACTCTGCGAGCGTGTGAGCGCCATCTGAGCAGAGCTCCCTGCGCCGCGATACCCTCCCCGTAAGAGAATGCAAATATCCCACCACTGACCGCAGGGCCTTTGACCCCACGGGGCAGCCGGTGAGGCTACAGCCATAAGAAACGCCCCCTGGGAGGTTGCACAACGTGTGCACACGCACATGCCATCTCCCTCTGCCTAGGTGCCAGGAGCATGGCTGTAAGGTATAACTGTAGCCTCCCAGAGGTGATTCTGCCAAGGACGTTCATTATTTCAAAGCATGCGATCCTATGATCTTTGTGGTAAGTTTTCCAGAAAGAAGTTACTGCACCCAGAACCTTCAGAAATTATTTGTTTTGGATTTTCTGTAATGTTCAGACCAGCTTCCTCATGCTCAGCCTGGCCTTCAGAACGGCCAGGGGTTATCTGTGGATTTCAGTCTGCGCGTTAGCAAAACCTCGCCGGTGGAGACACAGCCCGATATCACTCTTAGCTGTCAGTCACTGCATAAACAACCCATGATTTTTAAAACCACAAGCTCACATGGTGCTGCGTGGTGCCACAGCTGTGTGCTGGGAAGTCTTGTGGTATCTGTCAATCCAGGCACCCCCCCAGGAAATGCAAACTGTGGCTTTCTCCCCCTCCAAAACAAAACAAAATTTTGCCCTGTCTCCTCCACTCTGATTGAGGCCCTGGCCCCTCCGAACTGTTACGCTCAGGTTTTCTCTTCTGTCCCCTTAGTTCCTCAGGATGCCAGGTTCATCTCTGTCATTTGAAGGCTCGAACTCCAGCTTTGTTGAGTACTGAGACCCGAAGCTTTGTTCATGGCTGGCAAAAAAATACAGAAATACTCTGTGTGACCAGCAGTGGGTAAACAGGAATGCCCTGGGATCCGGCGTTTGGAGACACGGGGGTTCGCTGTGCTGTGCCTCCTTCCCGACACGTCCCGCCCCACCCAGATTTAGAGCATTCTTTGGCAGCTATGACAGAAACGTCCTCTGTTCCCTTATTGCTGGAAAAATGCAGATTCCCATAAAACCCATTCTAAAAAATCTGTTTCCCCTGCCAGCAGTTTTAGCTGTGCGGAGGCCTGGCGCAGGCGCAGAAATGAAAAGCACTTTTTGAAAAGTGCGCCCACTATTGGTCAAATCAGGCAGAAGAATGTGCACAAGTGAGCTTCCCGAACCGCCTGACTTGGCATTGAATTGGGAGAGGGTGACAGCTGGAATCCCAACTCGCTGTGGCTCACTGCCAGGCTCCCACAGACACTTCCTCACAGCCAAAGTCTGCCGCTACCAATTTGCCGCTCTTAAGCAATGTTTACATTTCATTCGTTTTTAACACGCTCACTCACAGACGTTGGCCTGACCATGCTGCGCTGCTTTAATGTGGAGCGAATAACAAGGCGAATCCAGAACACCACTGGGAAGTATGCCGCACTGCTCATCAATCGAACATGCTAATTATTTAAAAAGATCGAGGGTGCAGTCAGGGTGAAAGCAGGGAAGAGAATATGCGGCCCAGATGGGGTGCAAAGGGCCCGTTGTTGAATTTAGGCAGCAAAGTTAGAGATTGTGCAGGAGAAAAAGGAGAGGCCTTCGTCTTTTTCGGGCTGTTTTGCGTGGACATTCTCGCCTCCACTGTATCAATTGAATCTGTCTGGCATACCCCCCCCCCATCTCGATGCTGGTGGTGGGGGGGGGGCGGAGTCCATTGTTTGCAAGGAGCAGGAACCCTCGCGTGACTGGGAGGTAAACGCTCTCCCCCTCCTGTTGACGTGTTTAGCACCTGAATGAAGACGTCAGTAAGTGTGTGGAATGTTTACCCTGCCTCGCTCCCTGGCCCTCCCTCAGCACACCACGCTTTTCCCAGCTCCTGACTCTCCACTCCAGCGCATCTAGCATGTTTTCTCCACCCATAGAAAGGGCGTAAATAAAAGCCAGGAGCGTTTGGAAGCTCCGTGCTCCCAGGTCGCCGGTTGTGACGATAATATGACCGTGCCTGGTCTGTAGCTTCACATAAACGTATATCCTGGGTGTCCACCGGGGACCTCCTCACACCTGGTTGCATGGCGTCCATGAGGAAGTCCTCGCCTCGCTGATCTAGCCTGTCAACATCTCCATCGTGCAGTTCTGCTCCCGTTTCAGATTGAATGCAGAAGGTGTTGGATCGCTGCCTGCTCCGCTCAGGAAAACAAAAGATTAGCCGTGCACCAGGCACAGTTAAAAACCCTTACGGGCCACCCATCCTCAGGGATGGGACTCACAAGCTAGGATACGACAAGGAACACAGAGCAGCGGTGGTCCCTCGACAACAGCAAGGAGCAACTTCTCCTGACAGACGTTGCATCACTGTTTACTACTGCGTGCGTGCGTGCGTGCGTGCACTTATGCATGCCTGTGTGTGTACCAATCATGTCCACCTGCATGTGTTTCTGACACACCAACCCCGTGTGTCCCAACAGGCACTGAACGGCTTCGTCCTGGTGGTCACGGCCGAAGGCTATGTCTTCTACTCGTCCCCCACCATACAGGACTACCTCGGCTTCCATCAGGTGGGTTCCAGTGCAGTCTTATCCTTCCCGCACGGCCAGGTTCCAGCAGCTGTTCATCTGGATAAGACTCACACACATGATTGTTTGTCAGTTATAAGAACATATGGCCTGTCGTCAATCCATCAGTAGAGCTTTCCCTATCCATTTGGCCCATAAATTGAATGAAAAAGTGCAGATTGAAATGTCTTCCAGTCAATTTACATCTTGTCAACCATTTCCTTTTTATTGAACATGATTCTATAACTATGATTATGTAATCAGCCCTTTTTTGTGTTATTTGACAACAAAGGACAGTTAGGTAACCCTCTTCCAAGCAGGATCGTCTTACAAAGGACGTGTATTGTTGCGTTTTTTTTCTCCTTCCAGTTTTCTCTTTCTTGGTTTGCTACTTGCATGGCACTCGGGATGTCCCAGCGGGTTGAGTCGAAGCGGAGTGTTGGTATTGCGCTTCTGCTGGAGCGCTCCGAGCTGCCAACGTTCCAAGGCTGCGGTTGCTAGCACAGCAGCTTAATTAAGCCCCGGGTCCCTTGACATCAAAGGAAGATAACTAGCACTTGTTCCAGCAGCGTAATTAAATGCTTAAATGCAGCGCCAAAACTAGAAAAACCGGCTCTGTGCTGGACGTTGAATAAGAGCTCTCTCTGGTGTCATAAAAATAAGGAAGTACCAAGGAGAATGCGTTGTTTCATTCAGAGGCCTCTGATATGGTTGAGGCTATCAACAAGGCCCCTTTGCAGCAGTAAAGCTACGTCAACAGCTTTGAAGTACATTCTCGGATATCCTCACAGTCAGGCCATGCCCAGTTCATAAACCCTTTTTTTGTTTTCTTTCTCTAACAAGAAGCCTATACCTTTTCTCCTCAGTGAACATAGTGAAAGCTGTATTGTTCGAAAAGACAGGCATGCAGGGCTAGCGCGAGCCCCTTGGAGATGTATGCCGTCATCTTTAAAATATCCAACCTCTCTGAAACTCGCCATGTCAAGCCACCCAAAAAAACAAAAACATGCCCCGATTGCAATTTCTGTCTCCTGCAGGTGGTGGTGCATGCATGCATTACCCCCACCCAAGTTCAACATGTCACTTTGTGAGATGCCGTCTCCGTGCTCTGTATTGATTTTGGAACGAAGCTACGTGTTCCTGGAAGACGGCGGCGCCAAGATGCGTAACGAGTCAAAACATGGAATACCAGCAAGGCGTCTCCCGATGGAGTCCTATGGGCCCTTGCTAACATAGCGCCAGCATGATGCCATCACTTGGTGCCGGCCTGCATCTGCTGCGATCGATTCATTGATGGATGGATTCGCTGGAACCGTTGACTCCGGGATGAAACACATTTCCAGACATCCCCTGCAGGCTTCACCTGCGACTTCCAGCATCATTACACTTGGTGGGACTGACACACCACAATGGAGTGAAGGCAAAATAGATTGTGGATGGTGATTAAAACAGAGCCAAAATCTATATTTTGTTAGATTACCGTGTCACTGAATAATGAGCTTCCCATCAGTGGCACCACCTTAAACCCAAGTGTCTGATGTTGTCAGAGGTCACCTCCAGACAGGTCATTTCCACTTCGAGAAGGTCCTTGCGAGAGTTTGCTGTGCTCTTTCCCAGCGTTCCCAAGCGTTTTCTTAAACCAGAACATTCCAGCCAATGAACGGCAGGTGCTACTATGGCTTGCTCCGTGAGGGTGGCGTGAGAGCTGGTATCGGTTTGTGTTTCTTGGTGGGCGTCTGTAGGATCAGTCGGGAGTGCTGATCCCATGAGTCACGCATTGCCAGTCTGACCGTGAAATAAGACTTGTTTACTTTTGATACCTGCAATGCCCTTGCTCCCAGTAGTAGAATGGCACTTGAAATTGCAGATTCAGTACAACGAATACCAAAACAATGTCTCACTTCCAGCCTGGCAAATACAAAGGAGTACGCATGCTTTAGAATCACTAACTCATCAGACATGTTGCTCTGTGGGCGGTGTTCCCGCCTCGCAGGATTTACCGCGCTGGGGCTTTATTTGGTCATCACCTTTTTTTTTATTGTGCGATACCAGCGCAGAGGCCTGGCAGTATTTTGACAGTGACAGCACTTCCTACCTTTTGTCTAATCATCTGTCTTTGTACAGTTGCCCATGTACATGTTGACTCTGAAAAAGCCGTGTATTTAAGGCTCTGCGGGACAGCAGTGGTTGGTTGAACTGCTTGTGCCTGTTAAGAGATGGATTCCTTGGAGGGGTACATGTTGGCAGTTTTCCACAGCTTATTGGAGATGTAGCCGGTCATGGCGGCTATTGCGGCTCAAGGTTCCTTGGCAGGGGACATCAGTGTTAATACCATGGGAACTGCACAATGGCCTTCACTAAATCCTTGCTGACCCTGGTGTCCCTTCACCTTTCCTGATTCTCCCCACAGTCCGACGTGGTCCACCAGAGCGTGTTTGAGCTGATCCACACAGATGACCGCGCCATGTTCAGAAGGCAGCTCCACTTTGCCCTTGACCCTACTCAGTTCGACGTGGAGCAGGGAGGCGACAGTGAGTGTAGATTCGTACCACTCTGGCTGATGCCGAACACAGAAAACTCTAGTGTGTGACAGTAACAGAACAAGGAGCACCATCTTACTGCTGAAGTTAAAATTTTGAGTGTGGTTTTATCTTTTAGTCTGTCCGGTTGATGAAGGGGACGCTAGTAAATTTCAGCCCCAACTTCCTTGATTCTGCTGTAATTTAGCATCTACAGGCATTTTCAGAAAAGTCGTTCAGGCTCAATCAGTCAGGATGGCTAAAAGTCCAAGTCATCAGTTTAGGAAAATTTCTTTGGGACTGTAGGAACATCCTGGCTAAAAGAGTCCACAATTCAATAAGTACAGTGTTTTAATTTGTGTTCAAAGAGTGGCCTTTATGTGATTGAAACAAACACAGATTGTGTAACATCACAATAACAATGATCCCTGATGGTAAGCCATTATTTATGTTGTGTCATGTAGCATGCTTTAATCTTCGTGGCCATGTTTCTCCTCCGTTTAGGATTTCCTGTGTAACTCTGCCATATCCCGTTTCTAGGCATGCAAAGCCCCAGCAATATCAACACCAACATCGTGACCTTCGACCCCCAGCACATCCCCCCAGAGAACTCCTCCTTCCTGGAGCGGAGCTTCTGCTGTCGTTTCCGCTGTCTCCTGGACAACTCGTCTGGCTTTCTGGTAAACACGAGTGAACACAATCATTCCCTGTGGCTGAGCAAAGCGCAATGATTAAGCACTTTCCGTCACCGCAAGTCTGTTTTTCTTGTAACTAATGTTCCAGACTTGTCAGAGAAGGGCTCAAAACAAGACCCGTGAATTCTGTGGTTGTGATTGGTCTGGGCTAGGTTCTTTGAAATGGTTAAGCTCTCTACAGTAGTTATCCTTTGACTGGCTTTGCCAGCACTGATTGTAGAGTTGCAAGTCACCTGCTCTCCCGAGGTCCTTCCTGCCCACATCAAGCAGGGTACCCCTTCCTAATGTTCTCCATCTCCCTTGCGTCCAGGCCCTCAACTTCCAGGGAAGGCTGAAGTACCTCCACGGGCAGAATAAGATGAGCGAAGATGGCACTATGGGTCATCCCCAGCTGGCCCTGTTCGTTATTGCCACACCTCTGCAGTCTCCGTCTATCACCATGATCCGTTCGAAAACACTCATCTTCCAGACAAAGCACAAGCTGGACTTCACACCCTTGGGCATCGACCCTCGGTACCATTCCTGAAGCATGCTCATTACCCTGGACATTTTATTGTTTACATTTAACTGATGGTTATTTCTTAAGTTTCCCTGCTAGTTGCTATAATGATTCAGCATTCTTATTATTCTCTCTTCAGAGGGAAGGTGGTTCTTGGCTACAATGAAATAGAGCTCTGCATGAAAGGCTCTGGATATCAGTTTATTCATGCTGCCGACATGATGTACTGCGCAGACAACCACATTAGAAGTGAGTTTCATACACTATTAATAAATATAAAGCTTATAATCTTTTTGTTTGTCGACTTGCGTCACGTAATGTTTCGCTCGCAAAGCGATGTTGCTGCTCTGTAGCTGATTGCTCCGATACATTTGCTCATTATATTTCAAGAAAAACAAAAATGAACTGCTTTTCTTTCCCTAGTGATAAAAACTGGGGAGAGCGGTCTCACAGTCTTCAGGCTCCTGACGAAGACTCGGGGCTGGATCTGGGTTCAAGCCAACGCGAGGCTGGTGTTCAAAGGAGGAAGGCCGGACTTCATCGTGGCCCGTCAAAGAGCCTTGACGTAAGTTAAATTAGTGAAACTAGTGACACGACTGGATGGGTTACCTTCATTGAAAGTGATCGCTCATGGCCAGTTTTGGTGCTCTGTTTATGTAGGAACGAAGAGGGTGAGGAGAACCTGAGGCAGAGGAAGATGCAGCTGCCCTTCAACTTTGCCACAGGAGAGGCGGTCCTTTATGACACAAGTCCAACCCTTGACATCCCAGGCAGCAGTAAGACTCCCAAGATGAGCAGAATGTCTGATCAGAAGGCCCTGGATCCCAATTCCATTCTTGGGTCCATGCTGAAGCAAGATCAATCTGTATACCACCAGGCCCATGACTCTGAAGCACAGTTCCCCCTGGACAAAGCTTTCATGGACAGCCATGCCCTTTTCAATGTCCCCAGTGACACCTGGAATCAAGGGATCCAGAAGTCCAGTAGCGAGGAGGATATTATCAAAGACATGGTGGAGACACTGGAGCAGATCCTGGGTGACAGTAACATGTGTATCACACTCCAGGAGATGGATGTGGATGCAATGGAGATGAAGGATTGGGAAAACACCCTGTTTAGAATGAACACAAACAACAGTGACATGTCTGTCGAGCTCAAGGACATCCTCACCAATGACATCTTTAACTACGTGGAGGAGGAGCTTTTCAAGGGGAAAGGGGAGAGCCCCTGTATCTCTGGCACTGTGCAGGTCAGCCCCATGGAAGATGTCAACAACCTACTTGCCCAGCAGAACACTTTCATGGGAGCTTCAGAGAGCCTGACAGCTGTGGAGATGCCAGCCCCCATGTTGCATGAAAACCAGGGCCTCAGCCCCCAGAATCAGGTGGTGACAGATCCCCAAAATGGCTTCATAGGCTTATCAGGGCAAAACCTAGTGAACGGAATGCAAAAGCTCACTCATTTGGGAGCCCCGATTCCTTTGGGGATCAATGGCCCCGCACCAATGGAGCCCAGTCTACAGAAGACACCACCTGAGAGTGTGTTTACCCCACCTGTGGGCTACTCTGAGGTTAGCACTCAGAATAACTTAGTCCATAACAATATCATGTCCTTCAATCCCTGTTCGACAGAGTCTTGTGCTCAAGCTCAGTCAAGGACTGGCCTGCCCAACTCCCAAACTTTGATGAACGGCTTGGGACCTTGCCCCCAGAAACAGGCACAGTTACCTGCCCAGGGCTTCTCCAGCCCAGTGGCTCCGCATGTCCAGGGCCACCTGCTGGCAGGTATCCCAAGACAGCAGCCCCACTTCCGGCAACATGGCAACATCAGCCAGCCAAACCACGTGACTCCCAGTCAATGGGGCCCTGCTCTCCCCAACACCGACTTTGCAGACCAACTAGAGGAGGCCTGTCCCCCGAATGTTTCCATTCTGGATAACCGCATCGATCCCTCACCAGTAGTCGCCCTTCAAGGACATCTGTCACTGCAGACACAGAGTGCTCAGATCCCGAGGTTTCAGTCATGGTCGGATCCCACGGGAGAACATTCTCCTAACTGTTACGGCCAGAAGCCTGGCTTTAAGAGAAACTGCGTGACGGGTCATCAGACTCTCAACAGCCACAACTGCCGGACTCCTTTCGGACCACATAAAACAACCAATGGGGTATACCAGCCCCTAGACCGGCAGTTGGTGGATAGCCTGTCACTATCAAACAACAGCTGCATGTTTGAGAGTGGTCCAGCCGCCCCCTCCAACAAGGTTTACTTCAACAACGTGGGGATGATGACCTCAGCCCCCACATGCCCGCCAGTGAAGAAGCCTCATAACCAGAATCCCCAGCATGGCTCCTACTTTTTCCAGATGAGCGCCACTGATCCCCTGACAGGCACGTCGTTCCTCCCCCAGGAAGATATCAGCATGGGCTCGTTGACATGCCCCCAGCACCCTGGCTTTACCCCAGACAGCATGATCACCCAGCAGCAGTATCTCACCTAAAATGGCCGCACACAGGTATATGTGCATGTCCTTTCAGTCTTGTTTCCATGGTTTGAATTGTTTGAGCACCTAATCCCTTGGTCATGGGTTTATGAAATAAATGCTGCCTTTCTCTGCTGAGTTACAGAGTATACTGTGATTTTCAAGGATGTGTATATAATATACAGTGGCGATCAAAATTAGAGAAAAGAAGATGTTTTCTAATATACAGAGTCACAGCTTATCTGAATTCAAACATGAAGAGATGTATTTTAGTCATACTTCACCAGTGAAAGCTATGCCGCATCACAAAATAAATGGTTTAAACAATGGTTGAAAAAAGCATATGATCAAAATTAGAGAACGATTTGTTATACTTGACAGTTTTTGGATCTTATCTGAAATGTCTTGAAATATCTAGCAACCCCAATCTATTTGGCAACATTGGTAGGCATTTTGAAAGATGGTGGACTTCTCCAAGGTGACCGAAACCCTGTGACATCAGGTTGTTCAGATGAAGGCTGATGAGATGGGCCTCTTAGCCACTGGAAGAGAAATTAGTCGGTCCAAGAGCTTAAATTCTCAAATATTGAAGCTGTGCAATATAACTAAGTCATTCAAGTTCCAAAAAATGCCAGTTGCCCACATATGACGAGCATGCAAGTGAACAGAATGATAGGGAGACTCTCATGGGGGATCAGTTCAACAGCTGGAATTGCTCGCCAGATTATTTCTGGGCAAGGCAAGAACTTGTCTTGACATGGTCTTGTCGTCTGGGATAATATGGACTGAAAGCCTTCTCCGCGGTGACCAAGCCACTCATCAGCAAGAAGAATGAAAAGGCTAAACTAGCCCTTAGCCCTCTGCGTGGACAGAGGAGAGCTGGGTCAAAGCTAATTTCAGTGATGGAAGCAAGTTTAATTTAGTCGGTTCATATGGGAAACATTATTTGTGGCGTTGAATTGAGGAACGACTCCACCAAAGGTGTGTGGAAAAAGTCAGAAAAGTTGGGAGGGGTAAGTGTCATGGTGTGGGGTATGTTCTGTGCCACAGGAGTCAGGTCTCTCGTACAGCTACATGGTAGGTGAATGCTAATGAGCATCAGATCCTCCTTTTCTGTGAGAATCACCCAGTCAGCCAGTCATTTTTATATAAGACAGTGCTCCGTACCACACTGCAAAAAGGGAGAAGCAACTTCTCGAAGCTGAGAACATCAGGGTGATGAAATGGCCCGCCCAGAGTCCTGGTCTGAACCCTATCAAGAATCTCTGGAGGGTAACTTACCAAATTGTGGAAGAAACTGGAAGAGGAGTGAAACAAAATCAAATCAGAGGAGTGTGAGAAACTGGTTACGTCCTGTTGGCGCTGACGTGGCAGTCACTGAAAGCATTGGCCTCACTGCTTCCTATTCATTTCTGAAAGTTGTAACCATTTTGATGGCACGCCTTAATCAAATTTCTTGTTTAAACCATTTATTTCGTGATATGGCATGGCTTTCACTTATGAAGTATGATTAAAATACATCTCTTCATGTTAGAATAACTTTGAATTCAGATAAGCTGTGACTTTGTATATTACAAAATCATCTCTTGTTCTCTAATTTTGATCACTGCTGTATATACAGCTGCATTTTGTCTTGAATCTACAGTAGAGGTGTGGGGGAGTTTTAGATTTTTGATGGGAGTGCAATTAAAAAAAAAACGTGGATTCCATAGCATTAGCCATGGCATTATGTAGGGGAATCCACTCCCTCTTTCTCTTGAAAAACACCGTTTTGCATGTCTAATTACAACTTTTGTTTTCCCGAGTTAGCAACTTCAGCTATGCTGACTTCACAAGAAAAATAAGTCATGATCTCAACATCACAAGACAGAAAAAGATAATGATGGACGTCCTCTTTGGATATGAGCAGGATGCAGAGTCACAGTGAAAAGATACATACAAAGCAGTTGTGTGTGAACATTAGGGCTGTCACTATTGGCTATATTATTTATCGAGTAATCTGCCGACTCATTGGACGATTCTTTGAGTAATCGTATATAATAAAATAATATTTAACATCATATACATTGCTACTGGTGTACACTCAGTCACACTTACCGTCATTTAGGCACTCCAAGTTGCATGTCTTTTGTACAGCGGAAGGAAACTGGAGAATCTGCTGAAAAGCCACGTGCACACACAGGGTGAACATGCAAATTCCAAAAATGCAAAAAGGAAGTTGAAATAGGTAGCGGTGAAAGTGCTACCCACCGAGACACTGTGAGTAAAAAAAAAAATGAGTAAAGAGGAGAAAGGCAAATAAAAATTGGTCACAGAAAGACATTTCTATTCCGCTGTATGGAAATATTTTATATCTGATAGAGATGATATTGAGCAGAAGTAAGTCATTGTCGGTACTGCTTTGTCTCTGCTGGCACATCTCAAGCCGTCACCGACTTTTTTACCAGACTCTGTTGGTACATAAGTTCTATTTGCTTCTGTAGTTAATTTTCAACTCCTAAGTATCGCAAAAGCCTCAAATATCGCAATGTGAATTTTTTCCAGTATCGTTCAGCCCTAACACACAATAGTTCCAAAAAGAGTCATTAATATTATACGGTTACAATGTATCATCATATGTAAAATGATGCAGCTAAGCTATGAGGCTAACCTTAGTTTTTGAAGCGATCATTTTGACATTCAAGAATCATAGGATAATAGTAGTTGTAACATAGTAAAATAGTTTGTCAAAATGATGAGAAAGACAGGGTAGGCTACTGCAAGAGGCTAAATGGCAGATATCTATGCCTAACCTCTCATTATTGACTGATTCCTTCAAACCTGATTACCTTCTTTTAAGATGGATTGCAGTCCTGCTGTGGTGATATTTGAGTTCTGCTTTGCAGTACCCAGAGACAACTGCATTTTCATTCACTTGTAAACTTATGCTTTTGCTCTTTATTCGGACCTTCATCCACTACATGCCATTGTCCTTCTGTCAGATTGCTAATCAATCAATCAATCAATCAATCAACCGATGCTTTTTTAATAATCGGGTAATCGAGTTTGATCGAGTAACCATGACAGCTGTAGTTCACATGAACAAGGCATGTTAAAAACAGTTGACAGTGACAGTCATGGCTACTGGAGGAACAGAAAAACTTGAAAAGGCTCCCACATCCAGTCACATGTATGGCAGCATTTTGCCTTCCCTGTAAAATATACTGATGCCGGAAGAAGCGTGGTGGACAAAGCCGTTTCGCTATGTAGGTATTGCGCCATGAGAGAGCCATATGAGAAAGTCATACAGTTATATTTATCTCCCCCCCCCTTTTTTTTTTGCTGATACAAAAAATGATTCAATCCATGACTCAAAATACAATCCGAACCTTGAGTTTTGTGATCCTTTTGTGCACCCCTAATCATCAGGAGTGTACCAGCTAAATAAAAATATTTTTAGACAATATTTTCGATAAGTAATTAAAATGTAACGTGATATGGATTCTTCATCCGTGTCTTCTGTTTGTGAGAATGCGTGCATATTATTTTACTTATTTCGTGTGTTTGTGGTGAAGTCAGTGTGAGAAATTTTGAATATTCATCTGCAAAGTTCAAATAGTCCTGCCAAGAAACGTCACTAATGTGCTCAGACTCATTCCTATAAAGGAAATGTTTCTGATTATGTGAGCAAGTTGAGCGTGTGTGATAAAAATTTTATTGAACGATTGGGGGCTTACAATGCCCATATAAGAGAGCTCATTAATGTCATCGAGCGTACGATCGGTGTCACATGGTTGTGCCCATGAAGCGAACCACATGTCAGCCGAGCCGAGCAGAGGCTCCAAGGAGACCTTGCTCAGCTATGTAGTCGGAGCCGTGGCTAATGTTCTTTTGCTAACGTTCCTCTGCCTTTGTCCCCTGCAGATCTCTGACTGTCCAGTGGAAGCAAATTGACCCCCGCCTCCCAATGGAACTCCATACTTCTCAGTAGTCTCGCCAGTTTCTCGAGGCCTGAACTCTTCAGACTGACTGAAAGCAGCACTTGTTCCATGAGCTTGCCCAAACGTGTCCCCCCAGCGCCTCTGGGGTCTCCCGTCTTCAGTCCTCAAAGGCTTGGTGTGGCTAAAATATCACCCCCCATACAGACTCATAATATATGCAGTGAGATTCCAGTTGCCACTAGCCAAACCTTGTGTCTGCGTGTGTGTGTGCGAGATATGGATGGGGTCAAGATGACAATTTAAAAAAGGAAAATAAATAAGGAGCAGGTGTTTGACCAGGGTGCTGTAAGCGCTCTCTCTGTTTGGAGTAGATGAAGTGGAGCTGGATGGATGGACATTTTATATATAAACCTTTTGGTTTTCTTTGTTTGTGCCTCCAGTTTTGTTTTTCCTTCCACAAAAGGAGACCCGCAAGACTTGTGAAAACCTGGAGTTAGACTGTGTGTTGGGTGGGAAGCTCACCTCCCCTGGACATTATAATGAAGTAAAGAATGGAGGATGTAGGGACTTTGCACCCTGGAAATCAGTTAGAGTTCTCATGAGTTACTCATGCTTACTGGAACAGCACGCGCGCCACTGAGGGAAATGCTGTCGGTTGGCATGGAGCTACAGAGTGCACATTCGCACTAAATAAAATCACCATGCACGCGTGTCTAGAAGGTCTATGATTTTAACTGTAAACACTGTTTCAGATCATGACCTTACAGTCAAAGATATACATTTCTAAAAACCTGAAAAAACACTTTTTTTTTTTTATATCTTCAAGGCTTCTATAGGCTGTTTCCCTGGCAGTCCTTTTGCTTTAAAAAAATGTTAAAATGTTTATGAAATGAATGAATGATGTTATTACAAGATATGGTAATCAAAATATTACGATAAAGGATCATTTACCCAGCTGTTTTGTTGTTAAAACATGCCACTTTTATATTTTTACCAGCATTTATTTGTAGTTATTAACTTGCCAATGAGCCGTTCTCTGTATTTCCTTCGCTGTTGTATTTCCCACCTGACAATCTTGCGTTGTTTGTTTTCCTACCATTTCGGTTGGCATTGAATGCTCTGAGAAAGGAGCTAGCATACCCCTATTAGAAATGCGTTCCCCATCTCAGTCCGTGTGCCGTTTTTAAAGCACGCCGAATGCCCGGAAGAGGTTTCTGGTCATGATGAAATATACAGGATACCTGCAGCATAATGCAGCTCATTAGCACTTACCATGCAGACATGCAGTACATGCACTTCTCTCCCCTCTCGAGCTACAGTTACGGCTAACCAGCTCCTGACGTGGTTACTGTAGCTAAAATATGGCTCAGTTCACATTTGTTTCATTTACTATTGCTTTTTTTTCCCCTATGGCCCTGTGAGTCGGAAAGTGATGCGATTTCATTTGTTAGATGTCGATGTAGCAGGATTTTGCTTAATATCAATTGACAATCAATTGTCAGATAGCCAGGAGACAAGCATTCACATGGCCACAGTGCAGGGATCTTATATTCTAGATGGTCGCTGTCTAGTTATCCTAGCAATTCGTCGTCATTTTCACATGAAAGCCACAGAAGGCATGGTTAGTTATCATGTTATTAAGCGCACAAAGATTGTTTGTTACCCCCTCCCTTGCCTACCCATTGCACATGATGTAAATTATGTAAAAATCTGATTAAATTTATTGTATGTTTTTCTTCAGGCATGCATGTGAATGTTGGCACTGTGTTTAACTGGTAGGTTTCCTTAAGTAACAGTCGTTTATCATGAGAAATGTTCATTGTCTGCTCTCCGTCCAGTGCAGCTCTGCCGGCGACAGCCGCTAGCTGAAAAGAAGGACATGGTAAAAAACGATGGTATGTTGCCACGGGAACTGCATTTTTTATACGCATCCTGCCCCTTGTCCCCTTTGCCTTTCCACACAGAGAAACTTCCATTCTCATCTTGTCTTCTGCGTTTATGGATATCATTTTCACAGTTTTTTTTTTTTTGTGTGAAGGTGCATGTATTTCACCTTTCAGTAAAGACGAGAGAGTTATAAGGCAGCTATGTTTTAAGACGAACATAATGAATAACTGGCGAAAGGGTCCATATGACTACCTGCCAGGAAGCTGGTGGTATTGATGCATGGCGTTTCCCAAAGTCCCAAACAACAGTAAGAAAATGCAACCATTTTCACAAAGGTGGATTTGCATAAATACACCGTGTTTAAGGAAGAACTAAAATAAAGATATTATGAATAAAGAAATTAGAAATTATAGTATAATTATAATTAATGCCATATTTCCTTAAAATTTGAATTACTTGTCATAAAATGGGTAATAGCATGTTTATAAATAAATATACAACTGGGTAAAGTAAATGTATCATTTCCCTAAGAGGATGATGAAAGAGGACTAAGAAAACTACCCAAAATAACTAGCTCACATTGCTTTTGGTTAAAATATCTAAATAAACTTAATATTTCCCAAGGAAAAATTAAGGAAACACAGTTCTGTTTAAAATAACTAGTGGCACTTTTTTTTTTCCTTATCAACGTCACCCCACATCAGACGTTAAAGATGTTACACTCTCTAGTAACACACATTTCCCTAAATTGCATGTATCCTGCAGTCTCACCTTTTTGATATTTGAGAGATGTTAGGCTTCCAAAGCAATCGATAAAGTTGACTCGCTGTCTTTTGTTTTTTTGGCATTGATCGAAAATAGGACAGTGTGTGTGAGAGTTTTTCTTATTTTGCAGAGTCAAAACAGCTGAATTGTCTGTTGACAAAATTCGTTGGTTGACAATGGCCAGTTCTTATCAGAACATCAACAAAGTCCATCTGCCTGCTTGACGAGGCCTGTGATTCACTTCAAACTCAAAAGCGGGTGAATTAATTAGTTGGGGGGGGGGGGGGGATTTATGAGAACTTTGACCTTAACTATGTGAGTCATTTGCTGTTTTGTTTCATTGTTGACTGCTTCTTGCCATCACCTCCTTATTCTGTTGAGGAAGACTCCTTTTCCTGGTGGCATGCTGTACAACTACACAATAGCCATTGGTTTCTGCATCATTTTCTGCATGTCTTACAACAATGGAAGCACTAGCTGCTGTAGATATTTATTTTTAACTGGCCTTTATAATGGTTTCTTTGTGAAGCCAAGTATATTAATCAAAATGCAGTATCAGTGTATTATGCATATTTTTTTTTATTATTTGTTTGCCTTCTGTTTATTCTCATGTCACATGGTCTTATAAAGGCCCTTGTGTACCACATACATTTTTTACATTTTCGTCATGACATTGTATGATGTAAGCGTGTAAGCGTAAGACTCTTGTAGCTTTCAATTTGCCTTGTAAAATGCATGAATAGTCGATCTTTATATGTTTTTCTTTTGCTTCGCAATGATAATATTCCATCTTTGTTATTAAAGAGATTTTTAATGCTTTAGCATGGATTGCATAAATCATTGTATCCTCTCTGAGTCCTCCAGAAACTGTGTGTGACGAAAACATCACAAAACCATTGTGGAAAGAATCTGAAAGACCTGTGCTCTGTTTTATTGTGGGAATAATATTAAAAAGACAGTAGACACATGTTTTTATTCACAATATAAGATTTTCACAGGCCTCCATGTTTGTTTATTTACTCGTTTTTAACGGATCGGGTACAGAGTGACGCGTATCTCTGTGACGATTCAGGAGATTTCAACACTCAGCCAGCAGGAATAAAAGAGTCAAGAATAAAAATAAAAACATGTGACTTTGAAGTATGGGTCAGAAGGCACACACCTGCTGGAGAACACTACTTCCGCATCCTTGGGGTATTCACAGTCCCAGAGGATGTCCATCCAGACGGCATTACTACCCTCCCCACAGCCCAAAGAAACGGGGGGGGGTTTCCAAAGTTTCTTTCTCCCCAAGAAGGAAGAATCTCATATTCAGCAGTGGTGTTGTGCAAATCCAGATTGTATTGGGCATCCCAAAGCCCAAAACTCAGCCCTGTGTTTTTCCCTAGCTGGTTCCCTTCAGCTGTTTTCTCCCCCCACATTGCCCCACATGAAGGTCTCACTCCCTCATCCAGTCACAGAGTCCTATTCATCTGTTTTCTGTCAGTCTGCATTCCTGCATTATAGCAGTCACTCTAGCAAAAGAATCTGCTACATGAGTCAATGGAAAAAATGCCTAAAATAGCTAAATCCCTTCTTCGGGGCCCAGTCAAGGAAATGACATTTACTCTTGAATCATTCTGACCAATAAGTTAGTCACTCTTCAGTGGAAATACTGGTACACAGTAATCAGATTCCCTAGCCTTATCCACCAAGCATTATCAATAGTGCTGTAACCTGTAAGGATATTGGAATTAAACCTCTGGCCATTGTCCACTATTATGCCATTCAGTTGCAATAAAAACATACTTATTAAGACATAACTATTATATTCTGATTAGTTTGACCTTTTGGTTATTTAATTTACACAATGTTGTGAGATTAAAATGGAAATATATACAGCTCTGAAAAAAATTAAGAGACCACAGAAAAATTTTCAGTTTCACTCATTTCTCAATTTATGGGTACGCACCTGTGTAAAATAAACCTTTTTTTTTTTTGCAAACTGCAGCCCGGCTCTCCCTTGCTTCTCATTAATGAAGGGCTTCTTCCTTGCTTTATGGGTCTTCAGTCCTGCTTATAGGAGCCTGATAAGAACTGTCCTAGCAGTGCACTTCGCACCATGTAATGTTTCCCATTCCTTTTGAAGGTCACTTGAGGTCATCCTACGATTTATGAGGCACTGCCAAATAAGTTGGCAGTCATCTTTGGCATTAGAAAGTCACTTCTGCCCTCTACCTGGCCGGGTTTTGGTTATTGCCAACACAGAACAAGAATTAGGCCAGGATTTTATAATGCTTTTATAATGATTTTTTTTTTTAAATAGAGCAGCCTCTTAATTTTTTCCAGAGCTATATGA
The DNA here is from genome assembly GCA_011763525.2 of Mormyrus iriodes. Taxonomy (NCBI): domain Eukaryota; kingdom Metazoa; phylum Chordata; class Actinopteri; order Osteoglossiformes; family Mormyridae; genus Mormyrus; species Mormyrus iriodes. The sequence goes on from JAAGVU020000035.1 coordinate 6,347,356, forward strand.
GGTTGAGATGAAATATGAAATTCAACTTCCTTGACATTTAGTTGATCGGGCCTTAAAGAGAAAGGAAGTTTACAGGAAGAATACATAATGATGTGTCATGAAGATAAAGAGTTGTAACACAAATACCCACACACACACATATAATCAATGTTAAAATCAGTTTTGTAAAGGAGGGAATAGTTTGACTTTATTTTGACTCATCTCCCTTAAAACACTGCTTGCTCTGTGATTCCATCTGACTGAAGCAGACCTTACTGGGCTCCCCGTGTCATGTCAGGACAAGCCATAACTCTTGTGCACATCTTGTATTTTGCATTACTTCATCCTGTCTCTCTGCTCCTGCCCATCCCACCCGTATCCTCGGTGCTGAGGTTGCACCCCTACCCACAATGCAACCACCATAACCTCCAGTATCAGCTTAGGGGTCTACAGAGAGGGGCTTGTGCTGCCACGGAGGATGAGGTGCCTTTCTCTGATTTCTCAAAGTCCACCCTGTGAAAACAAACGTCTTTATCTTCTCATATTAGGACAAACAGGGGACCAGTGACACCAGGAGATACCCTTTTCAAAAATAAGGAGACCACCAGCATATCAGCAGAAGTCATGTGGACAAGTACATCCAGCAAAGCAGAGAAAAGTCAAGATATACTAGTTTAATTTTTGAACAATGAGTTAACATATCTTAATATAGGTGATGAACATAGAGTTAACATAAGTAAACATTTCTGCGCAGGGCAGTGATTTAACACACAAAAGGTTTCTGGAAGGGGTCCAATTATGAACTTTGTAAACCCACAACCTGACATTTTCAACCAGAGAAGGTAAAATCTAATGATGAAATTCAAAACTGAAGAAAAATTTAACCACTGTTTTAGAAATGTCACGTACTCCACATCAGAGAAAATCCAAGAATTCCCACTGGAAATTATTTCCCCTTTGCTTTCATATAAGGAATTAACCTAAAGAAGAATTAAATATGTTCATCTATGCATAATACGATGTTCACACGCGAAAAATTTGGTGTTCCATCAAACCCAAAAGAGGAAATATCTCAGAAAGTTGGCATTGAAAATCAGCAATGAAGAGAGGCCAAAAATCTTTCTAAAGGTTGAGGTTTAGTATATAATTTTTCAGCTGTAGATGGATTCTTGTGGGAGAGTGTTTGGCCTGGGAAATGGAAAGGATATAACTATCCATCCTATTTTGAAGCCCTTCAGACACACTAAACCCCTCACATAACTCAAAAATAATGAGACACATCCGCTTGACAGTTACAACAGCAATAACAATAACAATTACAGCAAAAAAGCTACGATAGGCGATGCTAAAAATAGGGTCATGAGACTGTGACCACATCACTGCTATTTCTTGGGCACATGAGCATCATAAGGATGGTCACTTTGGAGGCCATGTACACCTCACACATATCTCTGGGTGCTTTCATACCGCAGGAACTTTTTCAGGAACCACAACCTTTTTCTAGAACCAGGAACTTTTATGGTGTTCATTCCACAGGAGCACTGCTGGACTGTAATTCTTCGGACGCAGTTCTGGAACCCTTTTTTAGTCCCTACTTTAGACTAGATAGGGCTGGGACTCGATTCCAAAAAGAATACATTCCTCAGTTCCAAGCAGCTAGAAATCGAGAGTCAATTGGACTGGACTGGACTGGACTGGACTTTGAATTGGAGTCAACTCCAAAAAAATTTCATCTGTCAGGTATCAGCACAGTCACTAATTAAATCAAGATCCCACTGTAGCCTCTGTGCCACTAATTCAGTATCTGCTACACCACCCTCCTTGGTGTCATCTGCAAATTTAACCAGTTTACTGTATATATTGGTATCAATATCATTAGTCCAAATTAGGAATAAAAGTGGTCCTAAAATTGAAACCTGCGGTACCCCACTATGAACGCAGGCCCACTGTGATTCTTTGCCTCTAATAACTACCCACTGCTTCCTGTCTGTAACCAGTTTTCAATCCAAGCTGCTACTGTTCCTGAAATCCCTGCTGCTTTGAGCTTAAGCAGGAGACGTTTGTGTGGGACAACATCAAAGGACTTCTGGAGATCTAAGTAGATCACATCATAGGCCTTATAACTTGAGCAGACTGGATGAAATTTGTACCTGAGTTATATTTTATAAATACATTTTTTGCTTTAGTCTCCATATTTATGCACTGGAAAATTCAGTCGATAACCAATATACTGTACTTTTGTTTACTATCACCAGTGCCAGTGGTGAAATTTGCCAGCATTTATTAGCGGATTAATGTTATACCGTTTTTTTATTCTGTGAAACTGAAATATCAATCTGTCGGCCAGATGTAATAATAAAATGTAAACATGTCGTGGGTCATATGAATAAAATATAAATAAAAGGCTGTGCCCTGCAACCGACACCCATAATAACTAGGCCTAATAAATAACTAACAAATAACAAAACAACTTGTTCCTCCTCCATTGTTTTGTGGTGGCGGTGTATTTTCGAATTGTGTGAAGTTTAACCTACAAGCTTTTTGTGTCTCCCATGCTTATTTAGCGTAAAAATCCCTATTCTGTTGTGTAGTGTGAAAGTGAAACACAGAAGTGACCAGACGCTTCAAAAGTTCCAGGTCCAGACAGCCTAGACTTCTAACCAGGAACCAGGTTCCCAGAACATCGGTGTGAAAGCACCTTATGAGGTTTCGCGTGGTTCAAATGATAGATCCCTGTCCTTAAAATAAAACAGTGTTTCCCTAATATTAGTGCAACTGAGACTTAACAGCGTTGGGTGGCCACATTGCAATATGTTTTGAAATTAAATTAAATGATGAAGTCATACATGTTTCATTTTTTAACTGAAACAGGCAACCTTCCTGAGACATGTTTCACTAGCCCAAGCATGATAGAACTAGGGTGACTAATAAAAATAAGGAAAACAGGAAATGCATTTTCTATTCCATTATATACTGTCAGAAAAAAAGGGTACATCCCTGGTACAGTTTTGCTTCCTAAAGTACAAGCAACATTAATGTACTCCCAATGATGCAAAAATCTTCCTTAGAGTCCATGTCTGTACCTTAAATTAGACTAAAAGGTAAATTTACCGAAAGCTGGGGTACAATTGAAAGATCCTTGAGAGTACAGCCCCATGTGTTTCTGAAATTAAACAATGGATGTGCAAAAATTTTCTAAACCTCAACAATGATAAGACAGAATTAATTGTCTTCCGTACAAAATCCACACTAAACAAAATCAGGCCAATTACCCTCCATTTTGACCACACCACCATCTCCCCCTCTCCTCTGGTTCGTGGCTTTGGCGTTCGTTACCTTTGACCCAACCCTCTCATTTGACGCACACATACGTTCCACAGTTAAAACAGCTTACTATCATCTTCACAATATCGCCCGGATCAGGCCCTTCCTTTCTGACTCCGCTGCTGGGGCCCTTATTCATGCCTTCATCTCTTGCCGTCTCGATTACTGCAACACATTATTTGCTGGGATTACTGGTAAATCAATCCATAAACTCCAAATAGTTAGAACTCTGCTGCCCGCCGCCTCACCCACACTCATGCCTACCAACACATCACTCCCATACTACAGAGCCTTCACTGGCTCCCTATCAAAGAAGGCATTCACTTTAAACTACTCCTCCTGACATTCAAAGCCCTCAATAACAAGCCCCATCTTATCTTTCTGAGCTACTTCTCCCTTATCAGCCCACCCACAGTCTCAGATCCTCCTCATCTGGCTCTCTCCTCATCCCCCCATCCAAACTCCGTGGTTATGGTGACCGTGCTTTTTCCTGTTTAGCTCCCCGACTCTGGAACTCCCTCCCCAGTGACATTCGTCTATCAAACTCCGTCTCAGATTTCAAACACAATTTAAAAACCTTTTTGTTTGCTCAAGCCTATGACAAAGATCCCTTATCCTTAATGTACTTCCTTGTTTTGTTATTGATTTACGATATTCTTTGTGTCTTTGAGTTCCTGAACAGCGCTATATAAGTAAAATGTATTGTTATTATTATTATTATAAGTAATTGTACCCACAAATCTACAAATTGCTACTTTTTTTCGTGATAGTGAAGTATGTCAAAAATGTCCCTGTCATTCAAACACCTGACGCTTTATGTGACAGCCTTGTCATGTGAATCTATATAAAATGAATATAAAATTGTATGTTAAATATTTGTAATACACACTGGGAAAAAAATCCAGTGTCCAGCCAAAATAAAAGTCACACACTTTAATATTTAATTGGACTGCCTATACCTTTGATGATGGTGCACATTGGTCAATGCATTGTTTCCACGTGCATATGCAAACATCTCCACATTTTTTTATCCAGATTTGCATTCATTTCCTGTCGAGATCTTGTATTGATGACAGGTGAGTTAAGACATAAAGTCTTCTTCAGCGTATCTCAAAGACTTTCAGTGGGGTTAAGGTCAAGACTCTGTGGTGGCCAATTCATGTGTGAAAATGAATCTTCCTTCTCCCTGAAGCACTCTTTGACAATTCGGGCCTGAGGAATCTTGGCATTATAGTCCTGGAATATACCGATTCCATTAGGAAAAAAAAATCCATTGATGGGATAACCTGGCCATTCAGTAGATTCAGGTACTCAGCTGACTTCACGTTATTGCTGCATAATGTTGATGAGCTCTAATAATGATCCAGTCATTGGCTTTTAAGTATTTTCTGATTTAAATTCAAATGGCAACTTTTTTTTTTGCTGGGGAGTGTAAAATTACTCTCCGAGCAACCAATCAGACCACGTTTCACACACAAAAAATACTCCGCAAATTCAAGCTCACCATGACTGCCCTTAATTCTGATTCAAAGAGTATCACTGTTTCCCAGCATGCCTGGGGGCTGAAATCCCACCTCTGTTCTGTGTTTGAGTTTGTAGGTTCTCACTGTGCTGTATGTCTATCTTCCCAGTTTGGTTAACTGGCATCTCAAAATTGCCAATTGTGTATATCGCATGAAGGAGACCCCTGAGGCCCTGTCTAGGATAAGACAGAACTTAATTGATTCATAAGACCAGAAATGTCTTTGTCCAGTAGTTCAGAGAATGGATAAATGCTTAGACCTCAATACTTCCTATAAAGGAAAATTTACGTAGAAATATAAACAGCAAAGTATAACAAGTAAAATGATCACCAGTTTGAAGTTAGATGGATGGCTGGATTCCAGTTTATTGTGTATTTTTGTCACACTTATCCAGTCTCTCAGGTATTTTCGCTCAGAAGTAACTCAGACTCTGCAGTTAATTAATCAGTCTGACGCTTCCAGGTTCTGTCACGTTAATCGCTTCAGTCCTGGGGGTCGACTGGCTTTCTGATTTGTTTCCTGTCTCACTATTTACTGTTTCTATTTCGATGAGCGGTTATTTTGCAGTAAATTTACTAATAATCGTTTTTCTTAATAACGAATGTAAAAATCCAAAATAGATTCCTTTCATTTTCTTTCAAATGATGCACTTATTTTAAGCAATTCGTTATCTGTTAATATAGGCGTAATCATCTACAATTATCGTGTTCATATAGGTTCGTATTACTGTCCTGTTTCTGGCCAAGCCGTACAGCCGTTGTTCGTCGGAGGTTTGTTAAACAAATCCGAGCAGGGTCGTCCGCTAGTTCGTTTTGCGAACGCGCGTGCGCGGCCCCGACACGGCCGTAGGGAGTAGGTGACATAGGGAACGCGCGCCGCTCCGTTTCTTAAGAGCGTCGCAGCGATGTATCACAGGACTTCTGTCGCATAAACTTATATATATGTAGTCCTTGTATTTATATTAGATTAAAGTTCAGTTTTGCAGTTAACTGGCACCTGCCGTATTAAAAGGATCGAGTAATTTTAAAGAGATACTAACAAATGCTTATTCCACATATAATAACCAGAAGATTTTTATTTTTTTGAGATTATAAAGCATATTTTGTTGTGGGGCAGGATTTATTTTCGGACCGAATACTTGTCTTTTTTGCTTAAATTATTTGGATTTTGTAAATAACAAATTGCAGATTGCTATAATTATTTCGCAAGAGGCAGAAACAGTAACGGTGCCTCGTTATACTGGCCAGCTGCAGTAAATCTCATTCAGATCATCATACAATAGGGACCCTGCAGAAGTGTGGAAACTCGGTTATCTGCGTTTCTACAGTGTCTACATGCTGATGACGACTACTTTTTGTCCTTACTTTGGAAATAAATCCTTCTGTGTCGGTCCGGGATATTCACCCTACTTTTCACTTTTATAATTATTTGGATATTCTATAAAGCCTAAGGATGTATGCTGGACGTAAAAGGAGAAAACCGGTGTCGAAGACGTAAGTGCAAACTGTGGGTCCGCGTGTTTGATAAACCCCGTGCGATCGTTATGCCATTTTCCCCTCTGCGTTCACTTTGCAATTTACCTCTAAGTAGAGGTGACCTGTCACGAATTGAAATGGGCTGTCAAAAAATTTTGAGTAAATAAACCGTATAGATGATTTGAAATATCTACATCATAGACCTGAAATCATATGTACACCAGAATTTTCTGTTAATTCATTAGACAGTCGCTTGATATTGAAACAACCCACATGAGCCGTAAGTAATTATTCCGCTAGCAGAAAAAAACGCAAATAATTAAAAAAAAAAAGTTGCATCAACCAGGTTATTATATGTGAACAGACACACGGACAGTCATTCTTGTGTGTTACTATCTAATAAACAGTGTTTGTACCGAAACCCAAGCTGGGAATAGCAGCCAACTTAGTCACTGCGTGGACACTTCATTCATTGAGCTTACGTTAATTATTTCCCAGTCAGCTGTGGTGTAAATGCCTTTATATAACTTCCTATTCGCTGCAAACGTTTTATGGCGCTTGAAATATTGTTTATATCATAACTGGCTTGCGTTACCACCTGAAATGCACAGGTATATGTATGTATGTATATACACACACACAGACACACACATATATATATATATATATATATATAGCTGTTGTTTTGTTATTGTTAATAATTATATATTATCGTGTATATATATATATATATACACGCACAC
>JAAGVU020000035.1:6355921-6386229 GCA_011763525.2 Mormyrus iriodes
TATATATATATATATATATATATATATATATATATATATATATGTGTGTGTGTGTGTGTGTGTGTGTGTATATCTATATATATATATGGTATTAGGAAATGTATCTTTGTTGTACAGAGCAGTAGGTTATACATTCCACTTCTCTCTCAGTCTGTCGCTGTCCGTTTCATGTGGTGGTGTGTAGCTCCACGAACTAGGACGCTGTCTCTGTATTAAGAAGGTTGCTGGTTGAAATCCCAGGGTTGTCTGAGTGATTTTACTGCTCAGGGACCCTGATTGTTAATAAATGAAATATAAGTTATTTCAAATAACCTAACTTATTGAGATTTTTAATCTTTAGCACCCCCCTCCCCCCATATGTGTTTTCTGAGGCTAATGACCGGCATGCAGTGTACTGGAAACAATTGAGGAATGAGGGGCACAGTTTGGATCATGAATTAAAATATTTGTCATTAAGCATAGCAAAACAATACAGCCCCTCTTTAAAGCACAGCTCATCTTTCGCAGAGCAAAGAGGTTTTACAGACCAGTATCATCTCCATCCATTTCCAGTGACCACCTATCCAGTTAGCATCACAGTGATCTGGAGTCAATCTCGAGAAGCATGTGGCATGAGGCCGGACAGGCCACTGTGTGTGATGTTCAAAGGAGATCGCTCACAGCGAACATCTTTATGCTGTAACGGCCTTGTTTTCATCATGGAGAAAGAAGACAAACCGCAAATTCATTCGCTTTTTTGTTCTCTTCTGGGATTCCTGGCCAAGGGAGAATGTTCCCGCTATCTTGCTAGGCACTGGGATGCTGTTGACTGGTTAATTTCAGATCTGTGTCAGTTTGTTTTTTTGGAGGACCTGAGCTTTTCTCGCAGTTCGTACCAGATCACTCTAGTTCTTGATGGCAAACTTCACGCAGGCTTTATGTTCCACTCCTGAGGTGCCCTGGGAATTGTTGACCACTTTTTCTAGCATCTTTGCATGCAGTAATGACCTTATGATGGTATGTCTCAGTAGTGACCTCCTCACTACAGAAGAGTAGCCTGATATAGACGGTCTCTGGGTAGTATTTGCACCATCTATCCTGTAGATGTGCTCACCTTTAGAACCTGATATTTCCTGCGACCTTCTCCTCATTTGACCTTTTCTATGGGTTTGCTACTGAGTCGGTTTCTTTGGTTCTCAACATTGAGTCCTTTTGGGTTTATATGACCCCTTCAAGTTCAATAGATGTTTTTTTTATTCTGTAATCTTGAGAAACTTAAATTCAGTCATTGTGTTCTTGTGCACAGTAATTAAATATACTTTAGCACTGGAAAGTGGTGAAAAGTAATGCAATAAACTATTTTTCATCCAACTGTCTTTCTTGGCCAGGAACCTGTTACAAATAGCATAGGACACAAGGTAGGGGTACATCCTGGCGCATGTATACACACACACACACACACACACACACACACGCTATGGACAGCTGAGTCACTGGACTGCAGGAGGAATCCTGTGTTACCCTGCAAGAACGAGCAAACCTCAAAGGATCAAATACCCAACCCTGGAGAGGTGGGGTAACAATGCCATACACTTCCACCCTGTTGCTCGCTTTCATCTTACGTATATAACAAGTCCTAATAAGTGTATAGAACAATCAGAGTATGCCATGTCAGAATACACCACTGTGCAGATGTGTGGGAGTTCATTTGTCATGCTCAGAGGGGATAGATGGCAAGGTTTTCAGGTGTTATTGGTGTGTGCTCATGTACTCACTCCGTGCTGCCTGTGTTAATATGTCTGAATGAGATGTGACTCAGAAAAGTGATGTGTTCGTGCCTGGCAGGTGCATTAATTGGTCAATGTGGTTTGTTGCTATTTGTATTTTGGCAAGAATAATGACATGGCCATTAAGAGTGGGAGAGAGGAAGAGGGAGAGGGGGAGAGAGAGAGAGAAAGAGAAAGGGAGATGGCCACAGATGCATTACATCAGAGGGATGTAGGGTGGAAATAATAAATGGCAAGTGAGCTTGGTCTTTGACAGCTTCCACTGAAGGAGACCCACCATTGTCGTGTGGAAGCTGAAAACACTCAAGCTCCAGAAAGCCACTTAAAGAACAAGTGAATAACAATACAGAGCATCCTCAGTTTCTTTTTATTACTTTTGATCGATTAAAGGGAGAGTCCATCCCAATCCTGAGAATAGAGTCTCTCTGAACATGATTTACGCAGTTCTTCTTATAGTGACTTGATTACCTCTTATTCAGGAATTCACATTTCATTGGTTAGCCCAAAATAATTTGATACACCCTGAACACGCCCCAAGCCGCCATACCCATTTCTGATTGGTTCCTCTTCCCTAAGAGTCAGCTCAGTGTCTGCCCAGGCGTCAGCTAAGCATCCAACCATAGCAATGTTTTGGCAACCCATGGTTGTTATTTCTCTTTTATTTTCTGTTAACTAGTTACCCTTCATGGTGCCAACGATGATCTAGTCGTCAAAGTCACTCTGCCTCCCATGTCCTCCAGCCTTGGTCAAAGGGTAGTTGCTGGCTGGGCGGTGACTTTGGCAGGACCTGCAGCACAGTGGCAGTCACATCCAGGCAGATTCTCTCCTGGCGCTCTGCGGCCTGGCCCTGTTAGCCTTGCCACCTCTCCTCCGCAGCATAAAAAAGGCCAGATCCAGCAAATTCCATTCTTATTCTGCGGGTGACAAAGCACGGGGTGTCCTCCCCCTGATTTTTATGCCACGTTGTGCTGGTTGAAGCTCCAAGAGCTACTTGCCAGCCAGGAACATGAGTTCTCACTCCGGTTGGGCATCAGCAGCGGAGCGCAAACGCCGACAGTACCGTTTGAGAGTTTTGCAGCCTTTCAGTCTTTTTGTAGATTATGAGAGTTGCGCAGGTGTATTTTAGGACAGGGCTGCATTCTAGGCTAAAGCTAGCCACAGCTAGGTTTGAAAATGATGCTTTCTGGGGGGTGCCGTTGGTGGTGGGACCAGGCTGCAGTGGGCCCCCACCTTCAGACTGCACCCCCTGACTGTACTCTTAGCTCAGAGGGGTGACACAGATTAGCTGGCACAGGAACGACATCCAGGACATACCCATGATGCACCTCAACTTTTAGCACAGCCTTGATCAGCTTGTTCCCTTGATTAGCTTGTTCCCTTGATCAGTCATTGCACATTAAGAGCAGTGTGTGGGCCTGGATTATATTTCATGCCGTTATGGTTCATGGAGCACCATCTTCATAAAGCCCCTGCCTTTTCTGACTCATAAAGTGTCCCAGAGCTGATTTCCCCTCCATCATTATCCTATCCAGATTCCACGTCTTTGGGCGTCCTTCTGCTTGGACGTGGGTGGGGCTTCGTTCCTGACCAGATGACACATGGTCAGGTCCTGCCCAACAATCTGGGACACGGTGACCCAAATCCCGACTCTGCCCAGCACAGCTCAGCAAGCCAAGCCTGAGAGCTAGTCTGCATTTATCTTATATTCATCTTATACTCTGTTAAAGCGACTGGCATAAATTCTTTCTGCTTTCGCACATTTTTAGTTCAATAATTGAGCATCTTCCGTATGGGAACAACAGCAAAACCACTTCTGGGGCCAGAACCATCAACCTTTCAGTGAATTCCTTAAATATTGTTCCTAAATGCTCTCAGTGAGCTGTTTGCTATTCTGTAAATGCTCATTATAGAGTTTCTTAAATGCTCACTGTGTGCTGTCTCCCTCACATGCCAGTCTGTACTCTGACAGCTGCTCTGCCTATAAGCTGATCAGGAGTTAATTACATTCTTTATTCTTTACATTCCTGGATTTGCGTTTCGCTAAAGCGACCTTTGATACAGCTGGTTTTATTGAATCCGAGGTCCTGATCAGGGACTGTCATTGGATCGTATGTCCGGAAACTTTAGGAAAGAGTGATTAAAATCCACCGAAGTGTTTCGGAACTTTTTCTTATATTTTCAGAGGAGTGACAGCCCATCTGTGGGGCACTTCGCCCTCAGCGGGGGTCCTGTTAACTTACAGAATGTGTGCTCTACAGTCATCTCATGGGTTCCTTGGAGGAACGGGCTGTGTCAAGTAAGGGCCAGAGGGGGCGCCAGGTGCGTGAAATGCCCCCACATTACAGCACCACCCAGAATTGAAGGGTGGGTGGTGGAAGTTGCTGGAAACCATTTAGCTGGGATGCTAAGGCTCACTTTCACAATGTCATATTTAAATAATTCTAAAAAAAAGAAAAACTGCAGTTTGCCGCTTACATAGGATAATTACATAATAATCATAATAGCTGTAATACTGACATGGACACTGATTTTGCTGTTAGGCAAAAGAAATACTTAACAGGAAAAGGGGCATTACAGTCTGTGGCTGGAAATTGACAAAGCAGAATTTTAAAAAGGCCACTTATGAAAGTATGCCTGTCCATACACCAAGTCATTTCTCTAGTCTGCATGGCTCTTGCTTTGGCTGACATCAGTGCTCTGTACTTAAAATACTGGACAGAGGAAATCCTTCGCGCTCTGGCGCTCTACACCTATTTATAGTGTCCCTGTTTCCCAGAATGCCTTTGGCCATGACCTAAGGGGAAATGCACAGGGTCTGTGCGGAAGGGGCGAGGGGGGGGGGTCTTTCCTGTTTGGGAGTGTCTGTAGCTGTAACATGACTGTTTTGCATGCCTTGCAGTATGCGTGCCCCCCCCCCCCCCCCCTCCCGGCACACACACATTTAAAAGGCCATGCACATAGTTGGATGACAGATTATTGCATTACTTTTCAACACATTCCAGTGCTAAAGTATATTTAATTATTGTGCACAAGAACACAATGACTGAACCCATCCATATGTCAAAATAAATGTGGAGGGTGTTTTTGTATCATGTGGAGTTTGGGAAAAGACTGTGCCTTTGCAAGTGATGTTTAAGCCTGCGTCAGTCTGGTGGGTCATCCCTGCGAGATGGAAAATGGCACTTAACATGGACTGGGGTCAAACAATCATTTGGCTGACGTGATGCTTTATTGTAGCAGTTAGGCTAATCATTGGGGAAGTGTGAAGCCGGTCTTAGTTAGGCCCCATGCTTGTTTAAAATGTGGTCCCAATTTGCATGCTCAGTCATTTTTTTTTCCTATTTTGCCCCCAGGATTTTCTGTCTCCTTTTATGTAACTGATTAAGGAACACAAATAAATTTGAACAACATACATAATTGGTTAATCTGTAGAAGCAAAAATGATTTGAGAAATGCAAATGTAATTTGGGGCTTGTGGCATTGGTTTTTATGCTCTGTGAATACCTCCTGGTCTGTAGGTGGCGGTGTCTAGTTTTCTTATACTCACTGTCATTCAATCCTCTGTCACCCTCATCATTATGGGCAGAAACCTTCCAACCTCACATCCAGTCTCATAGTGGAGAGTTGAGGGTTGACCTTCAGCTTATTGGCATGAGGAAACAGAAAAAAAGTGTTCATTGGACTCATCAGTCTAGCTGTTGATTTTCAGAGACTATATCGCCTTTTTGCTAGAATGCTACATTAAAGCAATAGTCCCCCTTTTTCTAAATGTTGCTCATGACCGAATGTAAGCCAGGAGAAGCTGAATGATAGCATTATTCGTAACAAAATATCACTCAGACGGAGTGGCACGTATTGCTGAAGTGGGATAAATCCTAACAGAAAGCAGCCTTTTCTGCTTCACAGAAATGCTGAGGACTTTCCTGGCATTTGTCTCCTTGCGGCTGATCTTAAGCGGCACAGACACAAGCCCTTTTATTCGAACTTTATCGAGCTGCTTGATGGCGACTCTCAGTACTGGGATCAAAATTTCCAGTCGTGCCTTGTGACCAATTCACTCATCAGTGTGTTATGTGAAATAATGTAATGAATGTAATGAAATAAATAGATTAGCTTATTCACATCCACAGCGCAATACTCTATCTCTTTATATATGCCATATGTTTGTAGGCTAAGTTATTTATTGAAAACTGAATGCAATATACAGACACACACATATAATCGGACTAAAACTGAAGCAATACTGTATTAGTAATAGCAAAGAGAAAGGCAGCCTCCGACACTTGATCTTGTCAAGATGATAACTCAAAGAGTATTTATCTGAACTTTTCCAGACTTTGCAGCCACATTGTATGGGTGAAGGTGTGGACCTGTTCAAATTTTGAGACAAAACGCAAGTAAACTGATGCAATGTCACTTAGTGACGGCAATGGGTAGGGTGATTGCCAAAGACACTTGACCTTGTGAACAGGATAACTCTACTTGATCTTAGTAATCCGTTTTGCTCTGTTTGATCTTTTATGGATCTTGGTATGACTGGGGAAAATTAGATTCCACCCAAGGCTACTGTTGGGGGGGGCTAGCGATAGAGGTTGGGGTGTGTGGGAGAAGTAGTGATTTGATAGGAGGGGAGGTTCCAAGGCCACCCAGGGAATGCATTGTAGTCATTTTTGTTAGCTGCTTGGCTATTTTGGCTATTAATCTTAACTAGTCTAGCGTTAAAGATAAATATTTTATTCCCAGAGTTAAATGCTAATATAGCACATTTTTATTTGTTTTCTAGTGTTTAGTTTTCATAAGTTTGGGATCTGGTACATTGTACAGATTTTATGTACACCCCACTGTGCCTGTGGGGCTGTTATTTTGCCAGCTAACTGGAGCCTGTGTGTGTGCAGTGAAAAACAATCTAGGTAGCAGTAACAATTCATCTCAGAAATAAATTACAATGTTGTCTGTATGTGTCTGTCTCTGTGTGCCTGTTTGACAATACATGGTTATTGCAAAGTTGTGCCATTGCAGTGTCCACCACTAACAGTATAACAGTTACATTACATCTTACTGTTACGTTAGAAAACGTAAGTCATATAGCAAAAGAGAAAATAATACACAGAATATAAATGTTTAGATATATAAAGAATATAAATGATAATTTAATATATGGACATGTAGGCATGCACAAAGAAATACCATTAACCAACTAACTGGAATGTAAGTGGAATGTGCAATAAATGAAATGGTGTAGTTTTAGTGTTATGTGTAACCAGGGAACACATTTATTAGCTTTCACATTTCCATTTGATATATCCAGTAATTCTAGAAATTGTAGAGGTTGGGTGGTGTGGGAGGAGTAAGGATTAGACGGGAGGAGGGGGCAAAGGGCTGTCTGGGAAATACGTGGTCATTCCGGAAGTATCTTTTTAGTTTTATACGATGTTTCACTGTTGTGTTATGTATCCTTGAAAATCTGACCCAGCTTTGTGCCACAAAGACATTGTGCCCCAGTGCCATCGCCCCCCCACACACACACGCACATGTATTCTGTGTCTTTTTTTTTGGAGATATTGCCCCCTTGTCAATCTCATTTCCGGGAATGACTCTCAGTTCTGGTTCTGCGTTGTATGCTGAGCCGGCAGCCTTGACCTCATCAGACTCGCTGCTGGTAGAGCTAAGGGGGAGGAGGGGACCCTGGGTGGGGCCCCCCAAAAAAGCCCCAGGATATAAGCAGCCTCTTAAACAATGTCAATAATGCCAGTGAATAGCCCTTGTCGCAGGTCATGAGAACAGGTCCAGCGAGCTTGGGCTAAAGCCAAAGCACAGCCTTTACATTTGATAGGGTTAGTCATGTCTGTTTGGGTGGAATCAGAGAATGAGGGCTTTCAATTTTTACAGCTGTCTCTACCTTTGTAGAGGCCATTAACAAGGTAACCGAGGACACAAAGCTGTTTTTGAGGAAAAACCTCTAAAAAAAACAAAGATATCCCTTTGAAAATAAATGCACTCAAAAGGCTCAGGATTACTGCTATTTTTATTATTATTCGGCACTTTCAAGCTGATGTTAACTTCTGACAGCCACAGAAGTGGCATTATTCCAGAATGTTCTGCTTTCTAGCCAGGTTTTGGCCTTTCCAGAGGTATGTTCACTGTTGTGACAAGAAACTTGACACTGTGCACTAAAAATTGAAATATTCTGCTTGCAGTCAAAATTTGTATGATAACAGCCATTATAGATTGAATTTACAGCACAAAAAATGACTAAGGCTTGGTAATCATTGACTTTATTGCCAACAGAAATACAGATTAGTCCGCAGATTGGACGAGAATAGAGAGCGATGCCTGAAAACACCTGCCCTTCACTAAGTGGCCCCTGAAAGTGCCTTGAATACCATCACTTTTCACTGTTTATTGAACCTGAAAATGGGCTTCAAAAGGGAAAAAAATGCTGGTGATGGGGGCTGCCCATGGGAGGGAGGGGAGCTTTGCTTTTACAGAGCATACTTTAGGTTGCGTGCCGCCTCAGGGGGCGGTAACACATTTTCTCACCACAGAGTCCATGCCCCTCCAGACCCGGTCTGTGTGAGCCCGACCCGATGGGTGTAGCCTGATCCTCATACTGCCTTGAGTCGGACCGGCCTGTCAGAGCTCGATGTTTGATCCTCTGGGCAGCGCCACCTGGTCGTGTTGGTCGCTGCTCTTTTGGGATGGAAAAAACACGTCCAAGCAAATGAGAACCCCCACCCCGACGTGGACATGCTTTACTGTCTCATTTGCATGTTTCAGCGGCTGAAAAGCCGTGTTATTTAACAGACCTCTGGCCCGGGGCCTAACACCGCTGGTATGCGCCATTATTACACAAATACCTCCCACCCTGTTGCCCCAGATATGTGCTTCTCGCATTCTCACAATGCTCTCGTTTATTTTGGCCCCGGCCTGCCCCCCCAACCCCCGCATGAGGAAATTAGCCAACATTATTAGACGGCGGCTCACATTCTGCATCGTCTTGCGTGAGTAGAAGCAGGAAGCAGCCCTCTGCCAGGAAAACGAAGGAGGCTTAATTGCTTTGCCAGCTCCTGAGCGAGCGCCGGGCGTGATGAGGGTGTCCGCCAGGGGCCCGGGCCTCCAACCAAGACATGGCCAGTCTTTTGTTTTTCCCTCCGTTTTGTTTCCTGAAGCTCGGGTTTCATGAACGATGTCTGCTGGGAGTTGAAACTTAGACGAAGGTGGGCAGAACTTGCTCCTAAATCCGCAGTCATCAGCTCACGAGGGTCAATTGCCAGTGCACCGGTGTGTCCCATGCTCCAGTGCCAAAATACCCATCCATCCACACATTGATCCATTCTTCCATCTATACTTGCATCCATTCATCTTCTAGCTGTTTATCCCAGTCAGGGTAACAAAAGTGTGGTTCAAGTGGTGGTAAAGACCGTTGCTGCCTTCAGCCCCATCTTCTAATACGGGGTCACAGGAGGCCTGGAGCCGATCCCAGGCAGCACTGGGCACGAGGCAGGGGAACATCCTGGATGGCATGACAGTCCATCACAGGGAGCAAAACAACATTTGTTATAAATTAATTGCAAATAAAAACCAGAAACCAAACTGCATAAGTATATGCCCCTCCAAATGAATACTTGTTCTAGGCAGCTTTGGCGCCAATTGGGTCGATTTGGGTCAATCTGCCAGCGTTACACCATAATTTCTGCCCATTGCTAAAAAATGTTTCAAGATCGAGCTTTTCAATACTTACCGCACAGAGCTGGATTCAAGTGTCAGCTTTGATTTTTTTTCTCTTTTTAAGTCCCTCCATTTTGGCTTTTGTTTCATGTAGCTTTTCCTCCAGCATTTCCCCATCCTTCCTACCATATACTTTGCCCTCTTTTGTTGTGGTCACTGCATCCTGCCATCAGCCTGCTTCCCAGTGCGATGCAGCATACTACCCCCTCCAAACGGGGCACTTAGCATCCAGGCCTTAATGTTATATTTCGCTCTGATTAGACCATAAAATCATCTTCCATATGGCTTCAGTCTCCCCTGCTTTGCCTTCCGGCAAATTCTAGCCACAAGCTCACGTGACCTTTATTGTAACTTTTTTTTTTTTCTTCTTTTTGCCACCCCTTCCATTTGGCGCCCTCCTCCCATTCGTATGGATACTTATATTTTGAAGATTTTGGAGACATTTATTCCAAATACTCTCTATTTGTTGTCTAAGGGCTTATCTGTGTTTCGAGAGATATTCAGTGCATATAATTCATTTCACTTTGCTCTTAATAAATGCACTTTCCTATGTCATTTTCTCATTTCCCTCCTCAGTACATGTTCCCAGGGAATGTTTATACGTGACCCTTAGTCGTTATGATGCATCCTTTGTTTAGAAGTACAATAAGGACTACAGGGTTTCTCACAGTATGGAACACTGAATTAAAAATTGTGAAAAACACGTTAATTGCACATGAGTGCAGTTCATGTACATAATTGTGACAATTGAGTTGCATGAGGCTTTATTTATGTGACAAGATTAATTTCTCATTTTGGTCAGAAATTAATTTGTGAAAAACGAAAATCCAATGAATTCTACTTGAAATATGCATATATATTCACAGTGAAAGGCCAGATCCTTGTAACAGAATTGTAAACAGTCCTACAGTCGACTTTTCTTTGTCTTTCTGAAAGTGACAACCCAGTAATCTGTGGTTGATAACAGTACAGTGTAATTCTCACACATGGCACCATAATGGTCCGTGAAAAGCCAACCGTGGGGACTAAAGTAGCCAGCGATGGAGACCTGATTTTTTATTTGGTATTTTTCCAGGGGGGCGGCACAGCGGTGCAGTGGTTGGCACTGTTGCCTAATGCCTCTGGGACCTGGGTTCAAGTCTCCACCATGATTCCGTGTGTGGAGTTTGCATGTTCTCCCCGTGTTGTCTTAGGGTTTCCTTCAGGTACTCTAGTCCCCCCCCCCCCAGTCCAAAAACAAGCCGAGGCTAATTGGGGTTACCAAATTGCCTATAAGTGTGCACGTGTGAGTGTATGGTGCATGAGTGTGCCCTGCAATGGGTTGGTGCCCCATTCTGGGTTATTCCCTGCCTTGTGTTCACAGGCTTCAGACCCCCAACAATCCTGAATAGGACTAGCGGTTTCAGAAAATGGATGGATGTTCTTCCTGGAATTCTGGGCCTATATTCTTCCTGTGAGCCTATGGGTAACTTGGTCTAGTTTTTGAACACATCCAGTACTGTGTAAAAGTCTTAGGCAGCCAAAGGAAATGATGTTTAAATGATCTTCATGCTGGTGTAAAGCTATGATTTTATGTCTGTCAAAGTCAAACCTCTCCTAAAGTCACCCCGGTATTTCACACTAATGTTGGCCCACAGGACTAGTTCCCTGTCCTGAGTTCCCGACGTTCTAGCGGGCATTTAGAAGCAAGCTGCTGGTTTGTTGCTGGGTTTATATCTTGCCAATCCTGGCCAGGCAGTTTTTGCTGGCTTACTGTCCTCAGCATTGTCAGGAATGTTTTCATACTTAATTTCCACTCATCTGTGGCATGTGACACAGGCGCTGGTGTCATGGTGACAGGCAGAGCTATGAGAAAAGAACACCAGCCTTTTCAGCAGGGCCCAAAACTAAATACAAGCAGTCCCTGAGTTAAGAACGTCCGACATTTCATACAACACGTATTTACAACTGGACGGCCGTAAAGCTAGCTATATTAAAAGTTTGAGTTAAATACAATAGGTTGTAATAATAAAACGCATGCACTACTTTGAGACGCTCATGAAAACATTGCACTGCTTCACCAGCATAGGTGGAAAGTTCAGGTCCAAAAAGTACAAATCCGGACCAAGATTTTGTTTCACCCAACCTGTTGCGCACTCTTTCACTTTGACTTCTTATACTCAATTGGTTGGTTGGAACAAAATCTTGGTCCGGATTTGTACTTCCTGGACCTGAATTTTCCACCTCTGTTCACCGGTTCGTTGTCTCTCTTGTATTAGTGAGGATGGCTTAATGGAATCATTTCTACGCCACTCTTGCTAAATGTACATTATGCAAACAGTATGTGTCAGTGTCAGCTTGAGTATACATTTATGCATCTTAAGACATATTACAGTAGGCTCAATGTACAGTAACATACCATACGTAGTTACTTTTATTATTACTCTATTATTGTTATTATTATTATGTAATGTATTATGTTTAAGATGTTTTAGTGTATTTAGAAGTGTTTCTTGAGTGTTTCATATGCATAGAAAGGTTAAATATACGCTATATACTAAGACAAACATTTGACTAACTGACACTAAGTAAGAACCTGTGTGTATCTATTACGACTTACAAATTCGACTTAAATACAGACTTGGGGAACGGATCTTATTTGTAAGTAAAGCCAAAGTTAACCGTCGGGGGAAGCCCCATGAAAACGTGGTGAGACATCAGAGGTAAACTTTAAACTGATTATTAAACATATACTAGATAATCTTGAAAAGGAAACAGAGTAAAAATGTTTTAGTTCTATAATGTCAGTACAGAATGAAGGAATGAAAAAGCCTGATACTATTCTAGAATTGTATGTGCATAACATGCAGTGTTGGTATTAATAATATTACTCTGCACTTATTATTATTTGGAAGGGAATATTACACTTCAGTTTTATTTAAGGTTTATAACCTATATACTTTTTTTATTTTAAGCCAAGTAAAAAAAAGAGAAAAAGGTCAACGTTGTGTTATCTGGTGAATTTAAACATAGTGTAAAATGATATAAGTAACTGACATTTATTTTGTTATTTAAATCTGTTGCACCCGCTCTTGTTTGGTAAAGTACAATATGTCAGATGAAACTGGGTGTACAGCAGCTCATTTTCAGTTAATTATTATTTGTACCTCTTTCCAGTCACAGAGCACTTTATTCTGAGACTTGTTTAAGTGAGAGAAGATCCCTATTAGATGTAACTTAGTGCAGTTTGGGAGAAATTGTAAAGTTTAACAATTTCTTTTATTATGAAAATAAATTTTATTATGAAAATGAATTGCATTAAAGAAAAGTAGATTTTTGTTTGTATTTGCTGTCAACTGTAGGCCTTAGAAAGAAAGTCGGAATCGGCAAAAATCGGCATCAGCAGGTCACACTGGCAAAAAAATGGAAATCAGAATGAAAATGTTTTCTTATGGCCTCTAACCATTTTGACTATTAAAGCTACATGCCTCAGCTATGGCTCGTTGAATAGCTCAAAGAGAATACTTTTCATGGTGTGAAAGTTTTGTATAAGTCTAAGTGTCTTTTTTCAAGGTCAAAGTTCATCTAGCAAATCGCATTTTTTTTAACCTGCATTTGATTGTAAAAAAAACAGTGAAGGATTTGGAGTAATGTTGATATTTCACAATAAAATATACACCGATCCATAGCCATAACATTAAAACCCCTGACAGGTGAATAACATTGATTATCTCGTTATAATGGCACCTGTCAAGGATCTATTACATATTACACAAGTGAGCAGTCAGTACTTGAAGCTGTTGGAAGCATTAAAAATCGGCAATTGTGGCCAAGTTGGTTAGAGCATCTTCAAAACAGCAGGTCTTCTGGGGTGAGTCTTTCACAGACTGGTGAACCTCTGCCCATCTTCGCTGCACAGAGACTGCCTCTCTGGGGAGCTCCTCTTATACCAAATCATCTTACTGACCTGAGCCAATTACCAAGTATCGAATTAGTTGTTACATATTCAACCAGGTGTTTTGGTTTAGCATTACACAACTTTTCCAGGCTTTTGTTGCTGCCATCAAATTCAAATTGAGCATATATTTGCCATAAAACAATAACATTTCTCAGTTTCAACATTTGTTATGTTGTCTTTGTTCTATTTTCAGTTAAATATGGGTTTATATGATTTGTAAATCATTGTGTTCTGTTTTTATTTACATTGTACACAGCATCCCAACTTTTTGGAAACAATGTTATAAAACAGTAATCATTTGCCAATGGAAAAGGGCTTAGAAAGCCAACATAAACCACGTGTAAGCTGATAGAATAGACTAAAAGTTATACAAAATTTGTCTCTTACAATCATGAAAATGTAAAGCACACTTTGCCCACTCAGACATATATGAGCTCAGTATATATCTTTCTACCCCGTAGAAAGTAAATTTATTTTATAATTATGTTTTGCTAGGTTAAATGATATTCCTGTGTTATGTCTTTGCATTGATTTGTTTTTATTGAAGCGAATTAAATCCTGCTTCCTGTCATTCCAATTCAAATTCCAGTTTAACATCTGACTAGATGTGGTCAATTCAATTCAAATTCCAGTTCAGGAATGGAATGGGGCACAATTAATTAATTCTGAATTTTGCACCTCCCTGTTACCTGTTAAGTTTTTTCTTAGTCAAAGTCAAAGTTTTTTTATTTGTCACATGCAATCGTACACAAATGGGGAATATATGACATTTCATACTAGATATACTCTATATAAATATACATAATGTGTACAGAATGTAATATAATATACTAAATATAAAATACAAAAAAACAGCAATAAGACAAAAAAACACAATAGTGTGATAGTGGTGCAAATGTGCAAGGCTAGGGAGGTGAGCATGCAACAATGCAGGACAGGTGGGAAGGGAGTGGGAGACAGTGAAGGAGAGGGGCAGAGAATTAGGTCACATGTACAGGTTATACCAGTGCTTCTCTCTCCAAATGGCATGCCTGTGTGAACCATGCATCAAAATCCATAGACTGAAAAACACTAAATACCATTGAAATTCATCTTTGTATGCACTGATTCTCATATTGTCCAGCATCTCTTTATAGTACCACTAATCTTTAAGACCTGTGCTTAAAATAAAATAAGTAAAATAATGCCAGCATGTTATGCCGAATATCAAATGTGAGAGCAATGCAATAATACAGTGACTCACCATACATTTTTGGTTGGGAACACTGTGTGATCCTTTAAGCAGAAGGACTGCATGCAAATGCTCAGAAGTTACCAAATGATGCTCTTTCTGGAATCCTTAATATTTCTCTTGCAAAGTATAATGTAGTAATTTATATTCGTTTAAAAGTATCTGTGAATTGTTTGTCGAAACTAAAAGTTCTGAGTCTACTGCAAGAAGCAAGTGGGATGGGATCACATGCATTTACCAGATACTTTTATCCATAACAACATACATTTGTTGAGAAGGCAGGGCCAACTGGTCCCTGGAACAGTTGTGAGTTAAGAGTCTTGCTCAGTGACCCAAAGGGGCCATCACTCTGCTGACCATAGGATTTGCAGCAGTGACCCTCCGATCACGGGCATGGTATGCTAACCCATCAAGCCACACACCACCACTTTGTGGTTAAGAAGCCGTCTTTAACTACTTTTCCCTTTCAGCCTGTTATCCAAACCACGCATTCCATCACAGATGAAATGATTTATTTGCCATTTGCAGAAGTACATTGGAAATGCCTCTTCTTACATGTCCAATCTTGCTGTCCTCTGAGACACAAATACATATATATTCAGATGAGAGTGAAGTTTGGGGTCTAAGCACAGGGTCCTGCCATTTATCCAGCACCCCTGGAGCATTTTGGAGGGTTAAGGGCCTAACAGAGATGTGACTATTCTGCCGAGGCCAGGATTCAAAATGACAACCTTTTAATGACACCAACTCATGGCTAAATATCTGCATTCCAAGTCCAAGAAAGGAGACATGCCTTTAGCCAGCGCATGTTACATCAAATTAACAGCAATTACTAATGAGTCACAGTTTTCTCCTTTTTCACGAATAGCCGGAATGGTGATGTCAGTCCATCGAGGGTGTTAAATACGGCTCTCTTTTCGAAAGTCACGCCACATCTGGAATCGTTTTCTGGTCAGTTTTTTTCCCCCGTTTCTGATGGACAAGCAAGAACCCCAGTGCTTTGATGCAGATTAACATCAAACTGCAAAATCAGGCTTGGCCAAGATTACTGTAGTTTATTATGGGTTTCCATAACAGTGATTTGTGGCTGATTAATAATTTCTGTGTCACCTTAAAGGAATGATGCTGATTCCCCTAGAGTCCAGCAATGAGGAATTACGGATCCTGGTGTTCTCCTTTAGACTTGCTGGTGGTCCACTCCATCAACGAGGTGGATGACAATGTGGTGAGCGATCTAGCAAACATTTTGGTGCCTTGAGAATTTTAGGTCTTCTGTCAAAAAGTAAACGGCCATACCGAAAGGCTTGCGCTATACACTTTGGGCATGTATGGTTCTAGAAACAATAATCATTACAATGGGGCTGTAATACATTCCAGGTTGGGTTACAGACCATAAGTATATCACTCCAAAGTCAGATGCTAGTGTCGTACTGTAAATAAGTTGTACATGAGAAAAATGAAATCCATTTGGTGTATTAATTTAGAAACATTACTATATTAGTATTATTATCAGTATATTAGTAACACATTTGCGTCCCAAGATGTAAAAACAAGGAGTTTCGAGTAGCTATGGTGCTGACTGCAAACAGATTTGTTTTAATCAGCTTTATATTTTATGTTTGTCCCTAATAATTTGCTGTGCAATAACACGGCCGTCAGATCTGAAGGGAACTTCAATAAATCAATGCTATGGCAGGCTTCTCTCGTAGCTGCAGCGCATCTGCCTCTAGTTCACTCGATCGCTCCCTGTGTGCTTGTGTTGATGTGAACCACACCATTTAAAGGTTAGCGTGTAGTGTCTCCCTATTCTGGGGTTATCCGATGCACCAGTTTTAGTGCGATGAGCTGCGATATTTGTTCAGGGCTTTTAAATGAGGCAGTTACCCTTATCTGAGACCCCAGCTGTTGAATAGAAGCCGCTTCCCTCAGGGGACTTTACCAAACAGGGCCTTTTGAACTATCCTCAGGCTGCCTTACAGAGATGCTGCTTTGGAGGCCATGGGTGAAGTTAAGCTTGTATGTTCCTGCATCTTTGTGAATAGTCTGAGACATATCGGTGTTAATCCTGGGGAGGATAGATGGTCTCCACTGAGATATAAGAGGTCTCCAACCACTATGCAACAGGGCGGCTAGCACCAAGCTACCATTCACAGCCAATTACAAAACAGTTTCCTTTGTGCTTGTCTGACGTCAATACAAATTCAAGACCAATGAAAGCAGTTTACCAGTGTCATTTTCAAGGTGTCAGGAATCCTGAAAGGTGGCTACGGTCTGTTTGCTCAGCAAATATGAGCTGATCCAACTGGGCCAATTTAATCATGATGATGAAATGATCCTTTATTTGTCATTTGTACAGGTACATCAAACTGTTTCTTTTCATATACCCCATCTTGCTCTCATTTGAGACACACACGGGTGTGAGAAAAGCAAGGGGTATGAGCATAGGGTCATGCATATACACAACAGCCCAGTAATATTTTTTTCTGGAGAGTGGGATTAAGGGCCAAACATCAAAATGACTGTCAATCATGATGAAGATCCAAACTGGCAACCATCTAATCAAATCAAATCAAATCAAATCAAATTTATTTATAAAGCACTTTTTAAACAACAGGAGTTGATCACAAAGTGCTGAACAAAAGGTAAATAACGTAAAATCAACATGAAACATAAAGCAACTTAAAACAACATAAAAAATAGATATACCAAAAAAAATAAATAAAAAAATACAGGGGTGGAAAACCTGTTCCATGGAGAGTCTATTTGGGTGCCAGTTTTCAGGATGACCTCTCAATCGGCAAATAATAAAGAATAATTTCTCAACTCCAGTCCTGGGGACCCCCTGCTATTGGCTGATTGAGAGGTCATCCCAAAAAGCCACATCCACAGCGCCTCTCCGTGAATCAGGTCCCCCATTCCTGATATAATCAAAGGGTCAGCGACCTAACCCACTGAGCCACAGACCATCCCCATGTGATCATAGACACAATGTTCCTGGAAGAACACCAAATAAAGAACCAGGTCCTCATCATTGGCTACTTCAGGCCCCATGGTTGGCTTTTTACAGACCGTCATGGTGCCATGTGTGAGAGTTATACTGTGCTGTTATCAACCATAGATTACTGAGCCATCAGTTCCAGAAAGGCAAAGAAAACGTCTCGACTTTACGACTGTTTATAGTTCTGTTACAAGGATCAACTTCATTTTACCATTGTAAACCTTTCATTACACTAGCCCATTGTTGCCATTTAAACTTTATCTTCCTGAATATTGATGACAGCCTGGGTTTGCAGGGGTACTTCATCTGAGGTGCTCACTTTTGGTTGGGGCCATGATAACCAGATGGTTTCCATGAAACCAAAAGCAACCTGGATCCAACTGAACTGTGTAAGTGGTTACATGATCAGGTAATAACAGGATGGCAGTTGCGCTGTTGTTTTTTTGCAACCAGACTTACACTTTCCAGACTGTATAAATTTAGAATGAGATTATAGTAATCCCGGGAGGATGTTGAAAAGACTTCCACTTGCCGAGAGGGCATTTGGCCAGCAGGTTCAAGCTAAGGCAGGAACCACATGGCAACTTTAACTCAATGGCCAATCGGAAATGAGCCCAGCTCCACCAACCAATCGGAAATGAGCCACTGCCCCATTAGCCAATCGGAAATGAGGCTGGGCTCTTTCTCTTTCAGTTGGCAGGGCGGCCTTGCCAGCAGTAGAACAGTTTTTTTCCAGAGACACTCCCTTCTAAAGAGCACTTATGCATTTCCCCCACTAATTTTATAGGAACTCTCAGTAGCATTTAAAGCGTTCAGCAGCATTTAAATTATATTTCCAAGATGCCTGGTTCTGTTCCCCAGTAGTAATTTATCTTCTCTGTAAACTGTGTAAGCTGTAAATTATGTAACTTCTGTGGGTATAATTATGTGTTATTTTTTAATTCTATTTTATAATGTGATGAGCTTTATTACAGTGTTGCCTAGTATCTGTCCAACATTATTAATTAGAATACTGCTAGAAGAAATCACAATTTTATTGTTATAAATGGGATCCTTTATTCAGCAAAATACAGTCTATATTTTAGTGATTTTTTCCTTTATGCAATTTTATTGTAACAAAAAGGGATAAGTTACTGGTTGCCCATATTAGCATTAATAATAAGTTGTTTGTCATAGGGTTTACATAGTACTCTCAAAAATCCTTCTCGCAACAGCAAATCCTAAAAGTTAAAGGTTAAATGTGATAACTGCACGCACCAACAGCACTATATGACATTTTATTATTTTTTTAATTTATTTAATTATTAGATAGTTTTGCTTGTCTCAACAGGCATTTTCACTTTTGCACGTTTGCTACATCTGTAGTCACTTTGTTTCTGTATTTTGGCGGATTGCCCGGGTCAGCCAAGGTTAGGCAGAGTGAGCTTGCAGAGTGAGGTCTCATCAGTCTCTCGCAGGGATTTCTCACTTACCCCACAGATTAAGTCCTGCCAAAAAAACAGGCAATATGAATTTGGATCCTGACAACCGCTTCCATTCGGCTACAGATAGAAATCAGATCCTGCCAGCATTTCCATATTTCACCACTAGTCCACAGTGTCAAAACAGCCACAAAGAAGGTGCTGGATCATTTTCGTATGACTCAGAGCTATTCCCTTACTTTAATTTCCTTATTGTTAGTCCAAATATAGCACAATGTTGTGATTCATTTCATTTTTATTTAGTTTTCTGCTTGCTAAAATACCTAAGTTCAGTGTCAATATGAATATTAATCTTCATAAATTTCAGGTGAATGTCTCAGATTTATGAAAATTAAAACCAAAGCTACATATTTCAGAATATTGACTTTTAACTTCAGCATTTTTCCAGTCAGAACACTGACTCTATGGGTATTGTCATTACCGCGGGGCTATGAATCCATCCGCGACTCTGCATGCTCTCACCATGTCTCCTGACTTATCTTCACTTACTCAAGTTTCTTCTCACAGTCCAAAGATATGCAGTTTAGGAATTTCTTGCCTTGTGCTCTGTGCTGCCTGGAATATTCTACCCCCCAACCCTGTTCTGAATAAGCAGATGGAAGATGGATGGATATTTTTTCGATTACTGCACCTGCATATGTTTGGTGTGTCTATCCTAAGCATATTTACTAAGTCCCTTAGATATTCCTAAACAGCAGACACTGCCCCATAGTGGTTAATGTCCCAGTGTTGTGAAGCCAACCACCTTTGAACCTTCCACCACGTGAGAAGTGTCACTCCAGATGTTTCTTATGTTTGGTTTCCCCGTGGTGGAATGAGCTGTTGAACCACACCGAGGCATCAAACCTTCAGGAGATGCATCATGACCCATCAGCAGCAGGAACACCTCCACTACACTGATACCACTGCATGTTCCCTGAGTGCTCGTTATTAGGTTCTTTTTGTTTGGAAGATGTTGTGTAGCTCCAGCTCCAATACTGCTTACCCTAGTAACAGGGTATTTACTGGAAGCTCAGCCTAGCTACACTCATGCCAAGTAGACTCCTTGACAGCCATATGTTTGTAATATGATATTTGACTTGCTTGTACACCATCCAAAAGTATCTCCTAAATAAAATTAATTTTGGGAAAAGACTAGTGGAGGAGGGTATACTAATGTCCCTGACACTGGCTTGGTTCATGAAGACCTTTAAGGTGGAGGTATGATCATTTCCCAGCTGGTATGGATATCAGAGGTCTTGGTCTCCATGTTTTGCAGTAGTTAAGTTTGGCCTTTTCACCAAAGCTTGTCTTTAAAAAACGTTCATGAATATGCATTATACACCGTTAAGGCATTAAAGGTCCCCAGTGTGTCACCTTTTACAACTTCTGGGTTACAGTTTTACATTTTCCAGGTCATGTGAAGTGGTGTGACATGGAGAGCAAGAGATGGAATTTGAAGTTCTGAAGTCATGTCCAGAGTATCAACTTTGCAGTACAAAGAATAAGTTAATGTGACGCTTAATGCAACACTTAATGGGATGCATAATGTGGGCCAACCTGACCTCATAATTAAAACATGAAGTGTTGATCAGACGTCATTTATACCTCACTGGCCAGGTTACTACCTGGACATTTCCGGCTGTGCTTAAAGTAAACTTCATTATTACCTGGGAATTGCTCAGCAGGGTCCAGTTACTAAATATGAAATGGATAAATGACCATTTAATTTAAGGTGACATATATCTTAAATATGTGAAGCGATGTACACTCTGACGTGATGTCGTAAACCACTGACGTTTTAATGACAAGTCTGTTTGGGAACACACAGCACTTCCTCCAATCCGGTCTCCCTGGCCCTCCGTGGAGCACGGTACAGGGGGCTGCGGTGAATGCTGCATGTTTTGATGTTTTAATCGCTTGTTGGGGGCTGCCGTAATTTCTAGCTCACCGAGGGAAGTGGCCCAGAGCTCAAGCCATCGCTGGCTGCAGTCCGAGGCACTTTTCCGTCATCAAGTGTCACTCCGCATCTGCTATCTGCTCTCGTGATTCCCGTGATGTCTCCCTTACGTGACACGGAACAAGTAGGTTACCGTGTCAATATTTAATGGCAGATGGGCCTCTTGCTACTGGGGCTCACGTTTCTACTACACTGCATCCTCGGGGTTTCTCCCACTACTCGGTGACTCATTCATCCCCAAAAACGGGGCGGCTCTATGCACTGAGCTTATTTTATAGCATGTCATGCCAATGGCAGATAACCAAAATAAAGCCACACTTTACACACGTTATATTATTGGTTTCCAGAGGCGATTCAAGGATTTTTTTAAGGTGGGGGAGCAAAAGAGGGGCCATAATTCATAACGTGAGGCCAAACATATCATTAGCCAGTTACATGTTTTGAATTGGTGAGTGATGGGGGGGGGGCACTCCAGCGGCTAATCGGTTTTCAGCTGGGGTTAGTGCCCTTGTGCCCCCGCCCCTTTATGCACCCCCATTGGTTACCATTGAGTTAAACCCAGCAGTAATCATCAATGCATAGTAATCACCTTCCACAGATAGGTTTCAAACCGTAGTCCAAATAGAGCCAGTTTGGAGTCTGTCATTAATGTTTTCAGTGGGATGTGTGTTACAAATAGAACATTAAAATTGTTTATTTACCGTTCCATAAATTTCAGTTTAAACATTGTCTAGTAGTAACATTAATAAAGCCTCTCCAGCTAATGTTACTGGCAGCATGACTATTTTTCATCATGCTCTTAGACTGGCTGACCAGTAACTTCCAGTTTTGGCTACATAATTCACAGCTCTGTTTACTATTTACTCTTTATCGTTTCAGTTTCAGTTGGCATATTCCAGAAAGTATTTTATCAATTCTTTATGCCATTGCAGTTGTTATCTGCCCCTTTCACGATAATTAACGTCACAACGATTCACTCGGCAGAAAGCAGGCAATGTAGACAGCTGTTTTTTCAGTTAGATTAGGCTGAATTAGGCCATCTTAGAATTAATAAGAAGCTCCCTCAAAGACTTGAATGAATGTCAAGTTAAACTACGTAATGGGGTTTTATTAAAGAACTTTAATTGAGTTATACATAAATTTAGGTTGTGTTGTCAATATGATGCTATCCTGTTTCTACTGAGATGGTCAGGACTTCTTGGAGGCTTGCAAAAGGCCGTAACCCCACCCCACACCCCCAAAAAATTTTTTTGAAGAAACTGAACGTTCAAAACGAAGAACAGTACATCTTTTATCCTTCCATTTCCCGCCATTTGTTGCAGCTTTCACCATCGCAGATTTTTTTAAAGCAAAACGAGGCCTAATCATTTCCAGGCAGAACAAGAAAATATTGTGTGGAGAATTATTTATTGTGTCAGGACGTCTGTGAGCCCGACTGCTGAGAAAAAGCTGCCAAAAGAATGAATGGAGAGGTCCCAGCTGGCATATGTGGTCTGCAGCTATTGTTTTTTTGTATTGTTGTCTTTTAGTTTGTGGCAAATACTGCATAAATTGAAATGAACATACACACATAGCAGCAGACTTCTGGCATTCAGATGTTTAGGACATCAGCACATATGGGAAAAGGCAGAGTATTGCCTGCTTTCAGGGTCTTAGGGTCCCTATATCATTCGATATATGAGCATTTTTTGAAGTACAGAGCGCAGAGCCAGCTACTTCTACAGCCTCCTTTTATCTAAATGTAAAATGGGTCATTAAAGCGTCCGTTGTGTGATTGTTTAGGCATGTCTGCTTCTGCTGCTCTCTTTGGCACAAGCAGAAAACACAGAGGTCTGATGACGGCTTCATAAGTAAATCTGCATGCATGTTGCCATTCAAATCTCTGTGATCGGTTTGCGGAAAGTAATGTCCTTAGCGGACATGGGTACTGGGGCTGGTATGAAGGTTGGGTACATCACTCCCCAAATATATCAACTGTAATGAATATTATGAGTCCAGTGCTCTGCTAACTGTAACAGTTATACTGAACAGCATGAGCCCAGTGCTCTGCTAACTGTAACAGTTATACTGAACAGCATGAGCCCAGTGCGCTGCTAACTGTAACAGTTATACTGAACAGCATGAGTCCAGTGCTTTGCTAACTGTATCAGCTATACTGAACATTATGAGTACAGTGCTTTGCTAACTATAACAGCTATACTGAGCATCATGAGTCCAGTGCTCTGAAACGGTTTCAGCTGTACTGAACATTGTGAGGAACTGCAGGCTTGCCCTTACACACACATATGATTTTCTTTCACTCAGGGCTCACTCATCTGCTGGCACCTCCTTTTATCACTTGAGTGTGTCTCTCTGGTTGCTGAATAGATGATGGATGGCAGGTCTTGAGAGAGTCGGGAGATACGGACGGGGCCCCAGGCTCTTCTGTGCTGCTGAAAGGAAGCTGCCCGTGTCCCCGTGCACTTATCTCCTCCAGGTCCCCGGAGTTTGCGGCCGTGACGTCACACCCTTGGATGACCTTCCTACCACCGCACGCTATTCCACTTCCTGCACAAGACAGACGTGCCCGACCTTACAAGTCTGAAGGGGGAAAAAGTCCTCCAGGCCTCCTGTCTGATCATGTTTTGGTCTGTTGGATTCTCGCTGCCAGCTATATCAGCTTGCAAAAGAAGGAGGGGTGTGTGTTTGGCTCAGCAGGTTGGGTCTCTGTGCCGGTGATCGGAAGGCTGCCTGTGTGGCCTTGAAAAGGGCCTTTAACGCCCAACAAATGTCCCAGGAGTGCTGGATAGGCAGCTGACCCTATGCTCAGACCCCAAGCTTCAGTCTCAGCTCCATATATGTGTATGTGCCTTAGAAAGGAGAGCATGATGGGATACACAAAAACAAACACATTCCAATATACCTGTATAAAGCTTCACTTCAATTCAAAAAAAGTCTGCCTTAATCAAACAGCCAGCTGGCCAAAACAATTAAAGACGCCAATTTTTTCTTTCCCTCTGTGTGATGTAATAGTCCCTAAATGAATGAGTATTAATCTGTGAAAAGCTGAATTCTAACCTCATGTTATTATTATTATTACGTCTGTGGTTCCTAGTGATGTGGCTGCTGTGGTGTTTTGTGAGTTGCCTTTGTCTTGTGTCTAATCCTGCTACAAGTTACTGACTGTATGGCACGAGTAGGCATTCCTATGTACTGATGTGCAAGAATCTTGAATCTAAAGCAAGTTAATCTAAAATAATTCTAGGGATGTTGATGTGCCATATGGTGCCGATACTCGTGGGCGCCTCTTGCTTGGCTGATGGCTTTACCCTAACTGATAATCTGCGGGGCTGAGTAATCGGGCAGAGAGGCTGGTTCTTGGCTGCCCTTTCAACAGAACCTCGGGCAAGCAGGCCAGCTCCACACCGCACCAGCACCCAGGAGGAGTTCCAGACCTCCTTGGAGATCACACCATGAGATCCCATTATTCCTAGTTTAAAAAGGATCACTTTTGGCAGGAAATTAGAGTGAGCCTGAGTTGATCTGACAGCCGGTTATCCTGAGGTATCTGTGTGGCACTCTGTGCTGCTGTAACAGGGAGGGGTTTAGTCTCATAGCAAATGTAATTGTTTCTAGCAGAACTTTCTTTACAGTCATAAAAAAGATCATTATCCTAGAAGAACGCAGCATAAATATTTGATAGACAACCTCCCTCTTTTTGATGGCTTTTGCAAAAAGATCTTTTTAAACAAGATAGATGGTCTTGAGGGAGTGCACTGGTCCCCTCCTTACTTAAAGCATAGCCTGTTATGATGTCACAGGAGGGACAAACGATGTAGGGACGCCAGGTCATAAATCAGTAAAAAGAAAGAGGATGCACTGCAACTTGTATGTCAATATACCTTTTTTCGAAAGGTCCCTCCCAGATCTCTACATGAGCTGTAAGTGCAGCCCCATGACCTTGTTATAGTACATGGCACATTTCCATGTCCATTTCAATGTGCATTACTCTGGCATGCCGTGTGCTCACAGCAAAGCCTTCTGGGTAATGGCATGTTCAAATAAGCGAGGTGTGACTGTCACTAATTCCGTTTGCTCTTCAAACAGCAGGATAGCAGTTAAATGGGTTAAAACTCCCCAGGTCAGCATCCCAAGAGCGACCTTGTGATTTTAATGGTTGGGGAAATGCCCCCCTGCCCTATTTGCCCCCCATTTGGCTTTTTTCCTTTCCCCATGTGTCTGTATTCTCTGGCTCACTGCTCACTCATAATGTGTGTTTGCAAACGCATCAGTAGCACTTAAAAATATCAAGGCAATGCCTGGGGTGTGCTGAGATGGTCCATTACCCCCATCCGTGGCACGCGGACAGAGGGCAGGGTGCACTGGGCCAACAGCAGCAATAGTCAGCGAGATAATGGGTAGGTCGTCTGCAATTTTGATTTAGCTAAGTTATAAAATCACCATCCCTTCTTGAAGATGGGTCGTGCCATGTTTTGGTGTGCTGTGTCACATCATCAGTCGATGACGATCACCCACTGCAGCGGATTATTCAGGCATGAAAGCCGGCTTTCTTCCCTGCTCCTGCTTTTCAGTGGCCCTGAAGAACCATGCTTCCAATGGGGTGAAGGACAACACCGGTAAATGGAACGACGACAAGCTCACGGGATTGGCCGACAGCCGGATGCCTGAGGGGGAGCTCTTGCTGCAGGTTAGTACTTGGGAAGTGGGCCAGAGCATGAGTTTACCTTAGGGGGGCGTGTGCAAATGAATCGCAGGTTCCCATTGGCTCAATTTTCCCCACCCATAAACAAAGACACATATGTCCACTCTCTATATCTCCATCCCCCTCATAGACCTCAGGCCCATCTGGAAGGCGGCTTCCATCAGATAAATAAAAACGAAGCGAGAGATTGAGGGGAAGTGAGACCAGTAGAAAGGGAGTGTAAGCTAAGTTTTTCAACTGTAATCAAAAATAGAGTCGCTATGAACTCCGAAGCGGGTTTGCTAGGAAGTTTATAATGGCCGGTTGCGTGATGAATATTGAAGAGCAGGCTGTACCACAGCCAGTCCCGGAGATGGGACAAAAGCCACAAGCAATTTGAGCCGTAGCCTCCGGTTTTCCCACAGCCCGGGAACAGACCACCAGCCCTGTGAGAAATCCAGGATAGCAGTTAGTCAACTTCTTAACCATATGTCCTTTCAAAATGTTGCCCTTGCTGTCTCTAACAACATAATTGCTCATTCTGAACTTTTACCTGAGCTCTTTATTAAGGAAGTTCTGGAGATCTCATTACATGAGCGGGTCAACGCGGTCTCTTTCGGTTTAGACGTTCCTTCAAGCGTAATTTAATTTGCAGGCCAGTACGTCATCCACCAGATCTATTTTGGATGAGGTGAAGTACCTCCAAGTGAAATTCTTCTCCTGTCTGCTGTTTAGAGGAAGCGTGACTGATAAGCTGAGGACTCTTGGCTCATCGTAAGTAGAGGAAGTCTGAGGAATCTAGTAAATAAACAGGGAGACATAATGTCTAAATGAACCCATATTAGTCATTCTGTGATGTTTATTCAAGAGGTAATTGGCAGGACCTGTGAATGTGTAAGTTCATACCCTGTTTAAAGTGGTCTTGGGGGGGCATTTATGCAAACAAAAAGTTGGAGCTCAGCCTCGTTCCTGATTAGGACACTGGCACTTTGCCGATAAACCGAAATATCTGAAGGTGCAGCTTGTGTTCACCGGCAGAAAATCGGGAGCTCCTGTGGAGTTAACCTGCGCCGTAACCCAAATAACCCTTTCCTGGGAGGCTGTGGTCTTTTGTAGCCAAATAGCAAGCCTTTGTATGGGGATTGATAAAGATGGCCGACCTCACAAATGTCAGCCAGCCGAGCTCCCGGCTGAGAGCGCTTGTCCGACGCTAATTAGTTTGGACGTCTAGGCATCGAAACAACGGGGGTGCCAGCCCCCACCCCTGGCTCCTATGCTACCTCCCCATGACTCCATGCTCCTCCTGGTACTGTAAAATAAGCACCATGTCATTTTTCCTGCAATCCGTAACCTGCCGGGATTTCTATATGCTTTATGCTATGACAGGAAGACATGAAGTATGGCTTCACTGTTGTGTTGTTGCAGCGCTTATCCAGACCATAAACAGGGAAAGAAGTGTCCTGCTCTCACTTGGGTGGTGATCTGAGAGAAACAGACAAAAGGAAGAGGGTGGGAAAGTGACTGAGTGAACGACTATTATGAGAAGAGGTGACTTGTAAGGGGACAGAAGCGTAAAATGTAGGAACTATTTCTGGCTACGCTCCTGGTCCTTCTGCGGTACATTTCAGATGCTTTTCCATACATTATAAATAAGTTGGAGGGGCATCAATAATTCAAAGGGAAGAAAGAACAGAAAAGTGTGCATGTGTGTTTAGAAAAATCCATTTTTTGGTGAAACAGCACCGGTTTGTTTACATTACAGTAGGCAGATTAAGAGGGCTCCCTTACAGCATGATAAAGTCATTTCTTGTTAGAGTGAGGTGACCAATGTCATCGTTTTACTGTTTATTTTTATGATCTGCTTGCACTTATGCTACTCCAAAAGCAAATACATCTTTCAGATTTCAGAAAAAATGGGTGATATCAGAAAAATGCATGAGATGTAGGGATGTAAGAGGTCACTCACACAGCAACAACTCTGAAATAACCAAAATCTCTCTCAGGCTCTCCTAACTCTGATGCTGCCTTCGACATTATAATTCCCTCTAAATATTTTGTATTTCAGTAAATATACTGTCAGGATTCATCTCATATTTTTTTTTTATAAAGTTCAATGTCATTAGCAAATTTTAGTGTATTGTATTACCTGCTTTTAATTCTGATTTATTAAAATGAAAATTAATATAATTTAAATTAGAGCAATATTATTTAATGGATGGGTGGATAGATGGATGGATGATACCTTTTAAAAACTTACTGTAAAATAGCAGTGTATTCTACACAGAGATAAACCTAAATATTTACAATGAGACACAGAGCCTACCTCAGTGAATGTGCGAATAGGAAAGGATCCTACTTGTAGCTGTTATCTGCAGTATAGCTAGCTTATCCAGCCAAATATTAAACGCACCATCCTGAAACTCAATTCTGGATATGCACTAAGAAACCACAATTCATTTCACGTGTATATTTACCGGAAGATGAAAACTCGGGAGCTATCCATTCATATATTATAAGGCTTTGATTTCCCTGAGCTGACCAGAAAGGCGCTGCAAATCGGAAACCTCAGAATCGGCGCTGGTGGCTTGTGGGTACTGGGGGTGTGGGGGGTACTGTTCTTTTGGCGTGCCAT
This sequence comes from Mormyrus iriodes, assembly GCA_011763525.2. NCBI lineage: Eukaryota > Metazoa > Chordata > Actinopteri > Osteoglossiformes > Mormyridae > Mormyrus > Mormyrus iriodes. The sequence continues at coordinate 6,384,315 of JAAGVU020000035.1, forward strand.
TGGTTGGGTTAGGATCTCCTTCGTTGTGGACACACCGGACAGGAGGCCAGGCTGTCCTCGCGTGACAGTGGCAGCTTGTCCCCCGGGCTTCAGCGGGCGGCCCGACACGGCAGCGAGGTGTGAGTCACCGTGCCGCGTGAGTTTGTTTGGACACGGCGCCTCCTGTCCCAGTGCCCCAGCATCACACCCCTAAATGACACGGCATTTTCACCCGGAGCTGCCTTGTGCCCATTTTTTGTGCGTATCTAATCTATCTGCGCTGACTTCTTCCCACTGTTTCCCCCCTGAAAATCCAGCTTGATTTTCTGTGTTGTGACGTCTGATGCGCTTATCTGTTATTCTTATCCCGGGGGGGCTCTTTTTCCGACCACCTGCGTGCACATTCCGTCGCGTAACCTTTTTCAGCCCTTCTGGACAGTTTCTCGCACCCTGTCATCACAAGCTACTTGTGAAGATTGCCCGGTGTTTTTTATATATATATGTATAAGCATGTGTTCTTGCATTTTGCTCTATTTTCCAGCTACGCTTTTTTTTTAAAAAAAAAAACAAACTGCAGAGAGGCATGTGCTTTAGGTCAGATGATTTGTGAGACATTTTCTGATGAAACTTCTGTAAATCTGGTATCCAAGAGAAGTGCTTACAGAAACAAACAAACTCCTAGGCTTTGAAACAATGACACAATTTCTGTGAGGAAATTTTTCATGCTGGGAATATATTTCTGTGGGACACTGAATCTTGGACATGGACCTGCTCCCCCTGTGCTTCACCATTGACAGAAAGACACGAGTTAGGATCAAGGGCCTTATTTAATGAGACTTGTGTCAAAGGGATACCATCTTCCATATTTCAGGTGCAATCTGAGGTATAATAATGCAGAAAGAAGAAGGGTAGGAGAGTGAAGCTCTCCTGTGGTATCCGTAAAAAAGACGGCTCTCTTCACGTGACCCTCCCACCCCCTTCCTCTTTTACAGGCCCTGAATGGCTTTGTGCTGGTTGTCACGTCAGAAGGGATCATATTCTACACCTCTCACACCATCCAGGATTACCTGGGATTCCATCAGGTAATAGCCGCCACTCCCACACTCGACAGGCCGTCAGGTAACCACAGGCTGGCTCACACGTTTAGGCCCTCATCTCCCCCCCAGCCCCCCTCCCCTCCTCCGCCAATCTGCAGTCTACGGCCTCAGGTCATTGATTGGTTAGCTGTCCACTTACAAACACATAACCCAGTTTGGTGTCATTTCTGTTTACACATCTGTTACCTGCTGGAGTGCCGTCGCACCTTCTGAATATCATCGCCTGGTAAAGTCAGTCATGCAATCACTTTGTGTGAAGTCATCTTGGTGAAATGTATGCATTTTAAAAAGTAATGTGGTGCTTTGCCTTTACAGTAGCACTTGAACAGAACAGGCTGACTAACAGGTTCCAGACTCAGGTTAATTAAATAGATTTTGGCCTGCACCATGGGCTTATAATACAATTGTTTTATAATCCACTTACAGATGTATCAGACAGTGACTGTTCTTCATTACCAAATGTCCCTCTTCTTTACATAGGTCCACTTCGGATCAGTTTTTCCTGACAGTCCCGTGGTATCGGTTTAAATTTAAGGGTGACGGTGCCTTTGGGATAGTCTTCCATTTCAGAGTAGATCAGCTCCATCAATCACAGTTTTTAAATCCAGATCAAAGACTTATTTTTCCTCATTAGCCTTTACATCTTGAATGTTAGTGTTACATGTCATCATTTACATTTACATTTACAGCATTTAGCAGACGCTCTTATCCAGAGCGACGTACAGCAGTGCTCGGTTGTCCTCGACTATTCTTCAGTCTTGTAAAGCTAGACTTAGATAACAACTGTCAGCTGACTAAGTTGCTGCCAGCTTGGTTACGCACCTAAAAACCCTGTTGAA
>JAAGVU020000035.1:6386329-6405358 GCA_011763525.2 Mormyrus iriodes
GATGCTTGATTAGTGCTGATAGGTAAGGAGGTGCACTTCCGTTTTTGGCTTTGAAGGTGAGTGTTAAGGTTTTGAACGTAATGCGGGTGGCCACAGGGAGCCAATGCAGGTCCCGAAGTAAAGGTGTGGTATGTGAGATCCTAGGGACATTGCAGACAAGTCATGCCGCTGCATTCTGTATCAGTTGAAGTGGTTTAATTGTTTTTAGTGGAAGTACAGCCGGTAAGGAATTGCAATAGTCCAACTTGGAGATGACTAGTGATTGGACAAGTAACTGAGTGGCATCTGTGGTGAGAAAGGGATGAATCCTTCTAATGTTGTGGAGAAGATATCTACAAGACGTGGAAAGGTTGCTAATGTGAGAGGAGAATGAAAGTTCATTATCCAAAGTGACACCAAGATTTCTTGCCTTTTTTGAGGGGACAATAAGAGATCTCTCAAAAGAAATGGCAAGGTCATGAGTTGGAGACGGATTCCTATTGATGTACAGAAGCTCAATCTTACTGGGATTCAACTTCAGGTGGTGGGACGTCATCCAAGAAGAGATGTCAGCCCGGCAGTCAGAGGTGTGATTTGAAACTTGGAGGTCATCAGGTGGAAATGAGAGAATTAGTTGGGTGTCATCTGCAAAACAGTGGTAGGAGAAGCCGTGTGAGATTATAACCTCTCCAAGGGAACCAGTGTATAGGGAAAAGAGTTGGGGTCCAAGGACTGAACCTTGGGGAACACCTGTGGTCAGTCTCCGTGGGGTCGACTGGGAGCCTAGCCATGCTACCTGAAATGTTCGGCTGTCAAGATAGGACGCGAACCATTTCCATGCTGTTCCTGCTATCCCAAGGTTGGAGAGAGCCTCAAGGAGGATCAGATGGTTGACCTTATCGAATGCTGCAGACAGGTCCAGAAGAATTAGGACTGAAGACAGGTTGGCAGAATGAGCTGCATGAAGTTTTTTGGAGACTACTAAAAGTGCAGTTTCAGTAGAATGCACAGCTTTGAATCCGGACTGGTGGGGATGTTGGAGCCCATTCTTAGACAAAAAGATATTAAGTTGATTGTAGACTGCTCGTTCCAGGACTTTAGAAAGAAAGGAGAGAAGTGACACCGGTCTGTAGATATCTTAACTATCAAGGGAGGGTGTCTTCGCAATGGGTGTGACAATGGCTGACTTGAAGACAGTTGGAACATGGTCCTTCAAAAATGAACCTTTGATTATGCATGCGATGTGAGGGAGAAGATCTGGTGAAATGGTCTGCAGTATGCAAGGCTGAGACTGGATTTTATTGTTGGATTCTATGTATAGTGATTGCTATAATTGGATTTATTTTCATAAATTTTATGATAGGATTTTATGTATAGTGTCTACTTACTGTGTTGCACAGCACTTTGGTAAACACTTGTTTTTAAATGTGCTTTATAAATAAAATTAGTTGACTTGACATACATCATTATAATTTTGACTTTGCCAAAGGTTTTTATTCAAAACAGTTTGTTGTTTTACCCATTTATACAGTAAATTTGAACCTATTTATACAACTGAATGTTTCATGAGAATAGCCTAGGTTGGGCACCATGCTCTAGGGTATAATGAGTTTGCCTCACAAATTTAAGCCAGCAAGTTTCCTCCAGCCCAGGGTGGGTAACTACATGCACGCATGCACGCACACATGAGTGCACGCAGACGTACGCCTATATCAGCTCCCGGCTCACATTGAAATTTGGAAAGTGCACCCCAAAGTGCTGTGATAAATTTGTATAATTGGGTGTAGAAGGGGAAAATCCCCATCAGCTCAGTTTTTGGTTAAATGGCGATTTATTTACAGTGACGGCCATGATCTTCTGAAATAATATTTACCGACTCAAACTCCCTTGGCTCCCAGTGTGCCAAATGTTGACGCTGTGATGAATTAGAACGTTTATGTTGATGCACATGTTTTTGATACTGAAATGATGTCAGTGGGAGGGGAAGCTAAGTTAGATGATTAGCGCTTTCACCCATCTTCTGCCGTATCGCTTGGGGGGAGGGGAGGGGGGGGGTGGGGGGGGGGGGGGCGGGTGGGGTGGGGCTTTGCGGAGTTGCGCGGGGGGGGGGGCGGGGGGGGGGGGGAGGGGGGGTGGGGGGGGTGAAGCTGGAAGCGAGCAGAGCACCCCTACGCAGGATTTAGCAGAGATTAAGCATAGATTACACAAATGTGCAAATGGCTCGGTCAATAGTTTCGTGTATCGCGCTTTGATAGAAACAAACGTGCTAATGGCTAATGAAGCTAAGTGTTATATTTTATGTTTTACTCGCTGAAGGTGACCGCAACCCAAACAAAGGATCCTGTATATCAAATTCTACATGAAGCTCATGTAACAGTATAGTGGTTTCTAATAACATCACAAACCAGTAAATCTTAGTAATTTTTTAAGGGGCAAAGATATTTTCTTTTCTCTCCAAATTCATCCTGAAGCAACTTTAGTTAAAACATGCAAACATTGGTTAAAAAAGCACATAATTGCAAATTGCTGTGATTTAGCAGTGTCACAAAGCTTTTAAGATTTCAGCAAGAATAAATATAACTCATATATATACTGTTATATACATATATATGTTATATATTATATACTGATAAATAATAAGTTATAATGAATGATAATGGCAGTAGTGTATTATATAGGATTTGCGCTGAGCCCTGAGAGTTAGGGTTAGGGTTAGGGTTAGGGTGACATAGCTGCCAGAAATGACCTTGCCGGCTGTCGGCTCTCCCTCCTGTCTCAGACGGATGTCATGCACCAGAGTGCGTATGAGCTCATCCACACTGAGGATCAGCAGGAGTTCAGGAGGAACCTACACTGGGCTTTGAATCCTCTGTCAGTGGCCCAGCAAGACCAGTCGGGTGAGAGCCGCCACCCGTACCAAACCCTCATCCCACCCCATCCTCTGATGATGCCACATCTGGAGGGGCTCTGCTCAAAAAGTGACTGGCGAAATAAATAGCCAGGGAGTAGAGTCAGAAGATCGCAGTTCGCTGGCTGGCTGGCAAAACATATTGCTTCGGCATCCATTAAACAGAAGAGAAAAGCTCTCCAAACCAAGGCACTCCTTATGCCCTGAAGAAGGCATGAGCCGCTACGCGTGGGCATTCTTAACAGTCCAGTTAGGACATGTCACTATGATAAAGACATTTCAACTTATGGAGTGCCTTGCTTTGGAGACTTTTTTCACTTTTGTTTCATGGAATCTTTTCCCTTTATACCAAAGAGCACCTGACTCAAGCAATATTAAGATTTTTCAATATAGAGCATGCCTACAGGTACCCTTCCAAACAGTTCTGCTGAAGCATTTTCTAAATAAGAAACGGATCTATTTAATACTACGTGTAGGGACTGTTTGTGGCCAAAAGGGGGCCCAAACCTCAGGGGACCCACACAAATGTGTGGTTTGAGTGGGGGTGAACACTGTTGCTTCCCATTCAACTCTTAACCCTCATCCTCCGCATTGATCATTTCCAGCTTACAGAATTCACATCACACATAACGGCATCGTGTTTGTAAATAATGCTTCTTGTAAGGACTAAGTCACCATCATGATGGAATGAGATCAGTATTCTTCATGGCCCTGATCTAGTGCAACGTTGAGCTGTGTTCTGTGTATAAGAATCCACTTGAAATAGTGCAGGGGTCCACAACATTTTTTCCCTCTGGGCCAAGTTCCATCAGCAACACAAGGGCTGGGGGGAATCAATTTATTATGTTCTGGTCCAGATGTGGTGAGCATGGATCTGCCACGCGTTTTGTTGGCCTCTTCACCATTGTGCCAAGTTGACTGTCAGAGTCACTAACGTGACGAAAACTAATGGAGATGTATGACCTTTACCAGAAGCTCCCCAGTGGGGGGGGGGATGTTGTGTGATCGGACGTCTGCTTTCATTAGGAAAGGTGGGGTGCCGACCGGAGGCCCACATGATGACATTCACACGCAATGGCCGATGGTGGTCACACGTGATGGCGGTCACAGCTGATGGTGGTCACACATGATGGCGGTCACAACCGATGGCGATCACACATGTTGGCACCGGACGCTAGGCACAGAGGGCACCGGAGCAGCCAGCACTCACAGATCCCTCACTGGGGGGAGCCCAGGTCTCAACCAGGGAAGGGTCTCGCCAGCCTCTTATCAGGATGTGTTCGTTGTCTGGGGTCAGCACGAGACAGCTTCCGTGATCAGGTGACTAGGGAGTCACGTGTAGTTCATCAGGTTAGGAGGCTGTGATCGGAAGGTCACTGGTTTGAATATCAGGGTTGGCAGAGTGATTTCACCATTGGGCCCCTGGGCACGGCCCTTAACCCTCTGTTGCTCCAAGGACTGTCTCTGATTCTGCTTTCTTAAAAATGTGTATCGCTATGGAAAAAAGCAAATACACCCTGAAGGCTGTTTCACATTCTCTTCCTCAGATGAAGACCCAGTCACCAGTTCCGCCATCTGCACCTACACCCCGGATCAGCTACCCCCGGAAAACTCCTCTTTCCTGGAGAGAAGCTTCGTGTGTCGCTTCCGCTGTCTCCTCGACAGCTCCTCTGGCTTCCTGGTACGTGCCTCTTCATTCTCCTGCAAACCCTGGCCTGGTACTGGGGTAATTTGAGGCTACGATGGGGAGAACGCCCTTAGTGATTAACACTAACCAGCCAAAACCGCAACAATGAACATTACCTACTCCATATTTGTGTGTGGAATACTCCTAATCTAACCAAATAATGGGCCCCAGTTTCATGTGCAAAATTATGCCAGTAGGGATAAATGTTAATGGTTTACTGCTTTGGTAGAAATTTAAGCACAGCTTTGTCTCCCTAGTTAATCTTAGATTTCATATCACATATTTTGCATAGTATTTTTGCTATATTACCTCTATATGCTGTGTGGATTTTTTCCTCAATTTAGCTGGGTTAACTTTTGGGTCCTTTTAAGATGTAGCCTCAAGTGTTTGTTTGTGTGTGTGCCACCACAGTGCACAGGGCCTTTGCAGTCATTGGAAAAGAGCTCTCTGATAAGGGGCAGATGTGTTGTTTCTGGGGCCCCATTCAAAAAGTCCCCCTCCACCAGATGCTTAAAAAACTAAATAAATAGCTAGTGTGTTGATTGAGAACATCGTAGCAAGCTAGCTGATTAGCAGCACATGCTGCTTCAGCATCTCCTTAATAAGGAATGCATATATTTATCATTTAGTGTGGTGACTGTTTGTGGCCAACAGGGGGGCTATAGGATTATCATGACTGCCCTGTACAGAGCAAGTCCTCATGGGGCCAATCACAGTCAATAGGGGTCTCCTGAGAAGCCTGGCTTTCTGAGGCTAGACCTCGCCTGCCACAACCTACCCCTTCCACATAGACGACCCCACCCCCATATTGCCGCTAATGAGTTATGGTGCCCCTGCAGACCCCCGAGAGATCAGACGCCACCATGAACATAGGTAATCCACATTAAAGGGGCAGCGGGGTCATGGGGAAATTAATCTTGGCAGGGGAGTGTGAGAACCTCCTCAGGACAGCAGGACAGAGTTGTTCCCAATGTTCCCATGGCGATGACCACATGGGCTAACCAGGGGTGATGGCAGCGCGCCCGGAGCTCCACTCATTTCCTTAGCCGGACCCGCGTCTTACTCAAATGTATCGATCATCGTGAAACCCATGGTGCTGAACCGCAAAAGCAAAAAAAGACACTGAGCTTGTCAGGACGGGCCTGCCGTAGTGCCTGGAGGCCTTCAGGCCATCTGAGTTGCTGTTTTTTTAACGGATCAACATCAAAGGCTGTCAGCGGGCGTAGCAGGGCATAGTTTGGATTGTGCTGTGGAGTGCCGTGTGACACAGAAGGACCAGCTTAGTGCCGTATTTATAGATTAGCCAAGTCAATACTTGCCTTGGACCTAATAAGTAAATGAGGTAAACTTATAAAAGTCATAAATGTTTAATTGCACCACTTTAAAAGGCGCCAGGACCGGTCAAAGTTTGGCTTTTGTTTAGCCTTTTTTACTGTTATTTACAGCAAAATTTTGCAGACAAAATTGAAAGCACATAGTAAATGTTTTCTAAAAATATTTCTTCTAAATATCTTTGTTTCTTTTTAAACCTTTAATGAGCTTTTCAGTCAGGCACACATGCAACAAAGTGTTTCAGTGCGGTTGGCTGCACAAATGAGGGCATTAACCGGGCTTTAAGAAAATGTGGGGGAATGATAGGCAAAAATAAAACCAGCTGATGCCCTTTCAACAGGGAGCGCTGTGAGATTCCCATTCACCCAAATTGCATGTAGGAAGGGTGCAGCGAAGATGGGAGTGGCTATGCAACTTATAGGCTAACCAGGGTAGCCTTGATTGGACACCATGGGTTGCCAAAGGATATGGAAAGCCTGACGAAAGCCCTGGATTTGAGGAGGCTTTTTGCCATGACCATAAGAACTGCCATTGGCCGGTTGGTTGAGTTTAATTTTTCCATTACTCTACCCATTCCATTCTCAGTATGTCCATCACAGCATCAAAACCCCTTCAGAGGAAGGAGTAAAGGAAGAAGGTCATGGGTCCAACACACTCGGACCCAGACGAGAGGGCAGACGATGCTGACCATTCTAGTCTTCTTATATTGCATAGTGCATCTCATATTGATGCACGCAGTAGTTCTGTAACATTTTCAATGCTGCTGAAACTCGGGGACATCGGGCCTTTTGAAGGGATCTGCTTAACGGACCCGAGCTGGGATGTGCTCCTGGGCATGACGTCGAAGAGGCCCTCGACACAGCGGTCGTAAACGCGGGGTCATTACGTTAATCGAATCAGTTTGAGGGCTCTGGTTTAAGAAATGGCATAGAGCCCCCGTTAGCAAAATGAAATAAATGCTTTGCTGTCGGGCATGTTTTGGATGAAGGGGATTTGAAAATTGTGAATGACAATTTCCAAATTGGTAAAGTATTCCTTTGACCAGCTCTCTCTTCCATAAGATATGCTGAATGAGAGCAAGATGGTGCATCACACCGCTTTAGTGTTTCATCCCTTGTACACTGACGGATATCCGCGGATTTGTTTTTCCGCTGCGCCGTCGTGTCGGCACTCACTCCAGCCGGGCTCCTTTCTGTGGCCGCTTGTGAGCGCATTTCAGATTCATCAGAAACCGCGGGCTCTCCGTTTCATCTCGGTTTTGGTTCTTTGTTTTCCTGCTCCGCGCCGAGCTCAGCCCAGATTCGGAGGCCCAGAGAAACCGGATATGCACTGCCTCGCAGAAATGATTCTTGACCACATTCCTGGCTCGGTCCGCTGTGCCTGTCAAAAAAGCTAACGCTCACAATTAGAGGGCTAGGCGCTTCCAGAGGGGCAGCGAGGCGGGGGCACTCGTACTGGAAGATCTGTGGTATCCGCTTTCAGGACGACTGTTAAAAGCATCAGAAAGACAAAATGGGGAAAGGCAAACAGGGAGGCAGGTAACTGCTCTGAGTACATTTTGCTGAAGTTCTTATAAGACACAAATACGTTTAGCATAGTACACAGCTACCAAACGCGATCATCAAGCTGGGTCTCAGAGACTGAATCGGCTGGTCTGTACTCTCTGGTTTAATTGGCCATATTTGTGTGTGTGTCTGTGTGTGTGTGTGTGTGCCTATCTGTGGAAAGCAGCTACATGAGACATACACGTCACACAAATCATACTTATGAAAAGCTTTCAAGACTTTTAGTGGCAGCTGGGTCATATAAAAACAGGTGATTTACAATGACAGTTTGACTGATAGATTCCTAAAGTTAGTGTTATGGTGGGACACAGTCCATATGGAATCTGCAGTCCTGTTATGATGGACTCGCTGGATCTGTGCTCGCTTATTTTAGACTTCACAGTTTAAGGGTTAATCACGGCTGAAGCAGAGCTGGCCCGTTTTAGCATCAGGACTCGTGAGATCAAAAAGGCCTGCATTTGAGAGCCTCTGCCCAGGGCAGTACTCACCGCCCAGCACCTGCTACACACTGAGGGGTGCATATTAATGCCATGTTTGCTGCAGAACAGACTTGTCATTGTGTGCCAAAGTTAAGCCCGTGTTTCACCAATGCAGCCTGAAGGTACCACAGGATAAACCTGCTTTGTCGCTCTCTGATAGAGGAACACATTTATTGACCTGGCTGCACCAGGCTGGCGTCATAACAGTCATCCAGTAAATCTCAGGGCCTGGTAAAACGGGGTGTGTGTTCCACAAAATAAGATTTCTCGGTTATCTGGATAATTTAAGCCAGAAGTCAAGACTGTCCAATAGGAATGCTCCTTACCTAAACTCCCATTGGACGATCATGACTTCTGGCTTAAATTATCCTGCTAACTGAGAAATCTTGTTTTTTGGAACACCCCGTTATCCAATAAATATCTCGTAAAAACTGCACCTAAATGTGGACTGTCAGGATTTTATAATCCTAAATCCAGCTTAAAAGTTGTCTGTCTCATATGAAGTAGGGTGTCACATGATCATAAAGGTCCAGGTCCTAAGGGAAGAGTATTTTGTTATCAACTGATTAATTAATCAGTTGATTGATTGACACATTTCTGGGATTGCCAACATTTTGTTGGCTGGGAAGCGATGCTAATGTAGTGTGATTCGTAGAGATGAAACATTACACCAGGGTTACCCAATTCCAGTCCTGGAGGCCAGAATCCAACACAGTTTGCAGATTACCCTGCACAAACACATCTTAATCAGCTACTTACCTGGTTTAGTGGGTGTGTTTGAGCAGGGAAACCTGCAAACTGTGCTGGATTCTGGCCGTTCAGGACCAGACTTGGGTAACCCTTCTACACACCTGCTAACAGGAAGCATGACTGTCATCGCCTTGTTTTCCATCCCTAGGCCCTGAACCTGCAGGGCCGGCTGAAGTTCCTCCACGGGCAGAACCAGGCGTCAGACAGCGGATACCAAGTGCCCCCACAGCTGGCCCTGTTCACCATAGCAACGCCCCTGCAGCCACTCTCCATTCTGGAGATCAGGACCAAGAACATGATCTTCAGAACCAAGCACAAGCTTGACTTCACCCCCATGGCCTGCGATGCCAAGTAACCATAACCATCACGCCTGGTTTCATTGATATATAATTATGTGACCATATTGCTACAGCAATAATTATATGATTATTGTTCATTTTCTTTTTATTAATATTATTGTGGGTTTCATTTTTTATATTTCTGCTTTTATTTTTTGATATAATGGCCTCCGTTCTATGTCACAGGGGCAAGGTTGTCCTGGGCTACACTGAGGCAGAGCTGCGGGTTCGAGGTTCGGGATATCAGTTCATCCATGCGGCCGACATGCTGCACTGCGCTGAGAACCACGTTCGAAGTGAGATGTTCTTCTGTTACACGCCTGCCTCTTCAAGAAAGAGTGACCATGAGTGATAATTAACTTATCAGAAGGCAGTTAGAGCTGTTGAATAATAGAGGCTAAACCGATTGCCACCTTGTTCTATGTTGACATCGGCAAAATCCTTTAAAGAGACAGGTACAGCAACCAGCTGCATCTCAATTAGGATGTCAAACTAGAACTTGACAGGCATCAAATTTCAGCCCTGGGCTTTGGAGTCCCCCACGGTGAATTATGATTAGCCTCGAGGGGGAGGGGCGGGGTCCATGATGAGTTTTATCAGCCCACTGAGAAGATGCCTGGTTTGCCAGATGACCAGTCCAGCCCTGCTCGTACCCCGGAAGTCTTCATCGCATTTACCTGCGCTGTACATTTGTGGGTAAAGGGGCTGATGGGTAATGTGTCAGGGTAAGCAAAGAGAATGAAGTGGTGACATGCTTGCAGGGTCAGCAGCTAGTTACAGTTACTCTGGGAATGTGGGCTGAACCCCAGGCATCGGTGGGCTTTTGGACTACTACATGAATCTCCAGAGTAATCCGACAGCAAAGTCCTGTGTCAGTAAGAAGCCAGGCATGGGAAGTAGGTCAGCCAATCTGTGTGGCAGGATAAAGAGACTAAACCGGCCAATGGTGTGAGGCGGAGTATTACGAAAGCGAATTAGAGAATGGCAATTTAGAAAAGTAAGATACTCGGTGACCTGAAAAAAGTGAAGAACAGAAATATGGGAAGATATAGCTGTTTATGAAAGAGAAGGAGATTGTTATTTTCTCAGTTCCACTGGACTGAGTTTCCATGTTCCTCGTCAAGGGATTAGATATATTAGAGCCTCATGTGGGGTTGTAAAACCCCACTCACTTAATTACTTACCTCAAAGGCAAAAGTTAGGCAATGCTAGGGCTTCTGGAGTCCCTTTGCCAAAACCAGGTCTCGACACCCACGCAGGGCAGTGAACACAACTTTGTCATGGGCAGTGTGGGGCTTCCACTCGCCATTTGAAGGAAAACAGAGTCCTCAGTGACAAGCTAAATGACCGCAGTGAGTCAGCTACACTCACATACACACCACTCAGATGAAGCCCCGCTCAGATTCTTCGAGCGTGTGGGACACCCTGGACCACTGTGTCCACCTCCATATCTAAGAGGGCATGAGATCTACACACTATGCCTGAAGGTCCGTCGGCCCCGCAGATGGAGGGCGAGTCAGTGCCTTTCTGGTACCTTTTTATCTCTGACATGGCGTGAGGTTCTTCCAGAGTAGAGCCACCCGTTTGCATGTAAGCCGCCAAACTAAACGCCAGCGCGAAGGCCAGCCCATTCCAAGGAGCAGCAGAGGCACGGCCAGGGGCACACGGTGATTGCTCCCGCTCTCAGCGTCTGTCCCGGGGTCTCTCAGTTAGCACGAGGCGCCCGGCTGTGTCCATGAGCCACCTGCAAAGCCCATTACTAGCAGCATCACCTGTGCCAACGACGGGGCTCTGGTACCTCGCATCTGCGTCGACCCCGAATAATGAGCCCATTCCAGATAAGCCGGACAGCTGGCAAGTGCTCTCTGGTGCCAGGGGGCCCAACCAAAGACACAGTTGGCCTTTTGAAGAAGGGGGAAAAGTCAGCAAGTCGAGTGTGTGGGTGAATGTATGCAATAGTTACATTCCCTTTGTAGTGTTGCCAGGGAGTAATTTGCTTAAATCGCTGACAGTGATCAAGACGGGTGAGAGCGGGCTGACCGTGTTCCGGCTGCTAACCAAGGATAACCGCTGGAAGTGGGTTCAGGCCAACGCCAGGCTGGTGTACAAGAATGGCAAACCTGACTACATCATCGCCACCCAAAGGCCTCTCGTGTAAGTGCACCTATCTGTACCTGAAATATGGCTTTGAAAGCCAGTCAATCAGATTACTCTGTGTCACTCACACATTGGTTCAACTCGATGGGAATCATTAAAGCAAATACTCAGAAATGGGTTAAACAAAAGTATAATAATCCCAACACGGGTGGGTTTTGATGCACAACTAAGCTAAACATACCTTTGAGTCATGTCAATGTTCTTTAACAAATACTTAGTTAACTGCTTTATTTCTAATTGACAACTAACAACTATATTTGCACAGAATCTGCCGCTATTTTTAAATATATTTTTATTTGTTTTTGAGTTGTATTTGAGACCCAAAAATACATGAATATACTTTTTATACTGCAAAATTATACTAATACTAATACTTATACTAATATTCATACATATACTTCTTATACTGCAAATATACGTTTCATGTTTTGGTGAAGTATAAGATATACTTTTATGGATCGTTTTAATAATAGACATGTTGCTGCTTACCAAGTCGTTTCTGCTGCCCACAGCCATGCACACGATGCACGTTCATGCATGTGCACTGGCACACATTAACCAGTGTCACGTGCCCCTCCCCCAGGGAGGAGGAAGGCGGAGAGCACCTGCGGAAGCGGTCCATGCATCTGCCCTTCACCTTCGCTACGGGCGAGGCCTTGCTCTACGAGACCGGCTGCCCCGTCCCGGGATTCACCCATGCCTTCCCGGGCAGGAGTCGCAGCACCAAGGCCAAGAAGGCCCAACCAGATGGGAGTTGCCAGGACAGCCTGGATCCCAGCTCCCTCCTGGGTGCCATGATGAGGCAGGACGAGTCTGTCTATGTTTGCCAGCCAGCCTCGGAGCCCAAGCTGACCTTCCACAGCAGCCTGCTGAGCGAGCTGGGTTTTGGGGCTGAGGGACCTTCCAACGATGAAGCCAGCGGCACCTGCAAGGCCTCAGCTAATGGCACCACGAGGCCTGGACTTGAGCCATCAAACATCGACCCGCTCCTGTCCACACTGGACTCCTTGACTCTGGAAGGTACCAACGACTGCTCCAATGCTGAGCTGTTCAGCGCTTTGGAGAACCTGGGCCTGAACGCTGAGGAGCTCGAGCTTCTGCTGCTGGATGAGCGGATGATCCACATGGACATGGAGCCAGAGTATGTTCCATCCCTCAACGACCTGCTGACCAATGATGAGATCCTCTCTTACGTCCATGACTCCCTGGAGGGCAAGACTGGAGAGGGAGGTCCCAATAAGGATGACCAGGTAGCCATCTCCCAGGGAATACCCATCCTTGGGCACACTCCAGCAGATGGTCCCACCCCTTCTCATCAGACTGTGGGATTCCCATCCAGCAGACCACAGGTGCAGGCACCAATTCTTCAGCTTTCACAGCAGATGAAAATGCAACAGCAACAGCACCTAAACACTCAGCCAGTTCTGAGCACTGTGGATGCATGGGACCTGCAAGTTGGGCCGCTGGTATCATCCTTGCCCACCCAGGATAATGTCATAGAGCCCTTTCCTGCAGACATGAGGCCTGTGTGCTGGGAGCAATTGCTCATCGATGGTAGCTGGGCCGCTCAGCAGGTCCAGATGAGGGGAAATGACCATCCGCGAGAGCAACTGATCAGCACCGAGGCCCCGCTAACGCACTCAAGCCAGCCGCACGAACACCAGTCACTCCAGTGTCCTCAGAGCCAAATCCCTACCCAGCTCCAGACCCAGTTCCAGTCCAAAAAGAGTATTGACAACAACGGAGCATCAGTTAATGGAATCTGCAATGTTTTCGAGCAGCAGACTGCAGATCAGGGTCACTGGCTAACTTACAGCTACAGAGACCCAGGTTCTCGCCACAGCCAGACAGATCTAAGGTCAGCTGACCTGTATTGTCACAATGATCAGGTAGCACTGTGCCTGGCCTCTCACTCCAGCACCTCCAGGCTTTCCAGTGTGGATTATGGCATGGTGCCCACCCTGTCACTGAACGGGCAGTACCACGGAGAGGTGGCCACATCATTAACATGCCCTGTGACTCACACCAGGCATCGGTCACCCACAGATCAGGTCCAGGTCACATCCACCCGCTTCTCACAGTATGCGGCCCAGAACCCCGCACCAGCTGTGGGCCAAGCAGAGTTGCCTCCCTATCTGGAGTCATGCAGCTTGTTCACTAGCGCCGGTTCATCAGAGGCAAGTGAGGTAAATGAAAAGGGGGATTACGGTGTTTTAGAGGGTGTGTGTTTGACCTTTATGGGCTGGCTTGCTGTGACATTCATGTAAATGCTTGTCACAAGTCAGATGTGTTTCTGCGAGTCCTCCTGCGCCTCTGTTCCCGAGGGCCCTCCTAAAGATTGGCAGGAGCAAACCGGAAAAACACACGTCTGTTTTATCCCAGCACTAGGCCAAACTGAAGGACTCTGTAAAATTAAACCACTTGTTACTCAATATGTACTCTTTCTGACAGATTCTTGTACCCCACCGATAAAAGGTTAATATATAGCAGCAAGGATCACTTACCCGACTTCTGTTAAAGTTCATATTCGATGACCATCTTGCCTTACCATGTCATTGTTTCTTAGAATCGTGTAATAATGGGGAAAAGAAAGGGAGAATCATCTAACTGCTGCTGATGCCACCAGAAGGGAGCTCTCTGGGCTTCTTAGCGTGGCTTTGGGTTTCCTGACCTCAGGGTCTGATCTCAGGTGCCGCAGGACTGTGATAGATCAATAGGCTAAGCTGGCTCAGATTGTCACGTGCCAGAGTCTGGCGCAAGCTGTTCTGCAGTAAACTGATGCGTAGACAGAAGCAAGCTGGCAGGCTGCTTGAATATTTATGAATTAATTACTGTCAGACCTGTCACCTACAATATTATACTAATTGCAGGCAACTGTAATTGCTAGCTTTGTTTGTAAACAAAACTAGATCCTTCCTTTCCCACCAGAATTTAAAAACCCATTAAATGCTATGAAATGCATAATAGAAGACAAATGAGTTGAGTAACTATGTTGTGATATCCTTAACTATTCTCCTTTATCTTACCACAATGCTACATAGCTGTGCTGATGGATGCTTCCGTTCTTACTAATAGGATATTGCTATCGTTTGTCTTCAAACCCGCAGCTGACTCTGGCTGCACCTGTGCCGCACAGTATCTTGCATTTACCGTCATATTTACCCTGCACAAGCCTGCGACTTTCTGATATTCCACCACTGGGCCTCTCTGAAGTCACTCCATCATATGGGAATTATTACCGTCTTCAAGATGCACTGTAATATGGGAATCATTTCCTTGCTTACAAATAACTGTCTTGGTGTGGTCATGCAAAGTACTCCTGTTATAAATATGGCCCTTTGTCTTTTATAAGTACTGTTTCGGTGTAGTTCAGTCAGATCTTAGTAATTATATCCACTAATGACGCTATAACTGCAAAATAAATACAACTCATACTGTATATGTTAACACATGTTTTATGAACAGGCAGAAGGGGAAATATCTGTGTGCTGTATGAGGGTTGGTGGCCCAGTGGGTAGCGGGTACCTTCAGCCTCCAGGGTTGGGGGTTTGAATTCCATGCACAGAGCTTGTGTTCTTTCTCCATGTGGTATAGGATTCTTTCTATAGCCCAGAAACAGGCAGCTGGGTGAATTGGCATCTGTAACTTGTCCAAACTTCAGTCGTGTGTGTGAGTGTTTGTCTGTAGTGGACCAGCCTCCTGCCCTCGTTATCCACCTACCCTGTACCCAGTGCTGCCCATGACACAAGACAGAACTTGTTGCAGATCCTAAATACCCTGAGAATATGATTGTTCAAGAAGTGTGGGTGTCTCACATGAATTTCCTGAACTCCAGTTCAGTTTGAGTATAGAGAGTCTGTTATGATCAACTTAATCAAAGCTAATTAATATAAAAATCAGTATAAAATCTACCATAACCTCCAACCTAGAAAACCTGGATTTGAGAACTCCTGGCATTGACCTTTTCAGTGCTGTGCAAGAGAACAGTGTTTCTACAATACCTGCTTAACATTGAGGAAAGGTTCAGTTTACTTATCAGAACAAGAGAGGGGTACCACATATCTATTTTTGTTTTTTTCCCTATCTGTCACACTTGTTCATCTGTTGTTACTCATTTTACGAAGCAGAATGAGTAACAAGCCACAGAATTGGGAGCGGGGGGACAGCGAGAACAGCGGGGTGGGCCGCGTATGGAGTCCCACTGAAAGGAGAGCATCGAGCGGGTCGGCCCGAGGCTGCTGCTGCTGATGGAGACATGCTGGGCTGCCCGAGTGCAGGCTGAGACGTTTGGATGCGCAATAGGACGATGCCTCACTGATCCTTTTACACACACCGAACAGCTTTACAATTAGGAGCTCCCCCCGGGCTTGGGCCGTGCTCTCATCTCCTTCCTGCACATAGGAAAGCTCTCCGGGCAGAGCGGCTTACGAGGTCAACTAATAAATGTACTAATAGGGCTAACAGGTTCATTACAAGCATTACAGGCAGTTTTCGACTGATGTAAGTAATCCGTTCACAAACCCTTACGCAAGTCAAGTTTAACGCAAGTCGGA
Source organism: Mormyrus iriodes (assembly GCA_011763525.2). Taxonomy (NCBI): domain Eukaryota; kingdom Metazoa; phylum Chordata; class Actinopteri; order Osteoglossiformes; family Mormyridae; genus Mormyrus; species Mormyrus iriodes. The sequence goes on from JAAGVU020000035.1 coordinate 6,402,078, forward strand.
TTCATCTTCCCATACCATTCATGACACCTCATAGCAAATTATAATATAAATAATAATGATAAAAAAATATACTAGTAATAGTATCAGTTGCTATTTGTAAAATAATAATAGTTACTGGAAAAGCTAGAGGGATTTAAATGTAGCTGTACTACCAATAAACTACTGAAAAAAGTTCAGTAGCATCGCTAATTTTGTTAGCTACTCCCCTACACTGCTTACAGGCATGTCTGTGCTTTTGAGTGTTTGCAGTCCATTTACTATGGGTCTCATTGGAATTTCTGCTGAAAATTAATAGCCAATGTTAATTTATTAGCTGCGTAGATAAAACCTTTGGACCAAAGAAGTGACAGCGAGACCCCTGTTCAGTTAGCCTATGGACAAACCCTGCCCTCCATTGTCATGTGAGAATCCCACCCCAACAGACACGTTCTTCCAGGGTCCAACACCTTTCCCTATTTCCTTTCCCTTGTACCTCAGCCCAGCATGATTTGTTTTTTAGGACAGGATTTGTGAGCTACCATTTCAATTAAATGGACCGGGATTTCACTTAAGGACTGAGCTCTTTCCGTGTGCTGATTGGTCAGTCTCCTGTAATCATGCATGTGTCAGTAATGTTAATGTGAAACAGCTGGATTAGTCTTTCAATCAAGGAAACAAAGCGATAAGTGCACAAGAACTGAACTGTTTAGCAGAGTATGGGAGGCTTTCAGTTTTAAAGTAGATTGTAAAACCTGAAGTAGCTCAAAGTGTTCTCCTTGACGTGGATTATCTGGTAAATTAATATAATTAATAACTGTCGTAAAAACAGGCACAGGACGTATGATAATTGAGCGTTTAGGAAAACGACAACAAGGGAACAATTGTTCTACCACGTGACCAGTGTGGTACAAATGTATCACTCCGTTTGCCACAGACCAGCCATATGTATACCACAGCTGTTGAGCTGAGCGAATTTAATAGTTTAAGTCAAGGTGTTTTTATTTGCTGTATTTTTCACTGAAAATACCACAGCAGACCATGGAAATGGGTCTTTGACTCATTTTCCTTTCCCTTTGCAGAGGCAGAAAGAGGACCTGCCCTGCGGCGCCAGGCTGGCATAAGCAGCAGACAGCCTCTTGCCCGTCACGACAACTGCAAGACCCGTTGACAGCTCCCAGCCCTGCCCTGACGTCCTGCCCAGTCCCCCAGACCCGCTTACCACTGGCTTTTACATTTGAGACAGTATCTGGTTAATCACTACTAACAAGGATTATGGTCCCAGGATTATTCAGAGGGTCAGCATTTCAAATAATGAGAGAGGCTGAAGGGGAAAACCAAACAAGAAAGTATGCATTGTGTATGCATATATAGTCTATTGTTTCTTGGGTGTGCTATGAAATCTTCCATGAATTTCTGTGTAGCATAGTGAGCCCAGCGTAAGCGTGGGTCCATGCCGGAAAACACTAGTGAAAGTGAACTCTCCTGACAAAAAAGATGAAAGATGGAAAGAAGATTATTGGAAAAACTTGACAAATTCACATCTTTTCCTATTGATTTCAGTAATGGCTGATCGTGGCACCCCGTAACACGTGATGTTGGTTTTTCCTTCCCTGGAGTGTACTTTTCCCATATGAATAGAGAGGTTCCATTGAACCATTACCCTTATAGAGGGGGGTAAATGTATGAGCCTGTTTTACTGTAAATACCCCATGGTGTGTGTTAGTGTACTATTCATGGAATCTTCAGTACAAATGAGGATGAAAGTCCAATATTTTTTAAAAGTGCATCAGATGCTGATGAACTTTAAAATGCTTTAAAATTGATTTATGCACATGTGAAGATTTGAGGCCTGACTGAGAGCCACCCAGGATACCAGATACCATATATGGCATAGGGGGCCATGTGTGGCTTAGCAGGTTTGACTGCTGTGCCTGGGATCAGAAGGTTGCTGGTTTAAATCCCCTGATTGGCAGAGTAGTTTCATATCTGTTGAGCCCTGAGTAAGGGATCTGGGTTAAAGTCCTTAACCCAGGGGCATTGGATGGACAGCTAACCCTGCACTCAGACCCCAAGCTTCATTCCCACGTGTGTGTGTGTGTGTGTGTGTGTGTGTGTGTGTTTTAAAAAAATTTAAAAATCACAAGTTAGGTGGAATATGCAAAAAAAACACTGCAGTGTCCCTGTACTCACACAAAAGGCAAATAAAGCTTCCTTTCATAAAGTGCATAAAGTACATAAAGTGTTGGTAAATGTTAAATGTTCCATGAAGAAACGGAATAGTGTAAGGGAATGATTAGAAACTGTTTATTTCACAATTTGTGGTGCAAAAACAACACTCCTAAAATTACTCCTAAAAATATCGCTTCTGTAAAGTATTATTCTTTCCGCAAATCCTGCAGAATGTTTTCATTTCAGATATGTGTCATGTCTTGGGTTATGGTGGCCAGAAGAGAAGATGCCCCCATAAGGTGATTACTGACGCTGTTCCAGGTATATCAGTGATTTGTAATGTGAAGTAAATCCTTTAAGTTTCTCCAGTATTAACTGGGCAGATGCATTTTCAAATGATTTCTGTACATTGTGAAGACTTCATTTCATTGGTGTGGTGCTGAACAGTGATTTGGTCACTGTTGTTTCAGTTAATTGTATTCTGATAAATATATGACTTGTACGCACAAGGTGTCTTAAGAATTGCTTCTGATTTATTTATATATTTGGGGAAAATAATAATATATATACATATACGGAAATGCAAATATTGACTAGAAAATTACATGTAAAAAGCAAAGTGACAAATGTTATACAGGTATGTAAATAGTAAAACAAGTGATTTTTATTACATTCGTTGCAAGCACTATTTAAGAAAGAAATGAAAAAACTATATGACACTTCTCTAAAATATTCACTAAAATTGTAGTTGTGGGAAAATCTGTATTTGATATTGTATAAAAAGCAATGAAACTATTTATTTTCATGCTCAAAAAAAGTTTTGAATCTATTTGAAAAATGGATGGTGCCATACTGGTGAAACCATGAATTCTTTCAAGGTTAAAACTTTTTTTCAATCATATTAAATTAATTCTTTCATACAAACACACTGCAGGTCATTGTACATGTTGTTTGAAAGAAAGTTGAAATGTTTGAATTCCTCTTTAAATGTGTCTTTGGGTTTTCAGAAATAAAGTTTTTCTGCTGTCACATCGACTTAAAACTGGTGATTTTGTGTGTTCAGAGTTTGTCACCATGGTTCCCTGGTGGTGCAAATTTTTTTGGTACTTTTTTCCTTTTGTTTGGTTATATAT
>JAAGVU020000035.1:6405455-6424840 GCA_011763525.2 Mormyrus iriodes
TTTTTTAAAGACCGCAACCTTGCATGGGAGCAACTGTTGGAACATCTCCCCAGGAGTAAGACCACAGATGCCTGGATCCCATGTTCAACATTCCCTTCGCTGTGACACTGCTGCTGTCAGTCAAAATAACCACCAAGACAAAGGCCACGCCGGCAAACGAGCTCGTCTCATGGAACATTTTCGGAGTGCCTCACGCATTGAGCAAAACCTCCATTCATCATTTGTTAATCCATCATAAGCCCCCATGTTTTGTAAATTATTGTATTTTTATATTTGTTAGCATTACCATTTCTTACATTTAACACAGTTTTTGGCAAAACGGGAAGTACAGATGCTCCTCAACTTACGATGGGGCTGTGCACCACTGTACTCGTCATAAGTTGAAAATATTTTAAGTCGAATATGATATGATGTGACACAATATGGACAAAGGGCTTTGGAACATTTGGTTAAACACAGAAGAAACACAGTACAATACTTTGTTAAACATTGTATGAGACGTTTTTGCTCCCAGTCCCAGAGACTGGAAGCATGGCTGGGTGGATGCCGCCATGTCTCAGCATCAGTAGAAAGTAACGTACGGCATATGGCTAGCCCAGGAGCAGATCAAAATTCAACGTTTAATGACTACTGAATGTGCGTTGCTATCGCACAATCAAAAAATTAAAATTTCGTAAGTCGAATCATCGTAAAACAAGGAGCATCTATACTTCATCTTGAAGGACCTCCTTGAAGAATCATTCCTCTTGAGGCCTGCTCACACTGCAGCCTGATATTAAAGAAAATCAAACAATGTCGCTGCGCAAGGTCACAGTCTCTCTGAGGGGTTTTTAGCCCATTCTCACGTGTGAGAGTGGGGCGCCTGCTCTTTGAGTGCTATAACTTGCACTTGAACACAACAGCAAATGAAGGACACCCTTCACCCGCATACCCTGCTTGTCCCAGACCTTGAATAAGCTCTGCTTATTACATGAGGGAGGCAGGAGAGCCACCCCAAGAGGAGAGCGAAAGCAGATTCTGATATAGGAACTTAAAACAGCTACATCCACAATGACCAGCAGGAGGCACTGTGCTAAATTTTCAAAAAGTGGAAAAATAATATAAAAATCACATAAAATGGAATTAAGTTGCATAACTTCTTTTTTTCTGGTAGCTATTCTGGAAATTTTGGCAGTTGTTTTGTTTTTCTATTCTAGTTTAAACAAACATAAATGTATCAGCACTGAAATATATGCTAATTAATTTTGCTAGCGTAAGTTGTTTACATGACAGACATTGTATTGTACGCACCTCTGCCTTTACAATCAGGGTCAACGTTTGTGTCAAAAATTCGTTCGTTGTTTGCTTCTTAGACTATGGGGTATGCTCATAATTGTTTGTTTCCTTCTGGCTTCACATTTCCCCCTGAGGTTCTGTATCTCCGACACATGCCTGACAAAGCACTGAGAATAACAGGAAAGGCTGTTGCGTTAACATCCCAGAATGACCTGCCCTCTGTCCTTTCTCTGTGTTTAGTGGGAAACATGAACCCTTCGCTAATAATGGAGCATTTGTTCCCTCATGGAAGTACCACCCACTGGCACATCCCTCAGCCTCAGAACCCAGATCCAGCCGCCTGCGGAGACGGAGGCACTGGGAATTAGAAACAGCTTCCCCGCTCAGCCACGGTCCAGCCGCGCCCCATGGCAGTGGCCTTTCAGTGTCTTTGCTGGCATTTTTTGGGTCTGCCCAGTTTTCCCCCAGCTCTGCGTGCATTCCTGAGCTCATTCCCTTCAGTTCCGCTTCCCCCCTGTGCGTGACACAAGGTGAGATGTGTTTGTTCGTACATATCCGCCCTGGAGTTTGCTGGGAGTCTTTTGCACTCTCTCTTTCTGTGTCTGCACCCAGGTAGTCAATCAATATTCTGAAAACAGAACCTAACTGAGACATCCTCTTTAGCCTCAGGTCTTCTTCTGCAAATTGTCGCATTTTGTGAACTTATTATTATTCCTTCATTTTTATTATTATTCCTTGTTATATATAGATTTCTTTAATGAAGAAATGCTTCTCTGGGGAAAGTTCTTGCAAAGACCTTTTTAGAGGCACTGACTAAGAATTGAAGCTACGTGTTTTATTGATGATATGACAGATGGCATCAACCCTCTTGTCCAAAGAATGAAGGTAAGGAGGTACCCTAAGCCAAGAGGAACATCAGGACTGTGGGCTTTCCCACTGGACACTGTGGAGCTTTGATGAAGCTCAGTTCATCAATGATGCATTTCCAGTTGGGTCTAGCGGCAATTCAAACTTTTTTCAAACCATCAGTCTGTGGCACCATGGTGATATTGTGCTCTTGTGCTTGAATTCTTCTTTTATTCTATTAATTGAATCGTTCAATATTTTGTCACGACATAATGAAATCCCCTTGAAAAGAAAAGTCTGACTATATTCATCACCATATTCAAAAAGCAGTCTCATATGTGCTGGAATAGTATGAGAATTCTCTTGATATCTTTTGGAAATGTCAGAAGAAAGTTATGGATTTTTATATTTTATATAATTGCACTTTAAAAACCTATGGAAAAAAAACAAATTTGAACTTATACCATGTCAAGTCCTTGAGAACATGGTTGTTTTTCAGGACAGAATTGAAGTGGTTATTGATTTGTTTCCCCCACTCTTTGTGTCACTTTTTCAGTTTTTTTTTTACACATGATTGATTTCCGGAGTACAGATCTTGCTCTCCTTCCCTGTTTGGTGGTCCCTGCCCACTCCCCACCACCCTCCCCCTCCCAGCTCTGTCGGTGTGGATTCCTTGTGCTCCACCGCACACATGTTCCAGTTTTTCTGGTCCCTTCAGTACAACATGGTCCTGCGCCATGGTGGAATGGTAGTCGATTTCCACCAGTCATAATATGCAGCAAAGTTGAATTAGTAAGACAAAGGTACATAATGCATATTTTGCTAACTGGAACGGGCATGTTTTCCTTAACAGAGATTCATACAAACATGTAAACAATACAGAAATTAGTGTTTTAATTAACTACTAGCAATATTTTGGCTTTTTTAATTTCCCTCTTTCATGTTCCATGAGCTATTTTGTATAAATGGTGGAATAATGGATTGCCATACATTGAATATGCTCTATAAAATTGAATTGAGCTACTAGAAAGCCTTTCCCATCATTGGATGTATCCTTGCAGGACCAGCAGAGAGCCTTTGTAGCATCTGCTTGGTGGGTACCACCATGAAGCACACTGTGCTGTCCTTCATATGAGACCAAGGTCGTTGTGGTCATTAGCAATCAAAGAGAAAGTGCTAGCTGTCAGGCAGCTAATGGGAAAGCTAATACAGAATGACTACAATGCAAAGTTAGGTTCTATACATTGGTGGTAGGTGAGGCAAGTTTCTTACCCCAGATATAAATTATTTAGGTATAAGAAAAATATCAAATAAATTCAGTCATCCGTCATTAATTCTAAAAATCCTTTTCATACGTTTGAAAGGTCGGAAAAAAACAGGAACAGATGGAATCTTAGATTTATATACTTTCATTTCACTAAGCTAGGATTTTTTTACCCACATGAAGGGCAAATTCAATTCAACACACTTAAGCTTTTCATGGGTACTGAACATTTGATAAGGCCATTGAGTGAACTACCATGTTACTATGTGTGCACAAGAACAAGCATCAACACAAAGGTATACTTTCCATTGTATTTGTAGGTTTGCCCCAGCGTGCGTTTCAGTGTTGTACAATTCACTGTTTGTCGGGGGTCACAGCTTTGTATAAATTCAAACCCAGGAACACATGAACACATACAAATGGCAACATACGGAACTGAATATAATACTATTTGGTTAAACAGTCTTTCAAACCAGTACAATAATGTCATTTACTTTTATGTATATAAAAATATGACAACTTGCAGCGTCATACTGACCCAGACAGCTGGTGAAAAAGCAACAAAGACTTTTTAAATTACAGTTTATATCCTCTTTTCCGCAAATAAAGCAGCCAAACCCTAAAGCTGAAAGCATTCAAATAATATCCGATAACTAGTTAGCCCTGGTGGGGGGGAGGGATGACCAATGCAATGTTCCGTCTATCAGTGGGAGGTTACTGGAATCCAGACAGTGGGATTACACACCCGGGGGCCCCTGCCAAACACAGCCACACACTTCCTGCTCCTCTAAATTGCCTCTGCTTAACAACTAGCAAGTCAAACATTCCTACCTTCTTGATTTACATGATACCACACTGTGTTTGGAGCAGCTTTGAATTAAGTCTTGTACTGATTTGGACTAAAGTGTAATAGTCTCATCACAGATGTGCCTACACTATTTTTTCCAGCAAATTTGTTTCAGCGAGTTTACCATTAATATTTTTGTAACACTTTCTATTAATGCCATGTCTATAAGAATCTATGAACACATTCATAACGCAATATAATACATTCATAAAGCTATAAATATCTATAGAAAGGCATAACACATTGTAGCCTTGTTTATTAGGCATTATGAATGCTTTATGAAGCTTTCATCTACGATGCACTATAGGTACCTTCACATCTATAAGTATGCTTAATTCTTTTACCGACCAATATAATGCATTATATAAGGTATCTATAGCGCGTTATAGATGAGAGCTTCATTGGAGTTTATGATGTATTATAATCTGCACTATAATGCATCATGACTGTTAAAGGAAGATGCTGTAAAGGTTTATTAATTCTTATACTGACCATTATAAAGCATTATGAATGTATCTATAATGCATTATAGATAAGAGTTTTAACTAAAATGTTACCAACAGACCTACCAACCTTGTTTTTTTATGTTATGGTCACCTGAGTTTGATAGTGCCTACTGACTGTCACACTTGATTTCTCTCATCCTCCAGATCTCTGAGAGCCTGACCCCTTGTTTATTTTCAGCTTTTGAATATTAAAGCCTTTGAAGTTGCTGCCCTGTGTGTGCCTTTGCTGTGTGTCTCCCTGCAAAGAGCAGGGCTCTCTCATGCTGACAGTTTGTGGCAGGAGATCCGGATCAGGTGCTCCTGCCTGGAGAACATTAACAGGGTCTGCTAATTTTCAACAAGATGTCGTTTGCTGGAAACTGGCACTGTACATGACCTCATGTCGGGTATTAAATCCATAAAGAAGAGCGTTTTAGCTGACCCCAACCCTGTTATGATGTGAAGGCTACTGTTCTCATGTTTCTTATTGACTTTAATAAAATCGCAAATTATATCAAGATTTAAATATTATTTAATTTCCTATCTGATAATTAGAGTTATCGTTAACATGTTTGTAACTATAAACTAAACAATGCTTTTCCTAATTTTACTCATAATGCAATATGATTTGTACATGACTTTATAATGGAATTACTTTTTTGAGGGTAATGCTTTGAGAAAGGCCCACAGTCAGAAGGGATTGCAAGCGATGAGACCAGGGGACTCACCCAAGGTTTGATCTGGCTTCTCGGCCTTAAAGCCTCATTGCCTGGCATTCAGAATCAGTTTGACTGGAGCTGAACTGAGATCTGAAACCTTTCATCGTACAGAGGTCAAAAAACACGCTCATAGCAGGCTTAAAAAAGCCATGAACTTGTTGGGGCCGGCTGTTGGCTTACTGACAGGATCAGATTGGTTTCACATTATTTAATTTTGGCCTTCCAAATGTATCATTTGGGCTTGTAATTTCAAGGCCATTGCCATTTGTTGCATGTCAGATTGTCACTGATTGGATGGCTGACGCCTGTTTTTTGGCTGGTTTTCCCTCTAGAGAAATCACCAAGGTTACGGACTTTGGAAGGTAAACTGCAGAATGTCAGCCAAGCCCTCACAGAGGACCTCAACACCCAGAAGGCAACTTAAACACAATTAAAAATAAAAACATTTACTCGCATTGCTGAAAGGCTATGAAAGTTGGAACACAGACATTGTAAAAGAGGAGTAAATGTGTGGCATTTATATATGTCTGCCTGTTAACAGCACTGTCAACCTGGCATTCTACACAAGGAGTGCTTGTGGTGCAGCAGTCTCTGATAAATTTAGACAGTGTGAAGTCTTAACTTATTTCTGGGATCTGCTGTAAACATCTACACCCATGTTATACACACAAAACAAATGCTTTTTTCAATTATAATAATGACACTCATTGAAGATAGGACGTTTGGCAGTGAGATCCCAAATCGCTTAGGCTTCTGGTCAGCCTCAGCGAGATCTCCCAGGAAAGTCTGATTCAAGATCCAAGATTTTTTTATGCACCCTTTGTACATCAGAACAATTCTTACTCTTGCCATCCAGTCAGTAACTTGTAACATCTAACAGGATTAAAGGCAAAAGCACATCAAAGGAGGTAATGCAGAGCTACGTATTTATGGAATAAATATGAAATAAATAGAAAATATTTTGAATTCAAGTCAGTCTATTTTTATATAGTGCCTGTCACAACAGAATCGCCCCAAGGTGCTTTACATGGGTGTGTTGTGATACAGTACAACATCATAAAGTGAGAATAATACAAAAACAGGGAAATGGAAAGACAAAGAAATAAATGAAAGAAAGAAAGTCAGATGACAACAGAGGAGAGGAACCGAAAACATGCTAACATCATAGGACATAAATATATTTTTGTTTAAAAAATAGCTGAAATTGGAAATATGGCTGTCCTGTAAAATGATCTGCATTTTTAAAGCTGGTGGAGTACTGTTTGAGAGTTTTTCAACTTGGCAAAACGGAGAGAGGATCCTTCCACTAAGGATACAAAGCAGCGATTGTGGCCTGTTAGCTCATCCTTAGCAGCCTGTCCACTGTGTCACCCGGAAAGCTGTGATTACACAAGGGGCTTCACATGCCCAGGGGCTTAGAGGGACGGGCACCCAGCTGTCCCACGCCAGGGTGGTCTGCATCTGTCACCTTCTTCAAGGGGACGGATGTGTCTGGCTTCTTCTGAGGCTCTTTCCTTAAATGGTGATGTTAATCATCGCATAAACAAGAAAGGAGTCTTAATAAAACGTACAAAAGACGCATCCCCAATTCTCCTGTGGCCAATAGGCCTACATGTGCAAGGAATTAAAGCAAAACAGCTATTCAGCTTGCATGAACCAGAAAATTCACATAAACACTTCTGTGAGCGTGAAGTTCAGTGTAATTACTGGTTTATTTGTTCTCATGCAAGTATTCCACTTTCTGGCGAAGAAACACTGGATAAGATGTTAGTGTTTGTTAGCAAATTGTCTTTGATTTCCAGCAACTGTGTATTTATTCTGCATTTAGAAGCACATGTTGTCAACAGGACGAAGCTCAGATTTTTCCTGTACTGTTTCTATGTATTGCATACATTTTAGAGCATCACAGAGGAGGCAATGGGTCTTCGTTTACATTTAACAAGAGCTCCACAGGACGATCGTGTCTTTTAAATGCAATGGCTGCTTTAGCGTATTTGTCTTTTTCTCTGTTTGTCTCAGTCTGTTTACTATGATCTGTCTTTCTCAGTTACCACTAACATTGCATTAAGTGACAGCATCAAAAACCTGACAGCAGTATTCAATATCCATTAGTCTTGGCCATCCCTCATGTACTGTAGTCACGCACAATAGTTTGTCTTTGGGCAGGTCTTTTGAATGTGTTTTACTTTAGGAAAAATAAAATATACGAGATTTACATTTAAATATGTTTAAATTTCTAAATGGTGTAGTTAAACGTGCTGAATTTTAAATTCATTTGCAACAGTTATTGATGGGAGTTTGATTGTACAGCATGATTTCACAATATTTTCTGTCGCCAAGGATTGGTAGTAGCTATATGCTTTGTAAGCTTGTGAGTAGCTTCCAGAAGAAGGAATGCTTGTAAATTAATGGTAAAACTGTTAAGTTGGCCTGTTTCATTGGAAACGGTATAATACAAAAGCCCGCAAATGTGTAACACGCTCACTTTAAACACGGTAACTCATATCCTCATGCTTTCCAGTTTTGGGAGGTTTACTGGCAGGGAGAAAGCCCCACTCTGTAAAAATATGAGCTCCTGGTCTGAAATGCTCCATGCCCCCTGGCCAGGCTTCAAACGCAGCTGCTTGAGGCGGTGAACATCAACAGGTCTCCCAGCTTCAAGGCCTCCAGATTCAGTGCATAGCATCTGCTTAAAGAGATCCTCTGGCCGGCAAGGGTCATGTTTCTGCTGTGTAAAAATAAGAATCAACAATGTGACTCTGGTGGGAGTCAGTATCTCGCTGGTATCTGTCAGCCGAATATGCTGGAACCGTTCGAACGCAACTCCACTATGAAGTGCTGCTGGAATCCACAGCGCGTACAGATACGCTGCGTGGCGTTCTCTGCTCGGCCTCTGAGCTACCAGAAGTCTCTCTTAATAACTTGATGCCCCAACTTCATAAATAATGAATGGCATCACTTACAGATGTAGCCATTATCAGCGGGTGGTCAGTAAATGCTTATTTATTTGCTTAATTGGACTTGGCTCCTTTTCAGGCAACATTTTGGAACCACAAAGCAATAAACATCTAACAGTTATCAGATGTTCTAACTCGTTAGCAAACGCTAATTTCTCTTTATCTCCTCCAAGACGCCGGCCCATAAGAAGTTTCACAATATCGTTTTATTTGTTCCTGTGTTATTGTTGCAGGTGAGGATGGCGCATCGAGATGTTGGCTACACCTTTTATCAGTTGAGGAATGAAATAAAAGTGCAGTTTTTGCTATTGCCCCTTTAAGGTGTTTCTCAGCTCTCTGGAAACCAGCATGTCCAGGTCCCGGTTCTTCTTGGACCACTCCTGTATGATAGTATCTCATCACGCCGGACACAGAAGCGTAGGCCAGCGCCGCACCAGCTGCTAACTGGAGCCAAACGGCTCTGGGCACTGCCCTCCCGTCTGCGGTGGGAAGACTCTGCTGCTAAGACAAACAGTGCTTTTGTTTCTGCATCACACTGCGCGAGCAGGTCCCAGCTTCGTGGTCTGGGGATAGGTGGATGTGTTCTGTAGGACGCCACCCACCCTGTCTCAGTCGCTCTCATGCGAGCACATGTGTATACTCAACGCTGCCCCATCTGGTGGGACTGCAAGTAACGTCACTGGCAGGCTAGGTGTCAAAAGTAAGGGAAAATAGAGGTAAAACTACGTGATAGCTTAGCATGAGGGACCTTCACAAATAGATGGCGTCACTATTCCCCTGCCGTAGTGGGAAGGTGGAGAAGATGCCGGTTTTAGGCTAGCTTAATAAAACATCTGCCATTAGCCCTTTCTGGCAAAAGTTGTCTTTTCTCTCATTGTACTCTCTGTATGTTTGTCTCCCCACAAGTTTTTACAAGCAGCAAAAAATAAGGTGAACCTTGTTAATTTTACCAACATTTCTAGGCCTGCTGGGCACCATTCCCTTTATTCTCCTTCAAACCTTCTTCAGTCGCATCAACAAGCTGCTGGTTTCAAAGACCTCTGTGTCTCACTGATGTTGCAGATCCCACTCCAGGAAAGTGATTTTGATTGAAATCTATACCAAATAAACAGAGGTGCCTTGCCTGGGCTCACAGTAGCACCAACAAAAAAAAATGTATTCCCGTAACTCATTCAGGTGCCTGGGACTTAAGCCAAAGTCAGTAGGCTGACGCTTACCCAACTCTGTTAAATGCTAACCTGAAAGACTGAAAACACAACCGACCTTGTACAACAAACTATAGCCCTTTATATTTCTGTTTGCCTGGCAATTTGGCAAATCAAGTTTGCGTGTCTGGATTTAGCCATACAAATTGTGAGCGCTTTCAGTTTAATGGCACATATTTCATTATTAGATGTCAACTGGGCATGTAATAAAGATGATTTTTTTTAATAAACAGAAGGGAGGAATGAGGCAGTTTGAAAGGAACGCTCATAAATTAATAACATTTCTAAAACGGTATGCACTTTCACTGTGAGCCTGTGCTCAAAATTGAAGGAAATGCTCCTTGTTTTTTATCCTGAAAACAGCGTACTGCAAACTGGAGCTGGTGCTTCTATACCAGGGCTGTGAGACTCATGGTCCTTGAGGTCAGAGCCCTGCTGATTTTCCATCTTTCTTTCACCTGTTAACCAGGTGTGAAGTCTCTGGCCAATCAGAATCAGTAATTATTAAACTAACTACATGGGAGAACTGAAAACACGACCTGGATTTGGAATCACGGTCCAGAGTTGAATACCATCGCTCTATACAGTAATGGGAATAATGAGGGTATGTATTAGGTAGTACAGGTTGGGTAAAACACAGTCATTCACTGTAGCTTTTGTATATATAACTATACTTTAAGTTTACTGTCACTATCCATTTATCTGACTTATTACCAGAGGGAGGTCTTTCCTATGAAAATCAGAATGCCTTCATTAAAAACCAAAGCTAGACATCAGTGTGTTAGTTTGTGACTGAGATCTTTGTTTCTAGACGTCTGATTATATTGCAGACTCACTTGTTTCGGCTGCACGTCAGTCCCCCTCTTTCGGGGCAGAATCCGCTACGCCTTCGAAAGGGATGTGAAGTGGGCTTCGGGCTCTCATCTTGAGTCGGTAGCCCATTCAGAAACACTCCACCAAGAACATTGGCCCAGACAGTTTCTGTAGAGGCCGACGTGGAGAGGTCACATCATCGTAGTTGTCACAATGTCCTGGGTTTGAGCGAAATGGGAGGAGAACCATGTGACTTGGGGAATATTCAATCAATGTGTTACATTGGACATATGTCCTACATGACTATATAAAAAAACTATAGACTATAAGTAAAAACTACAAAGCATATGCACAAAAATAAATCCATTCAGAACACAGATTTATAATGTAATTAGTCGTGCATGGTATGTACCTCAGGATACAAATGAGTGTGATTTCGACACCGTGTCTATTATAGTCGAGGTACTCATGCAACCCTAACCCATAAACAGACAACTAAATATTTACGCATGAATCATCGGCTCAGACTTCGGTCTTGGATGTTCCGGTGCAGCTACTTTTTAGACGAAATTACTACTCGATGGTTGAATGCAGACCAACTTCCTCTGCTCACTGCACAATTGTTCGGTCAACGCCATGCACCATTGCCCCTCTGCCCTCCCCTCCCAGCTTCCCTGAAACCCTATTCAATGTCTTCAGTTTCCCGAGAATCACAGAGTGCAACTAAACACGCGATGCTGAATGCCGAGGAGGAGGCAGAACAGGAGAAGAGACTCACATTGCTAACCCTGAATGAACGCCGCTGTTCATTTTACACCCGGCTTGTGAAACGTGATCATACATGTCAATGGGAACGTGGTTATGTGTGGTAATACAGTGCATGTGAACAGTAACACATTGGCACAAGGGGCAAGTATGCAAATGAAGCTTTAGCAAGCTTCTGCTTGCAGAGGATTCAGCATAGCTAGCAGTGTGAGTTGTATAACTAAAGATCTGGAGCTGGTTGGGGAGATGGGATCCGATTCCCTTCCTCACAGACCACCGCAGGAATCATCAGCCTATCTAGCCATCATTTATTTTTAAAGTCCATCTCCTTTTTCCAGGAAATGGGCAGAAAAAAGTGACGATCAGAGCAAATGGAATGCTGACAGGCCTCGCTGAGGTGCCAGAGCTGACTATATATTAAAAATGTATTTCTCTAAGATCTTAAACAGATCTTAAAGGTCCTTCAGGATTGCTTGGCCAAGAATTGCCCATTGGACAATGTGAAAAACTAAAAAACTGACATGGTTCTCATTTCTTCCTTCCACAAAAGTGTAAATATGTTAGTACTTTATTTCAAGGCATCGCACGAATGGATGGATATCTACATGTCCATAGGCCTGTACATTTCACACTCCTAGCAACATTTACATGTCATGTATCATGGCTGCAGCATGTACAATAGCACCAAAATTTATATACCAAAGCTAAAATGTCAATAGTCTTAAGAATTTAACATTGTAATATACACTATACTGCCAAAAGTATTGGGACACCCCTCCAAATCATTGAATTCAGGTGTTCCAATCACTTCCATGGCCAAAGGTGTATAAAATCAAGCATCTAGGCATGCAGACTGCTTCTACAAACATTTGTGAAAGAATGGGTCACTATGAGGAGCTCAGTGAATTCAATTCAAGCGTGGTACCGTGATAGGATGAAACCTGTACAGTAAGTCCATTCGCGAAATTTCCTCGCTACTAAATATTCCACGGTCAACTGTTAGTGGTATTATAACAGATTGGAAGCAATTGGGAACAACAGCAATTCAGCCATGAAGTGGTAGGCCATGTAAAATCACAGAGCTGGGACAGAGCATGCTGAGGCGCACAGTGTGCAGAAGTCACCAACTTTCTGCATAGTGAATAGCTACAGACCTCCAAACTTCGTGTGGCCTTCAGATTAGCTCAAGAACAGTGCATAGAGAGCTTCATGGAATTGGTTTCCATGGCCGCGCAGCTGCTTCCAAGCCTTACATCACCAAGTGCAATTCAAAGCGTCGGATGCAGTGGTGTAAAGCACACCGCCACTGGACTCTAGAGCAGTGGAGACGTGTTCTCTGGAGAGACGAATCACTCCTTCTCTGTCTGGCAATCCGATGGACAAGTCTGGGTTTGGTGGTTGCCAGGAGAACAGTACTTGCCTGAGTGCATTGTGTCAAGTGTGAAGGTTGATGGAGGGGGGATTATGGTGTGGGGGTTTTTTTTAGGGGTTGGGCTTGGCCCCTTAGTTCCAGTGAAAGGCCTCAGCATATGAAGCCATTTTGGACAATTTCATGCTCCCAACTTTGTGGGAACAGTTTGGGGATAGCCCCTTCATGTTCCAACATGACTGCACACCAGTGCCCAAAGCAAGGTCTATAAAGAAACAGATGAGTGAGTTTGGTGTGCAGGAACTTGACTGACCTACACAGAGCCCTGACCTCAACCCGATAGAACACCTTTGGGATGAATTATAGTGGAGACTGCAAGCCAGGCCTTCTCATCCAACATCCGTGTCTGACCTCACAAATGCTCTCTTGGAAAAATGGTCAAAAATTCCCATAAACACACTCCTAAATCTTGTGGAAAGCCTTCCCAGAAGAGTTGAAGCTGTTATAGCTGTGAATGGCGGACTAACTCCATATTAAAACCTATATATTAAGAATGGGATGTCATTAAATTTCCTGTGTGTGTAAAGGCAGGCGCCCCAATGCTTTTCGCAATGTAATGTATCTACTAAATATACGTTTTAAAATGTTACTGTATATGGAGTAATACAATTTACGGGTCTAATTGACTTATTATAGTCCAGGAGAATGAGAATATGAAATAAATGGTTTCTCAAGGTTTAGTTTCATGCAGAAGTTGTATGTATGGAAGATGACAGAGGCATTGCTATGGCTCCACCCACTTTGCACTACAAGCCCCACATCATCCAGCAGCATAGAGAGCTGATGCTGAACTTGACCTCCCCCGAACCTGGTCAGATCCCTTCTACTGCCTTTACAAATGCATCTCTATCTCTGCAGTGACCTTCTGCAGTGAGACAAAACGTCGACGACATCTCTTCCAGACCTCCAAAGACCCATATTTTTCTCGTGGTCTTGGTAATGAAGTTTCCGGCAGTCTGCTCTGCCTCCTAGCTGACAGTTTTTCTCCTTCTCCAACATTACGGGCCTGGATCAAGCCCTGTCAGCTGGTGCCGACAAGCTTCTCCATCTTTCTGCTCTGTGCTGCTGGTCTCGGTAGAGAGCAGATGGGGGGTTTCATTCTTGATGAGCACCAAGCAACAGAGATGGGTGAAATTAGACCCTCGGGAGATGCACTGCCTGCTGTCAGTCCCTATTGAGTTACCATAATGAAATACAATAATCTTGCTACTTGAAGGTGGGTTAAACTGATGAGTGACACTGAACGCACAATAAACAAGCACACCCACCATCACTACGGAGCAGCACTGCGAAACTCAGTGACCTGAGCACCAGGCACCAGCAGCATTAACCACTATTGATACCACAGCCCCCCTGAGCTTTGGGAGCCTGTAGGCCACATACACTTACTACACTAAATATTATATTAACATGTTCCATGTTTAGGAGATGCTGAAGCAGCTAGCTAGCTACAATCTCCTGACTTTACTTTTTAGCTATTTATTTAGTTTTTGAAACATCTGGGGAGGTCTCGAAATTACTTTTCGAGTGAGGCCCCAGAAACAATAAACCCACCCCTGAGCAGAGGTGATGTCACTCTCTCTGATGGCTTCACACACAGCTCCTTCCATCCAATACTTCATTATTGCTCACACTGCTGCCCTTAACCCTACCCCTGCAGGTAATACAGGGCCACCTTGGTTTACTTCCAGTTATTCTGCACTACATTTATTCAGCTAAAAGGGGTTTTCCTGTGAATGACCTAGCCGAATTGTCCCAGAGATGTTTTTTAGAGTATCTGCCTGACCAAAGTTCCCGTGGTGTTCCTAAAATTGCAGAAATGTGATTATGTCGTTGTGTAAAAGCAACACGAACCTTCTATTACACTAAAGCCCATATCGAGATTAACAATGGCAGTTAGACATTAGCGAATAAAGCTGGGGTTTACCAAAAAAAATAACCCCACAAGAAAAATTGGAGGAAACACGGCTCCACTTTCATCTGATAAAGGCTGTATTTTGGTTAAAGAAAAGCTCCAAGCCTTAAATGGACCAGAACAGCTTGCGTGATCCTAGTATCACTCCCAGTTTCTGAAACTCATTTAATGACAGAAACCGGTAGAGATGCATGTTCTCTTCTTTGTGTGCCATTGGAGTGGAGCATTGTGTTTCATGTTTTTATTGTTGTTTCTTTTAAACTCTGCCATGGAACTGATTAGACCTGGGTGGACTCGCTCCCTTGTTGTGAACTTACTGAACATTTGATTAATCACTGTTCTGTTTTGGTTTCACTCACACAATGGGCATCGTTCCCTCAGCGTCCTGCAGGCCTGCGTTACTCCTCTTATGCCAATTGGGTAATTAGGCTATGATTAAGCTACCTAGGATGACCAGGCCCAGCTCCGTTTTCCACCTCCCCATCAGTCCATAACATTTATCATAGTTTCAAGAATTATAGTGCCCCGCCGCCCCCCCCCAGCGATTTCAGGCCAAATTTTTGGATGAACTGCCTTGCTGCCTTGACAGAGAGAGACAGACCTTTTCCATGTGCCTTAACACTGTTGTTCCCAGGGTCTAGAAGAAAAACGTAGGTCTCCTGTGCTCTGTACTTGTATTTGGTTTGGTTACTTATGGTTAAGGGTAGGGCTAGGTAGGGGTTAAGGTTGTCATACTTGGGATTATACCAATAGAAATGAATGGAAAGTCCCCATAAAGATATGAGTAAAGGTGTATGTGTGGGGGGTGTCTGTGTGTGTGTGTGTGTGTGTGTACCTTACAATGGATTGGCATCCCATTTAGGGTGTTCAGCGTCCTTATGTCTTATTCTGCCTGGGATGAGCCCCCTGGCTACTTGCAACTCTGTTCTGAGTAAGAAAAGGTTGGAGGACCGTTACTCTGTTTACAACTGCTGGAGTGTCTGTATTGTGTGTGAGAAGCCTCCCCTCTACTGGTCAGTAGAGGAAGTACATTATATTGCGGTAAATGAAGAATGCACACATTCTTTTGAACATCTTTGTTCTTTTTTGAGATAACATAACAATTGATTAGGAAATTATTAACTGAGCTATAATTATGAAAATCTTGAGATGAATGTATGCTACTAACTTTTGGGTATTGATAGTTTTGATCTGAAATTCAGTTCTGTGGACTGTTTCCATGTTTTTATGTGCTTTCCTCAGGCACAGTTCATGCATTTTAGCCTTGACTGTTACCCCATGTGTGTGTACGGGTACCTTATCTTACACCCATACCAGACTCGAGCTGCATAACTGCTTAGTGAACGAACAATTAAAACTGATATGAGGTGCTGATTAATGTAAGATTACAAACCGAAAGATTGCGCTACTTGTAAACTTTGCTTGTTCAAAGTGGTGTAGGTGAACCTGTGAAGGTTAATGTGACTCAATATAATATATATAATAGCTAAAATGGACTACCCCTCCCCCCCATTCTACATTTTTTGCACTTTTGACTATATGCATTACAGAACAGAATGATATGGATCATTTATAGTACAAGGAAAGAAAATATGTAATAAATAATAAGAGAACCGATGTTTGCGTCGCACTGAGTGAAATAATACAATTATGGCAAACTATGCTGGTGAAGTGTGTTTACAGTTCTTTTTAATTGTTCAAATGTTTTCTTAAAAAACAGGAAATAACGTGATTTTTTGTATAGCCACCAGAGGGCGGCTGACTTCAGTGAATACCTGACACTTGAAAGTGTGACTCGAGAGAGCGTCAGAGAAAATCTCGTGATTCAAGAGATATCAGCTGATTCATTTCAAGTTCCAAATTGCCGATAAAATGAAGTGAAACTCACGTGTTTTGTGGGTTGTATTGGTTAATTTGAGGTTTTTTGAGACAACGTACATTCTCACAGTTAAAATCGATTATTTACTCGCAGCCTTTATATAAACCAGGCCGAGGTCCACTGTGGAGCGATCCATGATGATTTTTTTTCCCCTAAAGCAATATCCAGTAATGGACGAATGAGGCTCTCTAACATACCAAGGCTTTCTACCCCAATGATTCGCCGAAAGGGTCATTACTCAAAGTCTCATTCAGCACAATGTACACTATTGGTGAAGTTGAGGAAGGACAAAATATTGATCAGCAAAGATGTCTCTCATCTCATCTCGTCTTTTCATATCATCTTTATGACCTCTCCAACTAAAAACTCCACAAAAAATTTGCAAACTCTTTAACACCACCCTCAGGTTTCACATTCTTGTATCGACAATTCAAAACTCTAGATGATTCAATTGGATGTCTTTGTGTCTTTGATCATGTGATTTCTGAGAAAGATACAAGAGTCAAAGTGAGGCATCAGCTGAGATTCCCCTCCGTGCTCAAAACATACTACGGAGCCTTGGCTATAAACACAACATGACTACGTAATTCACCATCGCCATAATGATGCAGAAGTGAATTGCTCAGTGTGGAGATCATCTCACAATGAAGAAACAGAGTCAACTGGCATTAACTAGTTTTACAGGAAAAAGCATACAGATGAATCCACTTAACAGGAGGATGGTGATTAGGGCAAAGTAAGAGGTTATACAGAAGACCCAGGTTGGCTCCTGGATCCTGGAGTCAGGCACCTGACAGGAGCAGGCCTATCTTCATGAAAGTGAACCTCAATCCGACACTATATCCTCTAGAAAGCCAAAGAAATAGAAAACCTGATTACAGAGGCATACTGCCAGCTGAATAGCAGTGGGGGGCAGAAGTAGAATGAGACAGCACACCTTAAAACAGCAGTCTACTATAATCAAAAAGACCATACGTCCTTTTGAGGGAGGAAGATCTGTAAAAAAGTCCAATGCTATATGAGACCAGGGTTGGTGTGGAACCGGTAGAGGATCTAACTCTCCTAATGGTAGTCGCCTTGGAGTCTTTGGTTAGGCACACACTGCGCAGGACAGAACATAATTGCAAACATCATCCACCAACATATCCGGAATTCATAGGTCCTGGTGACACCTAGGTGACGTGCACTGAGATAAGTATGAATACACCGTAGCAAACAAGGGCAGATCCAGAACAGTTATTCTTGGGGTGTATCCGGAGGACTCTGTCTCTTCCATAATCTCCCATCTTGCATCCACCATGTTAAAGGATGGAGGAATAATGGTGTCTGGGCTTGGGTCCTTCTCAGAAGCTTCGAAGTGTTGTGACAGAGCATCAACCTTCATATTCTTGGACCCAGGATGGTAGGTGAATACAAACAGAAACTGGGTAAACAAGACAAGCCCACTGGCCTGTCCAGGGTTGGGCGGTTTTGTTCTCTTTACATACTGAATGTTTTTGTACTTTAAATGGGTAAGCAGGCCACCCAAGCCAGGGCCTCGATTCCTCCAGCACTCATTTATCACCACAGCTCTCTGATCCCTACTTGGAATTCAAGTCAGTCTATTTTTATATAGCGCCTTTCACAACAGAGTCACCCCAGGGCGCTTTATATGGGTGTGTTGTGATACACTGCAACATCATTAAGAGAGAATAATACAAAAACAGGGAAAAAGGAAGACAAAGAAATAAAAGATAGAAAACCAGGCGACAACAGAGGAGAGGAACCAAAAACTCCCCAACTGGGAGGAAAAAAAACATGGGGTCCAAGGTCCACTGGCTGCCCAGCCCCCCTGGGCATGCTAACATTATTGAAAAAGAAAGAGTGGGCTTGCTTGCTAAAAGCAAGGTGTAGACTGTAATCAAGTCAAGTCAAAGTCCATCAGTGAGTCAGTTCTCCACGCCAGCCTGTGTAGGATGACAGGTTGAAGACTGCACCTTCTGTCTTCAGTAATGATTTGATTACTGCTACTTTAAATTAGTCAGGTACATCGCCTGCAGACAGGGACGCATTTATTAAGGCAGTTAAAGGTCTTGCCAGAACTCCCTGGGATTCCTTTCATCAAAATTTTGCTCAGCTGAGAAGAATTTGTATGAAAAACAAGCTAGCAGAGTCTTGCCACAGAGATAGAAGCAGATTTTATCACATCGAAAGGGGTCATGAGACTTGATATTATTTGAGTGCCTCCAGACCTAAAGGTTGAGACCTACTTGTAGGCCAGTCTGTAAGGAGGGCATGTACAGAGCTGAAGTTGCAGATAAACCATTAACAAACTCAATATATGCTGCATCTCCTTCGCAGTCTTGGGCTCTGGCCACTCACCAACAGCTCTAACCTTGTAGATCCATCTTTACCTCCTGCAGAATTGGAAAAAAGGAAATGGAGCATATAATTAGTGATCTCGTAAGCACTGTAGAACCGCTTGAACAGGGTTATGGTGTTCAGCTAGGTTTGGGTAATAAATCAATTTGTTGTCTATACAGAAGATTACAAACCTGTCTATCATTTGCAAATGCCTGGAATACTGAACGTGCATTGACTAATTCGTATGGCAAATTTGATACTCCTTAGTGCCCGCAAGTGATTACAAATGCAGTCTTCCTCACAAATGTATAGGTCAAGTTTAGTAAAAACCTCAACTACAGCGTACTTGTTTTAAAGTCACAGGGATCAATGACAAGAGATGCCAAAACTTGACAGTGTCTACATTTAATGCAGGTTTCTCAACCTTTCCAACCACTCAACCCACCAATTCATAATTTTTGATGTTGATGGCCCAGGGCCATCAAATTTAGCTGATTGGGGGAGGGGGTTATACAGTGAGGGAAATAATTATTTGACCTCTTGCTGAATTTTTAGGTTGACCCATAAATAAAGACATGAGAAGTCTATAATTTCACTGGTAGGTTTAGTTTAACAGCAAAAGATTATCAACAAAACAAGGAAT
>JAAGVU020000035.1:6426695-6439394 GCA_011763525.2 Mormyrus iriodes
ATATTAAGACACATTAATACCAACTAGTTTTAAGAATAGTGGAATGTTACACTTTTTTTCTTCCTCCGTTTGTGGTGTCCCCTGGATGGATGGCGCCCTTAGCACTTGCCTATATTGCCTATGCCACGGGGCGGCCCTGGTTGAACATATTCTAGCAATGAGCGTAAAACTGGGACTATGAAGACATAACTCGACTTTTCTGGTGCCATGGAGAATAGAATAGAATAGAATAGAATAGAATGCCATTATTGTAATTGCACATTTCCATTACAATGTAACTTCCTGTGCGTTATATGCTGTATAGAATATAATATACAGACTAGTTAAATAAACAGATAGATAAATAGTGTTTATGTACCTGGTTCAATGATTTGAACATAAACAGCTATTATTGCACATCACAGGCAGTATTTCACGATACACCTAGTATTATACATGATGGGTAGTATTGCACATTTCATGTAATATTGCACTTAAAATATAGTTACATGACAGCAGTTTCTGCACCTGATAGTCAGGGGTGTATGGGGGGTGTTTAAAGTGGAGGGGGCCTGTGTTTCAGAGGGTACACTTCAGTGACATCTGAAAATAGAACCAAGAATGGAATCCAAAGATGGGTAACCGGTCAATTGCTCAATAACATGGGTAATACAATCAGAATTAAATAGGGAACTTTCCAGTATGTCATAAATCTCAGAATACGTCTCAACGAACTGATAGAAACAAGGAGCATTTATTTAGTTTCACAGGAAGTAATGAACAGGTGACACCACTTAGGAAAGGAAGGTGATTAAGGCAAAGGAGCAGGTTGTACAGAATATCTGGGTCGGTTCCTCAATCCGGGAGTGGGACACCTGTAATGGCTATTACCCAAATAAAGACTGAGTATGAATCCTCGATAAGGACAGTTTGCAGAAAAGCCATACAAAGAAGATTAATGTATTCTGCCCAAGCAAATCACGTATATATGGTCTCTAAAGTTATAATAGCATAAATTTAAAAGTATTGTAAAGATGGAAATGAACAGTAAATAGTGCCATGAAATGGTTAATGTGTGTTACAGAAAGAGGGAGGGAGGGATGGAGGGAGGAGGAGCAGAGCCCAGTGGTTTCCTTTTAAATGACAGAATGCAATGGGTGTGCAGAAAGATCACCCTGCGATTACCCTGGAAGACAATCTAGATGCGGGTGGAGAATCAAGTGAAGCAGGTTCCACCTGGTGAGATACACAGACCCCCAAGCTGTGTAGAAGCAGTGGGAGATGCCATTCTCTGCAGGATCTCAGTGAAGGAAGAACACCTTGCCCAGTTCTGACTGAGATAAGAGGTGGGAACCAGGCAGGACCAAGTTGGAGGCTGCACTTGTGGGTGAGACCGGTAAGGTAGAGGGTGCATTACAGGCTAAAAATGGTATCTTCTGGCTCCCTTTTTGTCTCTAACTCCACCCACACCTTTTATATGCTACTCATTAGTGAATGAATATCCAAAATACAGTTACTGGGATTTTCTGAAATGGAATGCTACTAACCTCTGAAAACATGCTTAGTATGTTTGTGAAGCTACTCCCCTGAGAAAAAGTTTGTGTACCTTTTACAGTTATCTGTATTTCTGCCTAAATGGCTCCTAAAATGTAACTAGAACATTATCCGAGTCATGATATTAAATGTTAACAAATCAGCCTCACACCATTACACTCCCTCCACCATGTTTGGCAGCAATGAGGTTCCGCCGCGGCTCTGCAGTGTTTGTTGTCTTGGCAGGATGCTCTAGGGGCACCGCACTGTGCCCACTTATCAAAAGCTCAGCCTCTGCCCTGTCTTTCTGAAGGATATTGTGCCAGTGGTGATGTGGAGCACACGGGTGGCTTTTGGCAAGTTGGAGACAGGCAGGGATGTTTTTAGTGAGCACTGGTTCCAATGTGGCAGTGAACCTGCCTGAACACTGCCCTTGCTCAGTGTTTCAGACTCATGAACACCGGCATTAAGAGCAGGAGATGCCTGAACATCCCCAGCTGTCACCCTAGGGTCCTCTGTGATTTATTTGAGGATTCTTCAGTGTCCTCATGCTTTGATCTTTGTAGGAATGCCGCTTCTAGTGGGATTAATAATGCTGATGAAGCTGTCTGACTGTAGATTGTCTTTTGGTAACACTTTCCAGTCTTCCCTTCTGAAATTTCCTTTAACTGGACCATTTAATTACACCACAATTGTATGTTTAATAAATGGGAGGTTCATATCCATATATTATTGTGCATATGCTGTTTGTGCCCTGTGATGGACTGACATCCCATTCCCATCCAGGGTGCTCCTCTATGATAAGCTCCTGGTTTCTCTGCGACCCTGACCAGGTTAAGCAGTTCAAACGTATGGATGGACTTTCAATGTTCATTGTAAACGTATAGCATCTTCACATTTTCTGTGTCATTTATTGAATTAGACTGTCTTTATTATTATGACTTGTATGTAGATTAGATGACATTTAAGGAATTATTCCTAAAGAAATATAGACAAAAACAGCTGGTTCATGAACTTTTTCTATACTGGAGAAGCTTTTGGGAAATTTTTACTGAGGAATCTAGATGTGATAGAAGCACATAGCTTGTGCATTTGTTTTTAACCCTGTTCACTATTGGCGCGTGTCTCATTCCTGTCGCATGTTTCATTGGCATGTTTGCCACTGCATAGCAGCTTAGCGCGTCAGTGGAGCCCTTCATATGTAAATTTAAAGACAGAATATGGCAGCTGTTTATTAGCTGCATTCCAACACCAACACCAGTCCATGTTTTGCATAGTTTGCTTCTGTCACGGTTTATTTAACATACCTTTTTTTCTTCTGAACTTTCAGGTGCAAGAAATGGGTTTGACTCTCAGTCTTATTTTTGAGGCACAGCTCAGGTGTTGCATATGCCTGGATGTGTTCACCAGCCCCGTCTCCACTCCGTGTGGACACAATTTTTGCCAGGCCTGTTTACAAGGTTACTGGGACAGATGTGATTTCTATAGATGTCCGCTGTGCAAAGCAATTTTTAATGAAAAGCCAAAACTGAGTATAAATTATAGCTTCTCGGAAATAACAGAATTATTCAAGGAGTCAAGACAAGCAATCTGTTCTGAGGTAAGTCCTTTTGGATCTCTGGAACCTCACCTGACAGACACAAACTTCAGAAGCCACGATCTGGTCGAGTGCCCTGAGCACAGCTTGTGCAAGAACCACAACAGACCCCTGGAGATGTTCTATACATGTGACCAGACGCGTTTTTCTGAGCAGTGCGGTCAGGTGGGTCACAAAGATCATGACACTGTATCTGTGGAGAGTCCATTTATTGAAGGAAAAGTAAGAGAATGAGAGCTCTCTTCTGTATCAACTAAGAATATAAGAACATAAGAAAGTTACGAGAGGAGGCCATTCAGCCCATCAAGCTCATTTGGGGAGAATTCAACTAATAGCTTGAAATTGCTAAAATCTTATCTAGCTCTGATTTATAAGAACCGAAAGTTTTAGCTTGTACTACACTAACAGGAAGAATATTCCATACTCTAACTACACGCTGTGTAAAGACATGCTTTCTCAAATATAATTTAAAATATTCTACCCACTAATTTCCACCTATGGCCATGAGTTCTTGTATTTGAACTAATATTGAAGTATATTGAACTATTTGGTTGAAGAGCATACAGACCTTTTAGAATCTTATATACTTGGATCATGTCCCCCCTTAGTTTCCTTTGCTCAAGGCTGAAGAAATTCAGCTCAGCTAATCTCTCCTCATAGGACATTCTTCTAAGACCGGGAATCATTCTTGCAGCCCTACATTGAACCCTTTCTAAGGTCGCAATGTCCATTTTAAGGAAAGGTGACCAAACCTGCACACAAGATTCAAGGTGGGGTCTTACCAAGGAATTGTATAATCTTAGTATCACCTCCCTTGACTTAAACTCACACACACCTAGAGATCCAGCATCCTATTGGCCTTTTTAATTGCTTCCCCACACTGGTGAAAGTGGGACATGGAAGCATCAACATACACACGAAAGTCTTCCTCATAATCAGCTACCTTTGTTTCAATAGAACCCATAAAATATCTGTACTTTACATTTCTGCTCCCTGCATGGATTACCTTACATTTGTCTATATTAAATTTCATCTGCCAGGTATCCGTCCATCTACTAATTAAATCAAGATCATGCAGTAGCCTCTGTACCGCTAGTTCAGTATCTGCTACACCACCCACCTTGGTGTCATCTGCAAATTTAACCAGTTTACTGTATGTGTTGGTGTCAGTATCATTAATGTAAATTAGGAATAAAAGTGGTCCTAAAATTGAACCCTGCAGTACCCCACTATGAACGCAGGCCCACTGTGGCACTGTGCCTCTAATAACTACCCGCTGCTTCCTGTCTGTTAACCAGTTTTCAATCCAAGCTACTACAGTACCTAAAATCCCTGCTGCTTTGAACTTAAGCAGGAGCCATTTTTTGGGGGTTCAAAGGCCTTCTGGAAATCTAAGTAGATCCCACCATATGCCTTTTTGTGGTCGATTTCTCTTGTAGCTTTTGAAAAGAATGGATAATCTTATATATATTTAATAATCAGTATTCAATTATCAGGTCTGTCAATGTCATGCTTGATAAGTTACTTTACCACCCCATAGACAGAGCTGGAAAGGACCAAAGCTGATATTCAACAGTTTATCCAGGAACAATTGAAAAAGTTGGAGGAGATCCAGAAATCAGTTGAGCTCAGCAAGGTGTGTTTTCACAAAGACAGCTGTACAGTAATCACACATGATACAGAGAACATGCTGGACATAACCTGTTCTCCACCAGATCAACTCCAGAAGGGACATTGAGAATAGTATCCAAGCCTTCACTACCCTGGTGGATTCTATTGTGAAGAGCCAGATGGAGTTCATTGAGAAGGTCCAGGAGAAGCAGAAGGCAGCGGTGAGCAGGGCAGAAGGGTTCATCAAGGAGCTGGAGAAGGAGATCACAGAGCTGCAGAGGAGAAATGTTGAACTGGAGCAGCTCTGGCACACTGAGGACCACATGCATTTCCTACAGGTTAGTGAACACTACTACCAGCATTTAGTCTATGTGAAGTTAGTGGCAGAAGAGTCAGCTGATGTGTGGCTCGATAGGTTGGGTGTCCGTGCCAGTGATTGGAAGGCTGCTGGTTTGTATACCATATCCGGCAGAGTAGTTGCATCTATATCGGACCCCTAAGTAAGGTTCTTAACCATCACCCCCCCCCAAAAAAAATGGTCTTGGATAGATGGCTGATCCTTTGCTCAGACCCCAAACCTTGCTGTCATATGTATATATGTGCTGGGGCACTGAAAAGGGTGGGAAAGTTACAATAGTTGCAAGAGCCTTTGAGTGACAGTGGGCCTAAAAAAACTGGAACATAATTGGGTTGAAGGTCCAATATGATAAACTGTCATGGGGCCCAAAATCTCTAGTGGATCCCTGTCTGTGTCTTAAAGGGAAGCAGGATGAAACACATTCCAGTGCAGCTTTTCTCATACCTGTACCATTGCCAAATAAAGCATCATTTCAGTTCAAACTTTGCACACTGAATAGCTCCAGCCACAACGTTTTCATCCTGGTAGTGAATTTTATCATGTCAAGGATTCTGAAGCTCTGATGAAGCATCTCTCCTCTCACTGGCCATAGAGGTTACCTATGCTGTGCACCTCCCCACATACTCAGGACTGGACCGAGACCACAGTTCACACTAATGTTGCTGTGGGGACAGTGAGATGTGTCACGTCTGGACTGAAAAGGGCATGCAGAGAAAATGAGAATTTCTCTGAAGCAGGTATTTTTGAATTCATCTTTACAGGACAGTCAAACCCAGCTGCTAACAAGTTTTGACAATAGCTTATTGACTGTGTTTTTGTTTTTTATCATTACAGAGTTCCAGAGAATACAGCTGCATGCAGGTGAGTATTTGTCACTTGGCAAGGAATCGCAACGATCAATTCATCACCGTTGCCAATCGTTTCAATGTCAATCAACAACATCATTTCTGTCAACAGCTGACGTGACGCTGGACCTCAGCACGGCAAACCCTTGGCTTGTCTTGTCTGCGGATGGGAAGCGGGTTTGGGATGGTGACACTCAGTTGCATGTCCCTGATGGCCCTGAGAGGTTTGACAGTTCCGTCTGTGTCCTGGCGAAGGAGGGCTTCCCCACGGGGAGGCACTACTGGGAGGTGGAAGTGGGAGAGAAGGTAGCCTGGGACATTGGAGTGGTCAGAGAGTCTATTAACCGGAAAGGTATTATCAATGCCAACCCCGAGGATGGCTATTGGACAATGTGTCTTCGACACAGTAATACGTACAGTTGTTGTGGGACCTGTTGTTTTGCCCTGCCCCTGAACAGGAGGCCCCGGAAGTTAGGGATATATCTGGATTATGAAGAGGGGCAGATTTCCTTTTATAATGTGGATTCCCAATCTCACATGTACACACATTATCACACTTTCACAGAACGGATTTACCCATTTTTCAGTCCATACACTAATGACGACGGGCTCAATACTGCCCCGTTGTTCATTTCTCCTGTCGGGACGGCAGCTCAGTAAAGCATGGAGGGGCATCAGATTTTATCTGTGATGTCAAGTAGCACTGTGGGTGGGAGGGGCATCAGAAATTAGGAGCCATTCAAATATCATGGCACGCGGGAGGGAATTTCATAAACTGTGAAGAACAGTAGTGCCATTTCCACAGTCCCTGAGTGGATTAAATATCGCAAAAGCCTTACTTTAGCATAAATAGTGCGAAACTCGTTTTACCTGCATGGCAATGTCCATTTTCATACCTGTTTTGTTTTTGTCTGACTCATTTATCATAGAGGCAGCAAGATGGCCGACAGTCAGTTAGACTGAGAATCCTGGAACCCGTAAAACCAGTTATATTGACAGCTTATCTCTGTCTACTGCTGAAAACGAAAACAAGAAACCTGAAGCAGATATGCTTCCTCAGAATGTTTACTTCAGCAGTAATGTTAACAGGAAAACAACATTTCCTAGGAATTCTATTTGTTTTACATCTTCCTTTCCATAGATATATCCTCATTCATTTCTCTTTTTGCATCAGACTCCTCATTTCTTCTTGTTAGAGTCTGAAACATTGATGTGACATTTCCAAGACTTTAAGCATTTAAAAATAAACATTATGCTGGAAAATGTTGCCGCGTGGCTGCCTTCGGGCAAACAAAACAGTATGCCACAATCATTTTCCATTACGCATGCTTCACCGTGACTGAGAATTTCAGCTGCGTCGATAAATGTGAATAAATAAGAATGCGTGAATAGAAACCTTGTGGAATGCTGCAAGAAAACAATTGTATTAATTAAATAAGCATTCCCGAAATGTGAAGATATTTCCCTCATGTATGTGCGTTTCAGAAGTATCATTTGCATCATTTCATTTATTCACATATCATTTATGTATTTTTTTTTACTTATAATTTATTTTCATAATTTTTCATTTTTGTCATTTTCCCTTCTGATGTATACTGCGTATCCAGTATGGGACAAAGTTCACTGGATGGACAGTCGACATAAATCATGGGATTTATCATTTGTATGAGACTCTGAAAGACAAAATAAATCGTTCATGTGAAGATTTTTCAAGATTGCCTTTGTATACTTATTCATTGAGCAGACACTTTATCCAAAGTAAGGAAGAGCCGAGAAAGCAGAGTCAGACAGTCCCAGGGGGAAACCACTCTGAGGGTGCTGGAACTTAAACTGGTTACTGTCAGATCACAAGCACAGCATTTTAACCCACTGAGCCACACACCCCCACTAACTCCTGTGTCCAAATAACAGCAGATCAATGGATTGCACAGAAGAGCATTTCAGTCAAACACAGCCTTTCCCTAAAGCTGAATTTGGGCTTAGGGTTTTGTGATAGAAGTAGCACATTGACCTTTGCTGTTTTATTATTCAGTATAGTTTTATTGTTTTACCACAGGCCATTCCATCCAGTTTGGCACATTTATATTAGTCAATCCTTGGTCGTTCCTTCATTATATCCATTGAAAAATATAGGCCTGACTATCTAAACACAGAAATGTACATTACTATAGCACACAATTCAGATTTCGCTGTTGCTGTATCATGTGGAAACACTCACAAAGAAGGCTTTCATAAGGGGGATAGTGCCCCCCTGTGGTGACTCTTTGACATCCCGCCATTTTCTATAGTTTGGTGTCTACAGTTTTTTTCTGTATTTCCACAGAACTTATGTGCATTGCATCTGTTTTACAATATAAAGCCGCTATGTTATACAACACTGCAGGTTTAGGACCTTGTCTTTATTTGAACAAAGTTAACTTCTTACGTGCTTAAAATCTGGCCCAGAACATCTAAACTGCTGTTCACCAAGTGACCAAAATTACAGAGACCCGGATTCTTTAAAACATTTTGTTCAGTAGGCTTAGGAAGTCCCAACATGCTTCAACAGCTGAATGCCTCGCTGATATTTCTCAGAGGTATATTTTGGGCAGTGCTGGTCAAAGTCTATGTGGGGGTGCCCATGTCGCCTAATCCAGGGGTTCCCAATCCTGCGTACCAGTACCAGGTCGCAGTATTACACCAGGTCACGGAACGCTGGGGGTTCTGTTGAAGGATTGGTTCATTTCCAAAAACAAACAACATATTTTCTATTTTTTTCAGCCCCTCACCTTTGCACAATCTGTTTATTAAATTCCCGATTGATTCACTGGAAACCAACCCCCCCCCGATTTTAACTGACTGTGGGTTGAGAACCCCTAGCCTAATGGGTTGACCAACTCTGATTTCAGGTATATTTCTATATCAATAAGCCATTTTTTGTATTTGTGTATTCTGGAGGGGGGGGGGCCTTCACTATGCCAGATGGCCAGCTCACCCTGGCACAGTGATAATAAACATCAGGGGAAGCTCCTCTGAACTGAGAAGCCTGTCATCATAACTCTGCACTCCTCAGGGGAGATTAAGATCACATCACGTTTCTTTAATCGTCTCATCCTAATGTTTGCATTGCAGTTCATGTGTCACATTGTTGCAGTTATAATCATTCCCATAACAATGAGGAGCCAATGTATAGAGCAAGCGTGGATTTAAGGGACCATCTGATGTTTTGCATGCCACTTGAAAGGGGTATCTATCCTATCTCGTGAGCTGTGGTCCACAACTTTACTGCTTAAGCCCCCAAGGAAAGGCAGATGAGGTGGAGAACTTTCACAATTCCCAGAGTTTCCAGCTGTGTCTGACACTGTTACATGCACCAATGTCTGTTGTGAATCCACCCCCAGTATTCTTCATCTGGGCTCCTTGAGTTGTTCCTCCCGGAGGGGCTTGGGAACACTTTCATAGAAAAAATAATAATAGACTAAGTGAGTCATCGAAATGTTGTTTAATTTACTCGCAATATGCTTTCTGAACACTTTGACTCAGAGAATAGTGTGTACCCCTGCAGCGAGAACTTCAAAGTTCAGAACAACATGAGCATCGTAACCAAATGAAAGAGGCGCGATGTTCGGGTGGTAGTGACACCAGCCCTGTAAAGTTAACGTTAGGGTCGGCATTCTGTACAGTCTACAGCAATGTTTCTCAGCTGTTGGGTTGTGACCCAAAAGTGTGTTGTGGGACCATCTTCATTGGTCGTGGAGTGTGAGGATTTAAAAAAACAAAATACCCCCAATCCAAGGTTTTAGGTCATGACTTAATGACCAAGGAAAACATGTGGGTCCTGTGGCTAAACCAGAAGTAAGGATAGAAACCCACCCACCCCTACCAGGAGGAGAAGGCGCTTGTCAAGTGGTCCCCTCTCCAGTGGGAGATGTTCTCTGGACCATAGCCAGTCCAAAGGGCTCATGTGGGTGTAAATCCAGACATCCTGTGTGACCTCTGTGCGGTTCTGTCACATGAACCATTCCTGCTGAATGGTTCATTCTTTGTACAGGGTTCTGTTCTAGAGCCTTGAAAAAAGTTTCACTGGGATTTTCAAGTGGAAGGGCAGGCCAAGATTATTACACATCGGTGATGCCGCCTTATATAGTAATGATCAAAGAGGACTTTTGAGAAATAGACAACAGTGATAATCACTGGATTTGCACGTGTAATAGGTGAATGTAAATAAGTGCACTTGGCTATCTAGGACATCCTGAGTGGCTTAGGAATGCAGGGAATTTCAAACAGTTTATTGTTATGAGTAATAAAACATCAGCGCTAATCAAAGCAGGAAAAAATCTCACATTTCAGCTGAGGGGAAGGGGGGGCACACAAACAAAGGCCATATGGCCATATCTTCGCATTGGCATCTGGAGAACACAGACAGGGTTCCTGTCAAAACAAAGCAGATCACAGCGATATACGCAGTCTTGGGAATAAGGGACAGGTGGCACAAATGGACGCGAACAATGACAGTCACCTGCTGCTCCCTCCGAGGGACGATCAACATTCTTGACCCTCCCACACACAGGAAAGTGTCCATTGACCTCAATCTGCCATTTAACAAAGTAACAGGACATCATACCGTGGGAGGAGGGGGGCATGGCCGTGAGAGTCAGGTGACCAGCTTTTCCCTTGTTTATTTGTCCCAGTGGCTCCTCTGTCCTCGCACTTCTTATACTGTGTGCTACTGTTGTGTCTAATCCGATAGGGCTGCAGTCATACTGGTTACCAGTCATGTATTGTGCTCCTCCGTTCCTTTTTCTTCTCGTTCCCACTGACACAGCAGCCTTTATTGGTCTTGACGACTTTTTCCTCATGTTTTGCTGAGCAGTTCACAGTGAAAAGGCAGAAGCCTCAGTCTGTATACAAGAAATAAATGCCTTACTTCCTGAAACTCTTTATTTTGTATGTATGTCCACATCATAGTTGCATGTTTATATTTTTATTTCAAATTGAGTGCCTTTCCTCGTTTCAGTTCTTATCTGTATATTTTTCTTTTTTTTACAACATCTGCTCTTACAGCTTGCAGGTCTCACCTCAAACACCCAAAGTTAATCCCCTCTTTTCGGCTTTCATTTTGTCTTTTGGTGGTGACCCATTTTCACCATGTCTTGCAGGGAAACCCATTGACGAGAGGCTGTACATGCAAAAGGGGTTCTGGTTTGTCGGCTGCTTTGATGACCTGTGGTTCCACCTCCCCAGTGATGGCTTCTCTGTCCCGTTACTGCTGGCCAAGAGTACGTGTTGTACTCTGTCTCCCTGTAGGTACCGTCCAACCCCTCCTCAGGCTAAACATGCTTCTCCTGAATGGCAACAACGTCTCTGTATGGCAGAGGGAGCTCCTTGTTCTCCTGGAAAGTCTGCAGGGGCTCCACCTTATCTGAAATAGGATCTCCAGGAAGCACAGACTTCTGAAAGAACCTGGGCTGCCTGAGGGACCTGCTCTTTGCTGAGAACCAGCCCTGGATAGAAGGAACGTCCTGTATTTGGATGTTCTTCAGAGGCTCAACCTGAGCCCCAGCATCATCCAGTCCAACCAGGTGGGAGCCTTCAGATGTATAACAATGCTATGCCAGCTACACTTGCAGAAGAACCAGTGAACATCTAGAGATGGTGGCATCTTCTCTATGCTCCATTCCCTGTAAGTCCTCAGTCTATGTGGGAACTGTCGCCACAATGTGTTCATGCCCTGTAATGATTTGGCTGTGTTCAGTCTGGCTCAGTGACGCAGTAACTCTCTTGGCTTTAAGACATTCCAGAAGATCCAAGTTGCAGAGCATATGGAGGCTCCTTCCACGCGGCTGCTACAAGCTCAGCCGCAGGGAGCTGTCAGAACTTCAGGGCCAGCGGACGGTGGAGGTGGAATCAGAACCAGATGCATGGTGGAGATGGTGAACTTCCCCATCACTACAAACGCTGCAGAGATTACCGTGGTATCTGCCATCTCTGCAACTGAGAGGAACAGGAAGAGGTGCATTGGAAAGAGGAGACTGATACACCCTCTAAAAAATAGTTTTGGGACACAGGCAGCTACATCAGTTTCACAGACGTGCTGAGAAGCTGGTGTAGGTACCTGTAGAAGACCAAGAAGACTCCAAAATAAGTCAAGTCAAGTCAAGTCAAGTAGGCTTATTGTCATTTCAGCCATATACACAGTACACGGTGAAACAAAACAACGTTCCTCCAGGACCATGGTGCAATACAAGAAACAAAACACACGAAACGGCACAAGTGCAAACAAGACAAAGTGACAAGTGCAACGAACAAGAGCGAACAATACAATAGAGTACAGTACAACACAGCTTAATAAAAGCAAGTACACAGTACACAGTGCAGCCGACATCAACAAGAGAATGCAGATAATACTTATTGGATGTGCAAGTTAAAAAATGTGCAAAAAATGCGAGGTTGTAGCAGCAGTAGAAAAGTGCAAGAAATGCAGATATGAACATGTGTGGACAATATGACGATGTAATGGCAAGGAAGAGTCAACAGTGAAAAAAGTTACAGTATGTAAATAAGGGGAATGGTGTGGACTGAGTGTGTTGTGAGGAGACAGCAGTTTGGAAGAATCTTAACCAGTTCCGGTCCGAAGTTCCGAAGGTTCTGGTTAAGGAGTCTGACAGCTTGGGGGAAGAAACTGTTGCCCATCCTGGCAGTGAGGGTCCGTATGCTACGGAACCTTTTTCCAGACGGCAGGGGAGTGAAGAGTGTGTGGGAGGGGTGGGTGGGGTCATCCACAATGCTGGTTGCTT
>JAAGVU020000035.1:6447408-6481637 GCA_011763525.2 Mormyrus iriodes
CATTAGTGATACATGCATGATAATAAGGAGACTGACCAATCAGCACACAGCAAGAACTCTGTGCTTAAGTGAAATCCAGGTCTTTTTAATTGAAATGGTAGTTTACAAACCCTGTCCTAGCTCATGGTCCCTGACATGGTTTAGGTTGTCACCCTAGTTCACCCACATGCTTGTTGATGCCCAGATAATCATCCACACTGGTGCTCAGATATCACACCTTGCAATCTTTATCACTTTAGACCCATCTTGGGTTTAGGGTGAAGGATCTCTTGAGCCGCAAGAGCATGAAATTGCTTAGTCTGGAAAAAAGCCATAATGTGTATGAATGGTGCTACATAAATAAACTTGCCTTGCCTTACATAGGCCGTAATTACTTTGCTAGGTAGCCTCAGCATAGGCTGGAATTGCTCCCCCAGCTAGCTACAAAAAGGGCCGGAATCACTGCACTAGGATGTTCCATCAAAGGTTTGAATAGGTAACCGCAACAAGGCCAGAATCACAACGTTAGGAAGCAGTGACAAAAGCCAGAATCGCTACGCCAGATAGCTATAACAAAGCCCACGAGCCTGGCAGCACAAAAGAGAGCCTATTTATATGACGTCTCATTTGATGCAGCCTGTCACTTCTTGACATTTCGCAAATCCGACTGCTTCTCTCTCCAGCAGACGCAGTGACTCATTTGGTGGCCAAATGTTTGCTCATCGCATCAGACTTGGAGCAGTTTCATGATCTTAAAATGTGTTTTACAGACTCATTGGGCACAGAAAAAAAAGATCGGGGTATAGCTATTCAGCTCGGATTGTTCGGAGAGTAAATCTCCAAAGAAGCATTGCTTTTTAAAGTATACATCTGTGTATCTCTAAAATCATTGCAGGTTCATTCATTATTGGCTGTTAGTTGGTTGATAGCTGTGTTTTGAATGCATGTAGTGATGATGTGTTCATTTATTATTATATACGGCGTGTTTGCTGAGGATATCCATGGCTGCCTCTGACTGGCTTCACTCTCGCTTGGTGGAGTGACATGCCACCCTCAACATGTCTGGCTGCCTCTCACTGACGACGGCCATGCAGCGCCTGCGGGCAAAACTAGCGAAGCCGTGACTGACACCTTCTCACGAACGCCCACAGCGGACCGTGGGACGTCACGGGTTCCTTTCCGAAGGATCCTCCTCAGATAGTCATGGCAAACTGAAGCCCCCCCCCACCCTGTGCCCACACCCATCTGCCTCAGGACGCTTTAGCCTGAACCATGTAGCTGTTCAGCTCATTCCCTGTGAGATGCGCAATCATTAGAAGAGGGGAGCACGTCGACTCTTTGCTTAAGAATCCTGGTATCCAGCCTACCACTGGGATTTATTACTGCTATTTCTGGCGGCCTCGTTGCCAGGGTTTGGTGCTTACTCTAGGCTGGCTATAACAAAGATCGATCAGTCTGTTCAAACCTCCCAAACCCCCCCCCCCCCCCAAAAATGGAAAGAGAAACAATAGTTGTTACATACAGAGAGATGCTTCCTGGCAACAGCAGCCATGTGCTTCCGTGTTGCTCTGATTTCTCATCCGCATTTAAGCCTCGTGTCTCTAATGTCAGTGTTATTTCCTGGGGATAATTGAGCTAATTATGTGTTGTGATACAAAAAACATGGACACTATTCAGGTGGCGTTGGCTTGGCTAATCGTGCACAGAAAATCATATCGCTGGTAGTGTAACACACGGAGAAGGTCAACAGGTTTGCGTAACCAGTTTGTACAAATGGCTGTGGCAGGTGTCACTGTTACTGGGCTAGCTAACTCACTCTGGGTAGTTTTCGGTCTTGCTTTTCACACCACATGTCCCCGGGCTTCTGCTACAGGATTCTGGCTGAAGTGTAGGTTGCCTTTCTGAGAAGTATGAGTGTCTCTTTGGCCTGCAGTCGTCCCAGATTCCCTCCTGTCCCTACAGGGTGCTGTATCTGGGCCTGGCGTGCAACACTGCTCGTTATCTCTACATATCCTACCTGGAAAATGCCTGGATCGTTCTCCCCATGGAGGTGCTTCAAGGTCAGTCAGCCACTCTTGGCTTCCACTTGAGTCCGTCGACCGATCATGCTGTGGCAGTCGAGATTTAACATAGGTTATGTGGTATGCAGTTAGGGATGGGAAGCCTCTAGTACTCAAGTATTCCCTAATAAAACAATAAAATGTCATACTGGGTGATACAGCATGGAGATTTGATGCACAGATCCCCTACCAAGGCTCATGTACAGTGATAACTGTGCTTTTCTAAAGCCTTTAAGGAAATTTGACCTTGGCGATTGTTTGCACTGCGCACAGCCTGAGAGGGTGTTGGTGAAATCTACCCTCTGAAGACAATACTGGGGTAAAACTGGATAAATACACACAATAAAATTATGCTTCAGGGCTCCTTCAAGACCTGGCCAACCAGTTGCCCGTACTTTAAATAGTATTATGGTCAAATTTCTGACATTTTATCACTTTGCCACTATCTTGACTTGTTTTCTCAGCACAGGTAGCACATTGTCATGGTTATATCAGTGCTTTAAGCTCGCTGGGAATTGAAAAGACTACAGTTAGCTGAGTAATGAGGGCAACTGTATCATTTAAAAAGGGGGTGGATTATTCACTGCGTTATCAACTGCAGGTCCAGTCCTGATAAGGGTAGGAGGAGAAAAGCATAGAGGGTGAGTTTTGGCCCCAGGTCTGCTGGCTGAACTGGGCTGCTCTCTATATTCAGTGTTGAATTTAAACATTTTTTCACATGAGGATGCGGGTCCACAGACAGGGGTTTTATTCTGGTAGATCTGTTTGTTTGTGTGTAACAGGCTTCATGGACGCAGAGAATCATGGTTATAATGCTCTGATCTACATCGAGGAAGTGAAATACACCGTGACTTTGAAGGACAGTTCCTAGAAGGCATATCTGATATGGGGCATATACCAGCCCCCCCCAGACACTAGCTCTTCCAAGAACCACCCAAACTGGAGAGAGGCATGATGGTGACAAACAGGCTTGTCCTGTCTGCAGGTCTATTCAGTGTCTTCGGGATAAAGGCCCGATTTGGCTGCATGACGAATGCAGCATTGCTGCTGATCTTTAATGCTTTGCCTTGCCGTCACCACGCCCAGGATCAGGTGCTCTTGACATGGTAATGATTACAGTAAAAACTTCAGAAGACATGGGTTTACAGGGCAGTGCTTGTGATCAGTGCTGCTTTTGAGCGATTCTCACAGGACGTTCCCCAGCCCCATTGTGCCCCCTTCGGATGCTAGCTGGCTCTGTGGTTTGTGTCATTTTTTTGCTCACTGAACATATGCACCGATCCATCTTGGCAGGTATGACGCACGCCTTGGTGTGGGCAGCCTGCATCTCCTACCTGAGCGCCACTGTGCCTCTCGCCCTCCGCACATCCACCCAGGGCGTCCTGCAGGGCCTACACCTGGGTCTGGGGCGGGGCTGCGGGGCCATGGTGGGCGGAGTCTTCGTCAGTTACTTCGGTAAGGACATCTGCTTCCTCCGCACGTCATAGAAACAGTCACCCCTGGGATTTCCAGCATAGCCCTGCACTCAGCTAATAGCTACCTACAGCCAAGAGAATATCATCCGTGGGAACAGTTCCTTGAGGGTGGAGGTCAGATTTAATGAGGGAGGTTGTAAAATAAGAGGCTGTTTGTTTTGCAACTGCTCCACCTACCTGGTGGTGCAAGCACATAATCGCCCAGTGCCCAACCCAGCTTGTGTCTGCAGTCACTCGTCTTCTCAATACAAACGAGGCGATTACTCATAGCCTAATTCAGGGCACATCTTCAGGCAGCCTTAAAATTAAGGATGGACACACAACCAACATTTCATGCTGATCCATTCTTGTGTCGAGAACGATCATGGGGGCCAGATGGTTCAATAACGTCTGCAGGATGCTGATTTTGCACACAACATGCACGTTTCTCTTGTGAAGGGCTGCCGGCATCGTAGGAGTGTGGTTGTGATGAGTTGACATCTTCAAGGCGTGTTTTCTGTAGCTGTAGGCAGGGATGATGCCTGCCATCCTCTCTCCTATGCTTTTCCAGGGGAGCCGGCGACATTTAGAGGCCTGGGGATGGCATCCCTGGTCATCCTCATCGTGTTCTCCTTCATACAGTGTCTCATGGCACAGGACGACAGCGACGGTACGGTAACACCGTGGCGTTTAAGTGTGCCAAAGGTACACTCAGACGTATGTGCGGGGGAAATTAAAAAAAAAACACGTTTGGGTCTTTTCCAGAAGCCAAGGTCCTGGCTTCCTCCAGCTATATTTCTATAGTGACCATCGACCTGACGCGGGAGCCCCAGACACTCCAGCCGGAACCACTGCCACCCAGGAAGGGGAGGCACCAGGAGGAGCAAGAGGACCACAGCAGGCCTTCTTGGGCGTTCACTGTCTCACCCTGGGTCACCGTGGCCTTCACCATCTTCCACGTCCTGGAGACGATAAAAATGGCAAAGAGGGGATCCCTAACAGACAGGCAGGACCCGCAGGTACCCGCGCCACTCCTCTGAGAGGTGTAGATTAGTCCTTCCTGTTCAGAGACAACCTTTGTGATTACCTTTGACCACTCCGGCCCAAACCCCTTTCAGGAATCATCAGCTCTTGTGTTCCACCTTCAACATGACCATTTTGTATTCTCTGGCACACCAGATTCTGACGCAGCCAAGCTGATGGTCCCTTGTCGTGGACTAAAACAGGAATGTTATATTTTCATGTCTGGCTATTTAGGGCAATCTAGGTGCCTTTCAATGTATCCCCCCCTGCCCAGTCAGCAAGTTTTACTGCACCTGGAGCTGGCATTTGTAAGCAAAATTTAGGCAAAGAGTTTGTTAGCAGTTACCAAATAAGCTATGATGATATTATCCTTTGGTCCATGAAATTTTTGCACAACATATGCCATTCCAGGTTCGGGAAGTTCTAGTCTGGTGGTATACAAGAGTTCCCATAATGCATATATGTAATGTGAAATCCTAAGAAATACTTAAAATATTGGGGAATCAAATGTTTAAAAAGTACACACATACACACAGTAGGTCCTCGACTTACGTCGGAGATCTGTTCCTATGGCGCAACGTAACGTGATTTTCGCCGTAAGTGGAATGGAGCACATACATACATACGCTTTTTATGGTCGCCGAGACAGTCGTAGGACCTAGGTCAAGCAACCGGCCGATGTACGGCGGTGTTTCGCCCTTTTCCGAGCGTTTTATTATATCTACTTTCACTTCCATGGAGATGGCTTTCCTTTTCTTCGAAGCACTGCCATCAGAAGAGTCTGCCTTACGCTTGGGAGCCATAATGAAGGGCAAAAAGTTTCCAAAAAAGCAACACAAACAAAAGGGAGCGAATGAAGCACAATCCAAAATGGTGTACGGCCGGTGAATGAACAACCCCATCTTCCTCGTATACACACATATAAACACACACACACACACACACACACACAACTTTTAAATAAAAAAAAAATTAACAACTCAGAATTAAACTAATTCTGAGCATTGAGGTTTCTCACACACATTGTGATTAGCATTATGCTACCTTGTTTACTTATTTCATGCCATTCTACTGAAACGTGCTGGCGTGACCTATGGGTGGCATCCTTGTGTCAGCAGGTGACCAATGAGCGCACTGCTCCAGTTCACCCACCAGAGGCCCAGCCCAGCACGTCAGAACAGCCGGAACCCTCCAACAAGCCAGTAAGGAGGCCCAGCAAAAAGCTGAAGGACCACGTGGACTCAGATGGGACTACAAGGCATCCCTCCACAGTGCCCCCTGTTAACCCTGACAGCACTGTAGAGAACTGTTTTCCATTACCGGGAAACTTTGACCTACCTCCTCACAGGTCCTCAAACCCTTTCTACCAGTAAGGCATGCATGCCCATGACACAGCACATACAACAGAGCCACTCAGGAACCGCAGTTTGGGTATCAGCCTTACAATCTTACAGCACTATTTTGTGACTTGTTGATGATGATCCAGAAACACATTTTATACCCAGGGCAAAAGCAGATTTGTAAACACCAGAACTCTGTAAAAATCGTTTTATTAAAACTGTATCCGTTTAACAAATCTATGTTTCAATTTTCATTAGCCAATATTAAGAAGCGAAAGCCAGTCATCAAGGTTGCAAAAAAAGAACTTTTAAAATACCGCATAATAAATATAGTGTAGGCATTTTTTGTGCAGGCATCACCTGAAAATCTCTGAAATCATTCTCACCGTTACCCAGAGTTTATGGACATTTTTGGGATATAGTGTTTCTACTGTTACCTTATTCTTTTTTTTCCCCAATTTGGGAAACATACAGATTTACCCAAGGTGAGCTGACTACTTATGCAAACAAATGAAAGACTGAGGTAGAATAGATAACAGCAAAACTTTGAGCCAGAAATGTCAACACCTGGAGTATGGCAGAAAAAAAAGAAGAATTTAAGTTCTCAGAATCAACCACTAGGGGACAGCAATTTGCCTAATAGGAATTTGCGAGTAGACTTTTGCCAATCAGATGAATGACAGAAACCTGCCCCCCCCCCAGGCACTTGAAATCTAAACAAACTCAGAAAACCCATATTACTAATTAAAGATGTTAAATTTGCATGAATCTGATGCAGATTTCACCCTGGGGATTCCCTGCCTGAGATTATAAAATAACCTGCATCTTTAACAATGCCTCTCAGAAGTAGACAAACTTTTAAAAACATGCTTATAATTCTTGAATTCCCTCCAGCACTGCAGTTCTTTAATTCTTTAAGAATGGGACTTTGTGTGTCGTGCAGGATTCGTACACGGCTGGCCCCATCGGGGTTGCCTGGACGACCAGGGTAGGGACCCTTCAGAAGGGCTCTTCTGTGTCCATGGGCTCTGAAAGGGGTATGTAGGGGCTGGAGGGATAGGGACCCAGGGGCAGATTGTAAGCCGGTGGCAGTAGGGCCAGGGGGCCAACCTGTGGCAGGGGCGTGTAGGGGGTGCCAGGAGGGGGCAGCCCCGGTGTGGGGGGAGTGTAGGGGGTGCCAGGAGAGAGCAACCCGGGTATGGGGAGCGGGATGGACTCGCTGTCGCCCGGCTCATCGGCAAAGAGGTCGTCGCCAGCTCCCAGCTGGGAGGACAGCCTCCTGACACTGGGACTCGTTCCACTTTCCGAGTAGAAGATCATGTCCTCAAAGAAGGCGCCTCCCATGCCATACTGGCGGTCGTGGTTTTGGGACTCCTCGGCGGTGACGTGGGAGCCACTCTGCAGGAACTCGGCAAACCTGAGTATGTGGGGAGGCAACAAAAGGGAGAAAGAGAGGGGGAGAGAGGGAGAGACAGAGTGAGTAAGCGAGTGAGTGATAGAGATATAGAGAGAGAGAGAGAGCACTTTAAGAAAAGGCGGCACTGGTATCCCCAGTGCCTCTCTAACCTTCCGACGCATGACCCTCTCCTGCCATTAAACGTGCAAAAGGACACGTACCTGGCTCCAGGGCTGCATGCTAATCTCACCGAAACCGTGAGGCTGTTAGCATAGATTCAGCGGTGACGGTGTTAGGGATAGCGCAAGTCATGTGATCCTACAGGACACCGCCCTGCAGATGGGTGCTACGTACTGAAGGCTGACTGCCCCCCCGATCCTGAGATGTCTGATCCTCGGACCACCCCGTCGCAGTACCCCTCCGTACCTCTGGGGGGAGCGCAGCCGCAGCACGGTGTCCCAGGCAGGGAAGCCCGGCTTGCTGCAATGCTGCTTGAGCTCCTCTAGCGATGCCCTCGTCTGCCTCTCCCCCTGCTCTCGGTACTCTTCCTCCGTCAGCAGCCGGACTTGCGGCCGAACACTCCGGAGGGGGCCCAGAACTGAGGCGAGCGGCCGACCCGCTTCTCTGGGGAGGGAGGAGAGATGGGAGCAAAGGGGAAAGAAAGCTGATGCGACTTACAGGATCACCGCTCATTAAGTACTGGAAAAAGGAGAAGTTTTACCAAAAGGTAAAACCCAAGGAAACACAGCAAAAGAAAGAATTATTAAGCTCATAAACCAAATATACAAAATATTGTAGATTTCTATGAGACCTCTGCAGACACCTCACCATCCATAACTAAATCTGGGGAAAAACACCTTCAGTCACTGCGCCCCCTGCATCCTCCACATATATCCATGCTGTGGAAAATCCCTTAAGCGTTTCACCTGTATGCTAACACCATGGTACCTGCAGAGCGCACGGAGGAGCACCCAGGACAGCGGCAGGAGCTTCAGGCCCAGCAGGACACCCGCTGTCACGTGGGCCGCCGGCGGGTACGTGACACCCAGGTAGATCAGGCCCAGGCCCACGGCCCGGAGTGCCCAGGTTAGTGCCGCCAGGGTGCGCGTCCCCGTGACGGGCCCATGCCTGTGGCAGACAGCGAAGCTGACGGCACCAGACAGCAGCAGATAACCTGCAGAGGAGTAAACGGGACCGTGGGCTGCGGCCTCAGAGACACTGACAGCAAAAACGGCAGACCACACTCACTCGCACGCATCCTAATCGTTAGGGATGTACCGATCCCAATTTTTTCTCTCCCGATACCGATACTTGGGCTTTCGGTATCGGCCGATACCGAGTACTGATCCAATACCAGTGTTTAATTA
Source organism: Mormyrus iriodes (assembly GCA_011763525.2). Classification (NCBI taxonomy): domain Eukaryota; kingdom Metazoa; phylum Chordata; class Actinopteri; order Osteoglossiformes; family Mormyridae; genus Mormyrus; species Mormyrus iriodes. The sequence goes on from JAAGVU020000035.1 coordinate 6,456,028, forward strand.
ATAAGCACTGTTTGGTTTTCTATATTAGTGAACAAAGCGTACACCCAGGTGTACTTATATTGGTTACTGAAACTGAATTGTTATTTATATCTAACATTAAATATGTTTAGTTGTTTAATGTTAGATATAAATAACGCTTCAGTTTTATTTTCTATCGCTTCTCCAGAATTTGCGCTAAAGTTCATACATTTTCATACATGTAAGCGGTTGATCACTTTAAGCGATTTACCTTAGTTGAAACCTGAATTTTCAGCTGAATAATTTAGATCAAGCTTCTCAATTCTCAGCTTGAATGGTCTTTACAGAAAAACAAAACCTTGACTGTAAATGCTGATTTATACTTCTGCGTCGAATCTCTATCATAAGTAGGGCGTAGCCGCGCACCCTCTGCCGCAGCCTGACGCGCACCTCCCCAGAAATGTAACTGCATATTGTGGCGACGCAGGCTGCGAGAGCTGTGACTGGTCCGCTTGGCCATGAACGTTTTTTTCTTTTTATAGGAGCGAAAAAGCGCATACACAGGTGTACTTATATTGGTGACTGAAACTGAATTGTTATTTATGTCTAACATTAAATATGTTTAGTTATTTAATGTTAGATATAAATAACGCATTGATTTAATATTCTCTCGCTTCTCCAATATTTGTGCTCAAGCTTGTTGTTGCGGTCGTTCTCTGCCAGCATTAGCAGATTTCCTGTACTCTGTGCTATGGTGCATCTTCAGATGTTTGATCTAACTGCTTGTGTTAAATGACACTTTAGCAGAACAGACCATACAGTCTGACAAAATGTCGCGGCTTTGAATTTTAACGTAATGTAGCAATTAAGTGGTATCGGTTCTTAGTATCGGACAATTTTTACGAGTATGGATATTTGACCGCAGTATCGGCTCGATACCCGATACCGGTATCGGTGCATCCCTACTAATCGTAGCATGGAAAAGCCCATTCAGGCCCCGCCTCTAGCATTTAACATTATCGCACAAGTGTGAGGAAACTGATTCCACAGCTCTCCAAGCCGATTCAGGCATCGGGAGATAGATGCCTGAGAGTCCGATCCTGTCAACGTGCACCGGGGACAGTTTACATACTCATTAAGCTCAAGCTGTGGATGTACAGCTACGCCGTTAAGGTGACTCTGAGATTGCCGTCTTCAAGCATAGGGACCTTGTTTATCAGGACGAACGCAGACAGATGTGAAATGAAATAATATGAAATTAAATAATGTGCGGTGTTTCATAAAACTTCTTCATCTAAAGACCTTCTAGACCAGGGGTGGGAAACCTGATCCATGGGGAGCCAGTGTGGGTGCATGCTTTTGGGATGACCTCTCAATAAGCCAATAACAGTGGGTCCCCAGAACTGGAGTTGAGACCCCCTGCTTTATTACTGGCCGACCAAGAGATCATCCCAAAAACCCACACCCACACCGGCCCTCCATGGAACAGGTTCCCCATCCCTGCTCTAGAAGCCTCATAAGCGTGGCTCACATGGAATAGTTAAACACCACCTGTGGTCCACCGAAAAATTCAAAGCAGGATCCAGGCCTGGATTCCACCCTAAGATCAGCTCGAAACGGAAAAGCACACCCCTGAGGAGAGCCAGCTGCATACCCAAGACTTCCTTCCTGTAGAGAGACAGAGTGCGATCCCAGTGGGTCAGCAGCAGTCGATGGGTCAGGTAAGTGAGTCCACAGCTTACTGCCAGCAGCACCAGGAACGGGACGGTCTGTCAGCGAGGGAACCAATGTTATGACATGTGACAACGATGTGGTATAACGAGATTAGTCAGTGCACAATAAGGGGTGGTGAGGATGCTCAATTCCATCCAATCAACAAGCCCCATTCAGGGGTCTCCTTCACAAACCAGATGCAGGCCAGACTATCATCATACAGAATGTGCAGATACCTGCTCCTGGAACATAGTCTGGTGCTAAGCTACTCAAACATAACACACACAGGGTGGGGTGGGGGGTTGTAAGTTTCCATACAGGTTCTAATCCCCTCCCCCAAGAATTAAAACCAATGAACAATAACTTAAAGCCACACATGACTCTCTGTGTTCAGCGTAACAACAGGCAAAGCCGACACACACAAACCTCGGGGCTACATGAAGAATACACGCCCCCCTCCGCCAGAGTGCCCATGTGCCCAGCCCTCAGATTACAGGGCAAGAAACACCAGCTGGGGAGGCGTATCCCTTAGCCCTTAATGTGGTTGCCTGCATTTAAGGTGAGCAGGAGCATAATTACATTCTGATGAAGGACTAAAGTCCATACCCCATAAGAGCATCTCTGCGTCCATTCAACAGCCATTTTAAATTCACCTTAACGATCACCAGGCAAAACTATGCAATGTGTGGGACATTTAAGTTGTGGGCTTTGAAACTTTTGAACTTAAAGCAACAACAACAAAAATAATAATAACTGATTTATGCAGTACTTTTCAAAACCCAAAGATGTTAACAATATTTTAAAAAAGTAAAAAAAAAAACATAGTACAGTGGGAGATTTGAAGACTGTGTAAGAGGGTGAGTTAAGGATTTTAAACAAGCTGCCCTAGCCCGGCAGACACTGAAATCGGCTCCTGTGTGGCATTTACCTTCCGTACGAAGCCTTTCAGAACCAGCAGCATGAAGAGGAACATAGAGAGAATTCCCAGGGAAACTCCGGCGACATAGTAGACCAGGGTACTCCTGCCAAAAAATGACGGATCTGAACACCATTCATCTGCAAACATACCTGAGAAATATTACCCAGGTGCTCTTATGGGAATGGATTGACTTTGTGATGGAGAATTAACAACAGCTGTTGTTCGGGGAAGGACGTAAATGTCTTGTTTGCTGTGTTATATAAACGGGAACTGGTCGATTTTTATCATTATGTCAACTTGAGTGATTTCTTTGCCCAAAAAAGAGGGTTAGAGTACAAACAGACACCTAAAACCCAGAAGTACCTGCACACCATCCTGGCAGAGAGGAACAGGAAGACTCCACACAGAAACAGGCCAAAATGCATCCAGTTGACTCCTGAAAACATTACAAATGAGGAACATCCAACTTGGCCCCCACCACAAACCGTGAGGCGCTTTGCACCAAACCCTCACTTACGTTTGCCTGTCAGATGCAAGGTGTATCTCACGTTGGGCTTTGCTTGGACGGCGAAGCAGACTTCTTTGTCCACCAAAGGGATGTCCACCCTGAGGTCATCCTGAATACCCTGAGGCCAGTACTGTGCCAGCAGGCCCCTCAGCCGGGTCACGAGGCCCCTAGGCCCCTGTAAGCCATTCCCCTCCAGGGGGAATGTGATGTGAACATCGTCAGCACTGGTCACATGCACCTGGACCAGGAAACAAAGACAATCAATAGTGGAGGTAAAACAAATGGGAACACAATGGATAGCTTAGCCCTTCAATAAAGAACGATATCTTTCAAACTGAGTCTCACTTTAGGAATAACACAATTAAGGATAAGCTCTTCAATTGCATTTTAGAAAAATATTAGTTCATGCTTTTCATAAACATTTTATGTTAAGTCATTTCATGCAGACAAATACAAGTGTATTATGGTCTGCCATACAAGTATCACTTGACGTCCGGCATCACATAATTACATATTTAATACATGGCATTATTAGCTAAGATCTTCACGAACAACTTAAAATGCAAACTCTCACTTCAATTTACTGAGAAAAGTAAGGAGAGTGGGCGTATTGTCCTTTATATACCTGAAAAGTAGAGCAAATGTCGTTCCATTTTATTACTGTACCGGAGCTGTAGCAAAAACACCGCCCTCCGTAGTGTGGACTGGCTTCATTTTCTTTTAAGTAAGTGCAATCTGCAAGACAATTAAAAATGTTACACGTAGTTTCAGCCTGTCGGAACTAATGCGATAAAAAAATGTGTAAAATGCTTTTCTATTTTATTTATCTACTTATTAAAAAGTCAAACAAATAATATCATGTGCTGTTAAATATTATTTATATTATTATTTTGGAATAAGACAGTGGTTTAGCATCGGTTATTACTTATGGGGACAGCGTACGCCGCAAGCGGAAGCAGCCCTCCGCATGGAGCAAAGCCCGCTAGCAGACGGCAGAGCGGCCGGCGTGCGGGCATTTACCTGCCTGTGGGTAATGCTGATCATCTACAGCACGCACACGACCCAACCTGACGATTATTACAAAAAGCAGGGGCGCCAGCGACACCGACGGACCCTTCATGGTGATAAGAGCGGCCAAGGCTTTAGTTTCAAATTCAGAGGCGTCCCTGGCCCGGCCAGACATAAGCAAACGATTCAACACATTGTACAAGCTCGGGATGTTAACGTCGCCTTTTAATCTCATTCATCTAAGAAACCTTTTGAGTGTTCTTGAATATCTTGTATCCCATTTGAATGTTGTATATCAAAATTTTATTGAATTTTTTTTTTTTTTGTATATTGGGTCATGATTTTGACTTGGTGGATCGTGCAGTTATCTATTAGTTGGGTCTTACATGGGAGTGAACTTCACTTTAGATCTAAATGGGAAGGCAAATGTAATGTAAATATGACCCGAAAGATATTTATATTCTGTATATTCATTTTTTTTTTATTTAGTCGGGCGCGCGCGCGCACTCACACACACACTCACACACACACAAACATGTCGGCTGTTTCCTTTTTTCAGTTATGCATATTTCTGTATTACTGTGCTTTAACAGAGAAGCCCTCTAGTGGATTTATAAATTATAACAATGTCCTGTTGCGTCCTTTAATGTGTCGGGGTGGCACTGGACGGGACAAGCTATCACCGCTGTTGTGCAAATGAACGCATTAATTTGTGGTTTACGTGGTACTGCAATAACCTGAGTGTGCATAACTCGATGTCAACATAAACAGCTTTTTTACTTCTCTGCTAAATTTACATTTGGGGAAGTCATGACCGTCTTATGTGTGCGATGTTCAAGCGGAGATGAAAAGTGGATGCAGACGGCACTGATTCCGCCTCTACTGTAAATGTTGACTCATAAGGGAGGCGTGTCTCGGTGCCCTTGAAATTATTATAACTTGCTTCAATAAATTGCATTTGACAGCTGAATCCTTTGAATTTAAACAGCTGTTGATTAATTACTCCCTTCGTTATAAGATGTTGTCCGTTATTCTCAATTCTCTCCCAATCCTTTGCTTAGTATGTGATTATTAAATGCAAAATGCCGTTAGTTGTTATATGTGAATAATATCTGTGTGTGCAGCAGGGCTCGCTGTGCATGAGTGTGTGACACTGACGCAATGGTGACATAACCCTCCCAGAGCCTCAGCAGGGTATCAATTGGACTTTGGTTTAGTGAAATAATTTTCTCCCTGGTACATCGTGCTGGATGAGCCCAATCACCCGCGCCATGCACGTCCGGACTGACAGGGCGATAGCGGGGGAAATATACCTTTGGCTATAATTTAAATGGGGAATAATTTGATTGTTGGGGGCCACAGCTTTTCACCCCATATACCGAGACATAATTTCCGTGCCTTGCGCTTTAAGCGAAAGAGTTTTCTTATCAGGATTTTTCCGTCAACCATTTTAAGCAAGATTAATATTTACTACAAGACCACCGCTTGCAAAAAGTAGGATCCCTATCACTACCTTGCTTCAGAGTCAGAATGCATAACGCTGTAATTTCTCCTGATTAAGTCACGCACCATGCACCGGCGCCCATTATGCATGCTTTACAATGAGCATTTTTTGCGTCGTGATCGAGATGCACTGTAAACTAATTGGATCAAAAGGCCGCGATGCGACGCGCCTGGCGCTACACTGAGCGCGCAGCGGCAGGGAAATTCAAGAACGGAACTTAAAAGCGGCCGCTGGAAATGTCATTGATGCGCTTTCTGGGAGGGGGATTTTTGCCGTGGGTGTGCGCGGCAGGTGGCCGCGTCCTGCTTTCTCTAGGATGCGGCTTTTCCTGACAGGCACGCCCACGCCGGGCCGGGCCGGGCCCAGGGCCGCTGTCACAGGCGTAGCATGGAGTCTGCCTCTGACTAATACAGCCTTGCTTTGCTTTTTTTTTTTTAAATCTCGCCTTAAGGTGCATGTGCTCTGAATCGTTAATAAATCACATGCATTGACATCAAGGACGGAAGTTAAAATCGGAACCTTTGCAGGTGTTCCCTTCCAGACAGGATTCAAGGAAGGACGTAAATGCTAAAGGGTGTAGGAATAACTTAATATCATCACTGAGTGCATGGGTGAAATGCACTGCTTTCACTGCTGCAGCTGTGCGGGGCAGCAACGAGCGTAAAGGCGCAGTCACAGGGGAAACCAATCGTGGAAAAAAAACGGTTGTTTCTGGTGCTTTTTGATCTTTCCGAAAAGCCCCTTATAGCAAAGCAAATGGCTAATGAAGGCAGCTGCTCCACACTGTACATCTCTGCATTTCATGCCTCTGTAAGTCTGGGTATATTTATTAAATCTGCTGTCAGCAGAATTCGTGTGTTTTTGTTTTTTGTTGTGGTTTTTTTTTCTTCTCTAACTTGTCTCAGCAGAGGACATGCTACTGTGCCCTACAGCAAGGTACTTGATCTGAATAGCCCGGACAAATGTAGCCAGCTGAATAAATCAGTAAACTTTATAATGGTGTTTGTGAGTCATTTTTTCCATAAAATATCTGCTGTGTTAACATCTTGCTATTGTAGCCTGTTTGCTTGTGGAGATGTAAGGAAACTCGCCCTGCCTCCCAGACGTACATCTCTGTCTCATCGTCTGCACTCCTCAGACAGGCAATGCACCACATGTTACATGCAGCTCCGTTCGCAACCAAATGGTGGCACTCACGCGAGGGGAAGCGGTCATCCTGCGGCAGAAAGGCACCCAGTGTTTAGGGCTGTCAATAGGCCCATACACGACACCCACCGGGCTGGGCTGCCGTGGGTGCGCTCGCCACAGCTCCGCCACGGTTTACGAGGGTCTGACCAGCAGGGCCTCTGGACTCCAGTGGGCTGGACTGAGGGGCCGCTGCCTGGAGGGACCACAATGTTTCTGGCCTTTCCATCCATGGTCTCGGCAGCCATCATTAACCTTCGTTCCAGTCCTGCATGAAAATGTAGCTGAATCCACACACCGCATATTGAGAGCAGTCGCAGCAAAATGGCTTCCTTTAAGACAATGATGGAAGACGGGCTCGTATCCCCGACCCGTGGTTTCCTAATGAGCATGTGATGGCGCGTCCGGCTCCGGTAAATGAAGCCGCCTGATTGATTAATGCACGGGGGAGGGTCAGTGAATCAGCTGCAGCCGAGGGTGGGCAGGTGAGTGGGAAGAGCCAATCCTCACTGGAAAACCTTTAACTGCTGTCCAGCGATCATCAAAAATGCAGCCCTGCAGATTTCACACAAAAACGATTCAGAAATAGATCTTGTTGAAAAAATTAATCGCATTTTACAGTGCATGCTCTGTACCATCGTGGAATTAGATGTTTCGTTTTTGTTTTGAGATCTTAATATTTTGTATGTGTAGCAGTGTTATAGCACCATTGGCCTTCCCTGTGACAAGGGCAGGCAGTGAGTGTAGCTTCTAGCCCCTCAGGATCAAGCCTTGATCTGCTTTTGACATTTCTGGTATTTTGGTACATCTCTGGCATGCGGTGCTTGATGAGCGAGCTCTGATTGACCAAGCTGAGGCCAATTGAGGGTGATGATCAAACTGGGGTCTCTGTGTGACCAGATTTCTGCCAGCAGAGTCCAGCGCAAGAGGCCCTTGGGAGACAACAATCTTCCTAATGCAGCTGGAGGAGGCAGAGAAAGCAGCAATTCCATTCCTGGGGTGTGGGCGGTGCAGAGAAGCACACGGGGAGGTGGGTGGAGGAGGCACAGGCCCGTCTGCAGGAGGCGCAGTAAGCTGGGCTCGCAGAACGCTGTCCTCGAGCAGGCCACAGGTGTGAGGCTGATCTGGTCTCCTGGGGAGCTGGGGCTGTTGGCGTCAGCCAAGCAGAAAGTAAATTCACAGCCATTGTCACCTTATTACTCTTTGACATTGGCAGCCTCCCAAGATGGCGGAAGTTCGGTTCATACCCGTGGTGTTTTCTTGTTTTATTTCCACTACCTTTGTTTCTTCTTATTTATTCAGTAGCTGCTTTTATCTTAAGTGATGTGCATTCTTGCAAAAGTTTCAGAGGGTACGTAGAGCAATTAGTGGTTAATAAGCTTGCTCAAGGGCCCAACAGTGAAATCATTCTACCAACCCTGGGATTTGAACAAGCGACCTTCTGATGAGAGACACAATGGCCTAACCTGCTGAGCCACATACCACGCCCACGATATTGCTATTGTGAACTTTCCCATTGAGAGTTTGCTTCCTGGAGTGGACTTGGCTTGAGTAGAGTGACAGCTACCTGTGCCTCGGGTTCCTCCAGCCCCTGGAAGAGGTAATGATTGCCGTGTCAGTCTGCAGATTATCGGCTAGTGCTGTCTGGCTTGTTCTGGCCCGTAGACAGACAAGTCGACCTGTGCCTGCTAGCATATCGGTCGCTAATGCTGCCTCTGTCCATAGATGGACATCTGTAGCTGCCCTGAGCTTGTGTTGGGATCCAAAATCAGTCGATGTGCCGTGTGACTTTGCCAATCTCTCTAACTTATCTTCTGACATCCTCAGGGTCAAGAAGAGCGCAGCTTCTATGTTGAGGCTTATATCACATATGCAAAATCAAAGTATATTTAGATAAAAGTTACTAAATATGTCACCCCCCCACCCCAAACTCTTTTCATCATAAAGAGAAAGATAACCATCACTGAAAACAAAAATTATTTAATTCATAGTAATTCATTCTTTATTCTTTGCCTTTTTCTTATATGTCATTTTATTATCGTTATAATTATTGGGTGTGTGTTGTGCCTCTTTAGAGAGATTTCGCAATGACACGTTAAGGTGTTCCCCTGGCTGCGATCATGTGTTCACCTGTCAGGAATGCACGGCCTTTGCCTCGCCAGGCATGTCACGTGTGGCCTGACCTTTCAGGGCTTTTAGTTGTGGCTGCGTTTCAGTTACCCCGCCACATGCGACCAAGGTGTCCTTTCTGTGGTCTTACGCACTCTTTGTTGTTTAGCGACATCGTACTTTTTTTTGACATACGTCAAGGGTGTCCGTACGGATGTCTGCAGCTCTGAAAGTTCTCGGTGGCTCAGTTCTTGAACAAACGAAAAAAAAAAAGATAAATGGATGTCGATCTAACACTCGAATATAAATGGGCGTGAGTCAGGAATAGATTTAACGTCATTACACAAATAGCTTGTTCTTTTCATTTAAATACAATAGCGCCTTTGACAATGTGAGGAGAATCTGCTGGCTGACAGTGTCCTACTTCTGATCTGAGTCGCGTTGGTGATGATGGTAGAGGTCCTGGGTTTTAGAAATGCTGCTTGACTCAAGGCAGCCTCTTGGGTGGCTGTAAACCAACACCCTGCTGGGTCCAATTCATCGAATAACTTTAATATAAGTTTACGATTACGCGGACAGTTTGGCAGCCATACGACCTTGGAGTGGTGTATGTAATCAAAAGAGCGCACGGCTGGTACTTTTAGGGCAGTATAATCTGAAATGAGCTATTTTCACGGGTGATTTTCCGAGGTAAAAGCAGTATCCCTTCCTAGCGTGTTGTCACACAAACAGAAAGACCTAGAAAGGCTGGGCTTGGTCAATGCGAGGGCAGCATGTGGCTTTGGATTCCTCCCCCCCGCCTACACGCAGGAGCCTATAATTGCCTGTAATAGAGTAAAGGACGTCGGTGGAGGTGGTCAGAGCCCCACACTAGGTCCAGGGAAGCTAATGACCGTGCGGAGGCTGGGTGTGTGTGTGTGATTGAGAGAGAGAGAGGCCAGTCTGGTTAGCTATGCTCGGGCCCGTTCCCCTCCCTTCCTCCCACATTGACCTCGATCTCGTGCATTGTTTGTTCTGTCGGCCGCACAAACTCCCCAGGCCTGCGTGTTTACTCTCCAAAGATCTTCAGAAGAAGATCCTTCTGACCCTGGGAGCATCCACTACCTCCTTAGAACGTGTGGCCCTGCCAAAGCATCCAGCAAGATTGGCTCACCCAAATTAAATTTTACGATTCAGAAGATGAATCGGACATTCGTTTGGGAGAGTCTACTTGGTTTGTTATGTTTCCCCAGGGCTTGGTGAGTTTTGCCGGAGGTGGGAAGTCTGCCCATATTGGCTGCGAGGCTCATGGCTCCGGCTGCCCAATGGCAAAGCTGTCTTATTGCAAACCGGCGTGAAAACCAGTTGACTGCAGCCTTGTGTGAAATGTATCTTCTGCTATCTGTTGCTTGGTAATGACCTTTGACCTTGACTGCGAGGAGAGCCAGTCTTAGTTAGGGAAGATTGAATTGACACTATGAGATGATTCCAAGTCACAGCACCTTGTCAGCGTACGCCAGCCGCCCCCACCCCCCCACCGTGCCCCCGCACCAATACACCCACACTCTCTAAAAAATCTCCCACACATGCACACACATGCTCTCGCGGCCGTAAACCGCTCAGACGATTGCGTATATTGGCAAACACACTTACACAGATGTTCTGGCCATCCTGCGTGCTCACGCACACGCACGCACACACACACACATACACACACACACACACCCAAACAAGCTTCCCCGCCTATGTACCTGCGCATACTTGCAGACGGTTCAAACGCACAAACACACACGCACACACACACACGGGGGCGTAGATGCCCTTTTCAAATGTGGGTAATTCACATCTAAAAATGGTCACGCTCAAAAAACACACACACACACACGCGCTCACGCCCTGCTGGAATACACAGCAAAACAACATTTTCAAGGCAATTTCCCTCTCTCACTCTCACACACACAGACACAGAGTTCACCATCTCTCTTTTGTTTGTGCCTCACACGCAGAGACGCATGCGAAACACACACACACGCACACCGCGAGTCGAGCCCTGTCAGCGTGTGGGCGTAGTCGCCGGGGGGGGGGGGGCGAGGGGGGGGTTTGGCTGGTTGGGTTCTGAATAATAGGGTGTCTCTGGCAGCTGTGAACGAGAGGCAGGACTCAGAGGTGCGTGGGCGTCTTCATCACAGGGCGAGGGGCTGTCAGGCCCAGGCGTGGGCTTGTGGTTGCACTGCGCTGCTAGCCGGGGAAGGCTGTGGCGTGTTCGGGGCCCCGTTTGGTGTGGACGCGTGACGCAAAGTCAAATGAAGTTACGGAAATACGGCGAGGGCAGAAAGTTTGCTGCAGAATATGAGTGCCTTACCCGTCGAACCATCTGTTTATCCCATAGCTTTTTTTTATTCAGTTTCAAAAGAAAATTAATAAAGCTGAGTATTAATATCAAAAGCCAATGAAACGTATTCATGAGTGCACCCTGAAAAGAATTATAAATATTTCTCCTCTCTCTTTATTGCTCATATCTGTTCAGTTCTTGTTTATTGCTTTGTTGCTGTTTGTTTAATGCAAACACTAAAGCTAATACATTTACATATAATATTTTGGTCTATGTTGACTTTAACAGAGCGTTGTACTAATCCTATTCTTAATTTGGGTGGAATATTCAAAGCTACCTCCTCTATAGTCTTGTATTATAAACTACACTCACTTTGACCATTGAATGTTTACTTTGTTAAATATGCTTGCTATTCTGCATTTTCACTCTCTGTATCGTTTGGCTAAGTTCCTGTATCTGTGTGCAGCACAGACAGTCTTGTTTTTGTTTTATTAAGTTTTCATTTATTTTGCGCTGTACTTCTCATGGGTGTCCCAGAGACCATTCGGGACAGATGCCATGGAAACCGGTGTCATCATGACACACAACATGGGGGCAGTCTGACGTGGCAGCAAAACTAAGTGAATAAAAAGGCGATGATTTCACCTGAAGCTGAGGTGCTGCCAGAGTCTCCTTCGTGTTGACCTGGGCATCTCCTGGGCCCGGAGACCCTCGTTCAGCTGCAGCTTCATGCTGCAGAGAAAGTAGGAAATCTGTCGAGACTCGGCAAGCCGTCATGTTTGGCTGGATGGTGCGAGCAGAATCATCCTGAGGTCAATGCTGCCCTGTGGGAGGAAGAGAAGAAGGGAGGGGTAAAGAAAGAAACAGGCTGAGCTGCCGGCGAGGGCTCCAGGACAAATGACCAGTCAGAGACCCCTCCTTTCTGAGCTGAACTCGGTAGAGACCCCTGCAAATGAATTACCTCTGTCTCGGGATCAGGTTATTATCAGGCACCGAATCGGACAGCCACAAACACACACCACAGGATTAAAGCCCTTCTGCTCTTAATAAAATCTCAGCATCCCTGTGGGTCTATCAGCTCTGAAAGCAATCCCTGCCATGAGCTGCGGCCCTCATCTCGACATGCACACCCTCATCAAACCAGAGACTGACATTAATTGGGTTTCCATTTGTTCCCCCTCTTTGATGTCTCACCGGGACACAAGATGTTCAGTTTTGTAATTTTTCCACCCCCTATAATATCCTTTTATGCCTGTTATATTCTTCCAGCTACCATTGCATATGAATCTGCAGGGTACCTTATAAGTATTAGCACTGTGATGCTAAATGCTCTACTCGCTTTCAGTCTACCCCAACTTCCCACACTGCAACTTATTGGGTCCATGTGACCCCCTTGCATCCCAACCATTTTCTGTAACTGTTTTCCTAGTCACAGATGAGTGCAGACTAGGATTGACCATGGAATGTGGCAGGGGAGACCATCAGTAGGATTGCAGCCCATCATGGGGTCCACACATATATACTGTCCCCACCATCCCCGCCTTTGGACTGGGAGCAAACCCCTAAAAACATATGAAGAACATGGAAAGGCCTCACACATGAATTCTGGGCAGGTTTCGAACCCACGGCTATGGAAGTGTGAGGGCAGGGGCTACCCGATGAGCCTTTCTCTGAGTCTAATTTCCTGCAGTGCCTAAGGGAGTTTCTGATTAAGAAACCTTCATTATTACCCTCTTGTTCTGCTTCAGTTAAGTGTTTCTTTAGTGGATCATTAGATTACTTGTCATCTGGCAAACCGCACAGACCAAATTACCTGCCTCCATGCTGTATAATTTATTGCCTCTCCTTAGACCAGGTTCTGTTTGCCAATCACAGGTCAAGACAGCGCCACTTCTGGACTTCACCTTGTGGTCCAAACCTTCTCGCACCGCCTTCTTGCGTGCCGAGGTCCCCTCTGTCCAAACAGTTAATGGGTCACTTGTAAAATCTGAAAGTGTGAAATCGGCACCGATTCCCAGTCATTTAATGTTAGCATTACACAGCAGCTCCGTCTCAGAACTGCAAGCCTGTGCTGGCAACAGCTCACACAGATCTGCTATAGATAGACACCATGAAGCCCATATATGGACGGTGCTTAAATCACAAAGGGAATTTGAGCTGTTTTCTATTTCCGCAGATATTTGGGGTTACTCTGGATAAGGTGCACAGTAGGACTGTGTCATAGCGCTGAGCTTTTTAATATTCTTTGCTGAGGGTCAGATTCGCATTCCATTTAAATTCTCTAACCATCTGACTCAGTATCTGTTTTGTTTTTCTATACATTATTTTTGTACTATGTTTTATTTTTATCTCATTTTGACTGGGAAATTTAACCAGATGTTCACCATGCCAGTAATATCGCCTGTGGGGTTTTGGGGTCAAACCCAAATAGTCTGAATTAGTAATGAAGTGGTAGAAAGACCTCCATCCATGCTTATCAAGAACAGGGTCATGGTGAGCTGGGAGTCTATCCCAGCAGGTACAGTACAAGAGAGGGGGCACCATAGATGGGATGCCAGACCATCACAGTTTGGGCACCTGTTTACATTTTTTTTTCCAGATTCTTTTATGTAAGGCAACATACAGTTAAGAAAGCAGGGTTAGCAAGTCCATGGAGCAATTGAGAATTAAGGGCCTTGCTCAAGAAGCAAACATTACATCACTCTACTGATGGTGGGATTTAAACCACTGACCTTCTGATCACAGATATAGCATCCTAACACGCTCAGCCAAACCCCAACTCTTTGGGTCACCTAAACATGTGTTTTTCAACTGCAGGTGGAAACTGGAACATACTGAGGAAGTACTCATGACACTGGCTGAACATGCAAACTCCACAAAGAGTGAGGAGAGGGGATTGAACCCCAAAACCAGCCAGTGTGAGAGAAGAGGGCTAACCACTAAACTACTGAACTAACAATATCAATTCAGCACATGACATACCTAAAGTGTTTGCCACTAGAAGGGAGCCTTATTTAAGGGTCCCTTATGGAACAACTTGAGACTGACACTTCACAGTCTGGTTTGATGCATTTCCTGTGCCAATAAAATAGACAAGAAAAATGGAAAGGTCTGTTTGTAAATGTACTAAGTGTGGAAAAAACTGAGTCGTGGGGACGGAAAGCAGTGAATGCATACGTCCTCATCCAATTGGCAGAACATGGGATGAGCCCAAGATTAGAGCATAATCGGCATATGAATGCATTTATGCAGAGTGCCGGCGTGAGACGGCGAGAGCACACGTAAATGGATTACGCTCTGCATACCGCAGCTAAGCCGGGAACCAGTGCCATCACGGCCAAGCCGATTGTGGCATAGGGGCCCCAAATGTAGTCCCACCAGGGGCCTCGATGTGGTTTCATTACTCCAGCATCAACAGGAAAACATCAGGGTTGGTTACCTAAGTTGGTTAGAGCCTGGAACTAATAATGCTAAGGTGGGTTTGATCCCCATACTGGTCATCTGTCTTTCCCAAGAATTTCCAACTGGGATGAATAAATCTTATTTTACAGACCTTATGAGCTCGTTGTCGGCTGATACTCATTTGATCTTCCAGCAGCATTGGAGGCCTCGTTGTGCCACATTGTGCTCGCGTTCAGAAGGCTGTTGGTTCAATCCCCAGGGTTGGCAGAGTGATTTTGCAGTTGGGCCTTTAAGCAAGGCCCTTAACCCCCATTTGCTCCAGGGGCTGGCTGGCCCTGCTCTCTCAGTTGTACATCGTGTTGGATAAAAGCATCTGCTAATTAAATGAAGTAAATGTAGTCTCTCCTCCTGTATAGGGTGACCAGTGCCAGGGACGTGCCCAACCCGCCATAACCAGGGCTGAGGGCCTAAGGGGACAGTGAGGGAGCAGTACTACCCTGCAGAGTGCTGAGTCACAGGCTTGTCAGAGCCTCATTAGCAAACTCGGAGCTGCCTGTCACCCTAACACACCGACTGAGGGGTGCCAACCTCTCCCCCCACACCCCCAACTGTGCTACTGCATACTTACCAAGCAATGAACCTTTAAACTGCCGGAAGGATGAACCAGAATCATAAAAACCTCATAGGACTAGGAAACTTCAACGAAAAAGCATACGAATCTTCCTTCTCAAGAATGTGACATTGATAATTTGGTTCTAATCTGCATCTATGGGCAAATAGTCCAAATTCACAACTTTCAGTCTGAAGAGAGAGAGGAGCTGTGAGCTGTAATCGCGAGTTAATATCGGAAGAGCAGCCACGGCCAACTGTAAATTCAGTTATGAAATCGGACTCCCTCCTCGTACAGTATTTAGTCAACAGTGGACGAAGGCAGCGCTCTGACGTTAAGAGCAGGAGCTCTTCTGGACGTGAGTGCGTTTGTGAGAGAGCGTTCCTTTCCTCAGGGTAAGGAGGGCACGCCGCATCCTCCGCAGACTGTCCGCCAGGGCAGTCCTCATTCCTAAATATATCCTCGATACCGAAGCAGACATTTTAAGCGATCCCTCATCTAAGAGACTGGATTCCATCTCCCCCTCCTCCCCCCACCCAGGAGGGAAAAGGAAAAAATACAGGGGTTTGTTTTCAACCGAGTCTCGGGATTAAGCTGAAAACCGGTGGACGTATAGCGTGAGTGAAGCGGCACCCGGTTGAGAGGGAATCTCTGGGGTTAAATCTACTCCTCTCCTTTGATCTTTCTGTCTTTGTACCAAATCGCCCATGGGGAGAGATCCACCTCTTTCTGGCTGTTTTGGGTGTGAGTTGCCCCCACGGCAGCACGTGCATCGAAAAACCCTCAATATCATCATGTGAGAGCCATGCATTCGGGGGCCTAGAGAGCTGGAATGCGTCGTGGAGCACGGACAAGGAAGCGGCGATCCGAGGCCACTGTCCAGGCTGCCTCTGATGTAGTAAAGTAGAGAGGCTCTTTGGGGAGAGGCATAGCAGCAGCTGAATCACCGTGCGTGGGAGTGTAAATATCCTGAAAGGGGAGTGTGGAGTGCCCGCATGTGGCACTGGGTCCCCTCCCTGCTCCCTTTCTCTTCCTCCTGAGCTCTTAAACCCGTCTGTGTGCACTTTTCTCCACCCAGAGCGGCTGGGCAGCAACCCGGCCCTCTCCGACAAGTGGGAAGGGAGAGGGAGCGGGGGCGGGGAGGGGCTGACAGTCTGAGGGTGGAAGCGAGGGATTCCATAATCTTATTCGTCTGCTACACAATGTGCCACGGTGCAAGCATATCTGTAAGCAAACCCAGCACTGCTGTGTGACCACAGTGCAAAAGTGACCCACCATTGTGCGGGGAATAAGCAAACAGTTCGTAGTGCAGGTTGTTCCTTAATCCTCTCATATCCATTAATCCATCCGAACAAAAGGGCTCTTTGTTAACTAGTATTCTCTGTTCATCAAACACATCATTTAATTACCCTGATTAGTTAATCCAAATAAAACATTCCTTTGTCAGACACAATAACTGATTTACCAAACGAATATAAAAATAACCAAATGTGTTATTCTTTTAAGCTGAAAAAAAAGTGTCCTTCATTTTACATCTGTCACCTAAAGAAAACTACAATTAGACAGATAGATAGATAGATAGATAGATAGATAGATAGATAGATAGATACTATTTACTTGAGTTTGAGGGCACTTTTTCCAGTTACAGTGCATAAAGCATGTGCATTTATTTGCTCTGATTGTTGTAAAATGCCCAGCTATTATGGGAATTCAAGCAGTACGCTTCCAGAGTTGACACCAGTGATTTAACATCTAGCTCAAACTTTCTATTTTGGGCAGACAATGAAGAAAACGGAATTGCACTACATGCTTGTCTGGGCACGGGTGAGAGGGTGTAGCATAGGTGGAGGAAACTCGACAATTATAGCACCAGACCTTACTCGTCCAAAAACCGAACGTATAACCAGTACAACTGAAATGCATCACCAGGAAACAGATTTTAACATAAATTTTACGTGTAACTGTTCATCAGCTGAACTAAAATTAAAATTCAGATGGAATGATTTCTGTTCTGGTCCGCATTAATATGAGTGAAAGACAATAACAGTAAAAATACAAGTAAACAGCGAGACAATTGGCGTCATTATTTTGATAATAATTGCTTGGTGGGTTGCATTTAGGGTAAGGTCAGTAGGGTTTTTTTTTGAGACGTGGCAAAGCGCCTGCGCTCGGCCCCGGCTCCCCGCTGGCCGCCGGTGCGATGTGATGCTTGGTATTCCATGCAGCGGCCTCCCACGCCGCGCGGCCGCCCACGCCAGGATCTGCGTCACGCAGGCGCGTGGGAGTGCGCGAGCAATGTAGCAAGAGCGGAATATCCCAAATCTAGCGGCAGGGGAGGAGGGGGAAACCAACAGCTCCCGGGCCCTTTTTTACTCAACCTCTTAACGCCGAAGTCGGGCTACACAGTGCGAAGGGCAAGCGAAAGAGTGCGGGTATTAACGTTTGAATGCGCTTCTTTGCGCTCATCAGCAGGACCCGTGTGCGTAGACGACACTCCTCCTCCCCCCCACCCCTTTCCAGCAGGACGTCTGGAGAAGCGTCCTGACACTGACAGGGCGACCGGCAATAACTTCTGGCTGGACACGTGAAGCGCAATAATCCCATAAAGGCAAAGGAAATTGCCGGGAGGAGAATAAGAGATAAAGGTACGTGCTTAATTGTGCAAATATGAAATAGAAACAAACATACTCCGATTGTCTTCTTTGCGGAGCTGTCGGTGCTGGCGTGTCTGCCCCGTACACGGGCACTGCTTTTTGTGTGATTATGCTCCATGTGCCCGATACTTCTCAGTTAGATGAGTGAAGCGTTGCCCGTCTTGCCTGGAAGAACGGGACGTATTGCGATCGTGTGGGTGAGTCCCAGTGATATCCAGAAAGCTGGAAAAGCGCCGGTGGGCGTCGCGCAGCAGCTGTGTAAAGAAGGCATTAAATAATGCAGTCTTTGCTTTTCCCCTTTCTTCACTTTCTCTCTCTTGTCCCATTTCACTTTATTGTAGGCTGAGTGTTGTTAATTCGCATGCCGATTATAATATGAAGTCTAAAGTGCACGGTTTATTTTAAATATCTAGGGAGGTATGCATATATGAAGCGTTTGTGAAACTTCGTAATTGCTGAATAATAATTAATCATAAGTAAGTTTAAAAATGCAGCATGCCCTACCTGTTACTTACTGAATGGTGGACGTTTTTTGGATTTAAGTGTCATATATGATTCTCTGATTCTAGACAGATTCTAAATGTTTAATATTGCGCCGCGGCATCCGCTCAAATAAAACTGAATTATACGCCATGGATTACTATAAAATCGTTTTGTACTGTACGTCCAGGATTAAAACAAACTGGAATAGTCTGTTGCTGCCTTCTGAGCAACTGAAGCTCTTCACTTTGCGGCCCTTTTCATAAACTGGGATAAAATATCATTCTACTATAACTGGGGGGAAAACGGCTTTTTTACATCAGTGTCTTAACTCCCCTGTTATTGTGCACTTTCTGCATTGAACATTCCTTTTAAAGAAAATGCATGAATATTCTGGAGCGCCTTTAATGATCACAGATGAACGGTCGGGGTAGCAAATCTACGGATGTGAGTTCATGCCGTGTTATGTGATCCTTTAATGATGACACGATATGTCGTAGCCTACCAAAATACACAGAAATTAGATATTTGTAATATTTATGCGTAGCCGTGTTATGCGTCGCTGGCTGACAATGAACATGGGAGGAAGAATGATTTAATCTCAAACAAATTGCTGGTGAATTTACCGTCATATAGAAACTGTAGATCTTTATGAGGAATAAAACGAAACATACGATATATGTTACAGTACGTGTTCATATTCACGTGTAAATCTTTAATTATGCATATACATGTTTCTTTAGTTTGACTGAAATTACCTATATATTTGACTTTGTATTCCCCACACCCTATATAAAGCTCATGCACGGACTTAAAAGTAATACAGACAGATTTCTTAGAGATCAGAGTACGGCCAGTTTGTATATACTTTTGAGTTTTACTTCAAAGATGTCTAGTACTGCGATCGTGACTTTACGACAGATTAATTTACGGAGCAATTTGTGCTGCAAAACGTGGTCTATACTACGACTGAATATAAGAGCTCGTGAGTAACTCTGATGCGGGGCAAGTCAATTGAAATCCGGCGCTGGCTTTATTTTAAACATCTGCCCTATTTCTGATGTGTCTCTATTGCTTAAATGTGTTTCAACTTTCCTGTTTTTCGCTTCCCATTCATCGATCTGCAGCCTCCGGTAATACGTGTGATTCTTTGCGGATTGAGCACATACGTGCACTTATTAAGAAGCAAAGTGACATTTTTCACGAAGAGTGTAAAAAAGTAACGAATTAGTGGCGGATCTGAAGTAGGCCTATTATAAGAGACAGGAGAAGCCCACAGGTCCCTTATAACCCCCCTTGTACATTGTGCAGTGACAATGAAGTTGAATCGATTCTGAGACAATAATCCCACATGATGGTATACTCAACGGAAAGCAGACTCATCTACCTCTGCATTATGTGCATAAAGTGTTTGTTATTTTCTCGGTCCCAGGATGAGTTGGGAGTCTTTGTGGTTTGCGTGCATATATTTCTTAGCGTCTTTCTCGTTACTGCAGTCACCTCGCGTTAATTTCGTGTAATTTCGATTCAAGAAAGGCGACTCTCTCTGTTATGTAAGGCGCCGGCTTTCGTTTTCCGTAAGGCTCGTCGCTGAAGAGGCAGCCTGGGTTCAAGCACCGTCGCCGGCCTCTGCAGTTCGATCGCCGGCGTCGCTCTCTTCGGTTGTCATGCGCGGGCGTCCGGACCTTGACCACCGGTGCCTGTGATGACAAGGCCGATCGTGGGGGGGAGTCAGACCCGGGAAAGCGGAGCCCAGGGCTGATGGCATGTTTACCAACAAGAGAAGACAAAATATCTTTTTTTGTTGGATGAAGCCTGGGGCACAATGTGGATCGGGTTCAGTTTTTTGACATTAATGTGCTTAGATAAGTACAATATCTGGCAAGCCGATCCAAATACAAAAGAAAACGATTTTAAGTAAAAGAAGACCAGATGTGTAGGTATACTTTGCCTTACTTGTTTTTCACCTGAGGACTTGTATGCACGTAGCATTCGTGTCATACTGGTGAACTGGTAGAGAAACAGTTTGAAGTCTCTACCAAGATCAGTAGTGCCAGTTCAGGTCATTACATTTGAATCCTCTACTGGTCCAGTTGTAAGATATAGGCCTGCAGCCTTTACATTTATTTAGCAGGCACAAGGAAAGCTTGGAGTCAGAGGGTAGGGTCAGCCAGCATCCAGCACCTCTAGAGTAGTTGGGGTTAAGGTCCGTGCGCAAAGGTACTGTGATATGACTCCTCTTCTAGCTATGGGATTCAAACCCATAACCTTCCAGGCATGGGCACCAATCCCTAATCTGGGCATTTCTTGGGTGCCGTTCCCAGCAGCCCTGGGGGAGCAAGCATATCCTGTGCAGTGCATGTGTGGCAGGCAGGGGAAAGGCTGATTGTGGGCCTCGTCACCGTCAGGTATGGCTTGCCTGACAGCGCCGGCGTGGGAGGCTGTCACGCCAGTCCATGAAATCCCCCCACATTGTGACCGCTGCTGCCCTCGGATGGGGACCGCCAGGACACCCCCTGCCAGTCCTACTCGCAGCCAATTAGAGGGCTTACGTGTCTTTATTTATTTCAGTCTGCAGATGGTTCATGTGCGATGCCTTTGCTTCTGTTGCGGGAATGCGCCTGGGGAACGTTCCACCTTTTTCCTAGATTAAGGCACGTAAAAACGGCCTCATCAGACGCCTGAAGTAAATCAAATTAAAATAAACACATTCAGGGCAGTGAGGCCCTTCAGACATAATAATATCCTTTGGCGTTTTTTGGCTACACTCTCTGATCTGTTGTAGGAAACCTCAGAGCGTGACGGCTCGTGGCCGTCAACTTCACTTGAGGGTTTGTTCGCCATGCCGAGCACCACATGGCGTCCACCCTTTTGCCTCTCGGCATTTTGCCCCAGACTGGAGACGCCTCCCTGGCCTGTCAGTAGCCACGGTAACCCCAGGGGCACCCGTCACACCTCCATATCTCATTCTACGGGGCGGGGGGGGTGATTTTGTGTTAGAAAATGTCGCAATAAGATGATGCACTGTTGGGGAAATGCACCAAGTGGCAGAAAATAATGGCGAGAGACACATCGAGGGGGTGTCTGGGGGGCTATTTGCAGCATTTAGCATTTAGAAATTTAGAACTGCCTTAATTAGGGGGGAGGGAGGTAAACTTAAAATAGGCTTAGCAAACAGCCTGCGGTTGTGCACAGATGAAACACATTGGGGGAGGAAGATAAAACAAAAAAAAAACATGGAAATAATGGGCTTCATCTTCCCGGCGAGGCACCCCACCTTCCCAATCCTGCACCCCCCTACCCGCCCCCATTTCCCCATCCCGCTCCTCCTTACGGGCTATGTCTGGCAGAGAGATATCGGCTTGCCGGGATCAGGGAACAATTCCGGTGCACAGGAGTGGAGCGGTGCCGAATGGGCCCGCCCACGCTCGCTGCAGAGGTGGAGTGTGGTATGTGTCTCTCCCAGCAACCGGCGCGACGCTATGACAGGGGCTCTTATTCTCCGCGCTCCAGCAGGATGGGGGCGCGCTCCGCTAACGGGCCACCCCTCCCTCCCTCTCTCTCTCTCTCTCTCTCTCTCGCTCTCTCTCCCTCCCTCCCTCCTTCCCCTCTTCTCTCTGCCTTGCCGGGTTCCCCATGTTTCTCTCACTAACCCTCTGTCCCACACAGGTATGGCAGCAGCGACTATACCCAGGACCCTCGGGGAGCTGCAGCTCTACCGCATCTTGCAGAGGGCCAACCTGCTGTGCTACTATGAGGCCTTCATCCAGCAGGGCGGCGACGACGTGCAGCAGCTATGCGAGGCCGGCGAAGATGAGTTCCTGGAGATCATGGCACTGGTGGGCATGGCCAGCAAGCCGCTGCACGTGCGGCGCCTGCAGAAGGCGCTGCGCGACTGGGTCACCAACCCTGCGCTCTTCAACCAACCGCTGGCATCGCTGCCTGTCTGCAGCATCCCCGTCTACAAGCTGCCCGAGGGGTCGCCACTTGCCAAGGTGCCCAAGTGTGCAGCTGCTGGTGGCACCGACGTGGGCAAGCCAGATGCCGCTGGCACGTCACCCCTGCAGGGCAGCAGTGAACCACGCTTCTGGGCCGGCCATGGTGGTGACAGTGAGCCCAGTCTGTCCCCGGCAGAGCTTTGCTCGCCAGCCTCCCCGCGCGACGGCCTGGAGTCACTGGACGCAGCAGCCGTGCGCTCAGTAGCAGAGTGTGTGGAGCGCATGGCGCAGGCGCTGCCCCAGGGTGATGCCGCTACTGACGTCAGGGAACAGCTCAAAGGCAACAAGAAGCTGGCCAAGATGATTGGGCACATCTTTGACATGGCCGACGAAGACCCGCGCCGTGAGGAGGAGGTGCGCAAGTACAGTGCCATCTACGGGCGCTTTGACTCCAAGCGCAAGGATGGCAAGCACCTGACATTGCACGAGGTATGCCAGCATGCCAGGTGTGGGGGGGAGGGCGCCAACGAGAGAACAAATGAGTGAATGAATGAGTGAGTCAGGAAATGAGTGAGTGGGTAAGCAAGTAAGTGAGTGAGTGAGTGGGAGAATGAGGGAATGAGTGAGTGAGCGGAAAAATGAGGGAATGAGTCGGGGAATGAGAGAATGAGTGAGTGAGCAAGGGTGCCATCCAGGTGAGTATGTGGTTCAGACCCAGGATGACTGTGTAGCATGAGGCCTGTGGTAGTGTCAGGGTTCTGTGTAGACTCACCGATTCTAGTATGAGCAGGACCCCATACCCTAGGGGCACGTTTCTGATCCCCGGCCACCCCCGCTCCCCGCAGCTGACCGTGAACGAAGCGGCCGCGCAGCTGTGCATGCGGGACATGGCGCTGTTGACGCGCAGAGATGAGCTCTTCGGGCTGGCCCGCCAGATCTCCCGTGAGGTCACGTACAAGTACACCTACCGCACCAGCAAGTAAGCTCCGCCCCCCCAGCCAAACTCCGCTGCCCAGTACCCCCCTACCCCACCCTTGAGATCATGCTCATGTCATGTCCACATCCTTTGTTTTTCCGTTCTCTCATACCAGTAAATACGTGGCAAAGGTTTGTTTTTCCGTTGCCTCTCTAGTGGAACAGACTGTGACGGCCCATAATGAGGCATGAAGGATCCGGAACAGAGAGCCGGTCTCCGGTCAAACCGCTCTGACAATGATCCTCCTGTAGTGACAGATAGTCAGCAAATCACTTACAAACTTTCCTCTTCTGAGACAATAATAATGCAATAATAGTTTTAAGTTATTAAGTTTGCATCGTTTTAGTACCAGTCACTTTTCTCTGTCAAAGGTGATTTGTCTGAATCGCACATAGATTCCTTGGTCCGAAACAAATTGTGTCTCAAGTTTGGGCCTCTGTTTTGTTTCTTCATTTTGCACCCATTTTATTATACGCCCCCATACACAGTTTCATTCAGAAAAATTGTTCGTTTAGTGCCCTTTATATTTTTTTTGGAGATTTGGAGAAGTTACTTACCGCTATTGAGACTGATCACATGTACTTTACTAGTCCTCTGCGGCTTTCACATGCTCCATCACCTAAGGGCAAAAAAGGATCCAACTGCCCCCCGTTTGCAGCCATGGAGAAACCTCATGGTGGAACTTCTCTTTTTTGAAAGGCAGAGGAATCTTCTTCTAGTAGAAAAGCTAAACATAGCAGCTGAAACATGATGTGAAAATCTAAGCTGAGTTCTGCTTTCGGCCCATTTCTAAACCCAGTCCAGTGATATTTCGGGGAGCTTCTGGAGCACTCCACCAGCACCACGGAGATGGGTGACTTTTGAGTCATCACCCCTGCAATAGTGACGCTGGCCTGCTCCTGCAGGTGTTTCCTGGCTTACTGGCAACTGATGTCTGTAAAATCCCATCGCTGGGTGTTGAGTGTGTTACCTGAATCTTTGGATCATTACTTTTGTTGTCAGTGTTTTCTTGCCGACCAGCCTTCAGTATGTGTGAGACGTCGTGCTTTGCAATGACAGGGACGTGTCACATGGTGATATGCTGTACCACTGCTGGAAGATTATGGCACCTGCATCTCAACCTGGCATGTTATGATGAGATGGACAAGAGGGTTTCATTGTGCCCCTGTATCTGCCACATCCTATTTTCAAACTTGCTTCACCGGCAGAGGATTAACAGTGACTCTGTCTCTCCCGCAGATCTCGGTGCGGAGAAAAAGACGAGCCCTCTCCTAAGAGGATAAAGACGGAGGTAGGTGGGTTGGGTCTTTTGTTCCACAATGTGTGCAGGGCATGGCTTTAGCGGCACTGCTAAACACCGATCTAAGCACGAGGAGGTTTGTTTAGTGCAAAGGAGACTTTGAGCTTCTGGTCCTGATCTAATCTTTCAGTGGTTATAGAAGGCTCCAGCGACCCGATTCATTATGCAGTTCAGCCTCCCGGTTACAATCAGCAGGCATGACGGAATCTTCCGGAAGTGTGTGTAGCCCAAACCGGAGGTGTTGGGCACTTGGGACCCCGAAAGCTACTGCGTTTGGTGGGGGATTCTTCGGTGCTGAGGTCTTAGGAGCCCCTTGGCGGAAAACTTTCAAGCGCGAGAGGAAAGTGGCGGAAGTGGACGTTGAAGGATGCAGGGCGGGGCGGGGTGGGGCGGGACCCATGACCTTGTTGAATAGCTGCTTCTCATCAGCCCCGGGGTACGTAGGCGGGGTGGCTGGGAGGATGTCTCCCAAGGCGGCCTGTGTGCACGGAGGTGGAGCGTGTCTCCCTTCTCCAGCGAGATGGAAGGCTGTAGGCTTCGCCAGGCGTGATATCTCCACACCCTGCCTTCGCTTAGAGGGCGGCTCACCTGACCATTATTTCTTTAATATGGTCTGTGTAGTTTTATCTGCTTTGCATCATGCTTGATCTTCTCCTTGTGAAGAAGCCTTTTGTCTCCATGTTTTTGCTGGCAATTGTCCGCTGACCCTCTTCACTGGCAACATATTTGAGCAGCTGCCAGACATCTGATCTGCGTCTTCTGGAAACTCCCTCCATCCCACAGTCCCTGTCCAGAACCCACGGGCGTCCCGGGGCGAGCTGGGGTTCACGGCACCCCCCCCCCCCCCACCCCACCAGCCACTCTGACGCAAACACAGGGCAGATGGAAAGTTTGGTTTACTTCTTAACCACACGAGCCCATGTAGCCACTCTATTAGGTGCCGCCCCCCCCCCCCCCCCCCCCTCCCCACACGCCCCCCGAGGCCCCGGCCCCCCGCCCCGCGTGGGGAGTCCTGGGTTAGCGACTTGCAATCCA
>JAAGVU020000035.1:6494142-6513310 GCA_011763525.2 Mormyrus iriodes
CTTAAAAAAAAAAAACTATAAAAAAAAAAAAAAGTTTTTTTTTTTAAAAAAAAAAAAAAAAATATTGGATCTTTGTTCTTTTGTGGTGAGGCCGGGGGGGGGGGGGGGGGGGGGGGGGGGTGTCATACTTGCCCCACCCCCCATGGATTCAGGACTGATTCCAGAGCGCTGATCTGTCCAACATCCTCAATTCAATTCCAAAGCCTCCTCCTTACCTGAGGATACACTTCTGGCTCTACCTGAATGCATCTGGCATTTGGTGAAAAATCAAAGCAGATCATCAGAATTTTACATTGGGTCAGCATGTGTGTCATTTCATGAGTGGTACATATCTCCTTTGATGCAAGCATGAGGTTGTGACCTATGATGAAGATACGGAGACAAAATGACCCTGAGGGCTTTAAAACCTCCAGCCGTTCTATAGTCATTAGCATATGCATCATATCTGCACATTCTGAAAGTCTATAATGACTCATATTTACGCATTTCTTTCCTTTTTCTGCCCTGTGCGAGGCGCTCCTGCAGTCTCACACATGCACACACTGCCTTTTTGCCCAAAAGAGTCCCGATAAGAACCCCGCTGACGCCCACGGCGGCCCCGCTCCTACATAACGGCCACGTCGGGGATGTCGCAGATAGGTCGCCACGGCGAGAAGGACCGTGGGCAGAAACGGAGGCGGTGGGAGGGGAGCTGCCGCTAAGCTGTGGGGAACTGAACCAACGTCCTCGGCGTCATTCTAGTTTAACTGACTACGTCTGAGGAACCGTGGGCGGCGGTAAATGATCTTTTCATGCTTTGCTGTGGGATGGAGCACTCGCGCTCCTCTAATCCGCGATGCGCTTAAAGTCAGCCTCACTTCTGCGCTCAGCGCTCCGGGAATCTGTCCGCGGATGCGCGCACTTTTGAAGCATCGCCGACTTTTATCATTCACGGCCTTTAGTATAAATCCGTGCAGAAATGTGTCACATCGCTTCCAGATGAGGCAAAGTTTCTGCATATTTGAAGTATTTCATAAGAGTATTCTGGGATTTGTGTAGGCGTGCAGGTGGGATGATTGAACTGTTTTATATATTTTATTTATGCAGAAGATACTCATTATTCATGCAGCTCATCTTTTTCAAGTCGAACAATGCATAACTGAAATTTACAGTATATAAGTAAGGTGCGCCCCACAATTTCGGAATAGGTTTAAGTTATCATTCTTAATATTACATTTTGTTTAAAATAATACATAATAATACTAATTTAACACATCGTTATAACACATCGTTGTTTAACGGCACTATTCGTACTGTATTGGTTCTGCATATTGAACAATACAGTTATAAACATATGTCAGGCCGTAGCGTATGTTAATACAAGTGAGCTCATTGTTTTAATGTGGTACAGTAGTAGGGGGGAGGCTGCCCCATGGCTTAAAATTGAAATTATAACTGGAAACTTTGACTGATTCTCGGCTGCGGAGACCTTCCATTCAGAGAATTAATCGTGCTAAAGGGGACAAGTGTGCCTTTGCGCATTTTTTATAATAGAAACATTTATGGAATTGCCTAGTGAGCTACTTTTAATTTAATCTCTCAGCATTATATACATTTGGCCTATGTAATACATGATATCGCATCTGTTCGACAGTCGTAGTAATCTTCCTTAGGAATTTTTTTTCAAGAATAAGTCTTTTATACGTGTTAAGTCGTAAAGTCAAAGTGAACTTTATTATCACTATATATCTTACCATATATACAGAGAGCCGAAATAGTGAAGCTAAGCGTGCACGATGTAAGTGCAAATAAGACATTGTACCTAGATAGTCAGGACAGTGCAATATACAGGTACTAATACATAATACGGAAAATAATCATGCCGTTCCTATACAGTAGATTCATTTGTTTTATGATTAAATTGCTTCAGTCATGAACTAAACAACAGTAAATAACTAGAGGTACGAGTAACTATGTTAGTAGGATAATAATCGTTATGGGCTAAGGAATATGCTGTTCAATGCAGTACTGTGAATTTCAAAATCTGTGATTATATAAACAATCAAATTAATTTTACTTAATTAAAAAATAAACAATTTATAGAGGTGTTGCCTCTAATGCTCAACGTCTTCCTATCTTTGCTACATTTCTCAGAAAAATGCAATTCATACCTAAAATGGACCACCAAGTGGCAGTATTTTACTACATATACACTTTTGTACAGGATATGACGACCTGCAACGGAAAATACATGTCTAAGTAGGCTACCTCATGAAAATAACTTCTTTACTGTACTTGCACATCTTTGGTTAATCAACGAAAAACAATTAAATTTATTTTAATATGAACACAATTATCAACGCAATCATTTTATATGGGTGGCTGAAATAGAATAACCGACAGCGTATAAATCAGGCCATAATTATTAGCGTTTCTTGATTTGTAAATATGCACATACGGCTTTAAGTTTGCTGTAACCACACTCAGATGTGTTCTACTATGATGCCAGAAATGAACAAAAAACAATAACTGTTCTTCTTCTTATATTATCATTATTATCATCATCATCATTATTATTGTTTTTGTTGTTGTTGTTAATAATAATAATAACAACAACAATAATAATATTCGTCTCTTTTTCTTCTTATTATTATTGATGCTGTTTATTATTGTTATTGTTGTTGAATAGGGAATAACGTGCAGAATAGTTGCTGTGTGCATGTAAAAATGGGCTTCAAAGCAAATGACATACGCCACGGGGCGCATATCGCATTATTAATAACAGAAGGAAGGATGGTATATTAATTGTGGCCTAATATTTATGAAGAAGGTATAATTATTTATGTAATATGTAAGATATTTTTAAAGATTTAAATATTCAAGATCGTGAAAGATGGCTAATATTCAGGATTGTACAGAAAAAATGCAATTGAGTAGAAAAGTATACAAAGATCTTGTGATTATCCAGTATAAATTATAGTATGAATGTGAGAATGTGGAAATTAAAACCTACAATGTATCAGGACATGACCCTTCCTCAGCTACACTGATGACAATAAACAAATGATAGTCTCAAGGCAACCTGAGTGCTGAATGTTACGTGTGAAATTACCCAGTCCATATGTTTACATATGAAAGAATTTACACACACCTTGTAGGAATCATCACTTTATAGATGCAGTGCATTTTCAGACCACCTAATTCATTGAACCCTTCAGTAGATGCATTGCACTGCCATAACCTAATTAAAACAATGCAAATTATTTCATATATTAGACATCTTAAGATTGATTGATGTAAAGTGCAACTATTTATATATCATAAGATATATCTCTTTTAGATATTTGTGACGTAGCTCTACCACAGATGTAACTCTGAAAGGGCACGGATTTCTCTATGGATTATCGGGGCTATGGTGACTGGGAGATCAGGAGGATTATGAGAAAGCCTTTACGTGTTAAGATTCAGTGCCGAGCCTGCAGTTTATCTGTGTCATGCAGTGCGTGACATACATGACTATGACCTCTGGAGTGGAGATCTTCAGCCCATGTGTTGGTGGCCTCTGTACCGCCTACATCACCTAATGTGCAATGTGATGGGAGGACCAAACATAACTGGAGTCAACTAACCCATGCACTTTAAGATAATGATGCTTTTTATTGCCATCATTATCTGTCCACACAGCTCCTGTGTTTATTACCAAACTCATTTTTTAGCAGCAACCAAAATAGAATCAGAGTGGAAGCTCACCTAAATTGGATAATTTCCTGTGTTGTTTTTCGATTCTCTATTTAAAATCCATTTCAGAGAATTTCACTGGGATATGTAAATAATTACCTGGCAGCAAACAAAACATACTTGGGTGACTAGTTTGTCTATAAATATGTCTAATTTTTTTGTATTGTTGTGTCAAATTTCACACTGGCAAAACATATTTGTCACCCAAAATAACTGGCTGAGATGTGTGGGTTGGATTTAAAGAATGAGAACTGGGATGAGTTACATAAACTTTCCTCTTCAGAACTGCCCAAACTGACGTGAAGAAGAACAGCGAGTGAGAGGCCTGTAACTGAAAATGCATGTGTTGAGTCCTCATTCTCATTGTCACTCTTCCAGGTACTTTCCAGAAAACACTGTCGGATGTATATTAAGTCTCTCTTTGTCTTGAAAATATGGGAATTGTGCACTGTGGGAGGTAAAGAGTTAATTCCAAGTTGAAAAGAGCTTTTGTATTTTTTGACACGAGATGGCACTGAAAATGAGATGGAACCAAAAACGAGAGATTTGGGGAAATAGAACTTTCCAGAGGATGACTCACCACTTAACTGCCTCATTACCATGGGCAGAAAACGCACAGCCTGTGTTGATCATGTTCCAGGAAAATTTTATTCCTCTGTAAGTTCCAGTCTTGTATAAGTCTTCAACTGGAGAACTGTGATGGTTTTATCTAATGTATAGTCCATGATTGTTCATCTAAACTATGACAGCTGTAGCTGCTTTACTGAGAGCTGGTAAGCTTGCCACGTGCAGCTCTGCTTTGAGCAATTCATGTTCATTGCAGAAAATGGCAACAATAACACCATAAGTGAGTTACATGTGGTCATTCTGCTGTTAGTAGAGTCTAACTCTGCAGCATTACACTAACTTCCTACAGGAAGTGCCTCTATGACTCATCTGAACAAAGGAAGAGGAGAGGCCTGAAAAAATTCACTAAAGGGAAGGTGAAAAAAATTCTACAGTTAGTTTTCTCATGTATCAATTGGACAGTCCCTGGAGCTTTGTGAATGACGCATTTTCCTGATGGCATTTACGGTACCAGGATCTGAAACAGCATAGGCTGATCCGAAGGTCTGAGATCACATTGCTACCCTGTCTCATTCGTTTTACCAGCCACGGGGAACATTTAAAAATTGCAATTTTGTAAAAATTCCCCTCTACCTCATACAGGCTGTATGCTCATAGTGGCTCTTTGCTGGGTAAGAGGCATGAATGATAGAGGGCGGATGAGAATCCAGTGTTTTTTCTTAACTTGGATGTAAATTTATGCAGCTGAAATTTATGCAAGCTCACGAATATTACACAGTAGCTGTTTCTGTGTTTCACACAGGCGTAATTCCTTCCACCTCCTGATTTTGCAGAGACAATACTAATATATATATATATATATCACATTTTTAAATGTGATAAAACTCATAAATCCCTGTGTCCGAGGTGTAAATCCCTTAAGATGGTCTAAAATCCACTAAGCCAAACGAAATTTAAATACAGTATGTACATTTTAAGCGTAAAATATATGGGTCTTTTAAAACACATGACATGTAAAGTTATGCTGAAATTGAGATTTCACATATTTCACTATGTTATATTTACATTTGCCATTTAGCATTCAGCTAACGAACACCATGGCTCAGAATTTTGGCGATAAGACTAATTTAATAGCGTAAGAGCCTATTATATGCCAAAGCTTTTATTATAGAAATCAGATAGCTCCACGTGTTCATCAGCCCCGTCGGATGTCCTTCACTATCCTAAATGCCTTTCGCCTCCAAGGGGAGCAATTTCGCTACCGCTATCAAGGGACGGCATTGGCTAACAGACATGATGCAAGGACAAAAGATGAAGGGCGTGGAAGTAAGCCAATCACAGTGCCGATATATAAACCGGTAACGGCATTTTCACCAATTGAATTCGCCTAAGGGGCGTATGTAAGCGTTGCGTCCGCTGAACTGCGATGATGCATCACAGAATCAGTCATTGCGCACGTTGCGTGTGAGGGAATAATACTTTTCTGTGCCTGTTGAGAAACGATATTAAAATTTTTGTATCCCGGAATTATTTTTGACGAGGACATTTCCATCAAATCAGCTTGAACGGATTGAAATGTTACAGTTTAGGTCTTCGGTAGTGCTGAAGGAGTTGTTTCATACCAGCCTCAAGCGTCCTTTAACAAGTACTAGCAGAAATAAAGCAACATCACCCATAATTTACAGCTTCGGCACTGCCTGTCTCGATGTCAGTGTGGTATCAAAAGTGAAGTCCTTCCATGTAGGAAGACACCGACCATGGCTGTGCCCCCCAGCCGGAGTCCGAGCGCTGTGCACGAAGACTGAAGGCGCGGTAGCAGCCGGTGATGGAGGCAGCGGTGAGCCGGCGGGCGAGAAGTGAGTCACTCCATCTAATATGTAAGGTGTTGGAAACAGGATATAGACCGCGATAAAAGCGTACCAGATAATCAATACTAAGTGTATGTGATGAAATATTCGGCGTGCATATCTAATACATTCATTCTGATATTCAATTGCAATAAAAAACCTAAAGCCTTAGTGTATGACGTCAGTTTCAAGTGTAACTGAATAATTTAATTAAATATGTATGAATATGTGTAACGCACGGAAATTCGGTTCATGGATACATTTTACACCAATTTATGTGTAGGATTATAGATGGAGCATATATTCATTTTAAACCGTATTTGTCATACCAGAAAGCAACATTTAGCAATAATAATATAATATATAATATTCGATTTATTAACAAGGTTCAAACGAATGACAGGGTTCAGACTAGTTATGTCCAAACGGCCAGTATAACGGCAGCCTGCCTTTTCGACTGGTCGTGCTTCGGGAGGGTTTCTCTTATCAAGTGGCGCCTGTCCAAGACAAACTGATTAACGAGCCTTATAAACATAGACAAGTGGAGACGGTTATAATGACTGTAAAACCTTTAATATTTTGTTTTTATATTTATTCATTTGGGAGTGTTTTGTGTTAACGATGGTACAGCATCCGGCGAGTGCATTGATAGGATAAAAAGTCAGAAAAAAGTAGAAGACAAATCTTTTCACTTCTCCGGAAAATGATAAAGGGTTCATAACGTAGTGTAAGCACCGCATACTGGCAGAGGAGCAAGGATCTGAGTCACTGGCCGCGCTGCGCTGAACGTTTCAACGTTCCGTCACGGACTATGCCTGTGCTGTTACAGTACGCACATAGATACGTTTAAATCACTCTGTAGTGCCGGGATGCAACAGTGTATCTCTGTGAATTTACAAATTATAAACAAACGTTTGTTAACTAACTTATAAGCTTAACTTGTACACAAAAACAAGTAATACCCTTTTTTCAAGCATAGCCAAAGTGGTGCTAGTAAAAATAATGTGTTTTATTGCTCAGTTCATGAAGTTTGTCATGCAGAGATATTGACAGGGAGGAAATGGGGTAATGTACTGAAAGTGCTCTTTTAGGGTCAGACAGGGCTGGCAGTGTTAGCATTAGCTGGGAGGAGGCTGGTCGTGGGGTCTTGGTCTTGCATGCATTTAATCTACCGGCCAGCCCCACATTGAGCTGTTCCCCTTTAAACTGGCATGCCCCTCTGAATAAACAGTCTGTTGCATCATAGAAAGCCATTCCAGAAAACCGATAATATGTGGTTGTAGCTCTGTCCCTGGTTGATGCTGGAGGCGGGGTCAGTCTCTGGGTCATATTCCACCCAGACTAGGTGTCCGGCGAGAGGGACGCATTTAGCCAGTCTGTTTGTGTAATACTGGGACTGGTATCAGCAGGTGGCAGCCAAAAATGCAGAGCATGCTGGAATTGATTCCTCGGGCCCCTTGGGTGTCCTGGGTGGCTGCAGGAAGATGCAGTTGGATCTTCTTCTCGTGCACAATCGCCATAACAACAGGCGGAGGCGGAGGCTTCGCACGTTTTTAATTGTCTGCAGTGTCTACGGGTACCTTTCTCATTTAGATGAGCCGGTTATGTGTGCCCTACCTCCCCCAAAGGGTATGGGGCTGAGGAGCCTCTCTGAATGTTGGGAAAACGCTGAAGAAGCTGGCCAGTGATCTGCCTTTTACCATGACAGAGAGCTCCTTTACAGTTTCCTTTACCAGCTATGGCCCAAGATCTCGGTTTGTGTTCGTTTGTAAATGGGCCGGCGTGTTGCTCAATAAACTTTGGATCGGAAGGTCACAGGTTTAGATCCTATGGTCAGCAGAGTGATTTCACAGTTGTGCCCTTGAGCAAGGCACTTAACCCCAAATTGGTACAGAGACTGTCTGGCCCTGGTTTCTCAACTGTATGTTGCTTTGGATAACTACGTCTGGGAGTACGGAACGTCAGTGCTGAATCCGCTGTGTGGTCGCCCCCGGTTACTATGCCAAGCAAGGCCCTGCGATAATGGGAAAAAATTTGACCTTGAACATGTCAGTGCTATAATGCGAAGGTGGCGAGGATGCGGTGAAAGTTTGTTTGACATCGAGGGGATTATTGTGACCGTATCGGTTTTGAGATTAATGTGGCTTCGTTTAGCATGTTCAGATCAGGGCTGAGCCCAGCCAGGATTAATGACAGATTTCAGGAACAGTAAGTCAGTGTGAAAATCAGGAGATGAAGGATGCCCAAGGGCACCATGTGATTGGATGGTGACATGAGGACTGTCTGCTCTCTCTCCAAAAGGTCAACACGGCAAGTATCAGTCGAGCTGCAGCCAGCCATCACATCCCCTTGGGACCCCCCCCCCCCCATATCTCCCCATCTGTGCACTGACCCTCTGCCGTCACGAGGTGCGTCAGAGCCAGCCCTCTCCCGGGACGAATCACGTCCGGCGCACAGGCCTGGCCTCGCCGCTAGAGGAAGCAAATCTGCTTGGTTTCCATGGCGATTGGTGAAGCTGAAGCCCTCAGTTTCAGGTCACTACACGTTTTATTAATGGCGAAGCAGGACTCCTTGGCCGCCAGCATCCTGCCTCCTGTGGGCCACGGCCTCATCACAGATTCTCCTGCTGGCAGATGGTGACTGGTGGAGCTTCCGCTGGCATGGGGCTCCTCATGGCACGGGTTTGGCGTCGTCCAATACCCTCTCAGCATACCGTGATGTTAAGGCCTGATACCCCATGCCAGGTCTGCGGCAGGGCGATGGAGCCCATCCTGCACACCCATGTGTGATAACCCTCCTTCTCAGGGTCTGTTGTGCAGCAAGAATCGTGGAATAGCTATGGAGACTGGCTTCATCCCACCTGCCGCGAAGCTACAGGAAAGGATCGACAGGGAGGCATCAGAAATGAGCATTATCATCGTGATTATTATTACCCTGCATAGCCCATGCACTCTGTCCAAGCCCCATGTGATCTTACCCTTTTAGATGACCTTAGGATGTCAAGTCAAGCACTGGTCTGTGGCTCAGCACAGCTGTGGCTGTGATCGGAAGGTTGTCATCCTCCTGCTGCACTTGGGGGGGTGTGACCCTCAGTGGGTCAGGAAGAGCATAGGTTTGAATCCCAGCCAGCAGAGTAATCATACCATGGGCCTTTGAGTGGGACCCTTAACCTACAACTGGCCCTGGGATGCTGACCCTGTGCTCTGACCCCAAGCCTTTTCAATATCTGCTAAATTAACTTGGTCCCAAGTTTGTGAGTCAAAGGTTATTTCAACAAAAATACCGACTACCAGGACCCCCCCCCCCCATTGAAAAGATGAGTAATTGAAGGCCCACACCCTGCGGGCCGTACTAAGGTTTTGCCCACGAGTTCTCCAGTCATGTTACGGGATCCCTTGCCCCCCCCATCTCGCTTCCTTACTTGCTCTGCATGGCACAGACCGTCCCTGCCTCCTCAGCCCAGCCACCCTATATTTAATTACGTGTTTCACCACAGCATCTGTGTATCTTCACCCGCGGCAGGCTGGCTGTGCCAACCAAAGCGGCATTCGTGCGTGAGCAGCGTCTCACCTTATCACTGTGTCACACGACTTAAGTCCCTAAATTAGTATGCATTTTTGACTGTTTTTCTCAGTGATTGATCAGTTTGATCAGCTGAAGTCTCTATTTGACTAGTTTGTTAGATTGTTGATTTTAACTAAATGATGAAGGGAAGAAACTATCGTTGATGATGGCAGGAAGAGGAGTGGGGGGGCCCTTGCTTTGGTCGCCAGGGCACAGGTGCTGGAACGTGCTGCGTGTATATGATGCTGGAGATGTTTAGTTCAGAGTGGGATGGGAAGGCAGCGTGACGTGATGATCCAGCCAGGAAGGGTGAGAGGCGGATGGAGGGGTCACCTCCAAAGACAAGGTCAGGTGAGAGTGGCAGCCATATTTAGAAGCGACGGCAGGAATGTGGCGGCCAGGAGGAGCGTCTGGGTAGGAAGGTAGGGCTGGGTACCTCGGGTTCCTCCAGCCCCCAGTGCATAGTCAGGTAGGAGGGCTCACACCTGAGGTATAACGAGATTCTTTGAATTTGTTTATCTTTTGGTGCCGTGCAGGACCAGTTCCAGAACCACATGCTGCATGGTGGGACACGTAAAGACCAAATGTTTACATGGACTGAGCCCTGGGTGTATATTTCGGGCCATTAGGCCTCAGCTATAAGTAAAGCTATAGCACACAGAGTGATGGCTGTTTGCTGAGCACAGGGGACTGGGCAGCACAGCCCAGTGGTCCATCTTTATGTCATTTGTTTGCCCTTGTCCCCGCACTCGACGGATCAGTGGCCCTGTCTGGTTAAAAACTCCTCTGTTCCTTATTTCCCCTCCAGCACACCGGGGGCTAATGAGGACATCGCTCTGTCTGGGGGGGGTTGCTTACGCCGGCAGTGTTTGCCCTGATGGTCCCTCGGCGCTGAGTGCAGTGGCAGCAGTTCCGAACGTATGGTCCTTCCCGTGTGACTCTGGCCCCCCTCCCACCAAGAACAAACACCTTGCATTCTGCTCTGTTCATCGCCATGGAAACGCCACCCGTCACCCATAAGTAATTTGAATATTATCGACCGCGGCATCTGGCCACAGGAGTCTGTCAACCCGCCAGACAGGGAGACGCACAGCAAGTGGGGTGTTTACATTTTTTTACACCACCTATGAGCCTTTTATTTTCTTTTTAAGGATTCTTGTATCGATACAGAAAATAGACAAAAGTTAAGAGTAACAAAGATCATTGCAGATCGTGTAACTCTGCAATTGCCGTAATATTTGGAAATATTAGAATATAGGCTTTCCACAGAGAATAATAGCTTGATTCCCATCGATATGGCCATCTTTAACACGCCTAGGAATCGATTTATTTATTTAGCAGGCGCTTTTGCCTTGAGCGACGTACAATTCAGAAGGTAGGGCCAGCACTTGGAGTTAAGGACCTTGTTGAAGGGCCAGACATTAAAACCACTCTGCAACCACGGGGTTTGAACCGGCAACCAGCCGATCACAGGCACAGAGTCCTCACCCTTGAGCCAACCCCTGTTCCCACATTTGAACTAACTTCTCTATCATTATCAACTCTTATTTAAATCAAGTTAATTGTGTGATGAAAGAGCAGAAAACTTGATAGGCACCTTCTGCTGCAAGCGAGGATATGGAGAACAGGACTTCAAACTTCTAACGGCTAACTGCTGTGTTTCTGGATGATTCAGATCATTGAAATTCCTCCAAAAGCCTGTTTGCAACCTAAGACTTTCACTTTAATGGAATGCATTCATGATGAAGATGACTACGTCTCTGCTGACGGGTTTCCTCATTCTGGGAGCATGTGCTGTTCATACCCTTGGATGTTACTCAAGATGCTTCTTTTGACAGCAGTTTGAAGCTGTGCATGTGAGGGTTGAGAATTCATTGTTTCGTAACTGAATCTGAAACTAAAATCATTCACCTGACATGATCTTTGTGTGTGTGTGTGTGTGTGTGTGTGATATCATTTTCCTGGGCCATATTTACATTTTATTTTGTTTAACAAAACGCACTTTTTTGAGAGAAGCCCGGTTCGGACAGTCCCTGAAGCAATTAGGGGTTAAGGGCCTTGCTCAGGGGCCCAATGGTGAAATCACTCTGCTGCTTTGGGGATTTGAACTGGTAACCTTCTCATCACTGCTACACACCCCCCATATGAGAATAAACGGGCTGCTCCTCTTAGGTGCATAGTGGCTAGCACTGTGGCCTCACACCCCGTGGGTTATCGGTTTGATTCCTACCTTTGACTTTCTGGGTTAGTTAAGTAAGATGGTGCTTAGAGTGTCTTTTTTGTGCCCTGAGTGCTCTTTTGCTTGGGATAGGCTCCTGGCTCATTATGAATATCTGCCTTTGGTGTCCTGCAAAGAGTCACTTTGTGTGTGTAGCACTTTGTTCGACATCGTATCACTCCAGCATGTGAAATGGTGTGACCGGCCTCGTGCCAGCTGACCCCTGGATCATCTCAGTCACGGCAACGACAGCCCAGTTCGCTCCGTCCTGCTGCAGGTGCTCACTTGACCTTTAGCCAGGCATGTTGGCAGCTCTATTTCCGGACCTTCTGCTTGATGACCAGAATGGACGTTTGGCAGCTGATGAAATGGTGTGAAACGGCTTGCTGGAGGTATGACATTTCTGTCTTTTACTTCCGTTTCACTTTTTCAGCAATATTTGTGGAATGATTTACTCTGAAGATACGGAGAACCTGAGAGTCGATGTCTGGCTGCAGACGAACTTGTTGAGTTTCCGTAGGGGAACGTTGACTTATGGCGCTTGTGCCATACTCCTAAAAAATAAAGCCGTTTGCAGCCTGGGCGATTTGTTCACTTTGTCGAAGCTTCCAGGCGTTTTCTGGACATCTCCATCGGTCCGTGCAAGTTTGTACAATTTAGGGCGGCTTTGCGTACCAGGAATGTGTGGTAGCTGGCAATTGGGCTGGCCGACGTCCCAGCGGTGCTGCAGGAGAGAGCCGTGTGGACAGAAGTGCAGACAGCAGCATAAGGGCTCACCGCGCAGGGGTGCTTCACTCCAGAGAGGCCCGACGGTGGCTGCAGAAAGGGCGGGGCCAGCAGGCCAACCAATCAGGGCTCTCCAGCGCCATGGAGCTTTAGACACCCAGGCTGTCCTGTGGAACATGATCAGTGGAGGAGTTGGACTGTGTCGTTAAATCTAAAGCCAGATTCATGCTGCGAGTGCAGACTCTACCGACCCTGCTACATACCTATTTGTTTCAGTGGGGGGGGAGGGGGGGATGTGTTTGGGGTAGAATTCACTGCAGAAGCAGAAGTAGGGCTGTCTGCATGCAGAGCTATTTCTACAGGAGAGCTGAAAGACACCCTAACCTTACGGGATGGCGTTCGCTTCAGGCTAGCATGCCACACAGCTAGGCGGTGTTAGCTATGTGGAAACGACACTGTTAGCAATCCCATTTTTAGTTTATGTTTACTTCTAAAATGTGTCTTACAAAGCTTAGGGAGCCAAAGTTGATTTCAACTTATTTATGTAGCCGCCTGCTTTCGTTTGGGCCTTCAAAATGTGGCAAAGAAATGCAGTGAAGGGCACATACGAAGAACAAAGTGAAGGATGCGTGACAGTGCAGGGCACAGGTCATCGCCGAATACTGCAAGTGTGGCTCTTCCGAAAGTCAACATCAGCACTGTCATCAGCTCAGTTAGTACACCCTTTCCCCCCCAGAATGATTATTAAGGGCATCAGTAAATCCATACCTGTGCAGTATTTTACAGAAAATGAACGTGCAATGCTGTTTACAGCTAGCCACAGTAGAGCCTCTTCATAAACTATACCGGCAACCTCCTTAGTCTGTACCTATACAGTAATTTATAGAATATAACCCATGTAACACTGCCTGTAGCTAGTTACAGTAGAAAGTTTTTCACCTGTACGTCATAGATACAGAATGTGTATTTCATTGTGAATTTAATTGATTACGTTTTGTTGGAGTATTTGCTGACGATATATTTTTAGTTATTACGATTACACAGTTATTACACAAATACGTTTATTACACAATTCAAATATCAATTTAAGAAAAAAGGAAACTGATTGTAATATTTAGTGTCATTGATGTTTTTGTTTTGTGTTTCATGTCCATTTTACTCAGCACATTGCATGATTCTTCTCTTTTTTGTTGATTCGCTTGCTTTTCCTTCGTGGGTGTAAGTATACACGTTTCTCTACATGTTAATCCACACTGTGGGCCTCTTCGCCCTGGAAAGCCCGCCTGCTTTGCTGTGTTGTTGCTGTACACCAGCCTCCCTGTCTGCTCTACTGCCATCCAACAGTCACCCCAGAGATTGAGCCAAACGGGAGTTTTCATAAACGAATAAGCAGGGACCAACTTAACTGGTACGCAAAGACGAATTTGGTGTATGAAGCGATATGCGCAGAAATTTCTCGCCATTATGACAAGACATTACTGTGTATTTAAAGCTTACAACCTCGATTGAATCTCGCATTAGCCTTATCGCTGTATACGGCACATGCGTACTTTCATACTAGTTACATGCATCCCTGGTTATAAGACGTCAATGAAACATCTCGAGCATAGACACATAGGGTGGGGGGGATGATCTCTGAAGGCTCCTCCAGACTGGTATGTTAATGCTGACTTTCCCAGTCAAAAGGAGCAGGTTTGTCAGGGACCATGTTGTAATAGCACACCATACAGAAATGTAAAGGACGTGCATTGAGTTAAGATAGTATGTAATGTTACAGTTATTTACATAAAGTGATGTACAATTGATAGATGGATCACACAGTCATTGGAGCAGT
This sequence comes from Mormyrus iriodes, assembly GCA_011763525.2. Taxonomy (NCBI): domain Eukaryota; kingdom Metazoa; phylum Chordata; class Actinopteri; order Osteoglossiformes; family Mormyridae; genus Mormyrus; species Mormyrus iriodes. The sequence continues at coordinate 6,508,616 of JAAGVU020000035.1, forward strand.
CAGGGGTTGTGGGTCTTGCTCAGGGGCCCAGCAGTGAAATCATTCTGCTGACACTGGGATTTGAACCAGTGACCTTCTGAGCACAGGTACAGAGTTCTCACCTGCTGAGCCACGCACCGGCCCTTAAGTATAGGGTCTGTGTGGGGATCAAGCCCCCCACCCTGGCATTATTAGCACCATGATCTAACCATCTGAGCTGAGGGGGCAGTATCATAATATTGTACTTCAACAGGGGAAGGAGTATGTGACAGCTAGAATCTTTCTGTGTCCCCAGTTGGAACTGTGAAGAATCATAAAACAGATTCAGCATCAGAATTCACCTTAAAGTTTTTCTCAGTTTGCTTTGGCACATTTCATGAAACAAACTTCTCAAGACTATAAGAGCATTTCTCAAAACAGTTCATACATATAGCACAACACTATGGTTTAGCTGCAAAAACCTGTAACTTACCCAAAAGAATTAACTCATGTCTCAAAAGCAAATAATTCCACCAATGAATTAGTCAGTGCCACCGAAATGAAAAGTACAGTCAGCATCGTTTTAACCATGAGAGTCAAAATGCTTAGATATATTGTCAAAATGTCATTGTGAGTACTGTACGCTCCTGAGCGCCACAATTCTGAATTATAGTCTGTTCCTACTTTCTCATTGTAACTGACTGATCATTTTTCTTTAGCAATCTGATACTTATTCATGTAAAAGACACCAGTTTCAACATTGCAAGACCCTACATTACAGTCACTGATAAGAGAAAGCACTCACATGCGCATGTAACTTCTTTAGATCTCAAGACACAGTACAATAGCAAACAAAAAAGTCACACAGCATTGTATAACACAAAAACAGCAAATATGCAATACAAGAACCTCAAAACGACAACAAAATCATTTACTGTGGGAACCAAAAACACAACAATGTAATATCACTGCAATTTATGGAATATATTTTTAAATCATTTTGAAAGCTTTGTTTATTGTTTTGCATGTGGTGGCTTTTCTCGTTTGAGAAATGCTCCAGAGCAATAGAGAAAAACTGTAATGCCAAGGTACACCTGCATAGGAATTTGTCTCGCTAGTATTGGTGCATATATTCAAAGTTTTAAAATATAAGTAATAGTGCAGATCAGTCCAGATTACAATCAGTAAATCAGTATTTACAAAATATGCAATGTGTACAAGTGTTCAACTAGCTGTATAAGTTTAAATACTTCTTAGAACCAGATTTTGAAGCCCTAGTGATTCTTAGATCTATCTGTTATGCCTTGCTTTACATGCAGTGTTTTCATGTGAAACAGAAAGCACAGTGAATGGGGGAATAAAATCTCTGGGTCATTATTGGATGAGCTCTCCTACTACGGGGAACTCCCTTGGTTTGATTTGGTTGTGTGTTGTAGAAGATGAACGGCAAAGCTCTCTATGAACTCTGAAGAGAATTTTAAGAAACATTTAGGTTTTTCTGTACGCCTCCCATTGCTGTCTCACTCCATTTAGCTTGATTCGAACTGTGCAATTCATTCAATGAATGTCGTGATTGAGACAAATTAGTGAAGAACTTAGCTTGGATACACATTTGGTGATTTGCTTCCAGATTAGCGTAGATATGTCATGCCTAGAGATTTAACAGGCAGAATGCTATTAGCTTTATATTCGTTCAGGGAAATTCTTCAGAATTCCTCTTCAGCTGTAGTTTTGGAGTGGAGTTGAGGTGTATTTAATGTCACTGTGTAGCGTCTACCTGCCATCCCCGCTGCTGGTAGTCTGACTCCCTCCCTCCCTCCCTCCCACTCTCACTGTGCTGACCTCACAGCTTTGAGGAGCTTTTTTGCTTCCGTAATGCGGCGTTCCCATTTCTCCTTAACCGTGGCTTCTTTTCCCCTTTCTCAGGAGAAGGAAAGCGGGCATCTTGCCCAGTCTCGAGGACCTGCTTTTTTACACCATTGCCGAAGGCCAGGAGAAAATTCCAGCACACAAATTTGTCTCGGTGAGTTGAAGGCAGGGCTGTCGTGGCTGTCGTTGCTGTCATCGGTGTTGACGAGGCCATCCTGTTAGCTCAGCCAGAATTAACGATTTCCCTTCAGCCACTGAGTGGGATACGTGGGCGTCGGCCATGGGTGTATCAGCGGGGGGGGGGCACTTTGCTGGCTGCAGCTCAGGCATAAGAGGGTCGGGTGATTGCTGAGTGTCTGTCAGAGAACCTGCGTGTTTTATCTTACACGTGGACGGTCTGTGTTTATTCCTGTTTCCTTATCTTGTTAGCCTATAATCTCTGGAGCACCATAAACTGACAGCGTTGCGTAATAATACCTGTGAATCGTGCCGATTTTTATTACCTATGTTGAATCATTTCCAGGCACTCGTGCTTTACTGGACAGTTGCACAGAGCCCTGTGAAAGGAGGTGTGTTTAATCACACAGGAGTCAGAGCATAGAGCCCTAAGTCTGGAGGAGTATTTGCTCATATAGGTGTCAGAGGGTAGAGCCCTCAGTCTGGAGGAGTGTTTACTCACACAGGAGTTAAAGCATAGAGTCCAGACACTGCTGCAGGAAAGCTTTATGGGTTTACCACTTAGGAGTGAGTTAGTAAGCCCAATTTCTGCCCTGCGATTTTTTTGAGCATATTCGTTTGTTCCCAGGCGCTGAAGGCCACAGGCCTGCGGACGGGGGACCCCAGGCTGAAGGAATGCATGGAGATGCTGAAGGTGACCCTGAAGTCCACCTCCGATGGAGTCAGCCTGGACCGACACCTCTTCAAGAAGTAAGCAGAGGCGCTCTCCTGCAGGAGTCAGCTTCCTCTTTGCAGCTGTATTATAGAAGCTTCCAGAATCCCCATGGATTTCAGCTAAGTGCGTTGCTTTGTGGTTTAGCATACTTTAGGCTGTTTTGGAATTCAAGATGTGTCCCAGTAAAATGACTCATTTGTTTTTTTGTAAAACTGGTTTTGAAAGGGTTATTACTTTTATTCTACTCTGTAGGATAACTTTTACCCCACAAAATTGACAGGAGAAGAACTTTTCTTGTATGTTTTCATGACTCGGCCTGTTTTCTGCACTGGCTCTTGGCCTGGCTGCTCGCTGGTGATGTCAACATTGTGGAAACATGGCTGTTGGACCCTGTTCACTCTGCGGTCCCGCGTGGTGGCCTGTTTGCTCTCTCTGAAACCCGCAGCCTGTGGGTGTGACCTACAGAAGCCTCTCGTAGGAGTCCCGCAGTCATGGGACTCCCTTGCAGGCCGCCATAACCAAAGACCACGTTGCTGTGCTTTATTTATAGGAAGTCTTGGTGGGGGCAGGATTCGGGCCCCCCACTCCCTCTGGGGGCACCATGGCGCCATCATAATGTGTCCTTATTTTAAAAATCTTTCTACATACCATTGATTAAAAGGAACCTTAAAACATCAACAAAGGATTAGGTTGTTATATTTATGGGTGTTTACAGAGAGATTGCTGATTTTTCCCCAGTGGAATGTCTGAACGGACACTCCTGATAAGAGGGCAGCAGGCCCCAGCCCGTGGGAAGCAAGCCTTCTGGACCCGCCATCTTGGACTTTTGTGTGTGCGTGTGTGTGTGTGTGTGTGTCTGTGTCTGTCTGTCTGTCTGTCATACCAGTTTCACTACTACCCATTTTTCCCACATTCTTGGATGATTCCCTTTGGGACATTGTCCTTCCACGCGGTTTCTCTGCCGTTTCCAGATATTCTGGACATGTTCACATGGAGATTATCCGAACAGCTTTTTGAAGAGACGAATATTTCTGAAATTCCAATCCAACACACTGGTTTTTTAGTTATACATTTTATTATTTCTTTGTGCAGTTATATTTTAGTCAGGTATAGAAAATATAATAAACCAGATAAAGAAATACTTCATTCCTCTTTCCCACACTGAAAACTTGCTTACAGTTCAGCAAGTGGGATGCTAAGCTATAAACCACCAAAGCAGAACAGACACATTTGCTGAAGGTTCGAGGACATGGGGAAGGCATCCCTCAGTGCCCCGGCCCGGGAGGTGAGGAGACGGGGCTGTGTCCGAGCAGCGTCGTACTTTACTGTTAACCGTATAGCCGGTATGAGCTAATTCGTCGGGTGCTCATCAGTTTGTTCTGCCTTCTGATTTTCTGTTCTCACTGATATTCTATGTTTAATTCCAGTCAGATGGACACAGAAACACTTTAACAAACCTGGCAAATCAGTAAAGCAGTAGCTGATTCAAAACAAAATGAATTGATGTGGTAGCGTGCCCCCGTTAGCCGCCGCCGGGGTTTCCAGGAAGCAGAGGTGCTCATTATAAGCCTCTTATCTCTGCGCCAGCGGGCGGCTCACAGGTCTGTACATTGTCCCGCAGGTGCGTGCAGAGCAACATTGTGCTCCTGACCCAGGCCTTCCGCAAGAAGTTTGTCATCCCCGACTTCCAGCCCTTCTCCTCTCATGTTGACAAGCTCTATGAAAGTGCCAAGCAGCTCTCGGGCGGTCAGGTGGGTGCAGGGGCGTGGCTCCGAGGCGGTCAGGTGGGTGCAGGGGCAGGGCTCCTTTGTGGTCAGGTGGGTGCAGGGGCGGGGCTCCTGATCAGTCAGTGGTTGCAGGGGCAGGACTCCCGATCAGTCAGTGGGTGCAGGGGCAGGGCTCCCGATCAGTCAGTGGGTGCAGGGGCAGGGCTCCCGATCAGTCAGTGGGTGCAGGGGCAGGGCTCCCGATCAGTC
>JAAGVU020000035.1:6513410-6525206 GCA_011763525.2 Mormyrus iriodes
AGTGGGTGCAGGGGCAGGGCTCCCGAGCAGTCAGTGGGTTCAGGGGCAGGGCTCCCGATCAGTCAGTGGGTTCAGGGGCAGGGCTCCCGATCAGTCAGTGGGTTCAGGGGCGGGGCTCCCAAGCAGTCAGTGGGTTCAGGGGCGGGGCTCCCAGGCGGTCAGTGGGTGCAGGGGCGGGGCTCCCAGGTGGTCGGTAGGTGCAGGGGCGGGGCTCCCAGGCCATCTTCTATAGGTCAGTTACCTCTGGCCATGACTGTGGTCAAAGGACTCAAAGCTTTATTGTCATGTGCACTAAGTACAGTGAAGTTCTTCCTTACATACCCTTCTTGCAGACTACAAAATGAAAACAGGAAAAGTTCACAGCAGTACAGCAAAATAAAAGCAATAAATAAAAGTGCAATAAATAAATACAATAAATAATATGCCGTGTGTCCCACAGGTGGCCGACTACATCCCCCAGCTGGCCAAGTTCAGCCCTGAGCTGTGGGCTGTGTCTCTGTGCACGGTGGATGGGCAAAGGTAAGGGAGGGGTCTCTGCTGGGTGGTCTTTAAGGGGCTCTTAAGAATGCCTATGTACAGTATTTACCAGATACATGAGTGAAGGTCTATGGGGGTTAAAAATAAGAGACAGCCAAGCTAACAACACTGACACTAAGCTAACTTAGCCAACATCAACAGTGTGTTGTAGGAAGCTGACAATTTGTAAGAACCTAATATTTGGTCATATTTCTGTAGGGGATTAGATGAGTAAAAAAAACAGGAAAACATCCTTTCAGGCTGATAGTCTTTTACTCTATTAATTTAAAATAATATAATGTCAGTTTGCCTTGTGGTTGTAGTCATAATCACCTATTAAGGCCTTGCGCTTGTAAAGAAATGCTTTGTAGTTTCACCATTTTTATGTGATGCTGTATTGCTTGGAAATTTCAGTCCTTCACTGTCCTGCACTACTTGCCCAAGGTGCTGTAAAGCAGTAATCCCTTTCAGAAATGGCATTGTTCCGTTCAAAGCGATCATTAAATGAGTAATCCTGTCAGTGGTATTAAGAGAGTAAGAGAGTATAGCTGGCCAATTTACTCTGTATTCATTAACACTCAGCAGTGTTAAAGCCATGCTGAGACTTCCCATTCTCTCCTAATTAGACCTTTTGAAGAAGTAGTAATAGGTGAATTTGTGTCCAGGGTCTTCATAGAAGATGTGTAGATCTGTCTCAATCATGTCCCCCCCCCGCCCCCGCCCATTGCGATTATTAATTACATCTTTCTATTAGTATTAGAAGATAGTGTCACCCCTTGCTGTCCGGCGCTCGTCATTGCACCAGATGACCCCCGACCCCTGTCACCCGTTTGCCAGGCACACGGTGGGGGACACTAAGGTCCCATTCTGTCTGCAGTCTTGCGTGAAGCCGCTGAAGTACGCCATCGCCGTGCACGACCATGGCACCGAGTACGTGCACCGCTTCATCGGCAAGGAGCCCAGTGGCCTGCGCTTCAACAAGCTCTTCCTGAACGAGGACGGTGAGGGTCGTGGCTCGCCGGGTTCAACACCTGTCACACCCCAAGTCCGTGTTGGGTCCCCGTTGGCATCAAGGGGGTGATCTCATCTCATAATAGATATTGTTTCCTACTGCATACCATACTGTGCAAACATCTTCTTTACAGCTGTTTATTTGGGGGAAAGGTGCATATTTGGTCAGAAGAAAACACATTTTAACATTAGAACACATGGTATGGTAATTTATAGTATTGTAATAAAGACTAACAAGAATTTCATCAGTTCTCCAAAAAAGTTACTGATATCTTATTGGATGGGTAGATTTTGTCGTTTCGATTCCCAGACCTCTCCCCAGGGGCAGCCCAGCTGTTCCGTGTATTTGTTGAATTTAGTACTAGCTCACTTAATTGATGAAGCTAATATGTGAAATAACTCAATGTGATGTACTGACTAAACAAACAAGGAGAGGCAGCGGTCGAGACAAGAAGTACGTGCGTGTATTCACGGTCGCTGCAAATACCACGGTGACATTAGGAGAGATGTAAGAAAGACGGACAGACTGACTGACTGACTGACAGACAATATTGATCCCGAAGAACATGTAGGCATCCAATATCTTACACATATAAAAGACCACAATGCAAAAGAATAATAGTAGGAAGAAGAATAAAGAGCAATATAACTGACAAGAATGAGAAAAGTAACAATGATGAAGGATTATAATTATGATGAAAGGTAAGGTACTAAGAATACTATTCGGTACACAGTGACTATGATGAAGGACTATAATTATGATGAAAGGTAAGGTACTAAGAATACTATTCGATACACAGTGACTATGATGAAGGACTATAATTATGATGAAAGGTAAGGTACTAAGAATACTATTCGGTACACAGTGACTATGATGAAGGACTATAATTATGATGAAAGGTAAGGTACTAAGAATACTATTCGGTACACAGTAACTAATGTAGTGGTACATTATTTCCCAGTGGATGCAGTGGTAGTGCAAGGATTCTATGATTCTAGTGCAAGAAAGATTTCGGCATACTGTGAATGTAATACTGTAATACTAAAGATACTTTAAAACCATAAATACTATGGCACTACAAATTTTAGCTAAATGTACGTTGGGAAATACTGAATAAAGATGTTGGCTGAGGTTGATATAACATTGAACAGAGAAGTTCAGTCAGTTTAATTGCTGGGAGGAGTTGAATAGTTGACTTACGAGCTGGGGGACAGTCTGGTACTAAGAAGAAAAGATCTTCGCCGAGATGACCCAGACAGTCCGGTGCCTTGGCCAAGCCACCTTTAAGGACCCTGGCATGTACGTTGAAGCCTGTATCATGTAACATGATGGAGGTACCAGTTGACGTCACTCATACGTTTTTGCACAAAAGTCACGTTCAGCCGTCAGCTGAGCCTGACAGGCACTTTGAAACGTGAGCCCGTGCATGATACCTGAACCTGAGACCTCACAGCCAGGTGGCACCTACAGAACCACTGAACCAGCAGCCCTTGTAGCATCGCCATAGCAACACATGGTCAGTTAAGCTTGAGGAATGTGCTGGTGCATTCTGGGTAAATGCCTGCATGGAAAAATTTCAGATAGGCATCCTGCTGAGGCAGATGGGGTGGGGACCTGTGGCTGTTGCTGTTCCTGTTTTTCTGGCCCTCATCTTGTAACTGGGGGAATGAGTGTCTACTCATAATCATAATTATATTGCGTAAATTCAGCAGAGCGCCATTTGTTGCCGGTGGCAACACGTGGCTTCGTCTGCACCTCATTTACACACGTGTCGGCTCACCAGATGAGGTCAGCTTCCGCTATCGACTTCATTGGTGCGTGTTTGATGCGTGAAAGTTGGGTCTTCGCATAACACCCCAAACACGGCGTCTTCGCCAGTGAGGACATTCTGAACGTGAAAACGGAGGCAAGAGCTTCATTTTACTGTTTCTGAGCTGACAAGCACAACTTACCCGCTTTGATGGGTTAACTGTGTAGTAGCCATAATCGCTTATGGTGTGGTTTACTTTTGCTCTGTTAAAAAAAAACAAATATCAAATGGAGGTGGGGCGGAGCCAATGCAGAGCACTGAATGTGCTTTAATTTGTTTTAACGCCTGCCTTTGTTTTCACAGATAAACCCCACAATCCCATGGTCAATGCTGGTGCCATTGTGTGCACCTCCCTCATAAAGGTAAATATAGTTTTGATTTTAGTGCCATTTCAGATGATGCCTGTGTGCCTCGGTGGTCAATGTGACGTATGATGCGGGCACTGTGACCCAGCGTTTTGCAGAAGGTCTCATTTGTCCGGGTTGCTCTGTATGTTCACGACTGCTCGTGTATGCCCGACGACTCCCCTTTGTCCCCTCGGGTCCCCTCTGTCACCTGCAGCTTGTGCAGTCGGTGGTTAGTAATAACAGAGGCGTTTGGCAATCGGAAGGGAATTCATTATTCATGGGCCATCTCCTCGGTAACAGACAGAGAGGTGCCCAACGCAATTCTGTCTATTAGGGCCATTAAACCCCTCAGCCGTGTCGCTCCTCTGCCCTGATTTATCCTCTGAAAGGGAGAGATTCCTACTGTTTAAATGAAGATTAACTGGGACCCGTCACGGGCAGCAGATATTGGGTCGCGCTGTTCTGCGTAGCCTCCCGTGCGCTATGGTGCGAGTTTTTCCATTCATGGTTCAGGGTGTCCGTTTTCTCGTTAACCAGACCACTGAGAGACTCACGCCTGTCTCATTATGGGGGACTGCATGCATTTCAAGCCAAACGTATCCCCTGGTTTCACTGTTTGTGATTTATTGTCGGAGAAAAGCTATTTGGAACCCGCCTCTGATGCGTGTGGTGGGGGCCCTCACTGAGGCCTAAACACTGCAGGTACACGTATGTCTCGTTCCCTGGGTTTCCCCGGTAAAACTCCAGTAGAGGTGGTCTCCATCCACCTGTAAGGGAACGCAGCTTTCCCCATTGATGGTGTACCCATGATAGGCTTGGGCATGTTAAAGCAAATCGCTCCACAGTTACACATCTCCTGTGTTTACCTTCCTTTATAAATCTTGATGACTTTGAAGAGGCCCATGGAAACTTCTCTGTCACCATAGAAAGCGAGCTGGTGTGTAAGTCACGGTTCGTGGTTGCGTGACCACAGCATACGGGCCTGGTTATTGCTGCTAGTTTTGTGCTGATCACCGAGGAGCATGTTAGGATTCTGTTAGGAGGGTGCAAGCCACATTGAAGGCATTCTCCCAGAATTCACAAGTAACAGGAAAGAGGGCGTTACATTCACACACATGAGACTGGTCAATAATGTCATATGGTCCTTATACAGTGGTCAGGCAATACACAAACCATGCATTTTACTTATCCTGTCCTCAAGTAATACTCCCCTGTTATACAAGCTTAAAATTCAGGCTTCAGGATGTAAGACTTCAAGTAGTTCAGGTGCTTTGGTGTTGATGCATCAGATTTCAAAGTCTAAAACTTTCTTATACAATGGGTTTGCCTGATGCAGTTAATGGGTAAAAAGAACCTGGCAACCTAATTGTTCTGTATGTGTATGCAGAGTGTATATTGATGCATCTAGAGCCAGTGAATTGCCTAGTACAGGGAGCGGGTGATGCCTTACAGTCGCCCCCTGCTGCTCTCACTTAATTTGAGGTGTCCCGCCCATCCCGACGACTTGTGTCCCGGGAGATGCCCCCCCACTCCCCTTTCTCCATAACCGCTCCCTGTACATCAGGCACTTCTTGTGGACTGGTCTCTCTCATACCGATCGTAGCCGTTCCGTTCTCAGCAGAAAGGTGCTGTGTTATTATCCTGTCATGGATCAGAATGAGTGATCAGTACCCTCACATCGGTCAAATTAGATTATTGGGTGACAGCAGCATTCTGATTTATATCTGTGTGTAAGACCTAGCTATTCACGTTAGCATGCCTTAATATGGTATGCATTTCATTATCACAGAGGTATTGACCAGTGAAAATCACGTGGCTATGAATGACCCTTTGTCATATGACAAGCTTTTTGACCAATCGAAAGCACATGGCTGTGAATGACCCTTTGTCACATGACAAGCTTTTTGGTCAGTTTGCTTGACAGGGTGATTTTGCAGTGTCTTTCTGTCCCCGAACCTGCGTTACCTTTTCATATAACACTGACAATCGAAACACTGTCATGTCTTAACCAGCATTCACTATATAATGACATATAGCCTGTCTGTTTGATTCCCTCTCTCAAATGCCCCTCCCTCCCCCTAGTGAAATGTATCATGTAGAGTAGTGTAGAGCTGTCTGTAAAGGGGGGGTCTCATTGGATGATACCATGGGGAAGCAAAGCATGATGTCTTTCCTGTTTCGCTGTTACTGGGACTGGGAGAGCAATATGGAACTGTGTGATGTTTCTGAAGGCCTTTTTTGTGGTTTATATGTTGTTACATATTTTACAGCATTAGGATCTATGGGATATTTTGACTACCGCAACAGTTCAATGACGTTGGTAATTTTTTCTTTCAATTATTTTTTTCCCATTGAACAGACTTGGGTTCAAACTAATCTATAGCCTCATTTTGATATACTGTTAATATTCCTATCTGTCAGATGTTTTCTGTTTGCCATTAGGATACAGTAAACTGTACAGTAGTAACCTGTTTGGATACTAAACCTGGCTTTACAGTTATGAGAACACAATATGAAGCTGTAGTATACATATTGTTTAATTTTGATTTTTTTTTTCTACTTCTTAAATATTTTTGTTTAAAACATTGATATGTGCAGTTTGTGCAACTATGCCCACAGATTATTCACAGTGTCAGAAATGCATGCATCTATTTATTGCATGTTAAGTGGAAAAAGCATTTCCCCCGGAAGGGGTTCCTGGGTGATGGACACCCCAACACATGTATGGGTTCCCTGACCTCCTGTTAGGGACCTCATCTGCACACGCCATCTCTCAGTGTTCATCTTCAGGCCCGGCAGCAGCTGTCCTGCTGACCATCTGGACCAGAATATCATATAAGACTTCACACTCCAGGACACACACATACCAAGTTCAACAACCCGCAAGCAAGTTTTAAAATACAAAATCACTCTAGAACACACACAAAGTTCTAGAACACAGACTCCCTCTAAAACGAATTATAAGTATTAAAACACAGATTCATTGTAGAACACATACACACAGTGAACACACAAGCTCTAGAACACGGTGAATCAGAATAAACACTAATACACAAGCTGTAGTACACATTCATGCTGGACGCACACTGTATCACACACTGCATCACACTCTGTAGAACACAAACACCCTGTAACTCACACATGTAGGTGACTGAGTTTGTTTACTCCTTCAGGTTGACCTTCAATACATTATTCAAAAAATTATTAATATGAGAATAAGCTTAAGAGTTTTTATCATCTGTCAATGTGATAAAAACATAGTATCATAACAATATAAACATTTTAGGAAAATACCATTTACTGATCTGTTTACTGATGTTTTCACAAGACTGGATTATCTGCATTTTACCAAAAGCTCTGGAAATTAAATTCAGAGTTACCTCCAATATTCTACTTGTACATTTAACCCCACTTACCTGAACCTGTATTCCATACCCAGAGACCGCTTAGAAAATCACAATATTGTAAAGTATTTTTGATAGCTGAATATGTTAATTTTTTATTCTTCAATATACTCATTTTTTTGAGTTTCCAGTTTTATTTTTTAATTAAACGTATGTTTTATAATGAATGTATTGCTTTAGTAGTGATACTGGTACCATAATTGTGTACAGTTTTAAGAGACATCACATCATAGCATACTCTTCAGTACTGCTCTGGCCCCTAACAGCTGTCTGTCATACTTATTTAATGTTTTTTGTCTTTCAGCAAGGAGCAAGTAATGCTGAGAAGTTTGACTATGTGAGTATGTGCTGCATTTCAGCACCTTCCTGTGGTAACAGACCTCAGACTTGGCCGATTGTGCCTTAAGTCCTCACGTGGCGTTGTTTTGCAGGTCATGAACTTTCTACAAAAAATGGCAGGAAATGAGTATGTGGGATTCAGCAACGCCACGTGAGTATCAGAGCACCTCACATCCCAATATGACTTGTTGTCACTGGGTGGCCCCTCTGCCATTAGCTTTCTGTGTTTGTTTTTGCTGGATGAGAGGATTGGCAATATTGACTCATCGTTTGGAATTCTGGCCTTTGTGGTAATGGCATTAATGATTTAACAATGTGGGGAATAAGAAGTGCACCCCGGGAGGTGTGTGCTTGCTGCTGACGTGGTGTCCTCTGTGGCCCAGATTCCAGTCCGAGCGCGAGTCAGGAGACAGGAATTTTGCTATTGGATACTACCTGAAGGAAAAGAAGGTCAGTGCTGGTGCATTGTGGGATTGTGTGTGTGTGTGGGGAGGTGGGGGGGGGGGGGGGTAGTCAGCACTGATATTGCCCCTCACAATCCCTAGGGCCTGCTGTGTTGCTCCTGTAGAATTTTCCTGCAGAAAAACTCAAGAATGTCTACAGGGGGGGGGGCTTCAGTCTTCTGGGGGAAGGGTGGGGGGGATTTTGATTCTTCAGGGCTGAGATGTTCCTCTGGTCTGGCAGAATGTGAAACGGACATGATGCAGCAGTTGGATGACCTTGTTTTCCCTCTGTTTTTCTGCGCAGTGCTTCCCTGAGGGGACTGACATGACTTCTATTCTGGACTTCTACTTCCAGGTGAGTGACAGTACCCCCCCCCCCCCGCCCCGATTGACATTCGCTATCTAAAAGCTTGGGGTTGGGGGGCGGGGGGGGTTCTGGATAAGACACTGTAGGTTTTGGAATAGTAATAGGAACATCACCATGGTTACTGTCATTGTGCCGATTTTAAACCCTGGGCAGCCATGATTCAGTAATATCGTTATTAATTATTGTTATTCCTATTAGTTACTTTACTTATTAGTAGTGATTATTTACAGTAGTTGTTAGTGAGTACGTGAGTCTGCTTTCTGTTGCACTCGTCTTTTCTGAGTTATTTTTCAGCTATGCGTGACTGTGCCTATGTTCCTTGACTATGCCCACAGCTGTGCTCCATCGAGGTGACTTGTGAGAGTGCCAGCGTCATGGCTGCCACTCTGGCCAATGGCGGCTTCTGCCCTATCACAGGCGAGCGCGTGCTCAGTCCAGAGGCCGTGCGCAATACGCTCAGCCTCATGCACTCCTGCGGCATGTACGACTTCTCGGGCCAGTTTGCCTTCCACGTAAGTCCTACCCCTGCTTTGCACCTTCCACGCATCTGCATTGTCAGCCTATACTAAGTAAGCTAAGAAAATTGGTTGTTTCCCTACCTCTGCCCTGCCCCCTATACAATGCCACACCCCCACTTCAGCTGAGAGTAAGCTGGGAGAAAACAGGGAATTTTCCCGTCTCTGTCCCGGCCTTGCATAATCAAAAGCCCCCATGCTACATTCCCCAGTCAGTGCCACCCATATAGGATGCAGTCTAGAGCCAAACATTGGTGAGCCTGAAGCAGAGAGGCCACTTGGCATGGAAAAATCCCAGGCGTCTACAGCCTGTGGACACACGTGGCCTGACATCTCCAACATATGTTTGTTTTATGACACTTTAAAAACACTCCCCCCTCTTTCTGCTCTTTCGTCTGTGTCACACCCCCTCACTCTCTCATCCTCACCCCACCCCCATGGAAAAAATTCAGGCCTTGGCTATATACATTTTTCTTGCCTCCGTCTGTCCCCCAGTGTCTGTCTGTGCCTCTGCTGCGCCATCTGACTGTTCCTGTTTGTCCCTCTCTCCACTGTTCCTCTACCTCTGTCCCTTTGTCTGGCCCTCTCACTTCTGTTTCTCTTCCTCTGCCCCTATTGCCTCTGTCTCTCTCTTCTCAATCCCCCTCATCTCTCTGTCCCTCTCATCTCTGTCCTCTGCCTTGGTCTGTTCCACTTACCTCTGTCTTGTGCCTCTGTCTGTCCCTCTGCCTCTCTCTGTCCCCTTCGCCTCTGTCCCTCTGCTTCTGTCTGTCCCTCCCACCTCTGTCCTTCTGTCTCTGTCCCTCCTCCCCATCTCTGTTCCCCCCCCCACCTCTCTCTTGACCCCAATTCTCTGATGGATGCCCTCTCCGCTGATGCCCGTTCCTCTGTCGCAGGTCGGTCTGCCTGCCAAGTCCGGTGTAGCCGGAGGGATCCTGCTGGTGGTGCCCAACGTCATGGGCGTCATGTGCTGGTCGCCACCCCTGGACAAGCTGGGCAACAGTGTGCGGGGCATCCAGTTCTGCACGGTAGGTTGCCCTCCATGCCTCCCTCTCTCATACCTGGAAGGGCGTACCATCTCTGTGTGCTGTTGCTCCACACCACATCTGTTTCATTTTCCGGGTTAAAAAGCCCAGGACCCGGTGAACATGCTCTCTTTCCAGGCCCCCTTTGCCCCCAGTGCCCCCTTGCCCATCATTAACACACCAGCTGTTGTCCACTGCGTAGTAAACATCCCTCATATTCAGATAAAGCTGACACACGCGGCTCAGAGGCTGTGAGGCCTCCATGTCTCTGGCTGGGTATTTCCCAGCTGGGCAGCAAATTCTCCATGATGACGAGAAGCCGTTGCCCGCATGCCTGTTCCTCCTGCCCTTAATATCGCAAGTCCCTGTGGGACGATATTAGATCGGGGCCTTCGGCTCTTGTGCTGCTGTCTGCCGGGTTCTCCTGAGTCCAATTCTGGCGGGTCATCAGCGAGTTAATCAAGGTTGTCAGGAGCTTGTCTGATAGCGATAAAAAAGGACATTTCTGGAAAAGCATGATACTATTACATACATTTGATACGAGCGCTTTAGACCCACTCACTCCCACTCAAATTCCGGTGTCCCTTATCCTGCAGTGAGCGCGATGGCTGAGATGGGCGGTTGCTATGATACAGAGTCTTCTTCATAACTTCAGTTGTCAAGGTTACCATCATCTAATAAAAAAGAATTAAGTAAGAACATCTGCTCGCAGAAACAAGGCCAGGAGAAGAAACCATTTAAAAATGTGTCAGTGTTGGTAAATATTACATAGCTACCGCATTCAGTCACACACTTAACATTTTTAATGGGGGACAGAATCCAACTGGGCAGCTGAAGGCTCTGAATGCATCGAACATATTTACGCTTAATGATGGACAAAATGACACTTCATGAACCATTGGCTGTATTTTTTGACCCCACTAAATGACCCCACCAGTCCTGGATATAACATTAAACTGCATCCGGCCCTGCAAGCGGTCCTCCAAATTACAGGGAAAAATTTTGGGGGTTGGTGGCAGGATTAGCACTCCAGCCACCGTAAAACATCTCACGACAGCTCGGTCCAAAAAGGCACGATACCCTTCTGCTCTCCGTGGGAGTAGCTCTGCTGCAGCCTACCATAGCAAGGCTGCACGCACCATGAAGGGGATAGGGGAAAGCCTTCAGGGTCCTCATCCCTGGAAGAGTCGAAACCGTCGGAGAATCAATAGGGTCAGGCCGGTTGGGGATCAGAGCTGGTGTGATGCTGAGGCGTCACCCCCTGCATGGCGGCGCTTGGGTCCCAGCTTGAGGCGGCCCATCCAAGTAGGCACGTGGAACGTCTTGTCTCTCTGGCAAGATGACCATCTTCCCCTGCTGTCGGGGGAGCTTCGTAAACTCCGCATTTCAGTGGCGGTGCTCTCGGAGGTACGCAGACCAGGGAGTGACCAGATCTCTGTAGGTGGGTACACCTACTTTTGGTTTGGTCGCTCTGATGGCTGCCATACTCAGGGAGTAGCTGCTGCTGTGGCGGATCGGTTCCTCCCGATGGTGGCTGATGTCACCCTTTTCAACGAGTGTATTATGAGACTCAGGCTAAGGCACTCCCTGGGTGTCTTGTCTGTTGTCTCAGTGTATGCTCCAACCGCGGTGAGTGATGTCTCGTTGAGGGAGACATTTTACTCGCATCTTTGCTTGGTGGTTGATGGGTGCCCACAAGGTGACACTCCTCTGGTCATGGGTGACTTCAGTGCGACCATTGGCACTGACAAGGCTGGCTATGCGGATTGTGTCGTCCCCACGTGTCTGGCGACCGGGGTGAAAGTGGCTCCATGCTCCTTGACTTTGCGAAATGTCAGGGGCTGCATGTCGCTAGATCCTGGTTCCAACGCCCTGAGCCGCATCGTTGGACTTGGTATTCCAATACTGGTGGTGCAGTGAAGGAGATCGATCACATCCTCGTGGGCAGATGCTGGAGGCTCCTGCAGAACTGCAGGATCTACAGAAGTGCCCAGTTTGTGAATTCTGACCATAGACTT
>JAAGVU020000035.1:6525306-6536787 GCA_011763525.2 Mormyrus iriodes
CCAAGTCTTTAGAGTCCTGGTGCTCCCTGTCTTGCTATATGGCTGTGAGACATGGACGCTATCCAGTATGCTAAGACAAAGACTGGACTCCTTCGGTACATTGTCTCTTCGGAAAATCCTCGGGTACCGCTGGTTTGACTTTTGTGTCGAACGAGCGGTTGCTAGGGGAGTCCCGAATGAGGCACATTGCCTGCATTGTGAGGGAGCGTCAGTTACGACACTACGGCTATGTGGTGCGTTTCCCTGAGGGTGATCCAGCTCGCAGGATCCTCATTGCTGAGGACCGAAGTGGCTGGTCCAGGCCAAGGGGACACCCACGTAACAGCTGTCTGCGGCAGATAGATGGCCATCTCCGGAGGGTGGGACAGGACCATGTGTCTGCCTGGGGGGTTGCCAGCTGGGATCCCGAGGCGTTTCATCATGTGGTGGGTGCAGCAACGCGCTGCATCAGCGCATGCTCCCCGACCTGACCTGACCTGACCTGACCACTAGATGGTGTTTGTTTGCTTTGAGTCATGCTTCGTGCTTTTTTTGAACAGAGAACACCATCTAGTGGGGTCAAAAAATGCAGTAAATGCTTCATAAAGTGTATTTTTGCTCATCTCTATTTGTATTTTAAATAAAACCGAATTAACTCTTGACTGCCATTGTTTTAGAACATCACCAGGTAATTGAAGTTGTTCAGTTTACTTCCAAACTTCTCCTATGTTTAACTAAACTCATTTATTCCGGATTGCAATGTCGTAGAGGATTTGCCTTTGGCTGCTAAAGCAATATCTGGGCACACAATATGTACCCTGCTTGGGCAGGGTGGCTACTGACTAGTACAGTGTCAGCCTGGTTGGAAAGTTCAGTGCACGGACTCAGTATAGCTGAGTGATTCAACCCAGATTCTTAGCATGTCTAGGAGGTTAGCTCAGTGGCTCAGCATATGTGATCTGTCGAGTTAGGGACCGTAGTTTATGTGATCTACTCAACTCAGTGGCTGCACAGGAGTTTATAACTGTATGATATAAGGTAGCCGCTTACCTCCAGTTCAGCTGAACCAAGCGAATAGTGAGAAAGCCAGAGTCATTAGGTGGTAATGCACAGTGCCTTTACCCCACACGCTAGTGTGCACTGATCCCTGGCCAGATATTGTGGTAACACCACTCCCCTGGAGTTACTAAAATTAGCAACTGCAGACAGCCAAGGAATAATCAAAATTCATTTTATTTATGATTGGAAGTCAGTGGTGTGTCATAAAGTGTCTCATTTGCTAATAGTAGCTAAAAAAGGTCAGAAAACGGTGGTGAAAACCCATTGCTTTAATAGATAAAGAAGCCAAAATTCCGAAGCTCAGGATTCAGGACAGTGGCTCCGGTGTCGCAAGTGCTGCGAGAGCTTACGCTCTGTTAAAAATAAATAAATAACAGCAGTTTTGGAGTCCGTTTTCTTGCTGTTAATGGACAACACAGCGTTGAAAATTTGATGCATTGGTGGTATGGGCCCGTGACGAGGAGCATTTGGTTTAAAAAAAATAAAATAAAAATTTCAGTCAGATGATTTTTTTTTTTGCTTTAATCCATGTTTTACTACACATGATATACACCAATTCTAACCAACCTAACCTGTCTCTAGTCTAAGTGGCCACTGGGCAGAGGGTCAGGGAGACAGGGGGAGAGGGCAGGATGGGGTTATGAGGAGTCCAGGGTCACAGAGTCCAGTGGGGCCAACTGTCTGACAGTGGTATGTGGATCAGAAGGTCCGGAAACTGATCGGAAGGTCGCTGCTTAAAACCCCGTAAAGGCCCTTAACCCCCAGTTGCTCGAGGGACTGTCTGACCCTGCATTCTCAAATATGTATATTGACTTGGATGAAAGTGTCTGCATAGTAAATGTCATGTAAAATAGAAGCTTATATGGCTTGCGAATTCTAGCATTTTCTATGTTAAGCTTGATGTAAGTCTTCTGACCCTGCCTGCTGTGTCCCAGGGGATGTCTCATTTCGGTCGGTGTCGCCCCACAGGATCTTGTGTCCCTCTTCAACTTCCACAACTATGACAACCTGCGGCACTTCGCCAAGAAGCTGGATCCTCGCCGGGAGGGTGGTGACCAGCGGGTAAGTGGCCCCTCCCCCTAAACTCACCAAACACACCCACACCCCCTCAGAGCTGGGGCCGTGGCCAAGTTGTCCTCGAACCATCTGTCCATCTGTAGTAATGTGAACAGGATGGTTCTGTGAGACAGGTCATAGGTGGTATGTTCCCCAGTCTTACTTGCAGTGTAACTCTGTTAAACTGTACTGCCCAGGACAACATGTAAGAGGGGCCCTTTAGCTCTGTCTTGGGGATGTTTAATAAGTCACAAGAGCCTCATCGTGTCATTACCAGTGTCCTTATCTGCTGGATTTGATTGAAACATCCACGGGGTCAAGGAAATATCACAAATTTTTCATCGCTATGTATAGCTTGTTCGGGATACGTAGGGTTGGGTAGCTTAACGCCACACTTGCGATTCAAAGCCCACAGAGACAACCTCTTCAAGGCTTTATTCTTTCTGACGTGCATGTGAAGGCCCAGCCACGTGATGCGATGTTGGCACAGGTCCGATGACATAGCAGCACGTCAGAAAGGTCGCCGGAGGGATTGAGGTTGTACCTTGCAATGGGCCGGACCAGTGCTCTTGACACTGACACCCCCCCCCCCACCACTTTATCAGCGAGACACACAAACGGAGCCAGTTTCCGCGAGAAAAAAAGCACTAACGTGTCATCCGTATTACCCGAAACAGCAGCACACCTTCGGACCAATGGATTACGAAAGCCTTCAGCAGGAGCTAGCGCTCAAAGATACTCTGTGGAAAAAGGTGTCTCCCCAGGAGTGTGATGAGGACAGCTCCACTACCGTAGTCTATAGGATGGAGGGCGCGGTGGACCGCAGCTAAGTGGGGGAGGGGCTGGGCAGGGGCCAAGAAGAGAGTACCCCCACCATGCACCTTCCGCCTGCTAACGCTCATTACTGACGCAGCTGTTAACTACCACGGAGTGTACCTGACTGTATGCCCTATTCTGTAACCCCCTGTGCTCCTCTATTGCTGTATTATTTAATTTTATTTTTTATTTGTGTTATTCCATGTAAATGTTGTCTCATCAGAAAGTGTGATGTTATCTTCAAACGATCAAAGCTCAGTGGTGGAGGGGAATCTAATGGAACCAAAGCCAGGTGGGGTGGGGGGGAGGTGAATTGGAGGTGCTCTTGCAGACTCCTTATGAAATAACATTGGTCTTGCCCTCATCTGCATCTATGTGCTGGGGTGAGCGGTGCACCGTGTGCCAGGTTCTGGTGTGTTGTTGGGCTCTCAGTTCCCTCTATGACTGTTAAGCTAATCGGTCACCTCAAGTCTATGCAAGTTGGAACTCACCCTGTCAATAACCGCTTTGATTAATACTGTTAATCACCTGAAATTATTTATTAGATGTGCCATTGTGACCCTATGCATTCACATATTCATGTATTCATAACTGAAATTTGATGATGACTACAATGACGATGAAGAACATGATAGCTGCCAATGCTAACGAAGTTAACGTAGACCAGACGAGGTGTTGTCCTTAAACTCATGAAAACAGGAAGAGCGTTTTGGGCGGCCCATTTCAAACCACACTCGGATACCATGCCTGTTTTCTAGCGAGCGAGCGGGTCAGAGGAACCTGAAAAGGCTCAACAGCATAGCAGAGCCCACATGGGGATTGATGACCCCTGTAAGACCTTATTTTGTGTATGCTGCTGTCATAGGAGAATTTCTGCTACAAAAAGCAGTGTCTTGTTAGAGGCCTTAATGTGTCCAGGACCATGCAGAAATTGTATCGTAACAGCACACCATGCTGGAAACTTCCACTAATAAATGTCAGCTTTAATAACTGTTTAATAGCATGTACTTTGTGTTTATGTGCTAATTCTTTCATTTTTGTCTCTGTTTGCAATTCTGCATACTTGCAGAAGCCTGAATTTGTATTTGAAAAAAGGTTTAATTTATGGTCTGTGACAGTGGCTTCTTTACTGAATGGTTTCATTTTGAGGTGCAGTGCATTCACAAACCTTGCATTAGGTTCAGGCTAATATACACCATAGCTTTAAGCCGCTATAAGAAACAGTACCTTTCAGTTTATACTGGTTTGGCACCTCCCTTGATCTGGGGGCTTTGTAGTAGATTATGTCAAACCTTCATTCTCATTCCTGAGCCCCTGTAAACTTAAGTATCACCTTATATGGTCTCCGCAGATTTTACTTAGATCTGTAGGTTCACAATACAGCATTGCAGCATAGTGCTGCTAATCTAAGTCCTGTCCTGTTCATTCCTTTATGAGCAGAAAGCTACTCCATACTTGAACTTGAAGGGATCTGTAGCCTTTCAGTGTCCTAAAATGTGAGAAATGGTTTTTGAATGCATTACTGGTGTTGATGTGGAACAACTGGACACTTGTTGTGTATGTAATGTATATGAGAAAACCTTCAACACATACTGCTCCTGTATGACAACACTGCTTGTCTTTTGTCTTGGTTTATTCATCCTTCTTGCATCCATTTCTTTTGTACCATCTAATAAATTAGTTTTAAATCCCATCCCCTTGTTTATTTTTGTTTTGTTGTACAGAGCATCTGTGGCTGGAATAAAACAGGTGTCCTTTAAGAAATCGCTTAATTGGCATGTGCTCATTTTCAAAATTTTAAACATCCTCAATGGATATAAAGGGCTCCTGTTTCATTCCTCTCGTGGAAGGTATTAATGCTTTTTCTGAGGAAAATGTAAAAGGTTTCATTGATTATAGACTGAAATTGAAATTTTCAGCTGGATCAGTCAGTATGAAAGTTTTGCTAAAGATACTGCAGATTGGTGATGGCTTGATTGCTGTCACGTGTAGGTATGAGCCAGCTCTGCCGTGTAGCCTCCTGTCAAGCCCAGAGGCGTGTGTGTGGCTGTACACACACACGGACAGGCATGGCTGCTCTTTCCGGTCAGAGGAACGTCGCTGCTTTTCTTCAAACCTGCAGCGCTGCCCTGAGTGACGTTTCTGGCTCTGCTTTTCCAAGTTACTATGGATAGATTTGGGTGCACCTCCTGAGGTTTTGTTGCATTCCCCGTTTGGTGTCACGCAGTCTGATGGAAGTGCTTGCCGCAGTGGTGAAATCGAGTGCGCCTCGGCTGGCGCCCTGTGTCTGAAGTGGCGGCCCGCTTGCTCGGTGTTATGCTGTTTGCTGCACACCCTCCGCGTGCTTCCTCACGCCTCTGTTCTCTAACTCGTGTGAGACTCGGTCCTGAAACTAAACTTGTGGGAGTTTTACTTAAACAAAAACGTCCTTTCCTTTTTCCTATTTTATTCCTATTCTGTCAAACATCATGTAAAGCGTTTTGGGGCGACTCTGTTGTGAAAGGCGCTATATAAAAATAAATTGAATTGAATTGAATAAATTGAGTTCTGAGGGCAGAAGGAAAAATGATTGGTTCAGAGGGAACCAATCAGATTGTAGAGAAGATAGGTCCAAGCAACTAGAGGAGGCGGGACCAAGACATCTGATTGGTTAGTCTCACCTCCTCTACATACTTGGATCCACCTCCTCTACAATCCGATTGGTTATTTCTCTGAACCAATCATTTTTCCTTCTACCCTCATAACATTTTTGTGTAAGTAGAACTCCCATGAGCTGAGACTGACTGCTTGCCTGCCTGCCCCCCAGTAGCCTTGCTCATTCTGCAGTGATCTGGAAGGGTCACGATAACTAGGTCTTGAGTTTTTGTGTTAATATTACATGCTTTTTACACTGCTGATTGTGACCTGGCTCACGTGATCAGTGCGTGCACGACGTTACTGTGACACGGGGGACGGGGGGGGTGCTGCTGGTTTGTAATGCGTGTGTTTCCTGCTAGCAGCTGAGCCCGGCGCGCTCATACCCTAGTGGCTTCCTTCCTGTTAGCTGACGTGTCTCCATGTGCATGCCACGTGTGTCCTTCCTCTGTGCTGCTCCAAATTCCTGCTTCATAGCTGCACTGGTGCGTGTGCTTCTGAGCGTGTGTGTGTGTGGTGGTGGTGGTGGTGGGGGGGGTTGCATAAGAATTACGGCCATGCTGTAAAAAATATAGATGATGGCCAAAAACTAGATGTATGTGGCACTTTGCATTGACGATGAAATTTTGATTCCAAATGCCACCTAGTGGCCATCGGTGTCACATCACTCAGCCAGGCCAAAGGCAGTAGGAAAACGTGATTCTCTGTCCATTGACTTTTTTTAAGTGCATGGGAAGTAAATGTCTGCTAAGGCATAAATCCTCTATAAGAAAAAAGCACTGAGGACAGAATCTAGCTAACAATTAGCCTGCTTTCTCAGTGTGTTGCCGATGCCATAGAATTGTCTATAGCCTTAATTTAACTGTGAACATAAATCTCAGTCCTATAATAGCAGTTGAGCTGGGACTAAGAGACGTGTAACTGATGATAACTTGACATTCCTTCCGTGTAGCGATACAGCAACAGCCACACGCTGTTTGTGTCGATCGATCCGACAAATTTAATTTAGCCCATTTTTACGAGCAGGGTCACCACAAAACGCCATGGCCGATCTAGGTTAGGCCTCTGTGCAGCTTATTGTTGGGTTTGATTGAAAATTCATGAAGGCTTTAAGCGATAGTTGTGGGTCCCATCTATTATTTATGATTTTCCCAAAATTATTGCTACTGCCTTAACCTGTGTCTTTTAAAGACATTTCATTGCCTCCACAGGTGATTTAAGGATGAAGTATATTGTTTTTTTTTCCATTTCACTCTATTTACAGCCTTTAGCTGCCTAATAACTGTGCCTTCATCTTGGCGATGTTCTTTCTAGGTCTTTTTCCAGGGAAGCCACCGAGCCGCTTACCCATGAGCTCATGAGACGTCGTGAGATGATGCCACACCCCTCGGTTCACGAGCGCTGGGTGAACAGGAGTCTCCCCCTGACTGGGAGTGTGCTGGATTTAGGCCATCACCAGGCCCCCCCAGCCCCTAATATCACACTTTGACAAACTGCTCTTCTGTCTCTCCCTGCAGGTGAAGTCAGTCATCAACCTCCTGTTTGCGGCCTACACTGGGGACGTGTCCGCGCTGAGGAGGTATGCCTGCCGCCATTTCTGCCCAAATGCCACGCCACATCTAGTGTAGACGCTGCCTCTTTCCATCTGAACCCTGGTCACAGAAGAGTTTGGAAATGTTGAAGGAAGTGGTGTATGGGTAAAGCAAAAGAGGCCTTCCATCTAAAGAGGCCTTCATTCAACTGTCATCTTTGTGAGTGTGGTGCTTGTCATGTTCCTCTTGGCAGGTTTGCGCTGTCCTCCATGGACATGGAGCAGAGGGACTATGACTCCAGGACAGCCCTGCACGTGGCTGCTGCCGAAGGTAGAGAAATGACTGCTGCCATTTTGCAGCACAAATGATTGGTTGAATGGTTGATTGGTTTGATGGATGGTTGATTTATTGATTGGTTGGTTGGCGTCGGCTAGCTCACTGAAAAGTTGACGGTTGGTTGGTTGATTATTTGGTGTTGACTGATTGGTTGGATGGTTGTGTGGTTGATTGGCTACTTTAGGGAATCTTTTAATTTTACCTAACTCTACACTTGTCTGTAACCTGAGCATCACTTTTTTCCCAGGACACTCGGAGGTGGTGCGTTTCCTGCTGGAGGCCTGCAAGGTGAACCCAGAGCCCAAGGACAGGTAGATCAAAGCAACTGCCTGTTTCTCAATATTTAGCCATCAAACCCAAAGTAGCATATTTAGGCTTATTCCCATGCCAGCCCATGCAAAGCCATAGCCCAGGTTTGAGAGTCTTCATGTGCACAGCTGAGTGCTGTTCCAATTCCCACTGTTTTCACATCTAGGTGGGGCAATACTCCTATGGATGAGGCGGTGCATTTCGGACACCACGACGTTGTCACTATCCTCCAAGACTACCAGAACAAATACAGCCCCCAGGAGGGCACTACTGACAAGGAAAGTGCCCAGAAAAACCTGGATGGTATGCTGTAGAGCTGCAGGCCCGGGTGTGCTGCCACAGTGCCCCATTTCCGACAATATTAAGACAGTGTGGCTTTCTTTCTTGGGGATGTGTCTTCATTGGGAGTACTGTTTGATTGTGGTAGTGCACTTGTTTATACCCCAAAAAGGTGTTTTATGCCTCTCCTTTCCTCCCTCACCCTACTCTCCTCTTCCCTGGTGTTTTGTTCTCCCATTGCACTTGACTCTCTTTACACTGAGATCTTCAGTGTGCTAATCCTCCTTCTCGGACGAACCGTACTGGTGTGCGGGCCCCGTTTTCCTTTGTATGTATTGATGTACAAAAATATTTACGGATGTAGATGCGTATATAAGCATACATTGTATTTGTAAACCACTTCATTGTTCCTAACAATAACCAGTCCTGTAGCACTGTTGTGATATACCATCATGCTTAGCACTTTTAATTTTCTATGGATCAGTTTAAAATAGGATGTTTGTGAGTCCATGTCTGACAACTGCACTTTTGTTTATCCTCATTATTTATTTTTGTTTTTGTAGATCTGTGTTAAGTGCATAAGACATTAATCGCTTAGCTAATTTTATTTAGTGTCTTACTTTTTGTATTTGTCCCTGTTCTTATATTATCTTACCTTAAAAATCGCTGTTGCAGTCTTTAATTCTCAAACACTTGGTGAGTTATTTCCTCTGCGGTTCTGACGGAGGAGTCGACAATGTGGCACGCCAGCCCAAATGGCAGTTTTGTGTTTGGGCACCCCTCAATGGCCAGTCAGCGCACATACGGACCTGAGAAAACAGCGAGCAAGTCGACTCCAACGTAGAACCAAGCAGCCTGGAGCTGACAACCATCAACAGATATTCTCAATGAGCTCAAGCTAAGATGATCTTAAGATGACAGGAGCGCCCCCCCGAAGGTGGTTAGTTATACTGCACTAGGGGAAAAGGCCTTGCTAAAAGTATGTCACTGTTTAGCGCTAATTGATACGTGTATATGTGTACAGTTGTAGTCTTCGAGTGAGTGAGAGGGAGTTTTGTTGAGTTTATATGCCCACGAGCAAACAAGGAACGTGGCCACTCTACCTCCAGGCAGTAGGCATTTTGTGGAGATTGTCCACTCGTAGTGTCGCAAACGCTCAGGTCCCGAGCTTTCGGGGATCGTTCTGCACTGCAGTCACAGCGTCCGTATCGCACGTGCGCTGACGTGGTTTTTTTCCCCGTGGAATCATGCCGCTTCCCAGTACTGTCGTGTACGCTACACTTTAGACAGGCCTGTATTTCATATAGGCTTTGCGTTCGCTCATAGCACCTGTGGTCCTGGTGTTAACCTTCCATAGCGTTTTGTTCAGATCAGTCAAAATCTAGAACTTTCTCAATGTTATAGTGATGTTCTCAGATTGTTTTTATCTAGCCGGTATTTTCCAGTTCACGCAGGCATATCTTTGCCACAGTGTGTTGTGACGGACAAGTATGGCAATATGTTTATTTCAGTGTGTCTTAAATAAAGAAACGGCATTAAACAAAATGACCACAAGTGCTGATCATTTTAATAGTCTGAAATGGAGATTAAAGTTGAATGTCTTCGGTTTTCCCACGTATAATCTGATTATTGCACCACACTGACATTGACATACGTTAGTGTATTGTACATCATTTTTACCAGAACTGCTCCTTTACATTTCTTTATACAAGAAAAATCCAGATACATACCATTACACAACATTGCTACAATAATACTAACAATAGGTAACAAATGAAAGAGACAATTTCATGAAGAGATCTACTGTGAATTCTTCACAATAGACTGTCTTCCTGGGCTCTCTTTGGTCTGGAAAGGGAACACATCTGCAAGCACAGCATAAAAAGACTCATTACACTTGTAAAATGCAGTCGACCAGTTTCTGCCATATGTTATGGGTAAATGGTGCTCAGTTACGATCCACGCAAAACCATCTGAAGCAACCGTCCACATGTGTAGCGTTTATAAGTTAAGTGTTCACCAAAAGGGTAAAGACTAAGAGGCAGGAGAAGCTGCAGCATGGAGAGAGACGAGTCAAGAGAACGTACCACAGTGTCGATCTCAGCAGGGATCATCCGTGAGAGGGCACCATAGTCCTCAGCAGATAAGGGCATTATGTTTTCGTAAAGTTTTGAGGGTGGACTGGAAAAAAAAAAACAAATGTGAGAAAGACAATATATAAAGCAAGAGGGGATGTTGGTGGTGAAAGAACGGCGGGAATGGAGATAAGTCGTAATCCATGTAGCAGCTGCAAATAAACTGCAGCAATTGGTCACATGGTATAGACAGTCATCCAACTTATCAACTCTAAGCTTATTTGACTTACGAGTAGCCCAAAAACCATCAATCAACCCATAAAAAACCCACAAGGACCTGGAACAGCCAAAGTTCGAGGTCTGAGCATGATTGATCTTAATTTAATTGAAGATTAGCTCTGTGTAAAGAGATGAGTGACCAAAGTGGAAGCAACAAGGGGGAAGTACTCACACTTCTGACACGGAGATCAGCTCCGTCTTTATGTAGCCTCCGTCACTGGGGGGCTCCACATCCATGGGCTCTG
Source organism: Mormyrus iriodes (assembly GCA_011763525.2). Taxonomy (NCBI): domain Eukaryota; kingdom Metazoa; phylum Chordata; class Actinopteri; order Osteoglossiformes; family Mormyridae; genus Mormyrus; species Mormyrus iriodes. Next base: position 6,535,906 of record JAAGVU020000035.1, read on the forward strand.
ATGCTACAGAACGGAGGTTAGCGGTGAGATTATTTTAAGGCTCCAGCAGTTACCAGATGCATAAAGCAAATTTCTTTAGGTAACTGTCAAATCCCACCAAAAATACATTTGCTGGGAAATGTATGAATATTCCGCAAACTGCAAACCAGGAAATGAAAAACGAAAGGACCGTTTCGTTACAGGGAAAAAAGGTTACGCGTACTGACAGTAAGAAAAAAAAAAATGCAAATGTCAGTGAAATTTCCATTTGAAGATTGCTGACACATAAACATCACAGCTAACAAAACAAGCCCCATACCTACATTTTCCTCATTAGAAATGTAAAAAAATTATAATAAATGTTATAGTAGTAAGGGGTGAATGGGTGAGCATTGTAAATCGAACACTGGGTGAGTATTTTCTGTTCAAACAGGTGTTCTCTGGGGTCAACTTACGCTCAGTGGGCCTGCTGTAATACTTTCCAAAGGCGTTGTCCTTGATGATGTTGGGGTAGAGGAAGCGAAGGGGATTCTCTGGAATATTCTCAGCTGCCATGACCTTGTAGTTGCGAATAATGTCGGGGAAGGAGACCGCTGTCAGCTCCTTCTTGGTGTAGGGCTCCACCGCGTGGAACTGAACTTCATCTACACACACGTACACACACAGAAAAACAAAAGCACAGTGCTGAGAAGCCCCCGATCATCTCAGTTACTCAGGAGTCCAAACGTTGGTGAAATTATCATCAATTCCTAAATCTTAGTAAAGTATTAAACAACGGTCATATTAAATTCAAACTTCCCACCATAATGGTGTTTCATCCATCCATCCATCCATCCATCTTCTATAACCACTTATTCCATATGGGTCGCGGGGGGTCCGGAGCCTATCCCGGAAACTGCGGGC
>JAAGVU020000035.1:6570916-6649768 GCA_011763525.2 Mormyrus iriodes
AATTATATAATCGTAGCATCACCTCCCTTGACTTAAACTCCACACACCTAGAGATGTAACCCAACATCCTATTGGCCGTTTTTATTGCTTCCCCACACTGGCGAGAGTGGGACATGGAAGCATCTACATACACACCGAGCTCTCTCTCGTAATCAGCTACCTTGACAGGCGGAGACAGTGGAGGATTGTGGAAAAATTAGGGAGAAAGTTGTACTTACAGTCATGAACATTCATCCTCTGCATTGTCATAAAGATTTAAAGCTACTAATTGATCTGCCACTGACCTCAATTTAAGTTTAAGAATCCCCTTTAAGATAATGGACTAAATTATAAGCATAATCATGCACTGCAGATCAAATTCAGAAGGTTAGACAGTGACTCTAAACCTCATGCAACATCCATGTCTATACAAACAAGTGTATAGTGTGATTACACCAAAATGTAATTCTCAAGTCAATCAATCACACAATGCATGCAAGTACACAAAACATGAAAGCACCAGCAGCAACTTTGCCACAAGACATCCTGTGATGCTGTGTCATCCCCATAATTGTGCATTATTATTTATATTCACCTGCTAAGATTTCATTGAAATGCTGGTGATTAGTCAATCATTTACTGCATTGATCGATCCTTCTTCTCTGTGAACATCTGCCTTTGATAAGCTATGGGGCAACATTTCTGATAAGACCAGGCTTTTAGGCCTCTGACATAAGGACAAAGGCTGTCCTACATTTGGGAAACAATGAATGTGGACAAAAGTATTGGGACACCTGTCAATTTCACCTACAGGAACCTTTATGACATCCTATTCTAAACCCATAGGCATCAATATAGGGTTGGTCCCCCCGTTGCAGTTATAACAGCTGCCACTCTTACACAAGATTGGAGTGTCTGTAGGAATTTTTGCCCATTCATCCAGAAAAGCATTTGCGAGGCCAGACACTGATGTTGGACGTGAAGACCTGGCTCACAATCTCCGTTCTAGTTCATCCTAAAGGTGTTCGATGAGGTTGAGGTCAGGGCTCTGTGTGGGCCAGTCAAGTTCCTCCACACCAAAATCAGCCAACCATATCTTTATAGATGTTGCTTTGAGCACTGGGGCACAGTCATGCTGGAACAGAAAAGGTCATTCCCCAAACTGTTCCCAGTTGGAAGCATAGAATTGCCCAAAATGTCTTGACATGCTGAAGCATTAAGAGTTCCCTTCACTGGAACTAAGAGGCCAAGCCAAGTCCCCCAAGGTAACGTTCTCCTGGCATCCACCGAACCCCTACACAGAACCCGTTTCCACTGTCCCAGAGTCCAGTGGCGGTCCAAGTGTCGACCACTCCATCCGACACTTGGCATTGTGTTTGGTGATGTGAGGCTTGCATGCAGCTGCTCGGCCATGGAAGCTCACTCCATGAAGCTCCCAGTGCACAGTTTTTGTGATGGGGTTAATGCCAGAGGAAGTTTGGAACTCTGCAGTTACTGAGTTAACAGAGCGTTGGTGACTTTCACGCACTATGTGTCTTAGCACTCAACGACCCAGCTCTTTTACTTTACGTGGTCTGCCATTTCGTGGTTGAGTTTGTTATTCCTAACGCTTCCACTTTGCAATAATACCGCTTACAGTTGACTGTGGGATATCTAGCAGGGAAGAAACTTCACAAACTGACTTATGGCAAAGGTGGCATCCTATGACAGTACCATGCTTTAATTTACTGAGCTCTTCAGAATGACCCATTCTTTCACAAATGTTTGTAAGCCTGGCTGCATGTCTAGTTCATTGATTTTGTACACCTGTGACAATGGGTCTAAAAAACACCTGAATTCAGTGATTAAGAGGTGTGTCCCAATACTTTTGTCCATGTAGTGTAGGTGTCTGAGCCACACAATCAATCACATCCACAAACCTAGGGTTACCATATCTGGTGAGACAAAAAAGAGGATATGTCCAGGGATCAGAATATTACTTTTTCACATTCACCAACCAATCAGGTAGCAGTTCTCTCATGAATATTACTTTTCCCTAACCACCCTGCAAAACAAAAATTGGCATACAGGGAAACCTTAATGTATGTAAAATGAGAGTTAACTGTAAGGTTACCAATCTACACACAATTGACAATTTAAACGTATACAAGTCTATTTCAACAAAAGTTACAAAATGCTAAGCTAAAGTTAGTTTAATCTTCAAGCAAACTCAAAACAACAAAAATAAAAGTGCAAATGGTTTCCGGAAGTTGACATCACTCATGAGCAGTGCGAGACGTAGGGATGTGCATATCGCTTAATTTTTAAAGTACACAAGTGTACGAGTCTTGCAAACACTGTGCAATGATACTGAGTGGCTGCTGTATATTGAAAATTGGTGCCTTTCCCTTCACTTGCTACTCCACTGTAATTAGCAGAACAGGGTCATATGGGTTGCAGCTGTATATTGTAGGAAATCTATCCACTGATCAGGGGAAGGAGGAGACAGCTAGAGGGTACAGAGCCCTGAGCAAACCCACCTGCATCTGCTGCAGGGTCCGCCTGAGGTTGTGACTCTGTAAGAAATCCTGCTCACGAGAGCACAGCTGCTCCACCTGGGCCAGAAGGAAGCTGAGTAGGGTGGATGCTACAGATTCCTGCGTTAAGGCTACGTCCCTGTGGTAAGCAGAACAGTGCAGAGAAGAGACATATCTCAGACGGGGTTAATCCCCAAGTTAAGAACACTGCTAGGGGCCCCCTACCACAAATGTGCCACCATAAAAGTAACTTTGGATTAAAAATCTAGGCGCTTTAATACTTTTTCCACAACCAGAATTACTATCAACTTCATTAACCATGTACAGCCCAAGTACCAAGAATTTGTATTGGTGTAACTGGTCCGGTTAAAATAAAAAAAAGTAAATTGCAAATATAGCATAAAATAGTAAACACTGGTAAACCGAATGAGACGTGGATAAGGTGCAATGGGACAAACTACACAGGCAGGTATAGTCAGAAAATATAGTACAGGTTCACATTAACCGTCGGCATGAGGGATGAGAAGAAATATTACACCTAGAGACAGCTCTACGAAAATAAAAAATGGTCATTTTACAAAATGCCTGGATGGGATTCCACTTTAGTGTTTTGCTTGAATCAGATGATAATGATGATTATTCTGTCAATAGGCAAAACATCTCTGCATGGCCCTAAAACAGGCTATAAATCCGCGGGGCAAAGGGTGTTGGCTGATTTGACGGTACACAACGCTTGAGGAACCTGACTTGGAAAACTCTTACGCTTAAATTTTGTAACGACAAATTTCAGAAAAACACAATCACGATTACGTCTTTGCCTGTTTAAATCATTTTAAGTAATTAACAAAAGTACAACCAGGTTTCAAACTTGGAAGAGGGCTTTGATTGTTTTGTTATATAACTAAGTTTTTATGTAATATTTCTAAGAAGAATAGTTCTATCCATTATCATTATATAGATATGAACCCATACGTACCAGTCTTGTTCCTCAATCCAGGCGGCCAGTGCCTGGCGAATCTCCATAGAAAGGCTGTCACTGTACAAGCTGCTAACCTGCTCTCTCCAGCTTCCTTGTAGCTGCTGGACTTGCTGCCACTGACTCATTCTGTCCGCGTTTATGAAGGAAAATAAACAAATTAGACAAATTGATAGGATCGGAAACGGAAATTTAATATATATCGTTTCCCATGTTATTCAGTAAATTCGTTTTCATGATTTTGGATTTTAACATTTTAAATAATTCCAAATACAGATGTACTATAGTCGATTCTAGACCCTGTTTGGGCGGTGGGGGGGGGGGGCGTTCCATATTTCTTCAGATTGAAAGTGGCAAGCCTACCGGGTCAAATCCTAGAATCCCCCCTGCAATGTGCAATGTTATCGACAAAACAGTAATATCATAATCCGAATAACGAAAGTGTAATATGTTGAAAACGAAACTTTCCGGACTAAGTTTCTGGGTCTGACATAAGATTAAAGGACATATAAGTGTAATTCCATTTTAAACATATGCCCAATACCTAGAACAATACATAAAAACATCACTGATTTGATCAAAAGTACAGTACTTACTTGCTTGAGGTTCCTTCACCACCGGTAACAGGTAGCCTATCAACTCCTACGGCTCCCTTATTTTTATATCTTTCGTCATCAAGTGGGCTGTACGATGCTCCATGAGCAAACATACAAACAAGTCTTAAAACACGCAGTAATCGTAGAGACAAGTCAGCAATGTATATATTACAAATGCTTATTATTGTTTCAATAGCCCTAATTTAATCCGTTGACGAATTCGGCATCATAGAAACACGAAATATAAGTCCTAAGCGAATTTACTTGTTTATGTACAGCTATGGAAGAAATTAAGAAACCACTCTATATTTTTTCAAAATCTGCATTTTTAAATCCTGGTTTAATCCTGTCTCTGCTGGCAGAAGGCTGCACTGATCATCAGGCTACTTCCAGGTTCAAAGTTTCTAAGACAACAGTACACAAGAACAAGGTGATGGGACGGACTCGGGGCATGGCACAGGCTGGAAACGGCGGGTGACGATGCATTTACGGCTCACGGCACAAAGCGGTTTATTAAAGAAACAAAACACTTATCAAAAAACCAACCAGACCCTGACAGGTGAAGCAGGAGACACTGGCAATAATCATAAACCAGACAGATACAGGGCAGAAGTGACTTTCTAATGCCAAAGATGACCGTCAACTTATCTGGCAGTACCTCATAAATCATAGGATGACCTCACGTGATGGAAACATTAAGTGCAGGTGTGAAGTGCACTGCTAGAACAGTTCTTATGAGGCTCCTATACGCAGGACTGAATACCCATAAAGCAAGGAAGAAGCCCTTCATTAATGAGAAGCAGGAAAGCAGGGAACAGCCATGCTGGAGTTTGCAAAAAGAATGTATATTTTACACAGAAGCATACTCATAAATTGAGAAATGAGTGAAACTGAAAGTTTTGCTGTGGTCTCTTACATTCCTACATATTTTCCAGAGCCGTACGTTACTCTGTAATTCTACAATTCAGAAAGTAATTCACTACATTTCCTATATGAATAATTTGTTAAAAAATAAAACCAACCGAGAAAAATACATACAAAACACCTTGTAGAAACACAGAACAATATGAACCAACACATTTGCTCAACAGATGATAGTTCACAGGGTGTGTCTTTTTTCTAGGAATGTGTTTTTCAAATAAAACAAGAACGCTTCCTGCTACAGGAAAGGGGGATTCCTGGAAACATATAATGTGGATCAGATCAAAAGAAGCACAGTTATCAGTTATCACAGAAGAATGAAATACCGCATTTTGCCACCTGCTTTGCATAATGCTATTGTACCTGCAGTGGTATTATATGAATTATGTTACAATCTCTGCCTGTTTTTTCTGTTCTTTGATCTTTGTATGTGATTTGATCCACAATCTCGTCATTTCAACACGTCAGATGAAACTACTTCTGTATCCTGTATAAATCTGATGTTGAAGGGTAAAGATCTCAAGGGCAATATCCTGCCATCAATTTTACAATGACACCTTATCTCATCTTCACAATTACATTTAATAATGTTATTTAAATTAATGACAAAATGAACCTTCATTAAATGTCTTGGCAGCTAGTTGCCGGACCTCCAAGGAATATTAGTCTAAAGTGACCAACACAAAGGAATGATCTGTACGCACAGGAAACTGATGTTCATGATGATGTGTAAAGTTGTCTCAGCTGAGAGGTAAAATGGCAACAATAATCAGCTGTGTTCAGAAACTTTTTGAAGGGCAGATACCCCCTCTTGGTTTCAGATGAGTTACTGCCTCAAGTGGAGGAATTCATATATTTTTGGAGCGGGATTTCAACAGGCAGAACAGTGCAGCAGAGAGCACCGGACTGTCATGATGAAGAGATAATTGAGCCAGAAGTCGAAGCTATCAGTTTACCGGTTGATCTACATTCTTATCCTCACCTACGGTCACGAAAGATTGAGATTGCATATACGAGCGAATGAGCTTCCTTCATAGAGTGTCTGGGCTCAGCCTTAGGGCACTCTTCCACCGCCACCAAGAACTGAGCCGTACCACGAACTGTCCCTTTTCCATTGCAAAGTATGCCAGTAATAACTGCAATGATATGGTCCTGCTTACTAGCTTGAAACTTGAAAATTTCCAACCTCCTACTTAAAAATGTACTGAAGCTGAATGGGATGGATTTGTAATGCAAATTTACGCAAGCAAACGCCATTTCCGCTAACGTTTGATACTTGCATAACAAGGGGATTTTCACAGACATGTTAGCAGAAGTTAGCACATAGTAGAAAAAAATAATAATAATTGTACGTAGTAAATCATGATGTACGCCGTGTGAACAGTAAATACGTGTCTCTTCAGTTTTACGTCACTGTTGCTCTCCACAGCCACCTCCTCTAGTTCCTTCCTCTCGGGGATACCAAGGTGTTCCCTGTGGGGGAAAATGGATAGATTGATGAATGAATTGATGGACAGAGGTACTCAAAGGTTACAGAGGGGCACTCAGTACCTTTAAAGCTCAAGCACAAGTTGACATCGATTCACTTTTTTCACATAGTTCGGGCAAAACAGGCAGGTGCTCAGGCACCCCCAACCCCCGCCCCCCTTCTGCACGTGTCTGATAATCATCTCTAGGATTTCAGTTTTGTTTAGTAGGAGGTTATGGCTTATTGAAGCATCAGAATTAGTGATTTGTGTTAAATAATTTCTTTACCAGGGACCGGAAGGACATGCAGAGTAAGATTTTCTTTGTACAGTGCAACTGACTGTTTACTGTACGTATGACAATAAACTCTTGATTCTTGAATTACTAACTGAGAATCTTACAACTCCGTCCACTTGCAGTTGCTAGTGTGACTCATTGTTATCTGAGTACAGACAGATGACGGTGGTGTTATCCGAAGATCTGAGTTGTTTTGGCATGTAAAGCAGTTCATGGACTGGGACCATGCTATGCAGCTTTGTGGAGCTCCAGTGCCTTGTTCCTTTGTTAGTCATTGTAGATATTAGTGCTCTGTGTTTGTTCCCACTCATAGGAAGTTAGCACTAGTATTCTCAGTTACTGTTTGCCATGCCTTTCCCTGTGTTTAAGTCAACCCTCTGGGGTATTCTTCATACGTGGATTAACTAGTTATCCGGATTTAATTGTTGATATTTGACAAGATCCGGGATTTCTCAGTTCTGTCATCTAGCATAGAATCAGTGAGCTACAATCTGCTTGCATTAATACATATTACTTGATGGCAGTACTGGACCCGCTCACATGAACTAAGTCAATTATGCTCGAATTATGCTTGGATTTGGCTGCCCAGTTATGTATATGACAGACTACAGTTTAAGATAAAATTAAAATATAATGCAGACTATTTTCTCTTATGTTCGAACGTTTTTTCAATGTAAACAAAATTAAATCAGATTTTAACAGAGGTATCCGCTCAGGAAAGCTCTCCAACCATTCTTAGGAGAGAAACCAATTACAGTACAGTTACAAGCAATACCCATTAGCCTCATTACTTGACAATAGCATAAGCAATCGGATTATGTCGAAATTAAATGCTTAACACCTCCAAAAAACTTGCACAAACATCCCCAAACATGATATAGTATAAACCCTGACAGTCACAGTGTGATGTCCAGCCCTTCCCTGTAGGTGTTTTCCTGATGTTCCCCACAGGCAGGGCTGATTAGCAGCCACGCCTGCTGCTTGTTGATTGTTACCTCATGTTTTCTGCCCTTTGTTAATCAACCACAGATGCCCCTCATTTACTCCTCCGTGTTTCCCGGTATAAAAGTTCCCCAGTCTTGTGTTCCCTTGTTGGTCATTGTCAGTGTAGTGTTGTTGCTTGTCGTGCTGCCTCCCTGGCAAATAAAGTCCCCTCACGGGGTTCACCCTTCCAAGTCTGCCGATGTATCCTTCTGCCCGGCATCATGCCTTGCCGTCCAGCCCGGAGGGGTGACACACAGATGCTAACCAAACACAAACTAATGTCCAAAAATTTTATTTACACTGAAACTTGGATTGTAAACAAATTTGTGTTCCCAGATATACTAATGGTTGTTTCCCTTGGCATTAGAAACATTTTGGAGAGTTCTGCCCTCAGTAAAATACATTATTTTGAAAGCTCTACCCCTTGACAACGATAGATATTTTTTTATTGAACACTTGAAGAAAACAGTAAATATAAACTATACAAAAAATGGCTAGGGGGCACTGATAATAAATCTTGTCTCTATAGGATCAGCGATGGTGTCATGTCGGTGCGGCATGGCGCAACAAGGGAGAATAAGTTTGCTCAAGACGCAAAGCTTTAGCCAGAGGAAAACCCCGCTTGGGGACTTTATTGCCAGAGGAATAGGTATGGACAGATAACAATGACCAGACAAGGGGGCACAGGACTAGGGAACTCTTACACACTGGAAAGACAGAGGAATGAAGAAGGAGCATCTGTGGCTGGTTATCAAGGGGGCACGAGGCTGTTAGCAGCCCTGCCCATGGGAAACACTGGGAGCAAACAGGCAGGTCGGGGCTGGATGCGACACATGTCATCAGCTTTTCTCACACCATCTCCAGTTTACCCAGTCTTGAAAACAGGAAATGGTATAAAAAGTGCCTTACATGTGTTTAATTGCAGTTCTTTTTGCTTAATTCCATTCCTAACTTTGTATCCTAAGTTGTAAACAATGAGAGAGTTTAGGTCCTGATGTTGCACAGAATCCCAGAATTCAAAGCTAAAATCAAAACATTCAATTAGCATCTCATGGGGAATCTGATGTTACCTATTCTGTTTCCTTTAAAAAAATTGCCAGGCAGAAGCATACATAGAATAAAAAATTGTAATGTGTAGTATTTGTTTTATATTACTGAATGTGTATACCTTAATATTACGATCTTTCATATTATTAAATGCACTTTCAGTGATTTTCAGACTCCTGTTTTTAAATCCATTTGCCAAATAAGTTTTAGATTTTTTGATTTTTTGAATTAATCTGCCTGTTGAGTACCTGTGGTTATATGTGCATGAGGTGTACGTCTGTTCAGAGCCTTACTGAAAGCATTGAATTTCAGATTGTACTTGCTTGCAAGTAGAATTTTTCTTGGAAACGAATAATCTGTTCATCACAAGTCAAAATTAAAAATTAAAATATGGGTCATTCTCTCAAACTTGAGATTTTTTCGAAAAAAAATAGTTACATGCAGTATTTGTTTACGTAGAGCAATTGATATTACATTAACCTTTTATATGTATTATGTCATTTGTCGCTCTGATTTGATAATTTTTAACCATTTCCCTCATATGGGTAGCAACAAATACAAAAATAGATAAAATGTTTTTAAATCTTTCAACTTTATTGCATGCAACTCACAATAAAAATCAATTCATATGATAAATATGTATTTTTGCTCATATACTCTCTTTTGTGTTGATTGTATATTAATTAAGGGTTTCAATGTATAACTATCCCTGATCTTAATGGTTTAATCTTCAATTAATCTAGATCAATCAAACGGAATTCTGGAATTAAACATTCACGGCCCTTAAAAACACGACCATGCACTACCGGGTAAAACGGGGCAGTTGAATACAGAGAGATGTTTTTTTATTATTAAGACATTTTAAAATTGAGAAGACATGCGAGGATCGGGCAGAATTCACATATGACACAGGTAAGGGCACACATTACAATAGGGAACACAAGTGTTTACAATAACGCAGACAAGGGGCTATTTACACATCTCCCAGCATGCTCCGCGCTGTTAATGGCATGCGCTATGTGGAACTATCTCACCGGCGCTGCAATATATGTGTTATACTCTAAGCTGCTTTTGGATCATCACTCCTTCCCCATCTCCAGTCGTAACACCTGTTTGATCACCATAAAGAAAATTCACTGTACTAACTGGATAATCAAGGATGGCAATTACGATATTTGTATTTAAACCTATAACAACAACACCCTCATGCATATCCAAATAAATTTACACAGATAAACATTGGATTACCGACATTTGAAGACAGACGATCAGTATATTGCATTAATACATATTACTTCAGTAATTTGTAGCCTATTATTTTTACCTTTCTCGCCAAGATGTTGTAACATGCACCCAGGAATTTTACAGTATTTTGCATACTTTCTAAAAAAAAATTCACAAAACAAGTAATTAATAAACATATTAAACTGAACATCTGGCTACCGCCCTACACGTTCCTGAAAATACCCACATTAATACTACCCCGGCTGGCACTGGTCACTTTAACTTATTACTTGTGTATTTATTGTCAGTCAACTGGCTTTATTGCACATTTTCTACTGCTGTATTATTTATTATTGTTTACATACACATTGCATTACGTAGGCTAGATGAATACATGTGTTCAGCCCCCCTGTTCAGGACTGCGTCGTATCAGCACTGTGAACTCCTTCCCACCGTTTCCTGTTGTTTGCAGACCTATACCGTACCGTAGTTCTGGGGAAACGTTATGCCACTGTTTACCTGTACATGGATAACGTGACAACAAAGCGCGCTTGACTTGGAAGGTGGGCCGACAGGTGGCGGTAGTGAGCACGTGTCGTCAGCCGGGTGGAGGACAGGAAGGGCACGTGTGCGGATGGAGTCTACGGTTCAGAGGTGAAACCGGGGAAACATGGAGGCTTCGGCCGAAATCCGCGTGGTCCGCTGCGGCGGGAGCAGGATCACCTTCAGGAAAGCTGTGTTCACCTTAGACTCCAAGTAAGAATGCTTATGAAGTGGTCTGCAGGGCTGCGCATTTGCCGATTTTATGTCGGCTCAGTAAAAAAGACGAACTTAACTAAAACCGCCTAACCACTACAAACGCTATGCTAAACGTTTAGCTCCTTTTAAAGACGCGCTGGAGTATCTTGTATCAATGCTATTTCTTTCGTGATCTTTTAGATGTAAACAGCATTTACATTAACACTGTTAGATAATAGACACGTGCGATTGGTAACACACGTGGTTGCTAATACGTACAGTTGCACGTAGCGTAAATCCCGCTGTCCTGATGGGCGAGGTAAATATGAATAATACTCGCGTGTAACAGTAAATGTTTCGGCATACGTACGTTGTTTTAATTGTTGTTATTCTAAATCGTCTGTTAAATCAGGCTGATGTGTTGCGTAGATTTCCCTGCAACTCTGTGTACAGTCCCCAGTTTAAGTAACTGCCTGACTTTTCCAGGTTCTTGCTGTGCCCATCAGGGGATGCGATCAAAGTGTTCAGCACTAGCACGGAGGAGTGCGTCCATGTCCTGCAGGGCCACGCCAACCTGGTCACGGGCATCGTCCTTAACCCCTCAAACCATCTGCAGGTGGGTCGCGTCCCCTTCTCGTTTCCCACGTTTCGTTTAGAAATGTTTGTGTTTAGACACTTGCGTGGTGGGTCTGTTTTAGAGGTGTTGGGGGACCTGATCAAAGCTTCGTATGGCTCAAACTCATATTATGCAGTGAGCATAGTGTTGATCAGACAAGGGAGCACAGGACTAGGGAACTCTTACACACTGGAAAGACAGAGGAATGAAGAACAGCTTGATTATATTTTGACTGTCAGAGATGCGCTGCTTTTTTGGCACCTGGCTGGTCCAGTTTAAGATGCATCCTTTTTATAAATATTCACATGAATCATTTCATTACTGATTTTTTTTTTTATAAGCCTTATACAAGCTGAAGGGTTGAATGCTGTTTAAATTGTCTGTCTGGAGGCCTACATTTAATCCAAAACAGTATATGACATAGACACTCATACATGCAATTGTTATCTTGACCTGTAATCGGCGATTTGTTTTTCAACTTTTATATGTCAGCTATGAAAAAATTGTATTTTTGACACTCTGGAAACGAGTTTTATTCGAAAAGCAGGTACAGTTTGACTTGAAGGATGTTGGCTTGTAACTGTTACTTAATCTAACTTGGTCTAGTCAGTAGTTTCAAGAGGGTCGACTGTATTCAGTGCTTGTGAGATGGGTTTAACCAATGAAAAAGGAATGCACTGTAAATAGGCAAAAAATCTAAGTTTCTTTGGATTGAAGCGTTGTCTTATAAACACATGAATATTTATTTGGTTTGTTCCAATCGAGATGTTTGGAATAAATCCCCCAAAATGATCATTAATTATTGTGGTAAATTTATGTATAGTGCCTTATTGTGTACGCTTGTTATTAATATCAAGCTGTTCAAAAAATTCATCTAGAGATGATTTTACATGACTTTGAATCATTATGCTTGGGGATTAGTAATTAAGTCTGAGGCTCATCTGTAATTTTCTGATGATTTCCTACTAAAACCAAATAACACAGGCTTCTGTATGTATTATCAGTTTCAGAGGGAGCCTGAAGCAGTCTGCATTTACTTTCTATCTTTCTTCTGCTTGGAGTGTTGACTCCCTCCCTTTCTCTTGCAGGTATACTCCTGCTCACTAGATGGCACTGTTAAACTATGGGATTTCACAGACGGCATCCTTATTAAGGTACGGACGCCACCACAGTACTGTTGCTCCCGGTTATCTATGCCTAGCGCTGACCTCTTTCTTCACCTTGCTTTGCAGACATATGTTGTTGGGCCCAGCCTCTTCTCCATCCATGTCTCTAAGAAGCACGAGGGTGTCATTTTCCTCATCATGCCTATGGCCAGCCACAAAAGCTTGGGTCAGTGAATGCAAAGCCATTTCTCTTTAAAGCTGTCACCTTTTCTACAGGAGCTTCCTTCCTTCCTTTGTTGGGTTTTAGTTTGTTTAGTTTGGGATTAGCTAGTCACCCATACGCTGCGTACACCTGTGAACAGGTCACACGCAGTGGAGGGTCCTCGCAATGCTGCTGGGAAGCAGAGGTTGTGGTCATGTGGTTTAAAACGCTGGAAATGCAGCCCAGGCTGTGCTTATAGGTCAATATTGACATCTAGTTGACTTTTCATTGGTTGGGACCACGTTATATATATTACAAATTGTAATGACAGCTGATTGACTTTTGATTGGTAGGGATCATGTGCATTATGCATTCTATGTGATCTTGATTATTTAGTTGTATATTTAATTTCTTTGTGTTGGGCATCGAGAAGGAGACTGACATGAACCGGAAGCATTTAGAAACAACTTTCTTTTCAACTTCTGTCTGTCTTCTACAGAGACGTACCAGCTGGTGGCACTACATCTGCCCAGATCCCCCGAGCAGGAGGTGGAGGCCAAGGAGGTGTCCGCAGTGATCTGTGACATCAGCCCGCTGCCCAAGACCACCTCCTTTGGGAGAGAGGTATGGACACTATGGCCCTGATTTTCTTTAACTGTAAAACTGCAGCAGGTTGTGGTGCCCTCATTTGGTCTGACACCACAGTGTGGCCCTTGCAGATGTCCTCAGGATAGGCGTTCGGGCTGCAGTAGATGGTCTCGCACTCGCTCTTCTCATGTTGTCTTCATAACTTCATGTTAATGAAGTTGCTGTTTGAAGCAGCTTTTGTTGTCTTGCTTGCCTGCTGTTACAGGGGGAATATATCGCCTCTGCCAGAGGCTTCCAGCTGTCTGTGTACTTCTTCCGGAAGCAGAAGGAATACAGGCAAGTTTTGAATACATCAAATCCCGTACTGTAAAATTTCACATAGAAATGCTGTATCCCCCAGGCTCGTCGTGATATTTAGAAGTCTTACTGGGGTTTACTGGTCATCAGTGTTACTTTTGCAGTGTAACGATTCCACGATTTGTTTTAGACCTTGATTCTTGAGCTGTGATTCCATTCATAGCTTTGTTTTTCGGTGGCAGGGTAAGAAAAACATGGGGTAAAAAAATTCTGGTTTTTATTAATCGCCAACAATTTGGAACACATAAGAGGGTTGTTATCCATCTTGAGCTAATTAAACTAGCCTAGCTTTTACCGCAAGCGTGATCAATCACTGATGATTGGACCAAGATAGTTAATATAGATAGATAGATAGATAGATAGATAAAGTTTTAATATTTACAAAAAATGCAGTTTGCCCTAACCTTAGACTAGTCTTTTCATGATTAACATTTGTTATAGTGTTAATTGTGAAGTGAAAAATGAGTTACATTAGTAGGTAACATTAGTGTCATAATGAAAGCCGCGGGGTGCGTCCTGTCGAGCGGTGCTGGCAGGTTGGGGTTGGAGGGATGTTAATTATCAACCAGCTGGAGGCCACTTGCATGACTGTGACAGCAGACCATGAACGTTCGTATTGGGTGCTCAGTCTTGGTTTGAGGACTGTTACACCAGTAGTGTGACTTATCAGTGATGTTCATGTTGTACTTCTGGTCATTGAATAGTATCATTAGGTTCTTCCTTTGTTTGGAAGATGTTGTGTAGCTTCTGCTCCAATACTGCTAACACTTACACCTGGAGTTACCGCCTGCGCTGTTCTTTGGGCTGTATGTCTGTGGGTCCTAACACTGGCCATTCAGTGTATCTGCACATTGTCGTGTCAATTCCTCAACAGTCGTATGTTTGTTCTGTGCTATTTACCTCACTTGTCTGTCAGTTTGGACAAAAGCGTCAATTAAGTTAATGCACATGGGTGTTGGCATTCTTTGTAGATTCATCTTATTTTCGAAGCTTGGTTATTTGTTTTTGCGGCTGGTGGATGATTTGGATTTGGTTACAATTAAGGGTTTGGCAGCTGAAATCTCTCCTGCCCCTTTAAGGTTTTCCTTAAAAGCCTCTGACAAGAAGGGGGCTAAGAACACGTTCACCTGTGTTTCCTGCCACCCCAAGGATGACTGCATCGCCACAGGCCACGCTGACGGAAAGATCCGACTCTGGTAAGCACCCCCTGTGTGGATGCCTGCCCGCCAGTCTGTCTGTGCTGCTTGTTTCCCCTCCTGAGCACGAGTTGCCTTTTCAGGAGAAACTTTAATCAGAAGAAAGAGTACACATACTCCACAGAGCAGTGGCACCACAGCGCGGTGGCGGCCCTCACCTTCAGCCCGCAAGGTGAGCAGCATGAATGGACTAGTAGGTTGCACTGTGTTTCTGCACCATGCCTCGCTTCAGATGGATGGATGAATGATTTCCAGAACTCCCACACCCCCCTCCTAGGAACAAAACTGCTGAGTGGAGGAATCGAGTCAGTTCTGGTCCAGTGGCATTATGGGACGGTGACCAAGAAGGACTTCCTACCTCGGTTGGGCAGCGCTATCGAGCACATCTCCGTGTCACCAGATGGGGCGCTGTACTGCACCTCGCACAAAGACAACAGTAAAGAGCCTTTGTTCTTTTACTGTAAAACCACCTCCTCCCTCCCAACACAATCAAATTCTTGCTGCCAATTGATAATCATGGAACTAATTAGTCATGATTTTAGTTATGGTGCTAGTGCCCTCTGGAGGCACTTGCAAGGAAAGTCACATTGTTGTTATGGGAAATTGAGGTATTTGAATGTGTTCGCCTGTCACAGAGGTCATAGTGATCCAGAGCAGCCTGAAAGTCTCTGCCATCATTCAGGGGCTCGTCAAAGGTACGTGCTGACCTCCCGTCCATGTGCACGTGTGTCAGCACTCACCGAAGCAAGGCTGACAGCCTCTCAGCCCGCCCTCTCATGTCCTAGGCGACGACGTCCAGACCGAGCTGCTGGTCGACCCGCGCACCAAAGCACTGGTGCTGAACGGGAAGCCGGGCCACCTGCAGTTCTACTCTCTGCACCGGGACAAGCAGCTGTACAATGTAAGGTGTTAGACCAATGTGCCAGAGGACTGGAGATGACATCAGTGTGTATGGTGCACTGGCTAGGCATATGTTTGAGAGAGACCATTTAACGGCCTCCAGTTGGTTGATATGAAAGGCCCTGGCCGTCCAGAATCCGATTCCGTGCTTGCTGATTGCCCCCTGTGCGGCGACTTCCTCCAGCTGGACATCGTGCAGCAGGAGTACATCCATGAGTCGGGCCTGCGGCAGTACGAGGTGGTGCAGGCCGCCTTCGACAGCGGCGGCACCTGGCTGGCCACCGTGGAGGAGCGGGCGGAGGCGGACCGGGGTGTGGATGCCAGCCTGAAGCTGTGGGCTTACAGCGAGGAGGCACAGAGGTCCGTTTGACCTTCGCACCCTGCTGCGGCCGTTACTGCTCTTCTCATTATAAGTATTTGCACTACCCATCAAACCTCAGGTTTATTTAACCCGGTTAGTCCTACTGAGACTTTTTAAGAGACTCCTGATCAAGTTAGGTGGCAATAAAAATGCATTTAGAGACAACACTAATAATAATAAGGTAAACGCTATAAAAGCAAGAATATACATATCATTAAAAGTATGTGTCTCACTGGTATGAACCTAGTGCTCGACAGCAGGGCCCCTCCTACTGGTTAACCTGTGTATTTCAGGCAGGGCGTGTTTCCTCCTGCTGAAATAACATTAATATGATCTTTTGCCATGACACCTTTTGGGAATCAACCTTATTTTATTTTTCTGCCAAGAAAAGCCGCCTTCCTGTGCAGGTGCTGTATTAATAATTGCTGGCCCTTCCTCCATCCCATAGTTTCCAGCTGAATACCACCATCTGCATGCCTCATGAGGGCCACATCTGTGCCGTGTGTTTCTGCGACGTCGGCGAGACCACCATGCTCGTGACCACTGGGCAGGACGGTCACTTCAAGGCCTGGGTGCTGGCGGACGATGCTGATGCCCGAGGTACGGCGGATTCTAAAATATTCTCTGCACAACGCTGGTACCGCCTGTCGCAAACCCCATCAGACCCCCCTCCCATTTGTGCCCACCCCAGACATGGGCCCACACTGGTCCTGCGAATTTGTTGGAGGCTACCACCACCTCACACCAACCGCGTGCTGCTTCTCTGCGGACGGATCCCTGCTGGCTCTCAGCTTCCGGGAGGTCGTCACCGTGTGGCACCCCGGCACCTGGGAGCTACTTGTAACCTTCAGCCAGCCCCCCGGGGACATCAGGTAGAGTGCCCCCCCCCCCCCAACCACAGACACGGAATGGCCAGTATAGCTGACCGCAGCTGCAGTTTCTGCATGTTCAGGCCTAAGAATAGGAACTGGGGCATGTCTGACTCACTCCAGACACCAGTGGGCCTGTTCAGTTTATTTTTATTACACCCTTTTTTGAACTGAAGTCTTATTTGCCATTTCTGCAAGTACTAGTACATTATAAAGTATTAATTTTACCTTGCAAATACATTTGAGGCCAACTTAAATAATGGCTATCTTTATTAAATAGTACAGTTTGAGATGAAACTGTAACAGAAGTTGTTTTTCTGTGCTACTTAAAGGAGAATGTCTCACTTTTCTTGTCTGGCTTCCAGAAAGTTCCACGGTATTATTTTTTTCTGGTTTTGTTGGAACATGCCTTCCCTTGGGGCTACCTGAAATGAACTTTTGAAATACTGCTTTACTAACATTAAGTGCACTCTTAGTGTCGTAGTTGGTGTTGAGGAGGAGAAAAGCTTTGCTTGAGAATTGGGGCTGAATTGTTAGGGTCTTTGGGTCCTTTGTGTCATTATGTATGGCAGGTGTAGGAGATGGTCGGTTTATGCCATTGAATTAAGTTCCTGGAATGTGGTTCACAGATCAGGTTCCTGGTCCTAATTCTGTGAAATGTCGCAAACACGCATGAAAACGTCTCCCTCAATCCCACAGGGACCTTTCCTTTGGAAGACTAGGATGTTCAAAGTTCCTCCTCGGAACCACCACCAAAGGCGTCCTCTGCTGCTGGAACCTCCTCACCTGTGCTGGTAGGGTCCCGGCTCTTTCCTGACCACTCGCCGACATCTGTACCCATGTGCAGACTGGGTGTCTCAGTGCCACCCGCCCCCCCACCCCGTTTGTATTTCACAGTGGAGTGGAGCACCGCTGTGGACGTGACCCTTCTACAGTCCGACCCGTTGTCTGAGAACATGGCCGTCTTCTCTGCTGCAGCGGGGAGCACAGACCGTAAGTGGGGTGGGGGGGGGGTAGTGTATTGCTTCTTCTTGCCTGGACGTCCAACACAAACCAAGGTTAACTATTTTCGGTTAACATATTGGAATTGGCCGATTTAAAAAATCAAGATGTCGGCATCGGTCCGACGTGTCAGTCTTGCTCAATAGTGCTGGCTGATACTTATGCTAGTCAATATTCAGCACCATAGCTGATGACATAACTGCTGAATTGATGGACGATCAGCCAGTTTCTGTAGTGGAGGACGAGGGAGTCGGTCAGCTCATTCACCATTCAGAACCTGCTGTCTCCCAAGTCTGCGCTACTTTGCTGATGAATCACTGCTCGTGTTATATGATGTGGTCGCTACACACGTGCATTGGATTCTAAGAAGTACATTTACATTACTTTAACGTTACATTATTTAACAGGTGCTTTTAACCAAAGTGACATAGAGTTGAGAGAGCAGAGTCAAACAGTCCCTGGAGCAATTGGGCGTTAAGGGTCTTGCTGAAGGACCCAACAGTGAAATCAGTCTGCCGACACTGGGATTTGAACCAGCAGCCTTCTGATCACAGGCATGGTGTCCTGACCGGCTACACACCACCCGCAGTGACGTCACTGACATCAGTTTCACTGCAGATCTGTGGAGCTCAGAGGTTGACTGATTATCAGTATTGGTTAGGGTTGACAGTGATATTAGACAAAAGTGTATATATCTGTTATCAGTATTGGCCAAAATTTCCACATCGGTGTGCCGCTAGGTTCACTCTGTGAGTGACAGCCTGACCCCCCCCCCCCTTTATTTTTGGTTCTTCGGTACATCGTATGTTTGCTCTACATGTGGTATGTGAACCTTGATCGTTGGTAGTAGTAATCCCCCCCCCCCCCAACAGTGTTTGTCTTCAAGCCCAGTGAGCCACGGCCCCTGTATTCCCAGAAGGCCGTGTGCTCAGGGGCCGTGCGCCGTGCCGTCTTCGCCCCCCGCCAGGAGCCGCTGCAGAGCTGCGAGGAGAGTGCCCAGTGGCTGAACCGCTCAAGGCTGTACTTTCTCACCGATAACATGGTGAGTCCGGGTCGGGCCGGGCCTGGTTGGTGTTGCTCACATATGCCGGACGATTTGTGCGAAACCACAGAGGGGGCCTCTTCCAAAGAGGAACCAACGATTCCTCATTGTTTGTTGCCAGGAGGGTAATAAGTTTCTTTTCTTTCTATTTTAGGATCTGATGACATTCAGCATCAAGTCAGAGGAGGACAGAATCCTGGCGTCAAGTAAACTGGTATCTCCATCACAAGTGCCGTTTCGCAAATGTCTTAAATAAAGCCTTAATAATGACAATATCATGCAGTTCTGCTACAGCCTACTCCAGTGTTTCCCTACCCAGCCCTTGGGGACCCTAGCAGACGTCAGGGGGTCCCCAAGGACTGGGTTAGGAAACATTGACCTACTGAACACATACATGTAAAGCTTACATATGAAGATTCTGACTTTGAATTTAACTCTTTGCACTGGCACCTTCACTGCAAATTGCACTCTGTTCATGGATATTTATATATTTATGATGATTGTTTAATGTTTATTATTCCGTGGCACTGTTGTCTCAAATCTAATTGGTCTGAAGATTGGTTCTGCTACACATTGGCAGCCAAGCATTTAAAAGACGTATGGTGCAAGGCTTGTCGTACATTAACCCTTACTTTTGTTCACGTTATGTACTTATGTTTGTTTTGGCTCTCTATGCTTATGTTTCCAGTTTGCAGAGCTAGGCAAACGAGCATTTCACTGCACCGAGTATTGCTGTTTGTTGCAAATAAAACATTGAGTGAGTGACTGTGACCACCACTGTTTGTTTGCGAGCATGCTGATAAACTTTTGGGTTTTCTTTGTGTTCACTACCTGCCCCGTCACCCTTGATGAACTCCAGCTCGTGGTCGATGACAGCATTGCCCTGACACCCTTCTGCCTGTTGCTGGGGAAACACAGACAGGTGCAGCGAGACAGGCAGGACACCCTTGATGAGCAAACGGCAGCAAGGACCCAGCTGCCTCAGGGGTCGACGGCTGTCCGAGAGGTGCCTGTTTTAAAAATTTTTTTTTTTAAGCGTTATGTTTGTTTTAAAGCCTGTTGTAGGCGTCAGGCTGGGTCGCTGAGGCTGCGCTCTCTATCCTTCCAGCTCCTGTACACCCCTGCTCATGTCCTGCCACCTGCCCCCCATCTGTGCACCATGTTCGTGAACTCCCTTCTCATTTCGAAACCCGGGATCAGGTAAGCGACGGACAGCCGCGCGGGATCAGTGGGGAGAGAGCGTGTGCGGCCACGATGTCACATGCCTGACCGCAGCTCGTGCCCCATCAGGCCATGTCCCTCAGCATGCGTGGTGTGTTCCGTACCAAAGTATTTCTCACAATTGTGTTGTTTGTCAGGGGGACCCAGGGGACCGAAGAAGAGGATATGGAGAGTGAGAAAGAGGAAGAAACGGGGGAGTCGGAGGAAGAGACTGAGTCCCGTGATGCCGCAGGTCCCCCCGCGGTCCAGTGCGTGGCGGCTGACGGCATGCCGCCACTGTCCAGGAGGCAGGAGCGGGAGCTGCGGCAGCTGCGGAAAGTGGACTTTAGCTGGGTCAGCACGGCACTGAACTCCTGAAACTCAGGGGGCGGGGGGCTGTGTGCATATCTTTTTTTTTTTTTTTTTTTTTTGATTAGCGCCATATAATAAAATATAAGCTTCAGTTTTTCCCCATCTGTTACTGAATTCCCTGGACAGGAAATACCTGTGGTTTTCGTACTGGACCCTCGTCGCCACCACAGACGCTTTCCCGTTAATGCGATGATTCAAAAAGTATTTGACGGACTTTGCCAACACGTTATATGGGTGAATATCAGGAGCTGATCAAACTTTGAGGCTAATTGCATCAAAATTGAAGTGGTGCTACATAGTGATAGCAAAGAGAAGGCCAGTTTTGACACTACATCCTTTTGGCGTAGTAACTCATAAAGTATTTGAAGGATCTTTTTCAGTCTTTATAATCTATTTTGCAATGAACTGGAACTGGACAAATTTTGTGGGAATTCGCCCCAAAACTGAAGCAATGCTACTTAGTGGCAGCAAAGGGGAGGGTGACTGCAGAAGTCTGACCTTGTGAAAATGATGACTCAAAAAGTTTTTCATGGATCTTTTTCAAACTTTGTAGACATTTTACGGGCGAACATCTGTGACTGATCAAATTTTGGGATGAATTGCATCAAAATAGAAGCAGCACCACATAGTGATAACAAAGAAAAGTGCAGCCTCAGGCACTTATCCCATAGGCGTGATGACTATTTGAGATCTGATGACATTCAGCATCAAGTCAGAGGAGCACAGAATCCCGACGTTGAGTAAATGGGTGTCTCCATCACAAGTACCATTTTGCAAATGTCTTAAAACGTTAAGCGTTTCGAATCCTTAATGTGGACGGTTTCTAGGACCTCTATGTAACCAGTGTTTCCCAACCTGGTCCTTGGGGACCCTTGCAGACTGTTGGTATTTGTCAGACTTTTCCAAGCTTAGCAGACTCTGAACTGGACCTGATCAAATTGCACAAGACTGAAGCAATACCGCTTATTGGCAGCAAAGGGAATATGGTAACGACACTTGAACATAATATTTGAGGGGTCGTATTACAACTTCACTAAAAAACGGTGCATAGACAAAGAGCTAAAACCTGATTTAATTTTGAGACTGATCCCCCCCCCCAAAACTGACACAGCAGCGCTTTGTGGCAGCAAGGGGGAATTTGGGGGACATGGGGGAATTTAATTGTGTTGCTTAATCCTAGTCCTAGTCAGTGGTGGCCCATAACAGGCTATATTACTATATTATTCTCGGGTACCGAAATAGTGTTAGCTTTTGAAAATACTGTTTATTGTGGGCTCTAGTTTTTCTAAAGGTTTCCCAGTGTACAAATTCATACAGGAGTACTGGGAAAGTAGGAAGAGTGCAGGCAAATTTGGGGGGGGTTCTAAGGTCACCCTGCGCCAGAGTGATTGATGTCTGGGTTAGTTTCACCGTTGCACCATTGCACATTGCTTTTTCAGTTTCTTCCCCTGATGTACCTTTACAAACATCCCATTCTGGATGTAGGTTGGTGTACCATCTCTGGTATTTTTGTGCACTCTGCAGATTTTATGGTGTTTTTGTTTTTGCCAGGGGGGTGAAACAGGAAGTTGGATTTTGTTGGTTCTTCTCTTGCTGTGAAGCTGTTGTGAATCTGCAGCATGACTCTGCAGCATGACTGAGCTTTTTTAAGTGAGAATTTGATCTCTGCAGGACAGTAAATATTTTAACGATGGGGGCAGTTCCCTGAAATCCTAGCTTCATGAATTCAGGATTTTATCCTGTGGAAGTCAGTCTTGGTGACAAGCATTTTTAAAGGCTGATTCATATTGCATCCTCAGCTTGTCTGACTAGGTTCTGAAACGCTGGACCTGTAATTATTGCTCCCTGGAAAGGGATGGACTGGCCTTAGCTGGTCAATTGAGCTTAAGGGATTAATTAAATTCAGTTCGGTTTGTTTTTGTATAGCGCATTTCACAACAGAGTATCCCCAAGGCACTTGACGTGTGGCAATACATTACTAAATTATTTATACAAAATGGTGCACGATACATTGTTGACTTGAAAGAGCCCTCTTGTGGTCTTTTTATGATTTGATGATTTTTTAATTTTCAGTATTAAGATTTAATGTTTGCTTTACCTAAATTATTGATGGCTATGCAAGCAACTCGTTCCGAATACAATTGTTAACGCAGGTGAATGTCATTGGTGTGTCAGCCATAGTCTGACTAATCTGTCAGGTATGTAGAGTTGCCTCTGTTTCAGTATGTCAAAGGTCACTCAACTGTGATTGGTCAGGGTGGCTCTCAAGGGCCTGGCTGCTGTTTGTTTAACCCTTAAATGGCAGGTGAGCCTGAAGCAGCCATTTTAGAGCTGAGCAATTTGGCTAAACTAGCTTTCACATTAATGTAGAACCTTTAAGGCAGTGATTCCCAATCTGTTCCTCGGGGAAGTTGATCCACATTTTTGCTCCCTTTGAGCTCTCTTTCAGAGAGTCCACATTTTTGCTCCCAGCTCTCTGCCGTGGACTGTCTGTGGGTCCCCATGAACTGGATTAGGAAACACTGCTTTATTGGACTCAAAATTTGTTTGTTTGTTTAGCTGTCCATTTACATTTTATTTAGCAGATGCTTTTGTCCAAAGCAACCTGCATTATTTTTTGAGAAAGCAGGGTCAGCCAGTCCCTGGGGCAACTGTGGGTTAATTGCCTTGCCCAAGAGCCCAAATCTGAACTACTGACCTTCTGATCACATGGACGGCATGCTAACCCACTGAGCTGCATACCTCCCCCCAGAGGAATGGTAATGGTGGTTTGAACCACGCTATGTAGCAGTCTGCCACGCCCAAATGGTTTGATACATTTAATGTGATTTTCCAACCCGTCGGTAGCAGTATGAATCATGTAACTGAAGCAAGTTTTTCCCCATTTCTGATCTACGTGCATCAACCCCGATGGTATATAAACCTCCAGTGGACCCGAGCAGGCTGAAATGGACCAGGCACATGCACGCATCTTTGCTTTGGAAGTTCAAGGATTTGATTGGGTTTTGGGCCAACCTGTTTATGTAAAGGGTTCTCCCACTACGCAGGGCTGGATTAAGGCGTAGGCTGTACTAGGTCGAAGCCCTGGACCAGGGAAAAATCCGGGGCCCGTCTCAGGAAGAAGGGCATGGTAAGGGTTATTAAATGGGCTGAGATTGATCTGCCATTGGCTCAAAAAATAGCTCCTAGCCAGTGGGCCCCAGATTATATAACTTTGAGAGCCTTGGGTTAAATTGGCAATACCTGAGTGTCCATGCTGATGTCACCCTAGGGCCCCCAGATAAGTTAACCCACCCCAGCCACTAGGAGGCAGTGCCATGCACAACAGACCTGGACCCGAACCCAGGACTGTCGGCTGCCCACTTATAGAAGAGAAACTTATGAAAACTTCTGCCACGCTGGTTATAGCAGTTTAAATCTTTATTATTTCACATATAAAATGCATACAAAAAACATGCAGTCACTGTATATCCCCAGCTTCCCGTGGAGTGCTTATAAGGAAATTTTGCAAAACTATGAGTTTCATGTATTATGTTTTTACTTTATAACAAGCTTTATCTCCACTGGAATAACTGCAGTTTTTCCTTACAGCTTTTTTTAAGATCATCATTGGCTTTTGGATTTCAGACATTTATACCCCTTAGAGAGACACCTTAAAGCTAAACACGATGTTTTGAAACGTGAAATATATTTTTATTTTTCAGCAATATAATTCCAGTATATAAAAACAGTTGTTCAAAATACAGAAGTTTTCCTTAACCCTAAAACAAAAACTGATACCCATAGTTTTAGCACATTTACAGGTATAGTGAATTGTATTCGCTGGCTGAATTTTGCTGATTTTAACGTATCATTTTAAAAAAAAAAAACACTAAGTATAATTAAAAGTGAGCTTGTCCCTGAACCACTCAAAGTGGAAAATTTTAGTATTCGGAAACCTTCTCTGGAGGATTTGCTTACTTTAATGCTGGTGTTTAGCCGCGACGCACGTTTCTGTGGGATCTGGATGAGGAATCTGAGGCATCAGCACAATTGAGAAGGGCAACCTGTTTAAGTTCACAATCCAATATAAACCCTACAGACTGGCATCCAGCTGTGAAAAAAAATACCACTTCTTGGCAATAAGAACTTCATATGCACAGTGAGTTAAGGCCAATACTAATATTACTCTAACAAAATGCCACGCTGCATTCTGGGCCATGTCTCTTTAGTAGATGGAACGTTGAGGCCACTTTTAAAGAGGACGTGTGCGTTTGTCATAAGTCCATCAATGGCCACAGCATGATGCACTTAAGCGCAGACTGAAGGGCTAAGTGCATGTAGGTGACTGTGACAACCTAAGGCTTTTGGTTTCTGTTCATATGCCTGGAATCCTGGGATGTGCTGGAATTACAGGTAAAATGATGGAATTCCAGCCTCATCCTTTTTCTTCAGTAGGGGGAGCAGCCTTTTTTCAGTGCAAAAATGGGTTTCTGCTTAACAGAGTGCTGTCTGCGCTTTTGGTGAGTCTCGAAACTGCACGGAAGGTAGAGCTGAAGTTAGCGCATAGTAGCGCATTTGGTACATTTGCCTCAAGGTGACCCGTGATAAAGTACGATCACCTAAAGTGCTAGCTAAACAATCACAGGAGATTCACAAGCATTCTCGGAAGCACTGAGCATCAAGACGTGGCTGTTCAATGCTTAAATGTGCTTAAATGATCAGAATTACTACTATATAACATTGTTTCTCTCACTCAGACTTCTGGAATGAATGACTAGGCAGAATGCTGCCTCAGTCACTTATGTTGCTAGCTATTATACAGAGGAATCCGCCTTCGGTAACGTAAAGATCCTCTTGCATAGCTTTACTGATAAATATTAACATATACTTACTATAGAGCCAGACGATACAGGGACAATACTGACTACGAGTTCACAGCACATGTAGACACCTACAGATACATTTTTGTATATTTCTGTATAAACCCTAACAGCAGCTTATATAAACGAGAACATCTACTATGCTTATCTAGCGCAAACAAGTCTAATTATGACACTAAAGCTTGTACTGAGATAGCTAAATAGGGAATAACCCAATGAGATTCACAAATTGTCGCTAAATGAATGACGCAGTAGCTTGGAAAATGTCGTGCTTGGGCTCCTTGAAAGGCAGCTGATCTGATGAATACGGCAATGTGGCATGAGTGGCAGTGAATCGCAGTGTTTCAGCTCTGAGCACCTCGACTAAGATCAGCTGAAACATCTGGGGGGGGGGGGGGGTACTGAGCCAATCTGTGCATACCTGAGACTCTCCCGTGTTTGTTTCGTGAGTTATGTCCCTCCCCACCATTGCTAACGGCGTACACATGCCAGTAAGTGATAAAAGGCCAAGTGATTCATGAAGCCGGAGGTAAGCGCCTAAGTTAAATGCACACAGAGTAGCCATGGCATCACTAAAAGCAGGTTTAGCAGGTTTGCTATATGTCCTACATCTGAGGCGCACTGTTGGCTCGTTGGGCTACACCACCGAGGAAAGTGAGGGAATGTCTGCCTCTTTTTTCTGCTCCGGAGAGCACTGGAGGAAAAGCTGAAGGCCCAGGTTCTTGTAGGCAAACCGGAAGTACATCATGTGGCCCATGGCGACGAAGGAGAAGGAGATGATGACCAGCAGGCCAAAAGCCTCCGGGTTTGGCGCCAGGATAACCATGATGAAGTGCAGCAGATCCAGGAGATAGTTCATGGAGTTCTGCACGCCATTGATGATTCCCCGTTCGGACTCGATCACATTTTCTTGGATCAGTTGGGTCACAGTTAGATCAAAAGACCAAAGACCTAAGGAAGGAGAATTAATGAGAAATTGTCTATGATTCTTTTCAGCAGAAAGATGCTTAGGCGCAAGCATCTCAACCATTAGTGGGAAAGAAGTTTATCAGTGTCCCCCTAGAATTAATATAAAGATATCTCAAGTAGCATTGATGAAACATTTAGACATGCTTCCCAAAATTTGTGCAAGCTATTAACTATTTTAAAGCTGCAGTTGTTGAAATTGATCAAAAATACTTACCAACTCTAGCAGCAATGACCCCAGCAAAGAGAAGGCTGACAGACAAGTAGGACTCCACCTGCACCATCTCCTCCATTTCGTGCATTGTGGTGGAGCCATTAGTCAAGCTCTGCATGCTGGTGGAGAGCATGGCCAGCGGGGTGGGGTTAGCCTCAGGCAAGGCACTCCCATCTCCCATGAGTTGGCGGACCATCTCTTGGAAGGGTGAAACGGTCAGATCGAGGGGGCTTCCTGGCACGAACACGGAGACAACGCAGAGCAGGAGGCAGGAGAGCTGGGCCAAGCCTGAGATGAAGCCTGTGCGTATCAGGCCGCACCACTTCCGGAACCAGGTGAAGGCCACCGTGCCGAAGATCCCTGAGATGGCGGAGGCCCCCATCAGCAGGCTGAGGATGGCGCCATTCAGCCCCTGGGTGTAGGCGTAGCCGGTAGTGATGCAGTCGAAGCCCAGGACGGTCATGTAGAGGAATGCCAGGGATATGCCAGCGAAGAAGATGGACTGATTGTAGTAGGCCACCCAGCCATCCCGGAAAGTGCGGAAGGGCTCTGATATCTGGTAGATGCAGCCAGATTTCTTAGCGGGATCCTTCTGCAGTGCAGCTGTTTCAGTCATCAGCTGCGAGCCCTCTGACGACTTCTGCCCACTGAGAGGATCTACAAGAAGAAGAGGCTCACTGTGAGGTCATGAACCATAAAAACACAATACTCTGCTGCACATTGGCTGGCCAATGGCAGGGGAGTTCAGCCTGTAAGGGTCCTAACTTGAACTGAAATTAGTTATTCAACAAGCATTGTAGATTACAGAATGTTTCAAGCATTCTGTCTCTGGTTTCCTTGCCTTGCAAATGAACATATTTGACGAGGGAGGTTGGTGTACCTTGGTCATGAAGGTGTTTAAGTTCTTGAGCCTCCTCCTTATGCATCCCCTTCACAGCCAGTGCTGGGGTCTTTTGGTAGACCTTCCAAAGCAGAGTGTATTCAAAGCACATGGAACAGAGGTTCCAACCAGATATGAACCCGCAGCCAATGAAGTGGGACCCAAATGCCATGATCTGTCCCACCAGCATGGGGGCCAGGATGTTGGTCAGTTGGTCGATTATTCTCACTGTGGCATTCATGTCTGAAAAAGGGAACCATTTCATTTAAATTTTTGCAAAAAAAAAGTATCTAAGTAGAGGTTACTGTGCTCCACCCATATTAACACAGAAACTGATTTTTGCTTCTGGTTTGTGCTTAATTTT
The DNA here is from genome assembly GCA_011763525.2 of Mormyrus iriodes. NCBI lineage: Eukaryota > Metazoa > Chordata > Actinopteri > Osteoglossiformes > Mormyridae > Mormyrus > Mormyrus iriodes. The sequence continues at coordinate 6,598,759 of JAAGVU020000035.1, forward strand.
AGTTCTTTTCACAGTGAAAATGCTTGGCTTCTTAACTTTTTTGAGAGGATCTATGTTTAATACAGCATTTGACCTCTGGGGTCAGAGGTGGGTCCCCTGTTGGGGTCAAATTCCTACTCAGCTAAATATGGAAATAAAATGGAGAGGGGACAAATTGCCACTGTAACAATCGCAGTGCTCACCTTTGTGTATTTATTTATTTGTTTTACGTTTTCAGTGTAAGATTCCACACTGTCAAGGCAAATTATACAATTTTAATTCTGTATGTATCCTGTGACTGAAGATTATGACTGGTTAATTGGTTCCATCAGAATTTACAAGTGTACATCTAAAAATGTGCTTCACCAGTTTAAAAATGTAAACCTTTTCTTCCAGCAATTTAGGTTTGGTGTGTGGTTGGGCTTACCATAAGGCAAAAAAGAGGCCCTATGCCAACTGAATTTACAGAAATTACATTTATGGACATAAGATAATATGATCAATTAAATTATAGCAACATTTCTGTTATTTACATTTTTTTCTGACAGTTTTAGCTATATACAAAGTTGCCCCCCGTCCCAGCTGTAATGGACTATTCCTACTTCAAACTTCACGCTACCCAACTGTCTTTTGTTTTTTTGTGATACCATTGTTCTACTGCCAAATTGCAAAGATTTGGAGAGAACACAATTAAACAAACACATGCAAAAATTCAAGACCAATCTTAGTCTTGAGAGGGAGTAAAGGACAGGCTATCCCAGGCTACAGCCTAGGGCCACGGCCAAAGAGGGAATGGTTAAACTTTTTAAATTTGGCAGATTGGTCCACTGGCACGATACCTCCCCTCCCCACGATCAGCAAATTTTACCGACAACGTTCCCCCCCCAAACAAATAAGTTTCACCACTGGTACCCCACACTTTGATTAGCAGATTATTGATGGTACATTTTTTTTTAATTCCCTCTCATTTGTCTTTCAGCTCCAAAAAATGGCCCACTTAGGCTCCCCCCCATCCATATCAGCCTGGGGCCCCCAGAGAAGTTAACCTGTTCCTGACAACATAACAAAAGTGATGGAACAAACTAAAATGTGCGATCATTTAAGCATCAACCCAACGGATGCCATTGAACGAGGACTTGAGTGTGAATGGCACATGCTTACCTGCCAATCTGCTCCTGTCCTCACCGGCTACCACCACCACCCAGTCTCTCTGGATGGTGATGGACATGGCCGTGCTAGCCAGGTTAGCGATGTTGGCAATGGTGATGACCAGGATGTAGCACATTGTCTGGAAACATTGATAAAGTGGTTTAAAAAATGCATGTGGAAGAGAAAATATGCGGGGTTTACAGCTCCGTTTGCAGTCATTGAAATGTTTTTAAAACACTTTAAAAACTATTTTGGATGTCTGTGTATTTAAATATAATTGATTACACTTGGTTATGGCGGTTGTCTTTAAAATCATAACCTCTTTCAAGCAACCACCTTTAAGTGAACTATGACACATTTGGCAGCGGTTTCCTGCCTTTGTGCCTTCAAAAATTATTAGTCCCCTTTTCTCACGTGACGGCCAGCGGCCGCGAATCTCACTGACTGTGCAGATATGTACATCAGACTCACGTGTCAGTGTTCAAGGGAGTAACAAACATTCACTTGTCAAAGCTTCTGTGCAAATTCAGTGTTTTTTTAACCCTTTCTGCTAACAATGCGGTTCTGTGCAAGTGTGGCGTGAATACTTTTTAAGGACACTCCGGCATTTCCTTGCAAATATGTATTTAATAACGCTCAAGCACTTACACACAATTCAGCGACAACAACAACAAACAAACAAAAAAAACTTACAAGCAGCCAGCCATCGTACATTTGTCTGAGATCTTCCTTAAACTGGAACACCACCATCAAGAGAATGCCGCACAGAATGACAGAAGAGTTCTGGACGATAAGGGAAGTCTGGGCAACTGTTGGAAATTAAGAGAAATTTAACACGGATTAGCCAATTATTACATGCAATAGAATGCACGTCAGAATGCAGTTGCAAATATGAGGCATGTATTAACAACGAGGGCAGGATGTCTGGCTTAATAGTAACGGACCTTTGAGTCTGGGGTTCTTGTCCACCCAGTCACCGATAATGGCTCCTAGCAGCAATACGGATCCAGCCACAACCAGGCCGTAGACAGCCGTGAGAAGCAGGCTGTTACCGTACAGTTCAACCAATAAGACAGCCACGGCAAAGTTCCACATGCGGTCCCCCTAAAAGGCAAGAAGACCACCTTAAATTTGGGTACACATGATATTCTTTATTTAAAATCGATTTATACTGTTACAGTCAGTTTCAGAAACATTACTAGGTGTATGAGCCGCCTGCAACATAATGGGTATTACTAATGTTCCCACAAATAATACAGCAGCAGTAGACAAATGCACAATGTGAGGAAATGGTTTGATAAAACAATAAAGCGCATTTATGCTAACAAATATCAGTTTGTTTTGTTATTATTTCATTGGGGAAGTTTAATCACGGGCGTAGATTTCAACGTTGGTAGAAACCAAATCAACGCCGAACCCACCGCCCCCCTAAAGACACACGGCACTAACACGGGAACAGATGAAGCCACATTTAAAGGTACAGTGTAGATAAACAATCCAAATCCCCTGCATATCCTGCGACGGCCCAACTATAAACACAGCGTTTTCGACACACTGTTTTACTGCATTCACGCACAGGGTGAATATATGCAATTTTCATGCAACTGACATTTCGAAATATCCTACAGCTACGGCCAGTGACGGCTCCTCCCAGCAATATTGATCGCAGTAAACACACCGAAGAAGAAGTCCGTTCTCAATGCCCATTTGAAAAAGATGTGAAAAAAACGTATTTTTACTTTATATTGAATTAAATGTTTGTTTGTTTTGCATTGTATTTACTTACCCATGTGGAAAGAGCGTGTCCGAGGTAAATAAGAAACTTCGCCGAAGTAAAGAATTTGCCGACTGATTCTGCCAAAGAACACATCAACGAGACACTTAAAAAATATTTTAAATATCACTTATTAAAAAGACATCATCCTGTTTGACTATAGGGTCATGCTTACCATAACTGCGTTTCTTTGATCCAGAGTTTTCCATATTTTTAAAATAATAGCCTTATGAATGTTGTTTCTTTTATCTGGTGGTGCTTTTTCCCAGCGGGCGTGCAAGCACTGATAATGTATTTTTCTGCAAATAAAAAACTAAAAAGACCTTTTCCTCCTTTCCAAACTTAGCTATCACTGTAGCTGAAGTTGGAAAGCAATATTTATCGAAAAAGGACTTTTTAATCTGAATGCAAAGGAATAAAAATCCTGCTTGCGCAGGTCTACGCTTCCCGTCCCGACTACACTGTCGGCGGTATTTACGCCTTGTGGGGGTTTAGAGAGCTTCGGGAGGGGTTTTGGGTCACATGACCACGGATATTATAAGCATAACGCATGTTTAACAAAGACTTTTTTTAGTTAATATCGAGAATTGTCCTGCAAAAAATCAGGATTACACTTGCAAGTATGAACAGACGTGTGATAGTTGTAAAATGTACAGTAAATGACAATGGAATCCAGTCTCCTTCATACTATAATTACGTAAAATGTAGCGCTTATATGGATTTGCATACGACTCCGACTATTGAAAGACACAATTCATGAAATTAGGTGACGTTTTAGTTACAACAGCACTATCTTATAAATGAGTGAAACCTCCACTTATTACCCTATAATTAAGTATAATTCCCTTAACATAATCCTACACCTGCTGTCCAGGAGATCTAAGTGAAGCAGTACTCATCATTTATAATCTTAAACACAGATGGATCGGAGTTGGTTCATTTGCAAGTTCCGTGAAGCGGCAGTAATGTCTTTAAACGGAGCAAGAAGATTTTTTTGCTGAGTAATGCAACTGGTGGTACCTCGTCACATTTCACGTGTACTTGTGATATGATTTATGCATGTGATTTTTCGTTTTTTCGGTCCTAAATATGAACTCTTTAAATACACCTCAATATTATGTAATTGCTTATGCTTCGCAAAAATACACCAAATGCACATATCCGTTGAGTACTTTATGTATGATTTTAGTATTGCTACCGCTTGACTTTCTCTAGTATTTATTTATTTTTAGCTACGGCAAAAATCTTTCTAAATATCTTTTTTTCCCGCAAGAACCCAAGAAGGGGCAACATTAATTACTCGTACTAAATAAATATGACCGATAGAAACATCAGCATCGTTCAGATAATAGCCGCATAAAGAAACAATATGTTAAAAAATAACCAAACAGGATAGATATATAAAAAAACAGGCCGTGGACCTAGGCGGGGCCAGATGCATTTCTGACATATCAATAGTGTTTGGCCGTCTGCTTGCTAAACATTTCCACGAACGACTATTTGTCCATTCGTATATGCAGCTTCTAACCGCCTATCCTGATCAGAATCTCGGGGGCCACCGCAAGTGTCGCTGGGAAATGTATAAAGACAATAGGGCCACGGTTTATAAACACATCATCATAATCCTTGACATCCGTACTGAACTAGATGCGGTCAATCACAGCGACTATAATGCAATAATTTCCCGGAGGCAATCATGCTAGATCTGTCTGATGAAACAAAGGGTAATGGTTAAGAGAATAAAAATTATAATAATAATAAAAAAAACATTTCACGGTATCATTGTGACCGCTGAGAGGAGGGTGGAATGGTGTCGTTTGGCAGCTGCGGGGGTCTGAATCCACCCCGGGTCTCTGGGTTACTTTGTTTGAAGGAATTTCCCTTTTCTAGACAAGAATGGTTGTCGTTCAGGAGGGGGACAGCTCCCAGAATTTATGGGCCAGAATCCAGTGGTAGCATCCACCACCATTCCTCTCCAAAGTTTATTGATTTTGCACTTGAAAACAGCCAGGGTCAGCTTATCTGCAGCAGCGAAAACGCGAATCGCGTCAGCGCCTAAGAACAGCTGCACCAGACTCTCGGCTCACTGCAAGTACCGCGTTTGGCTTCCGAAAAAGGCAAATGCCGCCCAAATGCAAATTCATTCATATTTGGTGTAAATCTCATTCATGATTTTCTTTCTCCTCAAAACGAAGTCAAAAATTAAATTTGCTTCAATAAAATCTTTTTTGTTCCTGAACCACCAAACAAACACAACACACCAGCTGAACTCAAGATTTTTTTTTTTTTTTTTTACGTTTTTAACCTCTTTTTTAGCCTCGTTTCGGCTTTTATTCTTAGCTTTTGTATTGACTTTATATTGATCGGTTGTTCCCTTTGTCAAGTAGGAAGCAGGCCAGGCTATTTCAGGAATCTGCGGCCACTTTCCCTTTTCCCCACCTCCGGGTGGCTAAGGCAGTTATCTCAGTGTAATCATTAGCGGTGTCTCGCACCATTTCATAACGCACAAAACGCACGTTGTTTTGGGAAACCTTGAGTAACAGCCGCATCCTGGCTGTTTTCTGTCAACACACTTAAGTCATCCTATAATTATACGACTGTACTGATTTGTTTGGCTTGCTACTGTATTTTCACCGGATTAAGTATCATAACATGGATTTGTACCCGCTTTTTTCTGTGTTGGGTTTCGTACATAAAAGGCGCATTTTAAGGCAATACATCACCGATAGAATAGAATATCTTTATTGTTATTACGCAAGTACAAGATTCAGTGTGCAGCTTCTGTACTCGAGGCTATTAAAGACAGTAAATTAAATAAAATAACACAGTAAAATAAAATACTAGTAAAGTAGTAAATGATAGAAAAAACAGCACCAGAAGCAGTGCAGTACTGAAAATAGAAATTAAATAAAAATGACAGAATAAACAGCTTAAAGTGTTGCAGTATTAAATGGTGCAAGCAGTATATAAAGACCCAATGTGGGTGAATGTATTAGTCCATGTACACCGAGATTATTAGTTACAGCTGCTGTCAGTCAGGCAGATTATGGGGGGAGTTTGATGAATTAATTCATGACCTTTATAGTTCTGTGGAAAAAGCGATTCCTCGGTCCGGTGGTGCAGAGGGAAAAGGTCTTATAACGCGTGCCAGATGGAAGATGTTCGAACAAACGATGGCAAGGGTGCATGGAGTCTTTTACAGATGCTAGAAGCTTTCTTGAGGCAGCATGAGCTGTAGACGTCCTCCAGGTCTCCCAATGGTCATCTGTGTACTAGAAAGGACCCGCTGAAGAGCTTTCCCATCACCTGCTGTGCCGCTGAGATACCACACATATGCAGTACGTTAGGATGCGCTCTGTGGTGCATTGGTAGAAAGTCACCAACATCTGTTGGGGCAGACCAGTTTTCTTTAGAATCTTCATGAAAAACAACCATTGCTGTGCTTTCTTGAGCAGTGAAGTGGTGTTAGTGGACCATGTGAGGTCCTCTGAAATGTGTGCCTAGAAACCTGAAGCTGGACACTATCTCCACTCCGTCACAGTTGCTAAAGATAGGAGTGTATTTGTCCTCCCGGATCTTCCAAAATTAACGATTAGCTCCTTGGTCTTTGCTGGATTACAGAACAGGTTGTTCTCTGAGCACCAGGTTCTGCACCTCTGCTCTGTAGGTTGTTTTGTCGCTTTTGGAGATCAGCCCAATCACCATTGTGTCATCTGCAAAATTGACTTGGTGTTAGTGGCGATTGCAGGGACACAATAGGGTGTGAAGAGGGAGTAGTAGGCTTAGTTAGCATCCTTGTGGTATGCCAGTACTCAGAGTTATAGTGGAAGACAGGTGGGGGACCAGTCTCACTGCCTAAAGATGCTTTGACAGGAAGCACAGGATCTAGGACAGGTGATGAGTTGAGGCCTAATTGGTGAAGTGTGAAGGTGAGCTTGATGGGGATGACAGTATTGAAAACAGAGCTGTAGTCCAGAAATGGCACCCTCAAATATGTGCCCTGTTTCTTCAGGTGAGTTAGGACAGTGTGAGAGATGGAGTCCTCTGTGGATCTGTTAGCTCTGTAAGCAAACTGCCGTGAGTCCAGTGAGGCAGGGATAGTGGCTTTGATGCGGGAGAGGAACAACCTTTCGAAGCACTTGATTGGTGTGAGGGCAACCGGACAATAGTCGTGGAATGTTTTGGGCACTGGCTCTATGATAGCTGACTTCAGGTACTTGGAGACTATTTTCAGAGATAGAGAGAGGCTGCAGATCCTAGTAAATAACTGTCCAGCACAATCCTTACTGGAACTCAGTATGGGCCTGCAGCTTTGCCTGGACTGACCTTCCTCAGCGTGCGCTGGTCATCATGTGTGTGAGAACTTGTTCATCCTCTGTGGCTGGGATTTCTGCGCACATCACATTGCTGTCAATCTGATCGTAACAGAATACATACATTTGGTTGGAGGATTAAAACCAATCAGAAAATGATAAATCAATGCATATTTATACATTCTAATAAAATTAGGGAAGTTGCATTAATTTCTAGTATGCTAGTAATTTCTAGTATAATTTACTGTGAACACAACAGAATGAAGTAAGCACTGATTGTACCGCCAAACTCACAGTTCTGTCTTGTACTTGTACAAGGTCTAAGTTCATCCGGTGTCAGTAAAATACAGTGATTGTCACATCCACAGGGATGATGAATGCTGAACAAGTGCTGTAAACAAACAGAAGGGGTTTTATTAAACTCAAAAGGACAAGGATCTAAACAGGCAGAGCAGAAAAGTGAATGAAGTTTATGTATTGTTTTTTAACAAAAGATGTTTTGTTATTTTCCATTCTAAAAGTATTGTAAAATGAGGGTGTAAGTGACCAACATCTTTAGTATTTTGGACGACAAACTGATGCCTGCATAAAGTTTTGCTTGACTTTCTTTTTCTGTTGTTTTTCATTCCAATTCTGTTAAAGCGTTCCTACCTCATTCTGCTAAGTCATTGAATTAAAGAATGTTGCTGAAATCAAGTTACATTTAAATCAAATATCAAGTTCAGGCAACAGAGTTATGTGCTGTCATTCTGTGCTCTGTGCGTAGTCTGAAATAACCCTTGCTGCTTTTATATGTGGTGAGTAATTCATCAGCGCAAAAAGCTACTCAATTATTATTTATTTTTAATCTTGTTGGATATACCTTTAAATAAGTCAATAAAGGTCTGTGTGTTACAATATAAAGCTTAAAGTGCTCTGCCTAGTGGTCTTCATTTCTCTAACATGTTGGTCTTAAATCATGTTTTATTTTTAACTTGCTGGCTGTAATGGTATCACCTACAGATGAAATTTAACTCGTGGCCACTTCAGGGATGAGCAACAAACTGTCTATTGTCCATGTTGAGGGCACATTATGCAATGACATGCAGTGTGGGAACTGAAATCCCGAATAGTGTACTATGTGCAGCATTTGTGGATGAAATCTGCTCTTTAATAGAGAGTAATCATTTTCACTGTAAAATAACTTCAACTCATACATTAAGACGGTAATACGCAAGATGCCTGCCATCTGTCATATAGGGAACTGTATCAATTAATATCAAAATGCTAGGCTTGCTTGTTTTATTCATTGAAATACACTAACCAGAAATAAAAACATTGTGCGTACCCCTTTGTAAGGCAGTTAATTTGATTTTCTATTTATGTATAATTATTCATTGCTCTGTAGTACTGTGGTTGGGATGTCTATTTTTATCCTATTTGTGGAAAATGGCAGCGACACTGTTGAGGGTTTAAGTATAATCCCAAGGCTACTAGAGCCGTAAAAACAGACCAGCAGCAGCTATTAGTGGGCTGTTTTTATCCAGATGAGGCTGTGTGCTCTAAGTCATGTGATTATGCTGGTGTCATATTTCTGCTGTGTCATGCCTGCAGTCAGCTAACTGGTATCGAGGCCGCTTCCCCAACAGCCGCACTGGATGCTTACTAATATCTACATTAACCTCAAAATAAGTTGATAGAATTTTCTTCGCATAGTGGAAGCAATCTTCTAAAACTACCACGACCTACCCCAATAATATAAAATACTATGCCTAATAATTTAATCACCATTCTTTATCTCATAAAGGACTATCTCATTTATTCTGTGTAGGCAAAAAATGTTTCAATGACGGTAAATTATTTTCATTGCAGTAATTAAAAAATGACAATTACTGTTCTCCAGATTTGGATAAACAAGAGGCACGTGACAGTGGACTGTCTTTCGAGGGAGAGAGACAAACCGCAGGTGTGTTAAAGTAAATATGAACCCCTCGCACAGCTGAACTGGAGTAAACACAGCTGGCTTGGAGCGGATCTCGGGTCAGGTGAATGACACAGCATCGGGCTGCATTGACCAGGAACTGCATCTGAGCGCAAAGGACAGGAAGTACAGGTATGGGGGTCATTCCTGCTGCACATTACACTTTCCTGTCCCCCATCAAAAAGCTCAAATCTAATGGCATCCATTTACTGGATTTGTGATTTTGTAATAAAAGAAAACTTATTTGGTTTCCAATTTTTAGAATTTAAGAATTTAACATTTTCCCAGCATATTAAGACAGGAAAAGGTAGTAGGAAAGACCAGACGCAAGCTACATTGGGTAGCAAGAGTCTCCACGCACCATAAATACTGTATTATAGGGGCATAAATACAAAGGATATATTATTATATGCAAGCTTTGCACTGAGGCAGGTGATTATACTTTTCCATTTTTTTTGCAAGTATAAGGAAAAAAATCAACAGACATTTGAAACAGTAGTTATAGTGCCAAAGTCCCAGTATGTTGTAATTGTACAAAGTACTGCCTTTCAGGGCACTGGCATTTTGTCGCACCTGTGCAAATACAAAGCAGAGATTTTGACAGCAATGACATGACCTTTATGAAACATTCACTGTTTGCAAGCGAGCTGCAGCCTAGGAAAACAGGCCCTCGTCCCTGGTGTTTATGAGGCCTGGTTGTCTGGAATTACAGGTGCTTATGCTGCAGGTCTTTGCCTCAGACACCACTGTCAGTGCAGTTGTAGCAGTTTTTAATTCCTGATAAGGCTCTACACTGTTCAGGAAAAGGTTCATTGCAGTTGCTCCATCGAGGAATCTGGCTTAATTAATAATTTTGAAAATACTAAATAGAAAGGCATGACAGAAGTTGATTTAAAAGTTTATTTAAAAGTTAAATGAAATAATAAATAGAAATAAATATTACCAACAGTCTGATGAGTACATGTAACCCAACTGTCAATTTGTATATACGGTCATGCAATTCTGGAAAAAAGAAATGTTTTGTTTGAAAACAGTGGATGTTGGTTTTGTGGGTAGCTGTGGGTAAAATGATTATCCATGAGTAGCAACATTTGCCATTAGCTGCTTTGAAACATGACTGGCATGTAAAAAACTGAACATCAGCAGAAGATTTCAGGTTTTGTTGTGCAATTTGGGGAAATGAAACAGAAAAATATGAACCCAAAACATGGGTGTAAATTACAGGTTGGGGGGGGTTGTAACCTCCCAAATAATCAAAACCAGCCAATACAACCCCCTGGACCCCCTTAAATGGGTGAAGACCTCACCCCACCAATGCTCATCCAAAGTTATGCCTGTGACCCAAAGTCATAGTTACTCTGTTTTCCCACCACAAACCTGACATTTTTACTGGACTGACCCTCCTCAGCGTGCGCTGTACATCATGTGTGTGAGTACATCATGGTTACTTGCACAATATATTTACATGCACAGTATATTTATTTGTTCATTATTATCCAAAAGATCTCACTTGTCATGTTTTTTTCATCTTTTTGAAGTCTCAGACAAATGTTATTTTGTTTCATTGTATGCCTACATATTTTGAAATGACAAAAAAGTTTGATTTGTCTTGACTTGCCACTTTGGATCGGAAGCTGGAGTTTTACACCCCTGCTATAGGACATCCTGGTTAGTGGAGGTCAGTAATCAGTTCATTACTGTTGCTTAAAATGACTTATGAGCAAATAACAATATGCTTATTGGTACTTGCATTTTCATTTCTTTTAATTTCATTTATGTTTGTAACTTTATTTTTACTTTATGACAAAAGTAGTGATTTTTATACATTATATGATATCGTTTCTTTAAATTTTTGAATAAAATGTAATCTGTAATTTAGTTGGAAAAAGCGTTTTATCTCTAAAGTGATAGTCAATAGAAATACAGGGAGTTTTACTAAGTGCTGCAAGAATGAAAACTACAGTAGAAAGCAGGGTTAAACTTGATCTTTTCTGGTGGCTATGAATGGCTACAGGTAATCCATGATTTATGTAAATTGGCCCACCAGACTTTGCATAAATCAAAATTTACACAGACAGCGGAACCCTGTTTCACAGTGCTCAGGATCCCCGCGTGGTGTTCCCTGCTGCGACGTCTGTTTGACCACGATGGACCACACCATTCTAGAGAGGCCAAGACACTCTGGATGCGACGGTGACTGACAGAAGAGCTGGCTTGCTGAACACCAGCCCCTCACAGCATTACTTACTGCGTCTTTTTGGAACATGAGTGCGACGAATGCATGGAAGAAGCTGAAAGACCAAAATATGCACAACCTTTGGCACTGTTCTTATAAAGACAGCTGTGAGACATGAAGACATTTGCCTCCAGCTTCATACCTCAAACAGGCTAATGCTGAGTGAATACTGAAAGAATACTGAATGAATACCGAAAGAATACTGAATGAATATAGAATGACATGTGGTCACTTGGTTGGTGGGATTTATGCTTCATGCATCGACTGTATACAACTTTAGTTGCAATAACTATGATATAATGGGTGTGATATAATTGTTATTTATATTCGGGTATGCCTGTAAATGTTCTTCCAATGATTAAATAATATGTCTGCACAAGTGTAATTTCTAATTTAAAATTTAACAGAGTAGCATTATTTATTGGTGTGAACTCTTCTGTATTGTCCTGTATGTTAGTAATGTGATATTGAAATATGCAATGTCATTCCAACTGAATGAATATTTTATATCCTTAATGCAGTTAACCCCTACATGATTACAATTTTGAAAATTCCCTGTGTATGCCGAAACAGAATCAGCATTATTAACTGTGACACACACTTCAATTTAATGGTACCCTAAATGGGGGTGGAATATAATCTCAATCACCCTTATTCCAGCCCAATGATTTCAGGGCTTTGTGGTGTCTCCAGCTCAGAAATATTGTCATTTAAGCAGGCTGGCATGTCATTGACACCCTTGTGCTTGTCATGTAGATAATAATGCTCAGTGAGAGATGTATTGTACGTGGTTTGTACACAGAGATAATGCCTTTGCTGGACTGTGTAGTCTCAGATTAATGTGTCATAACAAAGTGTCTTTAATGAATGAATACCATGTGACTTGGTGAGGGGCTGGCATTTGGGCAAGGGAGGAGGGGTACTAGAAACTGTGTTGGATGGGAGTGAAGAAGTGTGTTGTGTCCCCGATATTTGACTGAGGTGTAAGTAATGTAATTCAACTGGTTGATGGTTCTACTACAAGTCAAGGGGAACAACTGGTTAAATGGTGCGGAGGACACGATCTTGCTTTAAAAGTAATTCCCTCACACATCTCACATACCTGAAACACCCCATGCACAGGTAGTGCTGGCTCTTCACTGTGAAATACAGCAACTAGTAGATGAAGGTAGAGTTTGTCCTATTTTCACTCCATCCAATGGCTGTAAACAAGTAACATTAAGACTTTATTCATTTTGAATGGTTTCCCTTCAATGTCCTGCTAATTGTTTAGGAAGCTAGTAGTTTTAATGTTAAAGACTGAAATGGTTCATTTGCAGACTGCAGGAAGGAATTGGAGTAACGTTAATAATTAACAACTGTAATGCCCCATTTCCCATGTGTTAGGATTAACGATGCCTGCGCTGAAATTACATCTGTAGGAATGTGACAGTGTTAACAATTTGTGGTATAGATACTATGATATTTTATTTTTAATTTTAGACATATCATTGTGTCCAAGAACTGATACAAAGTGCTGCCCTTTGCCCCCACGGAGTTACAAACACATTTGTTAACCCACGCTTCACTGATTGCTTTTGTGCAGTCTCGTTTTCAGATACCTTCTATCTAGATAAACAAAACTGTGGGTCTTTGCCAGATGTTCGCGGCCAACTCTACACTACTCCCTGGATATTACGATCAATTCTGTTGTGAGCTATCCTGAGTCATACCCTGTGTTTGTTTCATTTGTGTCTTGCTTATTGTTTATGCTTCTTCTGTTATATTAGTGTTATACGTTTACTCTCTCAAAGTATTCATACTTTTGAAGCAGGAGTTTTTCCATTTTCATTTTCTGTCAATCTAAAGCAGCATCTCAGCTTATAGATATAGCGCATTATCTGCAGTTACCAACTTCATTTTCATTTACTTTTTTTAGTCTTTGGGGCGACTACCACGACACCATCTAGTGGCAAAATTAAAATTGACATATTTGCCCTATCAGAATCAGTAAACCAAAATAATGACAATAGTTACATAAAAAATACTGCAAACATCTTTAAATTTCAGTAGCTATTACAAAACGTTTATAAGGGGTTTCCTGTCATACTCCTGGCACTTCATTATAACGGCCCGATCTATTGATGCATATTACATTAATAATTATATCATTTCAAACCGCCGGGAGATGCAGGAAGTACGTCATCGGATGGCGACAGTCTGTTCACATGTAGGTGCCTTCACTTTCAAGCTAAACTGGTGTTATTTGTCTTTTTCCCTGGAGAAAATGTCTGTGAATCAACAAGAGAAAGATTTTTCTGCACAGGGAGACTTAAAAGACGAACTTAATAAAAAGGTAAAGACAGTACTGTGTTTAACATTACGAGGCAAGCGAATTAAAACATGCAAGGAAATTAATTGTGGTTATCTCATGCAAAGGGCAGTTCCTAACATGATTTCACTGTCAGCACTGGAAGACGTGTTGGAGTTACCATTTTTCACGATGTCTGCGAAGGAACTTGGTAAATCATGTTTTCTTTTTAGATTAAGGAACAGAAGATCGTGGTTGATGAACTCTGCAATCTGAAGAAGAACAGGGTAATGATCACATTTGTCTTTTTACTTGAAGACACTTACCTGTAAAAAGTAATTATATTGTTCGCAGATTAACCATTTGAAAGCGAAGTAAACTGCATCAAGAACACGCTTATATGCTGTTTGCTGTAATGTACAGTCCTGGGTATCGGGAGCCATAATGATTTGTTGTCGTTATGGTTCATAGAGGGTTTACGTACAGCAGCCCAACAGCAACATCTTCTTTTTGGCTGACAAAGCAGAGACTCTAAGTACTTGCAGAAGTAAGTGAGTCTGTTAAGTCTTAAGCCTGTTTTAACATAACATCATTGTGTTAACTTAGTTTTTTTTTTTGTAGTTACATTTCAGCATTTATACCAGTTTCAGCTTCTGTTCATTAATATAAACACTGCCTCTTTTCCCCTCCTAGAAACACTGGACAATATGAAGAAAGAGTTCCAAGATTTTTAAAAACATACAAAGTGGACCAAGATTACTTATTAAGAAGAATGTGAAGAATTTAAAAATGTGTGGTATTTGTTGTATAGTGAACTTTTCCTCCTCATGTGTGTTAGAGTCTAGACTGCTTGAGAATTTGACAAAGAGAGGGCCTGACTCAAGTAAGGAAGTGAGGAAAAGAGTAGGAGGTGTGAGCTGCGAGTGCCTTTTCTCTGCTCATGTTCTTCACATGAGAGGCGAACTGACTCCTCAGCCGCTGGAAGACGTGGACGGAAATGTCTTTCTCTGGAACGGGGAGGTGTTTGGTGGTCTAGAGTTGGGATTTGAAGACAACGACACCCGAAGTCTCTTTCATCATCTCACCAGCTATTCCAGCCCTACAGATATTCTGTCTCTTCTGTCTTCTGTACGAGGGCCATGGGCTTTTATTTACTACCAGGCAGCTAAACACTGCCTCTGGTTCGGCAGAGACTACTTTGGCCGGCGGAGTCTGCTTTGGCGCTTTGGTTCATCGGAGAAGTTTGTGATTCTAACATCTGTTGCAGCCTCTCTTAATGGGGCCAGTGAATCGCCATGGCAGGAGGTGCCAACATTTGGGGTTTACAAACTTAATTTAAGTGAGAATTCTCAGCTGAGTTCTTTGAAGTTAGAGTTGTATCCGTGGATTTACCCAGGTGAAAAAGCACCTTCAGTTGATGAGCTTAACTGTCTTAACAACTGTGTGTCTTTAGTGATGAATGATTCTGGGCTTTGTCTTGCTTCCCCCGTATGTCCAATGAACACGTCTGTGAGTCAGACCATCAATGCTAGGACGAACACCATTGGCTCTCAGCCAACTGTTGAAGACCTGGATGCATTCTTGACATGTGATCAGATAAAGAAGGTGACTAGCCAGCTCATAGATGTTTTGAGCCAAGCCATACAGTGGCGTGTACAGTATCTTCCCTATGAGAATCCAGCCACATTGATTCCCAACGAAAAAGCTGACATTGCTGTCCTTTTTTCTGGTGGAATTGACTCCATGATTCTGGCTTTGCTAGCCCATTGCCATGTCCCAAGTGGAAAGCCGATTGATCTTCTGAACGTGGCTTTCAGGCTGCCGGAGCCAAAGGGGCACAAAGATTCAGCTAAAAAAACGAAGAACAAGATGACACCGGATCCAGCCAATGATCTCAATGAGCCCCTTCCGTCTATGAGATTCGACGTGCCTGACAGAATCACCGGTAGAGCTGGCCTGCAGGAGCTGTGTGCCTTAAGCCCCGACCGGAAGTGGAACTTTATAGAAATCAATGTAACGCAGGAGGAGCTTCAAGATATGCGACAGAAACACATATGTCACTTGGTGCATCCTTTGGAGACAGTGCTGGATGACAGCATCGGCTGTGCGGTGTGGTTTGCTGCCAGGGGGGTTGGCTTTGTAAAGGAAGGGACAGAATACAGACCATTCACCTCCTCTGCAAAGGTATGTCAGGGTGTCCAGATATCTGGTTCCACTTTAATGTAGACCGATGTATAGTTTCAGCATTTTCATACCAGTGTGATGTGTTCAACAGTGTTCATACGCCACTTAAGGATGCTATACAACTGCTGTCCACTAGGTGGTTCTGACTGGTATTGGAGCAGACGAGCAGCTGGCAGGGTACTCACGACACCGGGTCAAGTACAAGGCTGCTGGGCTTGAGGGCCTGGTCCAGGAGCTGGCTATGGAGCTCGGCAGAATATCATCCCGGAATCTCGGCAGGGATGACAGGATCATCGGGGACCACGGAAAAGAAGCCAGGTGAGTGCAAATGAAAGAAATAAGATTCTTGCAGTCAGGCACAATGTTTGAAAATCCAGGTTGGCGCTGGTTAGAAAGTGACGTCTCAACCACTGTCTAGCCTGTTTTAATGTATTTGTCTTTTTTTCTCCTGTCAAGCGTTATTCACAGAAAATTAACGTTTGCACACAATATACAATCAGAGCCATATCTTTTGTTTTAGCCATTTCTTCTATATTGGAATTATTCCATAAGTACGTGCCTCTGCCATTCTGAATCAAGTGTCTGCTTTGATGTGCGTTTGTGTCGCTTGTGTTGTTCTAATTCTGTTAGATGTTATATGTTGTTGACTGGATAGTGTAAATAAGAAATCCTGTGTCGGTATTTGAACTGCTTTGCCAGAGCCCGGGGGGCAATGTTTTGTCCTGATCCACACACACACAGACCTGGTGATTGTCGATTTCACACAGTGTAATTATTTTCATTTATTAGAGTCTTATATTGTTTGTAGGCATATAATGTATTTTTAATATTTCTAAAGGTAGCAGTTTCAAAATAGGTCTGCCCCCCAAAACCTTCCCCTCCCACTGGGGGGGCCATGCCCCACAGAAACTTGAATCTTGTGTTGAGGGTGGTGAATGCCCTTTGATTTTAGGTTTCCCTATCTGGATGAAGAGGTGGTCTCCTTCCTGAATGGCCTGCCAGTGTGGGAGAAGGCAGACCTCTCACTCCCCCGGGGGCTGGGGGAGAAGCTGCTGCTGCGGCTAGCAGCCCGGCAGCTGGGGCTTGCTGCCTCGGCCATGCTGCCCAAGAGGGCCATGCAGTTCGGCTCCCGCATCGCCAAGCTGGAGAACAGCCGTGAGAAAGCGTCCGACAAATGCAGCAGACTCTGTGCAACATGAATCATTCCATGGATACTTCACATTCAGAAACCTTTCCAATAAAAACCTATTATTAGATAGGTAGCTATACTTTACTTATCCAAGGAGGAAAAGTATTGTGCTTGATTACTTTCCATTAGTATTAGCATTATATTCTATTATGTATTTTCCTTTGGTATCGTCAATCATTAAAATTTTTAAATCATATAGAATTGTTGAAAGAAATGCAGCAGGAACAGTTCAGCATCACCACTTAGTAGGCTGGTGTAAAACAGGCACGAACTGTAAAGCCTGTAGTGATCTGTGTACTACCTCAGTACCACGCCTGTTCATGAACGTGCGGTTAATGTGCCGGCACTACTTCATGTAAGACTCCACTTGAGAAAGCTTCTCTCTGAAAAAGGCATCACACTCCATGTAGGACGACAAGTTTCCCACGTCGAAGCGGCCGGATATCTGATGGACGAAGACAGGTTTTCTAGAAAGATATGGGAGATCAACATACTGTCAGGCAGAAATCGGTTCCGCTTTAATAAGGAGTGCCGTATTACAAAGTGCGCACCTCAGTAAGAGCCATGACAGAAAGTTTCCCGGGGCATCTTTTTCTTCAATAGGTGCCCTCTGGTGAAAGAAACCGAGAATTACACTCAGTAACTGAGAATAACGGGCATCTACAGTTTATACAGATGTTTTAGCAATTCACCTCCTTTTGATGAAGGAACACGTCCAAAAGGGGAATGCTGGTGTTGGAGAGCAAATAGAAGCAGGGACACTGCAGGGACAGGGAGGACAGTGTGGTAAAAATATGACCACAGATGCATGGAGTATGTCACTGTACTGAAGTGTTACCACAAAAGCCAACCAGAAGCCTTGGTTTACAGCAGAAGTCCACACCAGGCTAAAAGCACGGGATGTGGTCTTCAGATATGGTAACCCTGCGGGCATATGGACAGCTAGAGCTGCACTGTCGCAAACCTTCAAAACCACTGAAAGGGTTCATATACAAAAAAATTCATGGCCATTTCCATGACACCAAACACACAGTGTATGTGGCAATGCATACAGGCCCTTACAAATTACGAGTCTAGCTCACATACCACAAATTGTGATACCTCGCTCCCTGGCAGGCTCAGGCAGCTCTTTGCCTGGTCTTATCTGCCAACAAGCCAGAGAAGACCGCCCCTCCCACCAATGAACAAGTACTCCACCTATCCACAGCTGAAGTGAGGAAAGCTCTACGTAAAGTGAACCCAGGTAAGGCTGCTGGTCCTAACAATATTCCAAGTTGGGTTTTCAGGGACTCAGCTCATGAGTTTGCAGATGTACTGACAAACATCTTTAACACTTTGGCCAGACATACATTTATCCTGGAGTGCTTCAAAACTGCTACAGTCGTATCATTGTTCATTTCTTAAAATGTTATGTTACATTATGTTCAGTAGGAGATTAACGAGTTCAGGGCCCCCTAGGCTACACTTTCTGTAGGCCCCTCTTCTGCCCCCACTCCCCAAAACGATACAACAATTAAGTGTAAACCTATAAAATATTAACTATAAAATTCTACAAAGTCAAAGAGAATGTGATGCTGTATCAAACTAGAGCAATCACATCAGAAGAACAGCAAATCGGCAAGCTCAAACTTTCACATCAGTCATATGCAGCAACCAGGAAGAACTCAGCAGAGACCTCATGGAATAAACGCATCTCAATAGTGGCAACCTTAAAATATTACACTCTGATCCGGTGTGTGTCAGCTGCATCCACAATGTGCACTCAAGGCACATTTACTATACACAGCGTAGACCACAGATAATTACAAGGAGGGGCAAATTCCAAAAGAATATAAAACAAGTTCTTACTATTAGAATGTTTTCCTCTGTGCTTCCCTGGCAGAAAACTCATCAATCAGGCTTGTAAAATCCATTACAGTATACAAAGGAAATAGACTATACATACACATACCAGAAAATATACAACGGTATAAAAAGAGTGCCAAAAAAAGATACATTTAGAGTTGGCCTCCCCATTCAATTTCACTAATAACTAATAACAAATAAACGACCAATAAAGGATCACTTTAAAATAGTAATAAAAAATTAAACAGCCAATAGGGGCCCACCAATCACTCTGGGCCCCCAGGCTTCAGCCTAAGCAAGCCTGTTCATTAATCTGCCTATGATTATGTTAATGTATATCAATACTTATTTTTGGGTCATTCTGTTTTCATTGAACAGAGAGTAAAAAAAACTAACATGTAACAGATTTGAACATTCATGTGGGAGACCTTACAGGATGTTTCTCAGCCAGACACGTCAGCCGTGGACAAACCCATGATCCGCACCGTGTGCCAAAATGTGACATGGGAGGGAGGCTTACAGCTCTGCGTGAATCAGTCTGAGATGGGAGTGGCTTCTCCTTCATATGACGAACTTGCTGGTCTCCATCCACCTCTAGAATGCCATATTTGGTGGTCTCTGCGGGAAATGGGGCACACATTCTTACTAAGTGGTGAAAGTGTTGGTCATACGCAAGCAGAAACTCGCATAAGGATCTACTGCTACACTCACAATACAGTACCAATAAAAACCTTGGCTGGCTATACAAAACATATCCAGAGTACAAAAATGGTTTAGCCATGGTTGACGTCTTCAACCAGCTGGTTTCCAAAGGCTAAATGCAAACTGGTACTGAAATTACTCGTAAACCCTGCCATCCTGACTAAGTTCAAGGTTTTATTTGTCTCCATGTTATTTTACCAGGATAAGCGGTCTGAAAAAGCACGTAAAAGCTGGTTGCATTAAACCACCAGAGAAATCTTGACTTCTGATTGACCTGAAGTTAGTTTTCCCGTTTTACTGCTCACCATCATCTCTGCATGTATATGACAGCACCAGATTACAGTCACTGCTTCTTGCCTTCAGCCTTGAAAACTTGGTAGTCACCTCTAAAAGACTGAAGTCCTCTTTGAACAAAGTGTCCCTTATAAAAGAGAAAGACAATCTTACGCAACACAAATGTTAGTGTCTAACATCTAACAATTTCCACCACACAAGCTAATTTTTTATTGGCATGAATACAAACCCTCCTATAACTAAAATGTCGTCTTCTATTTTGAAATGTTTGATAGCGAGTTGAAGGCAGGAAACGGCGCCAAGACGTTCCTGGAAAAGTCCAATAACGTGTAAAAATAACATAAGCAGTCAAATGAAATGATTGTACTATATCCACAGATTATGACTGCACGCATGTTTATGACTTCCAAATAACACTGACCTCGTTGTTTTCAGTCCCATCACTGAGGATCCTGACATTAGGGAACTGCTCTCCCCAGTCCTCAAATGCATTATAGTAAAGGCTGTTAGTCTGTTGGTGTGAAGTGTGAAATATCCCCGTCAAAAACGTGCGTGTATTACCCAAGAATTAAATTAAAATGAAATTAAAAACATTCATGCACTTCTGCACTCTGCCACTGCAATGATACCAGTGTTAGTGACTTAAACTGGAAAATAACGGTAAGAGTTAATGCGCATTCGCTATATTCAACACAAAGTTCAAATTTTACGTTTTCTTTTTGGTCAAATGTATTCGGGCAACTTGTGAAATTTTTGGTGGGGGAGGGATAGGACAAACAATTCAATACTGGATAAGTGCAATATAAGTATAAAAAGACGTGATAATAAATCATGAACAAATACTACAATATGGAAATAAGGTAGTTGTGTCGGACGTGAAAATTACAATAGTACAGTATATGAAATGTTGATCAAGTGTAGGAAGTACATTGACCAGTAACGCGGATAGTAAAACAGACTCACAATGACCACGATGGCGTCCACACAGCCAGAGTCATTTAAAGCTTTAATCCAGTGTGATATTAAAGCAGCGTGTCCGACTTGAAGCAGAGGCTTGGGGATGCCAATGAGATGCTGGAACTTCCCAGTTATATCATTTTCAATGTCTCTCTGTAGCCTTGTCCCGTACCCTGCACCCAGAATAACAGCCTTCATACTGGCATTACAAAGAATGACATCAACTCTACATTAGATTATTAAAATCTTTTCTAAACTATTCAGTAAACTAAATATTCGTACAAGGAACTATGCCCCAGTTGCATTTCCTAACAACCGAGAAGGAATATATTCTCTATAAACAAGGACTTTGAGTACGTTATCTTTTTCACGCATGCGCTGTACTGCCAGCCCAAGACGTGACCAATTCGATGCAATGGCGCCACCTTATGGGTTGAACATGTGAAACGTCGCGGTGGAAGAATACTGGTCTGAGATAAATATTCTGGTCTGAAATAAATTGGTAATATTTCTAAAACAGGAAATTTCGCGTATATTTGCATGAAAAAATAGTGGTGTTCATTTAACATCACAGTATTATATGACACCAGCTTTGGCCTTGTTGACTTGTCTGTTACACATAAACAATCCCCCAAATAAAGTGGTAAAACTAAAACTAGTTCCGAAAAGATTTCATAAATATAGAAAAACTATCTGGTGTGTCTTTTCATTTAAATAGAATACATATTACCGAGAATACATATAATTGTTATCATATTACTTTTCCTAAATTTAGGGTAAGAAGAAAACAAGGGCAGAACTTTCGGTATAATCATTTGTTCATGCCGGAACTTTCTAATCGACGGAACCGAGTTGATGGCATGGGGGTCAGATGCGGTTAAATTCGTTTCTAAGTAATATTTTCCATTCTCACGCTAGTCTCGGGATTCTCTTATTTGCCGTATTATATGTAATGAACGATGTTGTTATTGCTGGTTGTTCGTTAGAAGTTAGGAAATTTAAAATTTACGTATTACATTTCGAAGAACCGACCGTTTCCTATCACGTTGCCATGCCTGTTGGTAGTATTTTTATAGGTTTATAATGTTTTTGTAAAGATGTAGGTTATACTTTGTTACAGTTAAGCACGCGATTTTAAGATCTATATTCTCCTCAAAATTGCTTTATGAAATATTAGAAAAGACTTGCACATCGGAGTTTTTTTTATTGATCTCCTGGAATGGAACCACAATGCAAACGTAGAAAGGCAACGCAGGATGAACCCATGTCTTGGGAAGTTTTGCCAGTCCTTTCAGACGAGCAGTCTCAGGATACGCAATTGCTGGACGCTTACGCTGCACCCATCATTAACAAGAGGGAAACATCTCGCCTCGTTAAAGAGCTGGCCATGATCTATCCCCTGGCTGGTCTTCAGCACATCAAACGAGTGAGAGCATGTAAGGACAGTAGCAGTCCACACCCTTTAGAGATTATTGTCTGTTTGGTTAGTGATTTACAAGGCAGCTACAGAGAAGTTTCCATTTCAGATTTGTTATCTTCTGGCAAATTTGATAGAAATGGTTTGGGGGAACCATTCTTGGTGAAAATACCAGCCTGTCCCCCACTTACACGGCCTCAGTTTGAACTGGCCAGCAAACACTGGCCTACTTCCTTTCATGAAGATAAGCAAGTCACTGTGGCTCTAAAGGGTCAGCTGTTTACTGTTGACCAAAAGGCAAAAATGCAGAAGTACATGCTAACCGCTATCACGGTAGCGAAAGCAGGACAAGCAGAAGGAATGGATTCTGTCGGCGCAGTCATTGTTGATCCACAAATGGACAGAGTTCTAGCTGTGGGCCATGACTGCAGGAGAGGATATCACCCCTTGCATCACGCTGTGATGGTCTGCATTGATCTTGTGGCTCGGGGCCAGGGTGGAGGAGCCTACGAGTACAAGTACCCAGCCTGTCAGTTTTCTGTGGCCAGTTCTTCACCCAGCCTAAGCAGCAGGAGGCCTGTTGGCCTGGAGGTTAAAGATGAGGTGAATGAATCAAAACAAGGTGGACATTCCTATATCTGCACAGGGTATGAAATGTATGTCACACGAGAGCCCTGTGTGATGTGTGCAATGGCACTGGTGCACTCCAGGATAAGCAGGGTGTTTTATGGAAGTGCCTCTGCTGACGGGGCCTTAGGAACGAGATACAAGATCCATACACAGAAGGACCTGAACCACCATTTTGAAGTTTTCAAAGGAGTTCTGCAACAGGAGTGTGAGGATCTCAACAGTAGAGTGTTTTAAATGGACTTTGTTTTTTAATATTCTGATTTTTAAAAACGTTTTATATATTGTGTTGAGGTTTCTACCTGTCTGTAAGTTATTTTTTAATGCTTTGTGGCTGCATCTGTGCCGGTATTTTGAATTTCTGGGTTCAGTATGAACATGAAAAATAACTTATCCGTGATTAATGGAATTGGGTGCTAACGGGTATGCAACTATGAAAATGAGTACAAAAATACGACCAAATTTAAACAAAGTTTAAACATTCCTAAAAATGAATAATTTGTTTTGATGAATCCAGTGACCGGTAAATTAAAAACCTGCCAACATGCAAAGCAGGACAGCAGTAAATGCTCATCAGTTTTATGGAATAGAGAGAATATAAATAATAAAAAAGAAAGGTCTCAGGGACACAGCATATTTTATTATGTTAGGCACATTAGGGGCTATTGGGGGAATCCAATAACAGTAATCAAGGGGCAGAGGCTGTCACAAGGAGCTTTGGTTAAAGGAAGAACTGTTAGAAAACTAGGAACATCAACTGCTACGTTATTAAGTATTTATAATCAGTCACTGTGCTTCTTTCATTGAACGTTCTTTTAATATAAATATTGCACATCTATAGACTCTCAGAAATAAGTCCTTCTTGACTGAAAAACAAATAATTGCTTTCCCAAGGGCACGATGTGAAGTAGTACTTTGCATTACACACAGGTCTTTTCAGAACACAGTATATTAACATCCACTGATCAATGTAAAAATAATACATGCATGAGTTTGAGTGCCAGGCCCTGGTTCTTAATAAACATATATCTGATAGCTTGTCTGACATTTTAAGGGGAATGGTGCACAAAGGATGATTCACTACAGTAGAGAAACCTCAACTGAAAATAGGTATTTTAAAGGAAGCTTTAAGTTAAAGACCCGGACCTGCCCAGTCCAATAAGATGGAAAAAAAAAAATTAAATAGTTACATAAGTTAGCGTTACAGTTTCTTACAAAACTCTTCTCTGTCTCACAATGAAAGTGACAATTTCCTATTGTTTACAAAAACTGCTTAGCAAACATTACTGCGGTACAAAGTTCAGCAATTTATCAGTTCATCTCGCCATGGACAACGTCACCAGTGATTTGGAACATGGACTAGCAGAGGACTCCGGCTCCAGGTTCAATACTTATTAATCCCGAAGATGCGAACTCCGTGTAGCTGTGGTAATTTGGGGATGAGCACACTCAGCAGAGAAGATGTGTTGATCACAAAGTGCACTGTGTCATACTTTGTGTAGAAACTGGCAAGGAAATATCTGGATGAGGGGGGATTTGAAGAAGTTTCAATTAAAATGAAATATTGCAATTGTTAACCATTTAGTCATTTTTCCTAATTCCTAATGCAGCAAATGTTTGTAATGTGTCATTTGCCTCACTTGAATATCCCTTTGGACAAAAGCATCTGCTAAGTAAAAATATATGTAAATAAATATAAATGTAAACAAAGATTCCTTATATTAACAAAGGCACAGTCATTTCTGGTAGTGAAATATATATTTTTTGGCTTAATTTTTTTTTTGTTTGACAGAAAATAAAAATCTTACAGGATTATTGGTGAGATGGTAAAGAACTTTCTGGAAGAGGTAAACTGCACACCATAATCCAGCTGCTCCCAGTGCGTGAGCAACCGGGCCTTTCCCTGATCGGGAGTCTCAAAAGGAGTTCCTTTCACTGCATGCAGGAACACGTACATTCCCTGTCAAAGACGGATAAGCGTACGTCGATTATGCACAAGCAGATTCAATTTTGTTTAAGGTCACAGAGTCAAGACTGCCCATCAAAGCAGTCCATTCAGAGAACGCTTTCCATACTAAGCAAAGGTAAAGTAAGGTCTAAGATCTAAGCAACACAAAATGCATTGTTTCAATTCATAAAATAAATTAACGTGTGCATTGCACCCATAGTTTAAGGGGCACTGAGGACTTGAAACCAGAAACAAGTAATAACTAAAAAGCAACCACATTTACTGTAAATATCACAGTACAGAAATGTTGTTTTACAAAGAGAGCACGGGGAACAAGCACGTTTAAAATGCGACTCGCCTGATAGCGAAACTATTAAAACATGTTTATTTTAAAAAGCTGACTACTTCTTTCACTACATATTTTTAATTGATTCAATCGCAAATTACTAATTTTAGATACTGGCACACAGCGTTAGGTGTAGAAAATCACTCGTGTTTGTATGTCAATGGAGAAAAACAATCAGAAAATCAGGCTGACATTGTGCAGCAGGTTATAAAGTCCATCTTTTATAGCTTATTTTGCGACTGATGTCATTGTGCTGACCTTGTTATTTACTCTAAGGAATACCGTCAACAATGAGAGGGTAAAGTGCTGAGGAAATGCCAATTGTTTCAGCGCCATCTGGTAAAGGTCTAAGTTTCTAAAGATATAAACAATGAGGGATCTGGGACACCAAAAAAAATGGAATTTCAGTATAAATATTAAGGTTTTCTATATAATCATGAGATTGCCTTAATTATGATGATTAACCGAGGCAACGATTTCTCGGAAACAAAACATTGCCTGCGGAGTGCCACTTACCAGATTGTGTATAACATTAGTGAGGGTCCAGACAACGGGAACAGTGAAGAAGGGGATACTGAGCAGGACTATGTGAAGCAAGCCGACTCCCAGCGCGTATGTCAACCAGATGCCCCGGCTGTTCATGACGCGAGTATTAGGGTTCACCTCGCTGTGCGCTACGCCAACATTCATGATCAGGTCTATAAAGAACAGGCATTTACACCAAAATAAGCAACTCATTATTTACATGCTAGAAATGCCCCTGAGATTTATCAACAATGCAATACATAATTCAAATGTCTTTTGTTCTTGTCCTTATATTGCACTCTTGTCTCTTGCTGCACTGCTGATGTCCTGTATTGCACTGTTGTCTGTCCTATTGTCCCCCCCAAGCACCTGTCCCCTCTCCTGCATCTGCAGCATGAGAATTTCACTGTGTTCTTCCGAACACAAGTGACAATAAAACTTGAAACTTGACACTTTTACATTGCAGATTGTACTTGTGTCGAATTGCATGGTGCAGCTTTACATGTCAGTATAAAGAGGTATCAGTTTAAAAGCGCAGTAATGTTAGTATAATATCAGTATCTATGAATTTGAATTGCTCTTTCCAGAAACTGCCACAGGCGGTAAACAGAGACACCGTACGAGATTCTAAGACTGTATTTACATGGAAAAAAATAAGAGTTCAGCCAAACTTTCAGCTGTGTGCTTATAATATTCCCAGTCATTCAACTTCAGTTATTCTGACATCACCGATCGAGAATCTAGGGTGTTCAGTTGCATAATACTTTCTCAGATGTTGATACCGCAAGAAATTACGCGCTGAAACGTTTTATCAATCATGAATAAATGCGTTCCGGCATCATATTGCAGGTCCTTTCCCGGAATGTTTTCACTCTATTTTTAAAACATCACCATAAAATTAAAGCGGGAATTAAAATAATAATCACGTCTTACTGATCTATTATGCATCATCTGTACTTTGGAAGGAGGACGCTGCACGGCAGTGCTTAGTTACACCGAAAACATGTTTTTGAATTGTCTTCAAAAGCCAGTGTTAATGTGCGCACTGACGTGTAGAGACGTACCGACCTTTCCTATTGCAGAAGCATTATCAGAACCCATGGGTGTTTTACGAGGCTATGACAGTTTGATAATATGAAAAATCGGTTCAAATATATTAAAAATAAAGACATCAGCTAGTCAAAACGTAGGATTTTCTCTTAGAGAAATATCTAGGTCACCATCAAAATATTTATTAGCCAGTTAACAGGTAGTATTCTAATAGCATATTATTATAATAAGGAGAAAAATCTGCTGGTATGGTACCTTGATTAATATTGCGCAAACATGTAGCTGTTATTCCAGCGATATCGGTGGCCCGACCGCCTCGTCCGCAGACACGATTCTGTTGTTGATCAACTACTTTCTTCCCTCGAAGAATTCACGCTTGTCGGAAGTCGTGAGTGATGGGCGTGACTGATGTGTCGCTTAGCCAATAGGCAGGTGGAATAACCTTTGACGTTTATCTGCTTCCGGAGTGGACTCCCTGGACATCCAAAAATATTTAAGGGACTATTTGTAGTCTTTTTGGAAATAGGGTAGATTTTAGATATTCAGTCGACTCGCCTGTTCGTTGGATGCACTTGGAATCCAGAAATTATTATTTCACAAAAATAAACATATTAGATGGAATTGCATCCAGCCGCAGCTACAGTTTGAAATACACGATTGAATATTTATAATTAATGAATAATTTTCATGCTAAATCTGTCTAGGTCATAGACAGCTTAACATAGAAGTGACCCAAATTGTTACAAAGAGTGATGTTGGGAAGTCTAAAAAACAGACCTTCACAAACGTCCATTGGTTGGAGTATGATTTTGCCCCAATGAGGAGCAGCACTTTTTAAAAAATATATTGTATATTGTGCAATGACAATAAAGGCTCTTCTTCTTCTTCTTCTTCTTCTTAAATTACCTATATAACAATGACTGACTCACTGCTGATATTTTTTTGGACTGAGCCCAAAAGAACTTGAACCCTGAGATTAGAAGAATCTGCTCTGTGAAGGACTGGAGTCTTGTCTGCAATGCTCCCCTTCACAAGGTGAATTATATGAAATTTTATGAATTTATCTAGAAAGTTGTGCAGTATATAGAAACCATACATTTTTATAAAACTGCTTATTCGATGTAGGGGTGTGGCTAGTCCCTAACCCAGAAAGTTCAGGGTACAAGGCTGGGTACACAGATTGTGTAAACCACATACATTATAGCAATAACAGGATATTAGAACATGCAATCCTTATGGTGAATGATTTTTTTTGAAGGACAGGCTGCATCCACTGGACTCGAGACCTTAATAATGTATGTAATGGGCCAGTGCTTACTTTCACATGACCTCCTCTTATTTACCTGCAGTGATATTTCTCACCACAAGGTGGTCTCCTTCCCCAGCTAAAGGTGCTAAATGAACTAGGCTACGCTGTACTGCAGAACTTCTCATATTTTATACATCCAGTCCTTTTCTCCTGTGATGTCACTGCAATTTTTTGTACAACTGAGGGACTTTCTCTGCATGTGTTTTACTTTTGTTTTCCCAGAGCCACCTTAATTCATGTCTGTTGTTTTAATCATTTCTTAATTGTCACTTACATTTATACTGCACTGATGACTGGCATCTAAGTATATTATTAGGATTATAATGCAACAGCACTTTAAAAAGCATACACATCTAGTGGAACTGGACAGTTTTAAACATTAAATGAGATTTTGACATATACTTTCAGAGCCCTTTGTGTTAATCTCTTCTTGATGCTGCTGTAACTGGTTTCCACTGAGTGGGCACTGATTGATTTTCACACACACTGATCTCCCTGCATACATTTGCGTGGGCGTTTTAAGGTGCACATGCCACTGGCCATACGACACACCTATAGATGATTTACACTATCCTACACACAATTTGTACCCATCTGAGAGGATGACAGTGAAAAGTTAGTGTGTTTTGCCTCTGATGCCAGTCACTTGCAAAAGTGGAAAAAGAAACGCTGGGATTAAGACAGGGAATGTGTCCTTTTCATTTAATTCATATGGAAATCTTCATGGGAACAGCATTCCCCATCCCCCCCCAAATACATGCCATCAGCTCTCAGGGCTGTATCTGGTATCACGAACTTTGCATTTTGGCCTGTGTCAAGTTTCATAGCTTTTCCAAAAGCTGTTTACTCAAGTGCTCCTTACAGTGGCACAAAATTTGCCCGTTTTATTGCGGAGATGTTTGGCAGTTGGCGTCCCGTCAGAAATCAACACCCTGGATATATATCTGAGAGGCAGGCTGTCAGCGACAGGCCTAGCCATAGGCGTGAAAATAGGTAGCCACTTTTTGCAGGAATGAGGAGTCATGTATGTTAAGAGATGGTTCACTCTGGTGCACTCTGATTAAAGACCAATGGAACTTCCCCGCAGATATCATTATGGGTAAAATATATGTTATATTATTATGTTATTAATTTAACACACTTCAATCCACCTCTTTGTTTTCAATAACTGCTAGTTATGGTCACAGTCATTCAGAGTCAATTCTGAGTAACACATGGCATAAGGCAGGGTGCAGCCCGATCAGGATTTGGTACAAGCCTTGCAGTCATGCCAGTTCACCTGACGCCCTGTAGAAGACTCCTGCAAACATGCGAAGAACGCGTGACATGCACCGCTGGCATGATGCAACAACATGGCCTTCCTGGAGCAAAGTTAGCACGGAGCTCCGTGGCTGACCTATTAGGTCATCAAGAGCCCCTGATGCAGGGCTGAGGCTGCTTGTGCATTTGCCCCCGGCATACGAAGTTTGAACAATGGGGAAAAAGTCGGAAGTTTATTCCATTCCAGAGTTTGTTTTTCGGACAATTCCTGTGTGCTGTGTACAAACAGGGGTGAAGGTCTGGAGAGATCCAGTGATGGTGTGACTGATTTTACTTCAGACATTTTTTCCCCGCAAGTGGTGAGGACTTATCGACATGGAGGCATCTGCCTCCCCACCTCCTCCCCACCCCCACCGCACGCAATCACACAGATGACTCTTATTTAACGGATTTTATTTTGGGACCGGAGTAACAAACTCGAACCCTTTAGCCATGTTGTTTCAGGCCGTGGCCTGGAAAAGGGCCAGGGTGTCGGATCGCAGAGGGGCCACGGTGGCCCCTGAGTCCAGCTCTCTCTCTGGGGTGGTGGGGGGGGGGGGTCAGCGGAAGGCCACATTCTATAACAGCCAGATTAATTCCCACTCAGCACATTTACTTTTGGAATATCCCTTGTAAATCACTACGTTGACCCCCTCAGGCAATGAGTAAGGAGCTGAACGTGACAGCTGGGCCAGGAAATGCCAGGATGCCACGTGTGCCCGACGGCAGGGGCGCTGTAAAGGGAGGCAGGTTAGGATGGTTCTGAAAGCCTCTGAGTGACAGGAGCCCTTTAAACTTGGAACATAATTAGTTTGTTCTGGGTTGGAGGCCCAATATGAGATAATTTGATGGGGCCTAAAATCTCTAGCGGGGCCCTTGCCAGCCCATCCTCATCCATGGCAAGTGATGGATCAAGGGATTCTTTGGTGGTTTTAATATTCGCTGCAGCCCAGGGGGTCAGTGCTTCCGCCTCGCCACAGGGATCAGTCATGGGCATCTTTATCGATTTCTGTCTCGCTTTCAGCTGGAACACCCTGGCACAATTCCAGACGTGGCTTTTAAATTCTGATTATTTGCCAGATCTTTCAAAATGAAGCCGATGAACCCAAAAAACAAATATGTGGCGGACAGTCAGGGTGATCGGTTAGGACGGTCCAGCACTATTGCCGTAAATCACGTTACAGTGATCTTTGCCCTTTGCTTCCCTTAGCGACCCATCACACATCCTCTCTCCTTATGCTAAAGCTAAGCGATCACGGAATGTGGTCTGAGGAATAATCCCAACAGGGGAGGTCGATAAAAATAATGAGTATCATTTTAAGAGCTTCATTGGGTTTTGGTGTATCGATTGTATGCTTTGAGTTAAGTGATATGAAGAACGGTCACATGACATCATCCATCTCCCTTGACCAACGACGTGCAGGGACTGCTAAAACAAGACACAGAAACAAAGAAAAGAGGATCGTGTCTGTGGTTCCGCTCCTCTGAAAAAACTTTTCCAACAAATAACTGCAACATTTGCTAAATGCTTAAAATCCTAAATTCTAATATTTCTGTTTTTGGTTGGTCCCCAAAACTTCAGCACCACAGAATGCCCCCATAAGATACATCTACATAGCATAATATTCCATTAGGTGCCCTAAAATGTCATTATATTACACTTTTAAGGATTCCTTAAACAGGAGCTGCTGTGAAAACCTCACTTGGCCTGTTTTTAGGGCTATATAATTGCACTTCTTTCCACTGTTACTCTCGGAGGGGACCTAGGTCAGTTTTACAAGGGGTGAAATTGTGAAAAGACATCGGCCTACTTTTTCTGTTACGTGAGCAGTAATATTGTGGCACGCTGCTGCCCAAGCTTTGGCATGGAACAGCCTAGAATAATGGTGTATTCAGCGTCGCGTAATCCGGGACAAGATTCATTCGGGCTGCCGTAATTTAAAACAGGGCTGCTACAATAAAATATATGTGACGTGATTGGCTAAAGTAATGGTTTCAATGCCAGTAACTGGAGAGTTCGTTGATATCAACCAATTAAAATGCCCCGTAGCTTACCAGCTGCAAAGCTTGTTCGTTTAAAATTGCATGTTTCCAGCACACAATCCCAAGTGATCTGTGTAGTAATTTGGACCTGTTTCCCCTGTCAACCTCTCAATTGTGTTTACAAGGTGCTGCCAACAAAGACGGTCGTCACTACAGCATCGTTAGGAGATGACAAAGCCATTCTGATTGTGCACTGAAAATTTAATTACTCACCAAAATGAGAATGCCGTGCGTGTTGTGTTTGCTTTCAATTACATGAGAGGATCTCCTCACTGGTGTGAACACAGGCGGTCCTGTTCAGCTCCCGCAACATGAACATAATGTGCAATTAACCTGTTTGCCACACACACATTCCCCTCTCAGAAATTCACGAGATGCATTAAATGACATCAAATTGCTTTGTGCATATTTGCAATTATTGTTCTCCCAAGTAGACAAGTAAAGTTTCTCACTTGGTTTCATTGCTTTACAGTCAAAGTTATGTACAAAAAATCCTTTGCTCTAATTAAGTCATGTATGGCTCAAAGCAAAATAATCATAAATCTGTGAATTCCCATACGACACTGAAACCAACTGACATGACCAGTGTACACATGGACGCACAAATAAATCAAATAATCTATTGTTTCTTTTTGCAAAGTTTGATATTGTACAAAAAATAAATCCAAATCTATCAAAGATTTCATTGTTCAATACTGCCCTCCTCCAGCCCTAAGCCCTGCCCAGACTTATAAAACACTTCATTACCCATAATCCCTACTTGATTATCATCTAAGATAGATTACAATTTGCCTTCTTAATTATTCGACAATATGGTGGAATGGAGATGGAACATAGCAGATGAGGCTTCAAATAAACAGTGAAAGTCTCAGTTGTGTGAAAGCACTTAAGATTAAAATGAGACATGGCAGCAAAAGAATGTCAGGCGTTCAGAAGATTTTCAGGTTCGAGGAACTCAAGCAATAATGAGTTTAGCCATTGGGGCACTTTGGGTCCTGACATTCATGTGAAGTTACTCTGACACGTACCAACAACCTAAACATTGTTGCAGGCCGAGTACGCCCCTTTGTGGCAATGGTATTCAGCAGTGGCCTCTTTCAACAGGATAATTTACCCTAAATTCTTCAGGAATGGTCTGAGGAAATGAAATAGTATGCAAGATGACTTGGCCTCCAAATTCCCAAAATCTCAAACCAATCGAGCATCTGTGGGGTGTGCTGGACAAACAACTCTGATCTGCGTGCCCCACCTCACAACATACAGGACTTACAGGATCTGCTGCTAATGTCTTGGTGCCAGGTACCACAGGGCACCTTCAGAGGTCTTATGGAGTCCATGCCTCGATGGGTCAGAGCTGTTTTGGTGGTACAAGGGGGACCAGCACAATATTAGGTATGTGGTTATAACGTTATGGCTGATCGGCGTATAAACAATGTGCCTTTCAGCCTCTTTGATTAGCCTAGCCTGTCTTAGTCATTACTTTGTTTTAACTGCTTAATTTACTATTAATGATTTTCTAAGATAATCACCATTAAAATGAAGGCTAGCCCCCTTGCTTGCCCACATCATCTTTCATAATATGGTACACAATAACTATTAAATATTAATTATTTAAGTGAACATATTGTGATATTTGAATTTTTTCCATAAATATTGGATATAATGGGGATTCATTAAAGAATAAAGGAGTTCAAAAATGACCAAAAATGAACTGAAACCAAATAGAACTTGTTTTTATCTATCAGTACACACTGTCAAATAAGTTTGTAGCGTTGCCACGAGTTGTGCCAATGGACACAAAACAGTGCAGACAAATCACATGCTTCTATGGAATCCAAAATATTTTCATACAGCTGAAGACAAATGTCTTTTGATGAACTCGTTATTGACCATTATTGTCCTCCTCACTAATTTTTATAAAATTTCTCACCAACACGCCACACTGCCTATGAGTGAGTCAAACAGCAAGGATGGAAATGATTATGATTGGCTTAGAGAGATCATGTGGTGCTCATGCAAATACACTGGCAGGTGTCACGAGACGTTTCCAAATTATATTTTTCAATTGCGATGTCCCCTCCCCCCATTCAGCAAAATCTATCGAGGAGGACCTCTACCTCCAGTCGGCAAAATGTAGTTTGCTAGTCACTGGCATTGTTATTTTTGGAGGTCGTGGGCTGAAAAATTTGGCAACCCATACACTAGATAATGTTGATAGGAAACATAAGTAAAATTGCAAAGTTTGGTAAGATTTGTTTCCTGTGACAGATTAAAAAAATGTTTTAGCATAACTCAATGATGATCTCAAGCCAGCTAACAATCGCAGTCCTTGTGATGTGACAATTTCATGTGCATGACATGCAATGTCCATCTAAACATCGCATATTGTGCAAGCATAGTGTTGTGGGGGGCATAGTGGCGTAGTAGATAGCACTGCTGCCACACACCGTCACATTGTGTGTGTGGAACTTGCATCTTCTGATTTCCTTCTGCAGTCCCAATACATGCTACTTAAGTGAATGCTTAAACTGACCACCCTGTAATGGACTTGTGTCCCATCCAGGGTTGGTTCCTGCCTTGCGCCCGTAGCTTCTGGGATAGGCTCCGGGACCCTGAATAGAGGTATAGAAAATGAATGGATGGATGGATGGATATTATATGTATATATTGATTGTATTTAAATGATTACTCGGTTAATCGTTATTTAATCAGTGGATTACTTGATTATTGATTATTGAATATTGACTGCCCTAGTACCTACCATGTGATTGTGTAACGCAACTTATTATGCTTAATATGCATCATGTGTGCACTCATAACTCATATTCAAAAGTATAATCTGCAGTTACACAGTTTAAGGTTTCAGAAATGAGCTGAAAATGATTTGGTAAATTGCTGTTTTATTAGCGGAAAGCATGTGTGGAGCAGGCCCCTCTGTTACAGAATCTTGCCCTCTCTGTCCTTCTCTCATCTGTTGATCTGACTCTCTGACTGCACCTGGGAAAATCCAAGGAGTATTTGAGGACAAGTGGCTATTTATTTATCTTACCTTGGCCAACAATATTTTGGCCATGATGGTGGGGCTGAGAACATGAAGGCTGGGGATGCTGGTAGGCATTCCAGTGGGGGAATGTAGATTTATTAACTGTGTCCTGGGCTGCAGTGAGTCGTACTTCTTTGTTAATGTTATTGTTGCTCATGATAACAGCTCTTAGAGTCTAGCAGTAGCACGGTCTCTGTAACAAAGACTTTGTCACATGTAGACTTGTATGTGTCTTGGAAGGTGCTGATTTCATACATCCATTTTCCATACCCCATGTCCTATTCGGTGGGGCCTGGAGCCTATTGCAGACTTCTGGAGCAAGGCCGGGAATAACCCTTGCAGGGGCACCAACCCATCACAGGGCACGCACACCATTTACACCTATGGGCAATTTGGAAACTCCAGTTAACTTTTGCATGTTTTTGGACTGTGGTGGGGAACCTGTAGAACCTAGAGGATTTCGCAGATGCCACGAGGAGAACATGCTAACTTCACATAGGTAGAGCTGGGGCAAAGAGTTGGTTCCACCATGGTTCCAGAGGTGTGAGACAACAGTGCTAACCACTGCCCCACCATGCCACCCCCACAGCCATTTTAAGGTTATACATTAACAAATACCTACACTGCATGGCTTAATGAGCAGCTGGGCCCCACACATGTTTTCGTGTTCAAACAGAAGGTCAGTTAACAGCAGATGCCCGTCTGTTTGTAATGTTCCTCCCTGGATGCGAGATGGAAAACTCTGGTCGAAGAACTTTCCAGATCTCACCCTCCGTGACCATAGTTTCCATGGGGTGTGATTACTTGGGCAATAAAGGGGGGGGATCTGCCACCTGTTCATATAAAATATGGGCTGGAAAATAGCTGTAGATATGAGCTATGTACTTTCCACACAAGTGCACCTGATTAGGTAACATGGGCAGTATTTTCCACTTTAAAAGGCTATTGTGCTTTGTGAAGGGGTCCTACTTCTGTGGATGTACGGCCTGGCTTAGAGTGTTGTCCTCAATCTTAGGCCATACAATGTTTACAGTGTTAGACTTCTCAACATGTTAACCTAATACAAATATGTAAATGATGCCAGTGGGTAGATGTGTTTGATGTGTTCAGCATTCAAGTGTGCAGCCTTGACATGAAACAGGATCAAATCGACGGGCGGCACTTTATTCTGCCACCATATTTTACAGCAATGTGCTGTAAACCTGCTCAGTTGTGGAGTTACAAGCCTTCAGTAGATTGCTGACTTCAAACCGTATTGACGATATTTCGCTTGCCTTTGTTGACCATGGCAATATATGCGCTTGGCTCGCTTCCTGATGCTGTGCTAAAGCCTGGCTTGTGCTCCAGTGTCCCCACGACTTAGGTGGTTCATATGCATGTGATGACCTTATCAATGATACACACGCAATGTAACACATGCAGATTCCATCAGGTTGTCAGATTAATTGCTATGGTGTTGATTATTCACTGGATTGTCCTGCAATGTTCACTTATCAGCACAGAAATATCCCCCACCTGGTAGCTCGTGGTTCCTCCCGGACCCATGTTTCTGTTGTCCATCTTTTATTGTCTCTTGGAATCTGCTCGGTTTCACCACAAACATTTTATTGTAGCATCTATTTCAGCAGTTACCTCCGCTTACCTGCTTTCACAAGCCATTATTCATAAGACTCATAAAATAACTGATTCTGAGTGAATGTCTAAGATCCAGACTAATTTTTATGACCGTTAGGATTTATGTAAATATTCTGTTACCTCGGAATTCACTTGGATGGGCTGCAGCACTGTCCAGAGCCAATTACTAAACTGGTGTGTTAAGGGAAATGAGTATTTTTGGATAACCATGTCTCTTCGGAGTTGACAAGAAGGTACAAATGTTCCGTGTCACATGGGGTTCCGGTATGACCTAGTTCTTTCAGCCCTGGCTTGTCACAGGCACGTTTCATATTCCAGGTATGCCAGGCTCGGGTTCTTACTCCGAGAGCAAATGACTGGACGTCAACCTGTTTGTGTGCTCGTGTATGTCCCAACTCTGCTTGTCTTTGGTACAAAATGCTTTTCCATAAACAAAGTACCACAACTGGCCACAAACATATCTCGTATTCACTGGACTGTCGGACGTCGTGCTGGTTGTAGCTTGCAGAATGAGCTCTTATTAATACCTGCGACTTGCTCGTCATGGAAATTAATCGCTTCGGTGGGGTTGCTGTGTCAGCATTTCGTCAGCGCCCCAATTACACAGCTGGAAGCTCAATTTTGGTATTTTATATGAGGGACCTTAATCCAGGCTTGTCTGAGCACAAATGTTCTCCCAGTTTTAATGCTCCTGTCAGCTTGGTGTAGAAGTGCTGTTTGTAGCTTCGGTTATTTTTCGATTATTATCATTTATCGTTATTATCAAAGGTCTCTGGGACCGTCTGATTTGATTTAAGGGGGTTGGGCCAAATCGACGTTATTAATGTCATAGTTGGCAAGAAATTGAGAAATGTCAAACATCAAGGCTTAGATTGAAAGGATTAGGTTTAATTATTTCTGATAGAGTTGCTGCATCAGTATTGGATTAGTATCATATAAACAAATTAGTCTAACAAATTCCTAAGTATGGTCATATGGACCAGGTCATATGGAATATTTTAATGGGTTGATGTTAAATGATACTATATGCGATATTAAAGAAAAATATATCTAGCTTAATTTAAGCTCTTCTCCTGTCACCACGTTCTAAAACAAAGCACTGATACATGCATCCAGATATATAAGCATACACATGTATTATTTAAACCTTGTGTATGTAATGGAGGATTTAAAAGGCTTATGTTAATTCTCTTAAGGTGCAAAATTCAGTGTTTGAATGTTTGAAAGCACATTCCCAGTTGCATAAGATAGAGGCTTTAGCCTGTGCCATTGTTTTCCAGTCTTTTCCGGACAGAAGGAGGGGTTATTAAAGATCTATTTTTTAGAAGAGTTTCCCTCTGAAGTTTCTTATGCTTGCCTCTGGCCAGTGATAACAAACATTTGGTGACATTCGCTCCTTGGCCTCAGTTAACGTATCCTTATTTTTCCTCTTTGCAATGTGGGCCGGGGGCCTCCAGTGCTGCCCCAGTGCAGGCTGGGAATTGCGGTGGTGCAGGTGTGAGTGGGTTTGATGGGTTTTTGGCCCCTGGTTTGTACCTGGTGAGCCAAGGATGGGGTGATCAGTAAAGCGTTATGATTTTCAGGACTGACTTAGCCTGATTTCATCAGTAGCCTCTGTGATGGTTTTGCTAAATGTCTGCAAGGACATCAATTTAAATCTGAATTTTAGCAAGTGCCTCTTATTAATTGAGAGGCACATCCAAATCAGTAAGAACAGAAATATCTATCAAGGAAATATTTCAGCGGCAAAATGGTTAATGGTAAGGATGTGCGAATCGATATTGACATGTCGATTCTTCGCATGCGAATGTTTTATTTAGAAAATAAATAATTATAATGTTAAAATGTCGCATTTTTCATCTGGTAGTTGAAGTAATATTATTGGGAGCAGAACATGAACTACGGAACGATCAATCCGTCACTTCAGATTTCGGTTTGGGCACAGAATATCAGCGTCGGGATACCAATCATGGTATTACTTGGTATCGGATCGAAAAAGAGATGGGTGGTATCGCCCATCCCTAACAGCAGCTCCCTTTGGGAAAGATTTAAGACAAAGATCCCTTTACAAGTGATTATGAAAATCATCAAAAAGCCTGCCCTATTTAGCGTAAACTCACCACATTGTGTTATTTTAAATTATTGTGAATTATAAAGGTTTAAAGGTTTATACTAAACGATTTGTTTTGTCAGGATTTGTGCGTTTGGTAATGTGTTAATGTTGGATACCTAACTTCTTAAGATGTATAAACGCGAAAACTCCAGTGCTTAGTCATTGGGATGATAACAGTGTTGTTTGAAATAACACAGGTTTAAAAACATTTTGGTTATTTTGGCTGCATATCTTTCGCATGTTTTCCCCGCTTGTTACATATCCGATCGTGCTGCGCGTCCCTTTTTAAGAAGCGCTCCGGGAACGTCGCTGCCTTCAGCATGATTCTGGACCTGCTGAGATGGCTCCGAGGACCTGAGCGCATGCCAACGATCTTCTCACGTCCCGTCATTCCCGTGGGACACGACTAGAGCTGGCTGGTGAGGGGCGGAGCCGAGGACTTTGTGATGAAAGGCGAGATGTATGGTGTGAACGGGCCGGAGCTGTGGATGTGATACGTGCTGCCTCAGAACATGTGCCTCGCTCAGGGGGTGACCAGCCCCTAACCAAAGCAAATCAAAGAAAATAACCTGAGATATCGAAGTTCTGTATTTGATTAGTATTAAAGGACCATAGGGCACATTAAGTCATATTGTCCTCCTATTCCAATTTGTCCCTGCAAAGGAGATTAACTGCGGCTAGATGGCTGTATCTCTGTTCCAATACTGAACGGCCAGTAGGTAACTGTGAGGCCTCACCATTCCAGGGCTGGAAGTCTGATACGTTCCTCGATTCTATGTCTGTGGAGTTTGCGTGTTCTCATGTCCTTCTGGGTACTCTGGTTTTAAGTTCAAATTTTCCATAGTGTGTGTATGCATGTACCCTGGAATGGACTGTCCGGGGCATACCCCTGCCTCATGCCCGGAGCTGTCTTGGATAGGTTCCAGGCCATCTTGTGACCCTGACCAGAGGTCATTGTTTGAAAGATAGATTCACTGGCATTTAAAAATGTACACTGTTCTTATGCCTCAATCGTGTGTTATGTACAGGGTTGCTAACTTTGGTCAGCTGGCTGAAGTGAGATTTTCAGTTCCAGACAAGTCTGCACACACATGCACACGCATTTACACGTATGTAACAGTTTTATTACCTTTTAAATAGTCTGTAGGGTTGAAATCTACCCCTGCCCTTTTGATGTAGCTAATTTTAGTTTTATAATGGAATAATATAGATTTGCCATAAGATTTCTTGCGTGAGCCTGAGAGTCAGAAAACATGAGTGTCACTCCAGATGCGTGAGAGTTGGCAGCCCTGTAAATATCCAAGCTATTACTACTGCAGCTAAACTAGTGATTATACTCAATTACGGTTGTCAGATTTTCTTAGAGAAGATAGCTGTACCTTCAATGTGTGACTTTAGGCTGTTATTCGAATTTGGGTTTGTTCCTGAGGTTTGAAATTGTATGGAAGGCAGTAAAAGCAAGTTAAGATGAGATATAGTGAAGAGCGATGCAGTGCAGTGAAGCAGTTTGCTTTTGCTGAAGCCCGGGGCTGTGAAGTGTTGGATCTGGCCTCCAACAGCCGCTGTCAAACTTGGAAGTAAAACCTGATATCGATCTCTGAACAGGAGCTACTGAATCCCGTTACTGCAGATACTTACAATTAGTTCAGTTGCATTTCAGAGTGATTTTCCAATCAGTGAAATGGGAATGAGAGCACAAACTGGCACTAAACTTTGAGGATGTTACATATTAGAGCTTCGGTTTTTGGTGAAATGCACAAGTTTCAGAGTGCTCCTAATTGCTGTATTTCACACTTGTATCATCAAGCAAACAAATCTGTGGAAACATTTTGTAACACAATGTGTATATTTTTCTATTAACTGGTTACGCTAAACTCCCCCCCCCCAGACACATACACACACACACACGCACACAAACACTCATTAGGTATCAATATCTATGTGGGGATTGTCTATTCATTTCTACAGGCATAATCCTAATCCCAAATATGAAAACCTTAACCTTAACCATAAGTAACCAAACTAAATACAAGACTTTTGGCATTTTGATTACGGTCATAGATTTTTATAAAACTGAGTTTCCCCTTGTGGGTACTGATTTTTTTTAAATCACATTATGGGACATTTAGTCCCCACAATGTAATATATACATGACCACACATACACACACACACATGCACACATTCAGTGTGCACAGCTATAGCACAGTCTGCACAACTATAGCTTAAGAGCAAATCTGATTTTTGTTAATAGTCAGTAGTCTGCAGTCTCCTGTAGAGCCACACACTGTTTAACTAGCAGTTTGTAGCCTATGGTGCGTCTCTGGTATTGAGCCATTGAGAATGGCGTCACCGCTTGCTTATGGAATAGGGGCCTGAGAGACCTGCCGGGCAAGTTGCTCAAGTGCCAGCCATCCCACCACCCAGTGGGGAGACCCCCCCCCCAGCTTGGCACACGGCTCAGGTACTGACTTGCAGAGTTTTCTTATGTGGCTTTCGATTTGAATCAAGTGTCAGATGCCATTGCGAAACGCACGCCGCAGGCCGAGTGCTTGAACCCGAGCCTAATAGGGGTTATAAATATAAGCCGATTGAGTGACAGGGCCGCCAGGGGCCTTGGGGCCCTGATGCGTTATTGTACATGGGACAGCCGAACCTCGCCTGTGCCGGGGCCAGGGACAGCGGACGTTTCAGGACCTTCTTTACGGTGGGCATCTGCAGGGCATATATGGTTGTGTTGGTTGTACATTTCTTGTTTCTTTTTTTCTTTTCTGGGAAGTGTTCTGGGGGGGGGGTGTCACCTAGGTGTCATTTGCATGCCAACCCGGATGCCATCACGAATCTCTCAGGGCACTGATATCCACTCAGCTCCTTTAGATGATTCTGACAGTACGCCGTGTGACGTCACCGGCCTCTGGAATGATTGATGCAGTTGGAAAGGGGCAGGGCCCTATGTGTTGCCAATGTAAATGCTGGCGAGGGCATAGCCAGTGCCAAGTTTTATAGCTGTACCACTGGAATTGAGGACAAAAAAAAAACAACTTGCAATATTCCGATCTCCCAATGTAAACAGCCGGGTTTCCTGTTTGCCCCCTTTTCCCACATGTATCTTTCTTTACGGCATCAAAAATAGCAGGTAGGTAAAGAATATAACACTCCTGACATTTTATTTTGATGAAGTTGTTAGCTGAGTAAAGTTACATGCTAGAACGTGTATGGTTTCTGCAGGAGATTGGGGGACAGTAACGTAGGATCTGTGAGTAGAAGATAAAGCAGTTCTGAGGAATGTGTGTAGTAAAAGTGCCAACATTAAGAAGAATGTGCTTTTGTATTTTTCTCCAGAGAAATTTTAGAGTCGTTATTCTGAAGTGCACGTCCACAGTGAACCCAGTGCAGGAGATAAGCAATGCAAAATGAGTAAGCGATGGCATGAAGCGCTGTCGGACGGGTCACGATCTGCTTACTGTAGATGTTAGATTGGATCCTCCAGAATGACCCCTGGCTATGTATACAGTATGCTGGTACTGAAGCCAGACCCAGCACCGAACCCCAAGCCTTGACGCCGATGTAGCAGTTACGTGTTGGTGGGGGGGGCACACCAGAGCCTCGGGGTCGATGGCGGGCAGGTGGGCAGTGACTTTGGCAGCTCAGCATGCAGAGGGCTGTAAAATACAAACCCCACTGGGTGATTTGAATGGCAGATGGTAAAATAAATTTGGGCTGACCTTTTTAAGTTGCCGGTCACATGTTCAAAGACGATCGTGTGTTAATCCCCACTAATCACCTCGCTGTGTCGGCCGCGCCCACGCTGCCAGGCGCGGTGGCCCCTGTGGGCTGTGAACAGGCATGGCGACTCGCCCGAACAGCGATCCTGGGTATGGGACACATGGCCCCTGTGTACTGGGGGCCCTGTGCGGGATCTGTGGGGCCACGCCTGCTGCCGTTCCTGTCACGTGGCAGGGGGCGTGAAAACCAAGCTGTGAGCAGTGGGATGACCTTTCCCTTCTCTAACTATAATATTATCATAAGATGATGGATTGAGTTGCAGTGTTCCTGGCGGATTCGCAGGAGGCTTGCAGATTTAATCAGGCCTTATGGGGGGGTGGGGGGATTCTAGGCACGAATGCACACATATAGGAAATCAAGAAAACACAGCTGGAACTGGCATAGTGGTAAGGGTAGAGCATCACACTTTTAATCTGAGGGTCTAGGGTTCAAGTCCTTGAGTGGGTGTGGATCTTTCAAGAATTTCCCCCTCAGATCGACAAAGTTAGTTTGATTTTGATGGGGTGGTTGTCGAGTGTTATGGTGCGTCTGTATCAGTTTCACTGCTACGCGCTTCGTGTTCAGGGCACGTCTAATACTGTGACTTTTCTCAACATGTTAATGCTCTCCTGTAAGCCGCAGGGCGTCTGACGCAGTACATATCCGGGATTCCGGCCTGCTGCTGGTGCGTGCTCCGACCCTCACTCCCCATTCTGGACTGCCACGAGGGGGAGGGGGGCACCCGAAAACCGCCTGTCAGCAGAGCCGCGTCGAGAATGGGGGCAGCAGCTGGCAGGGGCCGAAGGCACAAGAACGCGGGGGGAGGGCGGGTGGCTGACGGTGCTCCTCCGTCACCCGGGTGGGAACGGGTCCGCTTACACCCGCGCTGCTTTGCCTGGGATGAGATGGGAATCCTGCCACGGCTAATGGGGGGAGGATGATCTGCTCCGTGCCAGAAAAGGAAAGTGTTTGGGGGCAAAG
The DNA here is from genome assembly GCA_011763525.2 of Mormyrus iriodes. NCBI lineage: Eukaryota > Metazoa > Chordata > Actinopteri > Osteoglossiformes > Mormyridae > Mormyrus > Mormyrus iriodes. The sequence continues at coordinate 6,641,731 of JAAGVU020000035.1, forward strand.
GGGGCTAGCTTCATCTGGGAGCATCAGGCCTGGTGCAATAGGGCGTCCTAAACTGGGGGGGTGGGGAGGACATGCTACATGTCCAAATTCAAAGTGTCTGTTAGAAATACGATGCAGTGAGATGAAATTTTGATCTTGTTGGTCTTAATGCAATAAATAGTAATAGATAGAATATAGATGTATATAAGGCAGCCAAACATATTGAGACGTGGACATAAGACAAAAAGATACAGTTAAAAATACAGTTATGCAAATGAGCAATCAGTCATAGACATGCAAGCCATTTCTCTACTGGATATGAATCTATGGTATTATGCAATGGTGCATTTTTAGAAGGCTTTCTCCTATGAAACCGAAACGTACTGCTCTGAGTGGTGAGACCTTGTGGTTTATTTCTGCAGGAGCACTCACTGTGCCAGAACATGAGGAATTAGGTCAACGTCGGCGTCGCTGCGTGAGTCCGATATCCCTTTGCCCATCCGTCATTCTGCACGATCTCCCCCCATCCGCCTTGGAGCCAACTGCGACTCTGACGGTTTTCCAGTTTAGCCAGAAGGAGCCGTCTGTGGCCTGTATTTAGTTTATGGAATTTACCCAGCAAAGTGGTGGGTAATTTTGTGAAAGCAGAGAAGCAGAGAAAGGTGAAAATTATGTAGAGAATATAGAAATTCAGACTTTTATATCTAGGATATATGTGTATTCGTCTTCCAACTGATTATTCTGGATGGGGTCATGGAGCAGGGAATCTGTCACATGCAGCATAGGGTACAAGACAGGGGTACAACCTGGGCAGGATGACTCATCATAGGGGAATATACACACATACAATCATACACTATATACTGTTTAGAGATTAGCCTCCCAGCATGCCTCTGGACTCCAGAAGAACATGCATATAATTAAGGATTCAAACTACCAACCATAGGCAACAGTGCTATCTACCATCTAAAGTGTGTGTAATATATACACTGCAACAGACAGTAGTATCAGCTTGGATGCCACTGAACCAGTTTTGATTGAAATTACAGTAAATTGACTTCAGTTAGCAATACCCTGTTAATTGATTTACATTAAATTGTCTTCTAAGTTTATATAAACCATTATTTCAATCTCAGTTTATAATACATTTGTGATTAATTTAGTGGACTAGCAGTGAGTTTGGTGGGGGTGTCTGGATATGTGTTAAGGAAGTAGTTCTTTACCTCCAAAAGAAGCAGGATTATCGCCATGAGCGCCTTGAAAACATCGTACCTGCTGAGTCACTGTATGGCATCTTACTTTTCCGAATCATCAGAAGACCTTTTACAATATTACTTAACTCAATTTTTAAATCCTCCCCCTCCCATGTCAGCATGATATTGGTATGGTCTGACCATACCATCGCTGTTGTGATGACATGAGGAAGCGGGAGGTTTCAGCAGTGCCAAACAACACAGCCTATCCTGGTTTTCTTTGAGGAGCAGCTGACCTCCGTCAGTGTCGGCACAAGTGCTCTGAGGACATGGGGATTGTTGCCCTGACATGTGATCGTTCCCACACCCTGCCTTCCCTTCAGTGGTTTCGCAGTGTGCTTGTGTTTCTTTGTGACATTCACTTTGGTGAAAGCTGGTAAAGTTTGGTAAATTTGATAGGAGTCTTACAACAATCATAAAATGATGGCATTCTGCTTTATTCGGGTCAGGGGTAACTTCCTCCACTCATATTCTCTCATTGAGAAATTACTGCATGCTCTTGCTAACTGTTGGCCTTCTCTTCATGATTGATGGGGTGTATCTCTCTGTCAATGAAGAGCATTTTAGCATTGTGGGAAAGGAGTGGCTTTCTGGCTGCATTCTATCCTTGAGAATCCAGTCTGGCCCATCACTTAGGAAGTCACGTGCTCTCTTTTGATTTCGCTAGGAATTTTTGCTCCATCCTAACATCAGCATGCTGCAGATATGGAGGATCTGAAATCCACAACAGTGATGGATGCACATGGCTGGATCCCACCCACTTCCATCATCACCATTCCCATCATTCCTTGGGAAATTCCATGGAGACTTCTACAGAACAAACATAACCTGCATACTTATCCAAACTAGAACTAATGTTTTTCCAGTCATATGTTTTCCAGTCATACGGCATAATTCAAGCTGCTTTTCTCAAGATGCCACATGTCATCTTACTTTGTGCTATGTATAGGAATAAGAATTATGAGCTAGCTGTTTTGAGTGTTTTTCTTTCAAGGAACAGAATACGGTGAAGAACAGGCGCACCTGGTTAATGTGGCGGCCATCCAGCTCACAGCAAGAAAGGAACTGGCAATGAGTAAGTACTTCTGCTGCCCTCTACTGGAGCCCTGAGGCACAGTCAAGTGTTCACATCGATTTCTCTGCTTGCCAAATGATTGACTTTCAACTTCTTTTCTGAATGCCAAGCCCCTAAATCAGGCTAAATATCATGTATTTCCTTCCTGAAAGCTTCTATAACTTTCGTTAATTGCCTTATGAGGCATACTTTTAAATAATTATAGATTTCACTTAAATGCTTGTCTGTTGCTCTTCTGCAGACCACATCTTCCATACTGTGAGAGCCAGCTTGAGGGTGTTGTTGTGTCAGCATAATTCAAATAAGCATTTAAAGTGACTGAAATCTAATTGGGCTTCACATCGACACAACTTGTGGGATAGATAATAAACTTAACCATAAAAGCAAGCACCTTTATTCATGTAACATTTGTTATTATACAGGTTTTTTTGATAACTATTTCGTGTTCTTACACATTTACCAGCAGTGGCTGAAAAAAGGAGACAGCTAACAGAAAAAAAACCCACACAGACAATACGAAATAGCAAACGTATCAAAATCAGTTTTTACAACTTTTGTAGCAACCAATTCTCTCTATTGGTCTGCCATAGTGCAAACTGTATCGTTTGAAAATACCCCGTTTGAGCGTGCTTATAACAGTCATTATCCTCGAACATCTCTTCCTGTGTTGACGTGCATCAATAGTGCCTCTGTGAGTTCTGCTGTCCAGAGATTCTGATTTACTGGAATAATTTCAGGTGAGCAGGTAAAACTATGGTTTACAAGTGAGTTAGGGTGTCTCGTGTGCGTGTTAATGGCAGGTGGCTTTCAGTTTGAGATCAAGCAGCCCCTCGGTTCACAGTTGCTGTGCACTGAGCAAATGTATTCATCTCATTGGCTGTTGCGCTAATACGATGATGCATAAACAGATAAGCTGTCAAAGCTATTTTATGGTGGGCGGAGGAAACAAGCTAGAGTGTCCATGCTAGAGGAGGAGTGTGGGTGTGTCAGAAGGAACGGATCAGAGGTGTGACAGGAAGTGACATCGTCTTCCCGCCACTTCCACTCCCCATAAACAGAGTTGTCCCTCCCTACATAGTCTGGTTGGTGACCTTCTGTTCTGTGGCTGGCGGTTTCTCACTGCTATGCTGCTTCTATTGCACAGTGTGATCTTTGGGGGGCAGGGTTAATTTAGGAAGCACTGATGGGGGAAGTTGTTCAGGAGGCCTCGGGAGTCCGTGCCGGCGAAAGAGCACCCCTGGCTGCCGGCGCTCACGAGCAGCCGCAGCGGTCCACCACCATAGAGGGGATTTTGCCGTAGATGATCTGCTCCTTCCCGTTGAAGTAGAGCATGTTGATGGGCGACATCTTGGTGGGGGTGCAGCAGGGGCCGGCGGTGCCGCGCGGGTTGGCTTTGTACACCAGGTGCGTGTGTGGGTACTTCTGCAGGTGCATGTACTCGCACTCCCCAGAGCAGTAGTTGGCCTTGTAGCGCTTTGGGGCGATGATCCAGTCCCAGCCGAAGTCCTCAAAGTCGACAGTGAGTGGGTAGCGACAACACCGCGATTCCAGCGAGTTCTCGTCGCACTCGAGGCCTGAGTCCCTCCTGAGACGCCTCGGGCTGTCAGAGATCTTTACCTCCATGAAAGGTTGCTGGGTGGGGGGTGGACCACAAACATGCCGCATTACACGCTAATACATCCTTAGTAAAGGTTTAACGACCATGTTTTAACAGTTTCTGCAGCTTCTGTCTACAAGTCAACAAGGACATACATTTTTATTTTTTTTTATTGATATGGAGACCTACTATGCTAAGGGAAATTCAATGCTTGTTTACCACTCATATCATTTATGTAATACTGTACAATTATACAAAAATCATTAAAGTTAAATGAGCACTTTTTGATTAGCACTACTGGTGTTTCCAGTTCTGTTTTGGTTTTTAATGGTAGGTATCATTACAGTCAAAGCAGTAAGGACAGGAAAAAGTGTGAACGATACGAGTAGTGCCTCTAATTATCAAAGCTGAAAACATCAGACTGGAATTAAACTAAACTAAATAGTGACCGCGACCTAACAGCAAAACAAAAAGGGCGAGCCATTACGTTCATAGTCTGACACAGACCCTTAGCTGGAGAGTCCTGTTCAGGCTGTGTAATGCTTGGTTAAGTTAAGACACACGTCACAATAATTCATTCTGTCAGTCGTGGCTTTCTTGTAAGTGAACGTTCTGCGAGGGTCTTTCAAACCCGGAGGCATATATTAGACGATTAGGGGAATTAAAGATTAAAGAATCACTCACCAGTCCTTCTTCCCCCGATTCTGCAGAGGTAACCGCTAAATCATTTCCCTTAGCGTCATACGCATTTATCTCAATCCCCCAGTTCGTCTCCGGCTGCCTCAGCCACACTTGGAGAAGCTGCTTCACATCGATGCTCTGCCAGGAGCTGGTCCCTGCGCTCACATCCATCTTCAGGGAGCGGATCCGTATGTGCCTGCTGCCGTCGGCAAGCGGCTTCAGCCGCGATATTTGCAGAAATACAGTGGTTTCTTCATCGGCAGGTCGGAGGTGAACCCAGAGTTGCGCCCTCACGACGCGGTTTGTCTGAATCTTCGGGCTGAAGGAGAAGAAGCAGCAGTTCGGTTTGCGGTCCACCTGGACGATGGGGTCGGCTGAAGAGGAAGAGTGCCGCAAATTACTGACACACCTAGTAGCGACACACGGCATTTGGTAATTTAAAGCAAGCAGATTAACTTGAATGAAGTGAAAGTCACAGCAAATGTAAATGAAATGGTCTTCCCTGGTGTAATGTACAGTTCTGAGTAGTCAAACTGGTCTGCATTACTCACCTGTAGATACAATACAGCCTCGATTTCTGTGTTAACATAAGCTGAGTCATATAGACCAGTTAAGCTAACCCAACCCCCTCTTCAAAAATAAATATTTCATGACTTGGTAAAAATATTTAACTGTCCGAAAAAGTGCCAACCCAAGATCTAAAAGACTAATCGCATTCTACCATTATTTAGATTTAACGTCATGTTCATGTTGAGTTTACACAAAAAAAAATATTTTTTCCCCAGCGGATTGCACAACAGATCGTGATAAATATTACACTTCATAGCAGCAAACGTACAAACGTTTTTTGCGCGTAAAACATCCGTCACAGCTTCTGCGTAATGGTGACAAGTGGATGAATGTCGGAATGCCATTATAAACACATTGTAGCCCTATATTCAACAAATAATTTTTTTTATTTTTAGAAAAACAAAAACATGGTCAACACTCAAAAGTACAGATTCGGGATATTAATTTCCAGAAACCATGCCACTTCACTAGCTATTACTTAATGGTGACTTTGGGGTGACCAGAACTGGGTTTCGCAGAAGCCCCCAAACAAAGTAAATAGGTCAGTGAAGGTATCGGGAATGCTTACGCTCCGTGGCCATGGCCATGATGGTCTCTGTAATGGCATGGTCATCATCGTCCTCTTCCATAATCTCATCTTTATTATCATCCCCAACCATGTCGTACTGGTCTAGGAGCTGCTGCAAAGGGGGTGCCTTTGGCAGGAGCTGTTTTACCACGTCGCGACTGATATTGGGAGCCTGCTTAAGGCGAAGCTTGCTCAGAATTTGGGATTTGATGGCATGTAGTCGCATGAGCTTACTGTGCTGCCTGGATTCACACGTTGAGCACTGCTCGATGTCATCCGAAGGCTGGTGCGCTGTGATATCCCCCAGACCCACCGGACCAAGCGCGACCAAGAAACTCAGGTAAAACAAAACCTGAGTCAGCTGCATGTCTCCAAAGCCGTCCCTTAAGGCTGTCCAGTGGATGTGTTTTTGGCGTTAAGACGCGCTGCTAAATTTATCTGTACTTTAAACCATGCGCCGCAGTAATAGGTATCATACAGTTATTCAACGGGGCTTTTTATACCACAACTTTGCCTTCTCTATTGTGTCGTCAAAATTCTATGATTGGCTGGGCTGGCAACAATGAATTTAGCAGTCAGACGTAAGATTAATTTCTCTGTCAAACCTTAAAGAGCTATGGCTTCAAAAAAAGTATTTATGAGACAACTGTGAAGTATAAATGAAATTAAATACATTTCAGGATTATAATTTCGTCGATTATAATTTCTCGAATACTCGAACTAGGTTGATATCTTGATTAATTAAACCAACAAGGATTGCTACAGGGAAAAAGTTTAAATGTATGCCCTGAGTTTGCCATAAAACCGAGAATGTGTTTCTGAGATTAATTCTCGCGTTAAGAAAACAGTTTCTGTGTTATGTCAAATTCATTTGTAAGTGGTTCATGAAAATTATGCCTTTCTTCGCAAATTACTACCTACATAGAGAATTATTTATGCAAAGCAATTTTTATTTAAGTCCTATTAAGTAACCAGCCCTATACAACTGAAGTAAACAAAAGTAGCCTACAACTAACAGCTTAACCTTTGTAATGATGATATAGAAAAACAAACGAATACGTGTCTGTTAACAGTTTCTTTTTAATCAGAAATGTATTTGATAACAGCAGAAGAATCCTTTTTCCAGAGAAAAGGTGAACCCTGCCACCTGCCGATGAGTTTTGAAATTGTAATTGCTTAAAAATACATGAATTACGAGTGATGTGAATTTCCGCGTGCCACCTATTTATTATGTGAATATAGTGTGCATCATACATGTTCACTAACAGTATGTTTTCTTGAAATGAAAGTGTAATTCACAGCTAGTCACGCTTTTTCATGCACATTTGTACACATTTGCTTTTTAAACAGCTTAAGAACTAAGAAAAGGCGACTTAATCTTCTCAGCAGTAGATACAGTGCGTGAACGTGGAAACCACCTTAATTAAGCAGCAATTGCAGACAGCATAACTCTTTATTTATAAATAAATACTCCTTTGAATTTTCCAAACTAATTCAAGCGTTATAGATTTGTAACGATGAAGTAACCCGTAAGCTGTTCTTCACAACTGGGATTTTTTAAAATGTAATTACGGTTCATATATTTAGAAAGTTCTTCATTAGGCGACACTTTGAATTATTAGAATAACGGAGATTTTTATCATTGGTGGTCAAATATTATTGAAAGCTTTTATAACACTGAAAGATGGTTTTTACTGTGCAAACATAAACAATGTTTAAATGTTGTTTTGCGACTGGAGTACTTGTACCAATATTTATACTGAAAATACCAAACATATTGCAATATGGTTCATTGCCTGCTTATGTATTTCAAAATATGTTTATCAGTAATGAGGTTTTTTTTCCTGAAAGCTGCGTTCATGCTTTAATTGGTACATAGGCCTATTTAGCATGTTGGCAATGTGTTAACTGTATGTCAGCTAAATGAGTCTGCGCACAACTCCGCGACTAGAATCCCCACAAGCAACGGCTGAAAAAGAACCGCTCCACAAAGGAGTGAGACTCATTCTTTGGTCGCCTCCTAAATCTTGATAAAGTCCAGGACTCGTGCTGTTACAAAGATTAATGCGTTAAGAAAATATTGTGTATAGCTCTCTTGTCGTGTGATAGTATAAACTACACGCCTGAGAGAAGAGAGCATTCATCTGTTCCTTCATTCACCCATTTATCTTCAACCGCCTGTATTGCACGGTGTCTCCGGAGTGAATATACGGAGAGACTAACTATTTACGGGCAGCACGGTGGTGCAGTGGTTAGCACTGTTGCCTCACACCTCTGGGATCGGGGTTCACGTCTCCGCCCGGGTTCTATGTGTG
>JAAGVU020000035.1:6649868-6669657 GCA_011763525.2 Mormyrus iriodes
TGTGCCCAGCGATGGGTTGGCGCCCCATCCTGGGTTGTTCCCTGCCTTGCGCCCACAGCCTCCGGGATGGGCTCCGGACCCCCCGCGACCCGAAGTGGAATAAGCGGTTCTGGAAAATGGATGGATGGACTAACTATTTACATTATACGTATACAGAAAAACAGAGACTTTGTCGCCCTCTACTGACACGTTGATATATACAGATTTGGGCCTCTGCTTAAGAATCAACCGGTTACTTTTATTGAAAAGCTGTAGAACACTCAATCCTGTATGCACTGCATGTCAGTGTGTCTTTTTCTTGCAATGCAACTGTGCGTTCTCTTTCAGATATATTGATGGTTTCCTATTGATAAAACCCCAAATATATATTTGTTTACTTATTAAATTGGTAAATTGTCATTAATTAAACTGTGGATTTTTATCGAAAACCTGTAGACATATACAACATATACAATACAGTACTCCGTGTGATTACTCTGACTCTGAATTACTCATATTTCAGTCAAGTCTAATTAAGAATTACTAGGGACAAAATAAAACACCTATACAAGGGCATAACTTTGGGATGAGCATTGGGGGGCGTTGAGGTCTCCACCCTTTTAAGAGGGTCCCGGGGATTTTATTGGCTGGTTTTGATTGTCGGGAGGATTACACCCCCCCCCCCCCTTCCCATAATTTACGGCCATGCTCCTATGGGTTTTCTGTGATACCAACTATCGTTCTTTGGTTAAGACGTGGTTGCGTATCATCTAAGGTTGACATTACATATTCCTGGCGCTAGAGGGGGGCATTGTGCAGGTGTAGCGGACTTTATGGACGAATATAAGCGACACACACTGAAATGCAATGCCTTCATTATACCGTAGTTTGCCCAGTGCATATTTAAGCTGTCTTTGACAGCATTTCAGTGTTAAAAAATACATACAAGAAAAGCTGAGTGGATGATCGTAAAAGAGAACATGCGTGTACTATTATACTATTATAAGGATTTAACACAGTAAAATGAAAAAAGCGAAGTCCTGAGGTGATTCATGATTTTTGAGTTTTATTCAGATTTAACCATGTTGACTGGATCTCGAGCAACGTGGAGTCGCCAGAGCTGTTCTGGATCCGGAGTCTGAATGTCAATGGTCATGTAACAGCTTTTTTGGGAATCTGCCTTAGATGAAAATTGTGATTACTTTGGAAAAGGTCGGCAGTGCAGGTAAGTTTTATCTGTATTCTTAAAATTATGCTTTTAAAAGGGCTGCCAAGAGGACGTCTTTGCGGAGCACTTACCGCCCTTAAAACGCCTGGTACATGCAGGTAAGATCAGAGCGAAGGGGTTATGCCGGGGTCCTGTTCAGCGTTTAGGAATGTCCGAACCTTTCATAGGATCCGGGAAAAAATCGGAAACGCTTTAATTTAAATGATCAGATGGGAAGTTGGGAGTCCTCCTTCGAAGTGAGTGGGTGTTTCATCATAACTAATGCTCTGTGAAAGTCACGAGAACATATTTTACTTGGGCGTAACAATTAACTTTGGCGGATCTGTTTATTGAGAAGAGAGAAATTGCCACTAACGTCACAAGTTCACTTGGACAATTTATTCCCGATGGACAAGACGGTAAGGGCACAAATAATTAGAATAGGCAGCATTTATTAATATCCGCGACATTATCGCTGATCGCTTTTTCCTTCACTGACCTTGAGTTTTTGCTTAAGGGTAACCAGCGTTTTTATGCATTTTTTCCTCACCCACAAAAACAGTCGATTCTGATGGTCATTTTCGTGCTCTTTCCTCACGTTATACATTGATTTTTAATCCCTGAAGCTTATCCAGCCTTTGGCATTTTAGATGCATCTGATAAAATGACTCGGTGTAGATTTACGATGTATTTTAAGTGGTTTACATGATCCGATCCGTAGCCGGTGATGTTGCGACAAGAAATGATCATATTGCAGTTGCTCGGCCATAACGGGATGTCAGTGGGAGTGGATCGCTGAAATGAACAGTCACAGAAATCCACAGTAATGCATTTGGCCTTTTTTTAATTGCTGATCACGGACGCATCTCATAATAATTAATCGCATATACTTTGACTCCATGCGCGCAATATAATGTACAACACAACACTACTTCCGAAGGATACAAAACAGCGTGAAGTACCCTACGTGGTGAGTCATTACCTAAAAGTTCATTTTGATAATGCTTATGAATAAACCTCCGCATTAATTTAAACGCATTATCGAGGCCATCAGCAGAATCGCTTTGCAAAAATAGCAGTTCAAATGTATACATCATGCCTGGCTTTAATTACAAGATGCTGGTGACGAACAAACAGAAAACGTGCATAAACGGCTTTTTCGTCATCCGATACGTGGTACCAACATTCGCTGGGGAGGCAACTTCAGACTGAGCCGGATGTCCCTGTCATCTGTCTTGCCTTGTTAAAATACTTTGAACAGATAGACAAAGGTAATGGGGATACTATAAAATTGCCCAGATTCATAACACTGTCACTGAGGTGCCTGTACTGAACGTAAAGAACTGGGAACACTTGGACACCAGGTCCCTTTGGTAGGTCACTCCTGGGGGCACCCGTTTCACCTTCAGAGGCATGTGTGAGTGAACAGTCAGTGGAAAATGAGAGGAGAATCACGGCAGCATGTACATGTTGTGGAACTGGAGCAGTGTGGACAGAGACATTGTTTATATGTAGGGCAGGGGGTTGGGGAGGGGCAGCTCCTTGCTTTCCACGTGGAGAGTTTACACACGTTAGTGTAACCAGGAAGAAAAACCCTCCTTCATTCCCGGAGAGGTGTTTCATTCACACATTGCGGAGTTCAGAGATTTGAGGTAAATGGATTTATGTGCCTGACAGGAGTTTTTTGTTAGTTGACACTGGACCCAATCTGGATTATGTCAGTTCTGGTGAACTCATCGGTGTCCCACGTGACCCAGTAATGGGAGACGAGAGGCTAGATTTGTCCTAAGAGCTTGTATTCGGAGGAGGAATGCTGACACCCTCTCCTTGCCATTTCTCCAGGCTGTGAGCAGATCCCAGAAAGAAGTTCCCTTTCCAGGCAGTCCCTGTGGGAACGTGAAGTGGCTAAAAGCCCTGCCAGGAAGAAGGGACCTCAGCATTGACTTTCTTTCCAACTTTTGCCTTCCGGTCACCTTCCCCTTGGCCGTCCCCCTCCCGGCCACCCGCCCCAGGCCGCACATTCCTTGCCGCTGCTTGGGCCCCCTCCCCATCATCTTACATCCAATGCGACATCATTTGCATTATGGGATGCGTCAAATCGAAGCGCGCCAGTCAGACTCCTGGTTCAAACTCGGCAGCAAAGGAGGATGGCCGGCCAGAGAGCCAGGGTGGCGAGAAGGCAGTGCTGGTGAGCGCCGAGGTGGGACCGGGCCAGGACTCCCCTCGTGTCAACCCCGTCCTGTTGGACTATGCCGAGCGCCTGTCCGAGGACATTGTGTCGCGCGCCATGCAGCAGTGGGCGGAGCTGGACAGCCGCTACAGCGACATCCCCTACATTGAATGTGATGTGCCATGAGGCCAGGCGTCTGGGGGCCTCCTGGTCACCTCCCCCCACCAAAGAGCATCTATAAGGAACCGGGGGGGGGCATCTGTTTCTCACGCTAGCTTGACACGCTAAGGTTTGCCCCATTGGGCTGATTTCAGAGACAGTTAGCATCGTTAGCCCTGTACCGATACTGGTGTTCTGGAAGATTATCACACCCTTTGTGTTTTCAGTTATTGTTCCACCATTTGTTCTGTGAAATAGGAGTTTGTCAGAGGGGACATTATGGCAAACAGCCTTCATGGGGGGTTCATCTGTGATAATGAAGGCCTTTATGATTTATCGTACCTGGTTATGGTCTGTATCAGTGTAGCCAGTGTGTGGTGGGGCAGGTCTTATCCTAAGCTGGTCGTTCAGCACTGATGTGGGGACACTGGAGTCCCATTGGTGTCCCGAGTGAGGCAAGCGGACGTAAGAACTGTCACTCTTTCTGTGATGCGAATCTGTGCTCCTTGGCCAGCATCCTGGCACCCTTAACCAGGCCCTTCCACAGGAGATATAAATAGACATCTTCTGTCTGCTTGTCCAGGACAGGCACACCACCCCTCCCTCTTCTGCTGTTTCATCAGCCGGCCCAGACACGATGCTCCAGCCTCAAGGTAAACGGCTGTGATTAATGGGCATCGTGGCTGATGAATAAGGTCCTCCACCCTGCTTATGCTGCCTGTCTCCCAAGAGGCTCCGGTGACCAGCTGGAATCCCAAGGCAACGCGGGAAGTGAAAGCGATCGATCACTCGGGTCCCGGAAGCTCCTAATGAGCTGTGAGTTAAGGGTTTCCATGGCAGATGTGCTGTAACTCTTCCAAACAAGAGTCTGTGCCAGTGCATACAAACGTTGGCCACTCTGCTTTGCCGCGTTCGTGATATTACTGGGGTTATCAGTCTCATCCCAGTAAGTCAAAGCCAGTTATCGATGGTTTTTTGTGTTCTGTTTGACCTGACGACTTATCCATAAAAAAAGCCAAAATATTCTAAACTGCCATATGCTGGTTATAATCTGTAGCACAAAATACAATTCCCAAAGGCCTTTGCGAGTATCGGTGAGGGATTTAGGCTGTCTCGAAGGAGCCAGTTGCTTGTTACTTAAACTGCAGAATAGGGAGAATGCAGACACACAAGTCCAATTGTTCTGTAGAGCATCTGTGGTCTTGTGGTGAATTTCTCACGCAAGCCCAGGGATTGGATCGTTTTTAATGGTGAATGTAAACTTTGACACGCGCTGTTCTGAATTTACTCCGAAAGGGATTTCAGCATTGATGAGATTTCGGCTTCTGTTTTGTTTATGATCTCGTGCCGCACCACGGTAAACCAGCCAAAGCTTCAGCAGGGATGTGTCTGACGCTGCATGGCCTCCAGAGGGAGGCGCCGTTACCCAGCAGCACTGGCAGGAAATGGCAGTTGTACATTCCAGCGGCAATTCGGAGGATGCTGTGATACTCTACTTTTGTTTGCTTTAGGAGTTGAACGGGATACGTCGTACGTTTGACAGAGTACACACTGTTCATTTTATTTGCTCTAAAGCAACAACGTATGTCTTTGAATTGTCAACATTCAGCTCCTTTTCCCGCCGAACTGTTGACTTTGCTGTTTCGAGGCCTTTGTGTACATATGGGGAGGGGCTACCTCGCAATACTGTGCTTTAAAAAATACTGATCAGTTAAAAATATTCCTTAGCATGGAAAATAAAAAAAAAAGCTGATTCAGCTTAATCCATGCTGATGGATAGTCATTACAGAAAATAAGTTACAAAAACAAGGCTGTTTTTGGACCCACAAACACTTACAAACAGGGTTAATATATTACTATGACTTGAGACTTGAGTAATGTGATCATAAGATTCCTATAACAATCAAAGGATGTTTTATTCTGTGTGACTGAGTACCATTGAAGAGCAGCCTGTGATTTTCTTTACACGCTTTGAATTTTACTTGTGCTGCAGTAAATATAAAGAGACTGTTTGAATCCCTTTACATAAAAAAATTGCTCAGAGAAATTATCCTTAGTGTGGACCTCACGCCGAAGCCAATACTTTGATTCTTGAGAGCTCTATTATTATTATTATTACTATTATTATTATTATTATTATTATTATATTTAGATTTAAATGATGATGTCAGCAACTAACGTGTTTACATTTCAGGATTTAAAATTTTTCTTGGTGATTTAAAAAAAATGTTTCAGTAATGTGTCTCACAGGATTATTTTATGATTCAGCTTCTGTTGTCATTGTCTTGTCAAAACAATAGTCACCCACATAAAAGGGAAAAATGCTTCACCAATAAATACAAAATTATTTCCTTTCCTGTGTTTTTGTCAGTTCATTCATCTTGCTCCACGCTCATCTTCTGATAAACCTGAGGAACACACATGAGGGAGGCCTGCTCTGCTGTCCACACCAAGGGTTCTATGCTCTGCCACCTGTGAGGTAGCTGTACTTCCTTTTTATCAAGGTAACAAGTATGGCCTGAGTTTGCATTTTGACAAAGGCCAACTAGGAAGAAGCTTGGACATACAAAAAAATGGCGGTCGATAACTTTATTACCGCAATAAATGAAGTCATGCTGAGAGTATGCGATGGCTAACTGATAAAACGTTAGCTGTATGAATCCATCCATCCACCCACGAGTCTATGGGCGTAAGGCAGGGAACAACCTGGGATGGGGTGGCAACTCATTGCAGGGCACATTCTCCTACAGGCAATTTCATAACTCCAGTCAACCTCAGCATGTTTTTGAACCGTTGGGGGGTGGACCAGAGTACCCAGAAGAAACCCCACAACAACACAGGGACTTAGTCTTGGTTCTCAAACTGAGAGCATGGTTGATTAAACATCTGAGCTAAACAAATCATTCACGGCTTCATGAGAGGCGAGTGTGGGATCTGGGATCAAAGGATGTTTGCTTGATTGTAGGAATCATTGAAGCAGTTCTATGACATGAAGGAACCGCTATATGTCCCATCAAGGACTGAAGAATGGTTACATACACTCTTGTGTCAGGCTGCATGTGGTCAGTATGCTGAGGCAGCAAACACATATAATTACATCAAGAAGAGGCAGGTCAATGGCCGTGCTGTGAGGTGGGAATTCAGGGGAAGGGCGTCTTTTCCATTTTTTCATTATTTTGGTGACTGCAGCTGTCAGGTCAGATTTGTAACACCAGGTTCATCTGCCCGATTAAATTTCTCGCTGTCGGCTAAGTGGGTGACTTGGTTTGCCGCGTCGGGGTGGGTTACAGAGGTACACAGTGGGAGCCTGACCTCAAGGAAAGCCACCTGAATCCAAAGCCGGGGAGGGTGGAGGGATTTTTACAGGGGGTGGAGGCTTGTCTTTTACTACCCTGCACTCTAACACTAACTGAGGGGAAACTTCTGTTTCAAAGTGGTGTTCTCATGGAAAAGGTTCAGCTTGAAAATACCAGCAAATGATTGCAAGGAATGTTCTGGTCCATCAGTGAGTTGGGAGATGAGGCAGCTGATCTGAGGATTAACACAGCGAGATGACTGTGGCAGCCCAGCTGTTTGGGAAGAGGGCAGATAAGGGCATGCATGCAAATCGCAGAGCGAGTGGGACAGAGGCAGGATTCGGGGCTGGAGGCGCTGAACCTGGCTTCTTTTGATGCGGCTTGCTGGGCACGCACAGGAACCAGAGCGACCCATGCAGCAGAATTAAATTGACACCGAGAGAGGTGTCTCACAGCACTCTGCAATCGTAATAACGTGATAACTAGTCCATCGGCTGCATATTAAGAATGCGCATCACGTAACTGGAAATTGTAAATTATCAATGAGACTTTATCTAAATGTTAAAATAACAGCTCTGAAATGGGAGATCAGCTTGGGCCCATAAACTTCAGTTTTCAGTAACTGTTTACTGTATCCAACAATGGCTCATTACAACCTTGCCATATGGGACTGTGAGAATGTAACTGTTTAAACAAGCATAATGAATGCTTATCTTATTTGATTTCAGGGTGCTGGTATTTTTATTATTTAGCAGGGATTTCCTGCAAGTAACAGTTAGTGAGAGAAAATAGCAAAGGCGGTGTGTGGCTCTGAAACAGTGATCACAAGGTTGCCGGTTCAAATCATGTGGCCAGCAGAAACTCATATCTCTGTTGGCCACTTGAGTAAAGCCCTTAACCCAAACTGCTGCCTGACCCTACTCTCTGATTGTCACTTTGGACAAAAGTGTCTGCTAAAAAAATGTAATGGGGATACATCTGAATCTATATAAAAATGATCTCTAGTTCAAGACCAATTTGTTTATGCTTTGCAACACATGCCCTTAATGATATGAAACAGAGGTACATAGGCATGAAAAGCAGTAAAAGTGAGCACATTAATAAGGATCTATTTTCAGGACCTGCTCGACAATAAGAGGCCGCGAACGTGTAATTTAACACAGAAATTCCAATGATTTACAGAGAAGGACCGGTAGCCTTCCAGGTAAACTCTGTGTTTAGAAATCCAGGCCTTCGCTTAAACACAGAGCTAAGGGTGCGAGTTTATAAGCCGTATTTTTCCATCTAGACCTGATCAATATTCCCAGCTGTGCTCATTAAGCTGGACTGGACTTTTTGCCTACTCTATAACCATGTGACTCTGGGCCCAAAATAACTCGAATGAGGGAAGGACCAGAACCAGTCGCTTTAATGTAAACGCAGCCCGAGATGTGAGGACTTGCTAAGTGGCTGCATTCCCGCTCAGCTTTTAAAAGGCTGTTCTTACACTCAGGACTGTATGGAAAGCAGCAGTTAACGATGTTCCAGTTTTTTCAGCATGGAAAACGTTCAGTGTTAATAGCAGGTTCCCTGACACGAAACAGACACAGCAGACTGGCGGTAATGAGCGCACCGATATCAAACAGGAACCACATGTGACACTCAGAAGGTTCTAGTGTTTATTTAGTCACGACTACACCGATCAGTCACACACTTTCTGCAGTTTGGTCTGCCTGCATACTGCCTATAGCAAACAATGCACACACACGCAGAGGATTCAGTAGAACAGCCGAGTACAATGTATTTGGGAAAAAAAACCATCAATGGTAATACAATTTGCTTGAACAACAGTGAACCCTACCTGAACAGAGACATACAAATGTCATTTCAAAAAACAAATTTACAGTCTATCCATCCCTCTTCCCACAGGCTAAGCTGCTTAATATTGAACCAGATGCTGCTGCGCTCGACATGTAGTTCTGGCATCTGTTCTCAACATTTCACATCCTAGAGCAGCAACTGAGGAGGACTGAGAGGGCGGGGCCAATGTGGCCATGAAGGGGCGGGGCCAGGGAGGACTGACGGGTCAAGGCTGATGAGGCCACGAAGGGGCTGGCCAAGAATGGGCGGGGCTGAGGAGGACTGAACAGGTGGGCTGAAGATGACTGAATGGGCAGGGCCCCCCTCAGCAGCAAGTGTGCTCAGAGTCGAAGGTCACATTCCCCGAGCGGTGCGAAGCAGTCTTCCAGAAACTGCTCCGAGACGCCCTCCAGTGAGGACGGCTGCCATCTGGGACTCTGGTCCCTGTCAACGAGCACTGCAGGGCACAGGAGTAGCAGAAAAGGGGCCGTTATGGATATGTGGATGCCCTGTGGCACCCAGGGACACACTAAGGCAGGGTGATGGGTCACGGGGACACAACCAGTCAATCCGAAACACCCAATACATAAACTTTCGCAGACTTTCAAAAGGATCATTGTTTTATTTAACAGCTACTAAAAAGGATAGTTATTCAGTCTCTCTTACCTAATGCCTCAACATGAGACTGAAGGCTTTTTAACTAGTTTTTAATGGTCTAGTACCCAGATTATATTTTACGTTATCAGAACTTGTTAAAGTCAGTTAACGAGCTACAAAGCTTACCCGCCCTCACTCCCTCGTAGAAGTCGTTCCCTTTCTGTAAGAAAAAAACCACACACACAAAGACCTTTAAACTCTGTAACAGCTACATAGGTAAACGTGTCCATGTGTGGTAAATTTAAAAGATGGGACGGAGGTGCACGGGCAGTTGTGTCCAGCATAGTGATAGGGTGATGGGATCAGGAGTGGAGTTCTGTCACCCACCATGCAGGCCTGGGTCAGCCGGTACTCCATAACCAGCACCTCCTGCAGGCTCAGTGCTGCCCCCATCTGCAGCTGGCGGAAGGTGATCTTCAGTGATGTCGGTGACATCTTGGACAGCGTCTGTGGGATTGAGAGACATGATAGGCCGCGAGTATACCGGCATTCCGGCTGTCCAGATTCCTCATCATGTTAACAAGCATCCGGAGTGAAACAAAGCAGGGAATTTCAAGCTTTATTTGTCACATCCACAAACAAACTGTACCTCTGTGTAGTGAATTGCTTTTTCCTCTGGACTGTGTTCAAAAGGAAATATGTAATGCATGGAAAAAATTATATAAAAAGGTACAAAACACAAGATACAAGTAAATAAGGTTAACATACTAAAAACAACAACAGAAATGAAATTAAAAAAAAACAAACAAACAATAAAATACGACTGAAAAGAAAAATTCAATGATATCAGTAAGTGCATTTTCTGTATTTACGTAACACAGTTATGTCAGGAAGATGTTAAATGAGAGCTGAGGAGTAGTGACTCCCATTTAAGGAAACGGAAGAAAATGACTGAGCTAAATGTAACATTTAAAGCGGCATTTTATTGTCTGAATATGAGCTTGACGCTCCTAACACCCACACATGTGATTAAATAAAGGTCCCGGCTTTACTGGCTCTCCTGAGAATGGGTCAGAACCAGGAGGTGACTAAGCTTGACTTCACAGTGAGTTGTATCTGCCCGGGTCTGGCGTGACCCCGGGAAACCCTCAGAAAGAGTTGGTACCGATAGATCTGGGCCCATTTAGGCCAGGGGAAATGAGGCAGAAATGCCAATGGCCTGGAACAGATTGATTTCAGCGGCGCAATAGGAATCATGAAAGCAGGAGGGCCGACCTCCTGAGTTTCCATTTGAGAGTTATGTTTTAGGTGACATTGCTGTTGTGTTTATACTGAACCTGTGGGACCCTGGGAAAGATCTGAATGGATCGACCTGTTATGGGGTTGGGGCTATGAAAAGAGCCAATGGGGCTGTGCCAAAGATGACAGCTTCCGACATGGTAATGGACAAAGCCCTGGGACACAGAGAAAGTGAGGAGTGACCTGCCTGTGATCTATGGAAAGATGGGGGAGTAGGAGACCCCTAGAGCTGACAGCCCCACCTCTCCATCAGCAGCGTTTATGATGAGAATGTCTACATTTACACAACCTAGTGCCAAGAATAAGGTCCAGGCCAAAGGCCAGTGCAGTTTTATTAAGGAGTCATGTGACTGTTTTAGCGAATCAATCTGCTTTCAGTTTGTCTTTCAAGTGGCCGGGTTGCTTGTATGCGAGTATAAGTCAATATGGGAAATTTAGGAATAACAATGAAAACCAGTCCAGGCAGAATACAGATATACAGGAAGAAAAGGTTTTCCCATAAGAAGGTTCATAACCTACAAAGTACCTGTTCCCTCAAGGATCTATCCTTAAAAACCACTCACCCACTTTCTCAGGGTAAAATAAACAATGATAAAACCACACCAAGCGTGCTTCTGGCTAAGCAAAGTTATAAGAGGTAGAGATATAAACACAGATAGTGTGTATCATTAGCTCCCTTAATCAGAGAGCCGACCGTGCCAATCCATTACAACATCATCAGTACAGTCTGTCCGCTTTCTGTGGCTTGCTGTGGGTGTGAGACATAAGCACCTTTGAACAGGCAAACATTTGGAGGGACCTGTTTCCGCGCTGAAAGTCCATCCTATTCTGAAAATGCACTGACTTAAGATCAATAAGGTCTAATTCCATGGGAAAGACTCAAACTGCCATCCTGGAATAATCCCCCAGCACTCAGACACATCAGAGCTTAAGCAAATCCACCAGGTTCCTGCGGCAGAGCTGGTGAGGGTTTAACCACGATGTTCCGCAGCCACGAGCGCTGGCACACCAAGCAGCAGGAACAAACGAACGGAGAAGAAAACAAATGAATGAATGAATAAACAAAATAAAGGAATGAACCAACAAATGAACGAACAAACGAATGACTGAATCCCGTCACCATTCCTCAGCATGTTCCTACATGGGAAACGTATGAATCATGGTCAGATATACATAGTGGAGGTAAACGGTCACCCTTCAGAAGAAAGGTGTGATGGTGCCCAAAACAAGCAGGACTTATCCAAAGATTATAACAAATGAAGCCATGGCTGGCAGAGTGATGGCACCGTGGAGCCCGTGGGCGAGGCTCTTAACCCCCAATTTCTTCAGGAACCCAGGCTGGTCCTGCTCTCTGATCCTCACCGTCTGCTAAATAAGTATAGCAAATTAACATAAATAGTAACATTGCAGAAATCCCTGAGTCCATTCCAACAGAAGACAGATATCCTGAAATGCCCACTTCTCAGAATAAGGACATTCTCCATTCTGCACTCCTGCACATTATGCACACATACTGCTAACTCTGTACACATATTGCACTCTCACACATATAGTTGACTTGGCTGCTACCTAATAATTGCACTATTTACGAGCCCTTTAATCTATTATATCATACATATATCTTATATTCATATAGTTTTACATTTATACAATTATTACCATGTACATACATACTCATACATAATTACATGTTTAATTTTATCATCATTATCATCATAACTGCTACTGTTAAAATTAATTACCATATAATTACCACATTACCCAATTGCCAATCTAGTATTTATTACTTTTCTATATACCTTTGCTAATTGTTGTATGTTTTTTGTAATGTCTTCTAAAAGCACCACCAAGGCAAATTCCTTGTATGAAAACATACTTGGCTAATAAAAAGGATTCTGATTCTGATTCTAATAAAAAGGATTCCGATTCTAAAGGCTGACTGACTTTTAGTGAGATCAATCTTTCGTTTGTCTTTTACCTATTTCTTTTTTTACCTATGTTTAAACACCTTAACAGTTCAATCAGCAAAGGGCTGTCCAACTCTGAAGTGGAGATCATCTAATCAACCTTTGCCCAAAACAAACTAATTTGTACAGATGAATCAAAGATAGAAATGTGCCTGACTTATTAATATGGTGTGCTGCCTGTGTCGTGTCGGCGATAATACCTGAGTTATACTAGCTTGGTGCTCTTATCTTTGCACACTCAAATGGAAATTAAGCAAATTAATAAATTCATTTTGCTAAATGGCATTTGGTACAGCTGAGCTCACTATTGTAAACATCATCCTTTTATCCATTAAGTAGAAAACCAAAAAATAATTATGAAATTGTTTTAAAATTTCTTGTTTATGCAGAAAACTAATCTCATTCTACCCTACATTATTCTTTTAGAGTATGAATTATGACAAATCCTCCAGGAAGACCTGCTGTATTATTATTGCCCAAAAGCTACTAAAATTGTAGGACTTGACATGGATGTTAAATATTGAGATCACTGGGAGAGATTGGAGCAAGAGTCTGAGGGAAAAGATGAACTACAATCACCATTTTAGTCAAGCTATCGTTAATCGTCAGTGATGTGCTTGTCATTAGAACTGACATTGCCCTTGAAATTAAATTGACTCATTGTTTATACTTTGCGCTGTAACATACTCTACAGTCATCAAATGGCCATCAAAATTACATTCAATTACATATGTTAAATTTGTAGGTTATTCATGAAAGCATATGGAAAAAAACCTCAGTACTATGGCAACCAAGTAGCATCCAATCTCGGCAGGTCGGCTGATGCCTTTACACGGGTGAAAACAGCCCTGGAATGCCACAAGCCGGCTGTCAGGTAGCACCATCATATGTGTGCGATTTAACAGCTAGCTCCCCTGGAAATCGCACCAGAAAGTGTGTCGAACAGCTTGTTGTTTCCCCTGAATTTAACCTCATCGTTTTGCTGCCACCGAGCTCTACAACGATAGCATGGGAAAAAGACCTGTACTCCAGAGTTGGAGATGAAGGCGGTCTGGCTAAAACAGGCAGCAGTAACCTGTGTGATCTTACACTTCAGTGAGAGAACACAGACCTGATCGCTGTCAATTTGCCCAGTTTGACCACAGTGTTCTTAAAACCAGCCTCAATTTGGACATAATTACATCTTTATTCAGAGTCTGGTAGACGAGAAATCAATACAAAATCATTATTGTATGGATTGCTTTCAAGTTTCAAAGTCAGAACTTTAACCCTGAATCTGAATTCTCAGAGACTACTGTATTTTTGTAGGCTTTCCTAAATGAACAGGGTCACCCAGTCCCTGGAGCAGCTGGGGGTTAAGGGCCTTGCTCAAGGGCCCAACAGCAAAATCACTCTGCAGGCCAGGGGATTTGAATCAGCGACCTTCCCATCCAGGGCCGGTTCTAGGCAGGGGCACGGGGGGGAATGCCCCACAAAATGCTCCGCATGCCCCACTAAAGCCAAGGATGCGACACACCAACATCTGTTATTGCCCCCTCTTTTGATACAGTCTAGAACCGGGCATTTTCCCATCACAGGCACAGTGTCCTAAACCGCCACACATGATGCACATTCTTTCCTGGCTAAATGAAAAAATAATCATGTGACCCACACAGCCGAGCCCAATCCCTCCCAGCACTGACACACTGCCACCTCTGCCGTGATTACAGGACCCCGGCATTAGCTAGGAGGGGGCTTGGGCACAGGGTACGAGGTCACTGGGGGCTCTCTGATTATCAAAGCGGTTCATTCCTTCTCAGCGGTGTGTGTGTGTGGGGGTGATGGACAGGGGCACACATCGTCATATGGCGTATTAAACAGACCCCGCCTCTCACCTCTGCCTGCTTCTGTGCGAAGGCCGAGCCGTCCTGCTGCAGGTTCTCCAGGATCCCCTCCACACTGCTAGCCTCAAACAGCCTGCAAATACGACCAGTGGTGCTCCCGTGAGGACAATACTTAAGGCGCCCCACTGTTCTCAGCTTACGATTCGAATACAAACAGTGTTAGTAAGTTACGTTCATGGGGGAAGTCGAGGATGGGAATTTCATATGGCATGACAAAGGGTATAAAGATTGGCAGAGCTAGCATTTGGCCAGGGAAGGAGCTGAAACAGAATCAGAATCCCTTTATTCACTGAGCACGAAAAGTACAAGGAACCTGTGTTGGTGTAGGTGGTGGCATGATATACACAAGTAAACATACAATGAAGACAAAGAAATGCAATAAAAACAGAAATGTGCAAATAATGAATAGACTAACATAACAAATATTTGTTTTAAACTGGGCCAATTGCTTTTGCAACCTTCCTACTTGAAGTCCGCTTCCTGTCTGAAGTCTCCTTCCTTTCTGAGGTCCCTATTCCTGTGTGCAGTCCCCTTTCCTGTCTGAGGTCCCCTTCTGAAGTTCCCTTTCGTTTCTTAAGTCCCCTTCCTGTCTGAAGGCCCCTTACTTTCTGAAGTCCCCTTTCCTGTCTGCAATATCCCATCTGAAGCTTATCACATCCCAGGTTGTCACCCTTCATTTGCAAATTCACTCAGAACACCAATACACAGGACCTTCCTAAGAAGGCGGTATGTGGTTTACAGGGTGGTAAAGAAATGTCCTTATTTTGTAATTCAATTGCCTTTTAGTACCCAGTGTCTGCACTGTATTGCAGGAATCAGTTTGCCACTCAATAAATTCTCGTTTTTCTGAAATTAAAATAACCTGGGGAGAGACTCTGCAAGTGGACGTCTTATTTCTGTCAGCATCCGAAGCTGACTGCTAACAGTCTGCACTCGATATTCAGGCTTCTCATGATGTATCAGCTTAACAACGCTGTAATTCGACATTCTGGATGTCAAGTAATATCAACATATAGATCACAAGAATTACAGTGTATATACACACATACGCAATATGTAACTGGACCACTACTATAAACATTACTTCTTTGAAATACTGTATCAGAATAAATTGTGTTTTACTGATATTCAGTAATATGTTTTAAGATACTTTTGAACACATTTTAAACATTTCAGGCTAAGAGTTCAAGACAGAAAAACAAAAGATTTAAATTCAATTAATTTTGATATTTAGTAGTAATTAAAAACTTCAGATGTAATAAAAAAATAATACAGAATCTATGTTACCCTGATGCTGCCTGAATGTAGTAATACTGTGCAGTGGAAAGTGATTCCGTGATTGCTGAAAGTTTATTTTAAAAAACGGATATGTCCAGTTGATATAGATTTGTCTTATGGACATTCTCTAGCTCTAAAGAGATGTGGGTTTTGAATGTTGCATGTGTGAGATCCTGATTGTGATTGGCCTGAAGCTCTACAAAGGAAAACTCCCTAGTGATGAGTCTTGAGCTTTGCTAAATGATTAATACTCCTCCAGCTCAGTGGCGGAGCAGCCGGGGGCCGGCTCTGCAACCCCAGCAACGGGATCAATTCCACCATCGTCGGCAAGGAGAGTGCAGGAGACGTGGTGGGGCGGAGCTGCCCATGGCCTGTCAGCATTTATCAGAGATGGCAGGATGGCAGTGCTGGTGAGCATGCTCAGGCTGTGAGGGCAGAGGGCCCGGAGCACCAGTCGCCTGTGGATGCTACGGCACCACTGCCACGCCTGGTTTATGAAAGGAGAGCTCTACAGACGCCCGTGTCTGTGTGCGGCCTGTTCTCCAGACCGCAACCTTCAGCGCAAACAGCTTGCTGTTCACATCTCCACAATTAAACAAATCGACGGGGATGCCAGCTTGACAGAGGCTGCTGTGAGTAGGGGGCCTGCGGGGAGTATGCAGGGATTTACAGGGGGCAAGACCAGATTTATTTCTAGGAAATGAGTGTCAGTTCCCGCTGTGAGCAGGTCTGCCCGGGTACCCAGGCCTCGCTCGTCCCCCACGTGCGCATGAGGAAAAGATCGATCCCCAACTCAGCTAACAGCTTTTGGGACATACTCCTAAATCAGGATTCTGCTTCCCTCGCAGACACGTCTCCCTCCCCATGCTCTTCCTGTGCTGCACAGGCGGGTAAAACAAGCCTTGGGTCCAATCGATAGGGACCTGAAGCCTCTCGAATTCTGCTGATTAACCAGCCACCCCTGGCTGGCGAGCGCGACGGGACCACGAGGCGAGGACAAGGGGTTCCAGAAGGGGACGGGCTTACCTGCTGATGGCGTCCATGTGCTGAGCCAGGGAGAAGGGCTTGTCTCGGTCCAGACTGCTCTGTGGAGACATGACAGGGACCCTTGGCACAAACTTAGTGTACAGGTCACCACCCACGTGCAAAAGAAACTGCTCTCCCCTGCGACCAACTGGAACAGAGAGCTAGCATACGAATGCCCTTAGCAAAGCTGACCTCCTGACCTCTGAAGCAGAGCTTGCTTTCCATCGAGGCAGGTGAGGCAGGGCAGTACCATCCCCCTACTCCTACTTATGTTAGCGATGACTGATGATAGCTGAGGCTAGTGTGCATCATTAAACCCCAACAGCATCTCCCTGCAGCACAAAAATACTACGGAGTATTTCCACCTGCCTTGTGGCCTGACTGTTTCCCTTAACACTCACTTCCTGTCTGGGTGCAGGACTGGAGATGGGCTGAGCGTGAACACTGCTCCAGTGCTGTACTTCTCTGGCCTAGATGCGGCCAGTTGGGGGTGGCGTGTGGCCAAAAAGGACAATGCACAACCCCTGCATATTTAAGGTCAGGTCACCAAGATACCCATCGGACCCTTCACAAAGATCTGCACTCTGGCACCCCCTGCCTTTGCATTGAACCTTACAGGCCGCTAATGGTCAGCCATGGGTATAGCCTAGGGTGGGGGTGGGGCAGGTGCCATAAAAGCTATGTGATAAAATACGGAGCATAATGAGCCTCGTAAAGGTAAGCTGCAGCCCTTTTTTACCAGGTGTGAGAGATGCTTCATAGCTGTTTTGTCTATTGGCTGCACATTGAACACATGACCTTATACCCAATAAGGGGTGACCATTAAATGCTTAGGGAATCTCGAGGAGAAAAGCTCTTGCTTACCAGGCCAGGGGCAGCGTGGGGGCCTACCTGCTTCTGATAAATGTCCAACATTGAGCCAACGGTGTCAGAGGTTGGCGACTTCAGGTTCATAAGGTCTTTCTCTAGAGCTGCAAGCTATGGGAGGAAGGTGAGATGTTATTCATCTCGTAATGTCAGTCTCTATCATGGTGGCCCTGCTCAAGTGCCCTGTACCACCTGGGATAGACTCCAGGCCACAGCTGCAACCCTGTACTTGTAGTTGGGAGATGGATGGATGGATGGATGGATCTATCTATCCATGTATGAACGTCCTCAACTGAAGACCTAATATCTTTCTTAAAATTACTCTGAAATATAATCCATAATACATCAATGAATTATGTTGATATGTTTTCTTTCTTTTAAACCCCATTTAATGTGCCAGAACTATTCAAAGCCACCCCCATCATGGTAACAAACAAGGGCCGTGCCTGATGCACAAAACCCTCCTCCATGACGTCAGTGGCCCAGATTTCCTCTAGGACACAAAGAGCTTGAAATCAAGCATGTGATCAGAGCCCCAGCAGTCAGGGGAGCATCTGGTGTGGACCTGAGCCGCTGCCAAACTGGGCTTTATAAAGTCTGCCTACAATTATACACCACTATATGCTATGCATCTTCCTGATGAGTCACATGACGCAAAAGAATATGCGCTTTATTCAGACTTGAGAGGTCCCCCTGTTTGATTACACTACCTAGTGTGCAAGCTAGGCTTGTGTTTTACACTCTGCTATTGCCTGATTAGTGATCCCCCTCATTTAATATACATCCAATAAACATGTTTTGGTAGGTATAACTGGTTACATCCATGCTGATTGGCCAGTTCACCAAGAATTTTACAATGGACGTAGAGAGACAGAGGAAAGGACCGCTCCTATATCAGAGGCTTGGGGGGATACCGTAAAGGTCTTCCTTCCTAAAAATCCAGGCATCTCCAGTTTTACAGCCATCTTAAGAAGGAGCTTTTGGCTCATCCTGCAAGGTCTACAGTGAAATACAGTGCCTCGTTCTCTCTGTATCAGCAAGACACCCCCCATTTTGGTCCAAAATGCCAAAGTCGCTGAGTTACATCAGTTTCTGGCACCTTGCATCCCGGCTTGGTTTGCACAAAGACGCAGCGCCAGTGACTAAATGCACCTAAGATCTTCTCCGTTTTCAAGGACTAATTCCCTGGCTGAGTCCTGGGACAATCTGGCCCTTGGCCAGCTACTTGACTTGTGCCAGTGGGTGGGACCAGACCCGTGTCAGCCAGCTGACCCTGAAAGCTGTGGATGCCGTGGCGTTGGAGGGTGATTGGTGACATGGGGGTCCAGGGACAGGCGGTCCTGCCAGGCACCTGCAGACATGCTCGTTCACGGAGCTGGTGATGCGCTGAGTCAGCAGTGTTCTTTCTGCTGCTGGCACACGCACGCGCTCCTGTTCCCCGCCCCCATACCCGCCCCTGCCCCCGCACTGCCCCTACCTTCTGGGACTCCACAAAGTGTGTGGCCACGCCTGCCTTCTGTACGTCCCGCCCTTTGAGGCGAAACCCAGTGAGCGCCAGGAAGAGGCCCAGCTTGCCTTGCAGCCTGGGCAGGAAGTAGCCACCGCCGACATCAGGAAACAGGCCTGCAGAGAGGAGAGAGTGCGTGGTCGTCATCAGGGTCACATGACCAAAACACCTCCTCGGGAGCCAATAGTGAGGTAAGACCTTTGCTTTGAATGAAATGGCCTCGTAAGGGAGAACGTGAGACTAGCAAATACAAAAAGCTTGCTAAGGAGTGTCCATTCTTCCTATAAATATGCAGACATGTCTACAAACACCCACAAGTCATCAGGCAGACACCAAAAAGCACCAACGGGAGACTAACATGTCACACAACCGGCCGAGTGAAGACAGGGGCTACTTAATTTTCAGGGAAAAATCGCTGTGCTTTATGGAATAGAGAGGCAAAGACCAAACTAAGAGAGTACAAATAAACACTCCCCTTTAAAGGAGCATCCTCCATTCTGCCCACAGCAAGGTGTCATGGTGGGTTCTTAAAACGACGAAGATTAAAAAAGGTACGAATTCAGGCAGAGCAGAAGGAATATTTAGATGACATTGTGCAAACTGGCATCAAAATCCATTTATAAAGCCCAAATGTTATCTATTCCTTGTTTTAAATTTAACAGTAAATGTCCTCATTGTGACCACAGCAAAGGGATTTTCACTGATTCAGGTCATC
>JAAGVU020000035.1:6680653-6691729 GCA_011763525.2 Mormyrus iriodes
TTTTCTATACTTTTACAACATAAGTAATTAAGAAATAACATG
Organism: Mormyrus iriodes; assembly: GCA_011763525.2. Classification (NCBI taxonomy): domain Eukaryota; kingdom Metazoa; phylum Chordata; class Actinopteri; order Osteoglossiformes; family Mormyridae; genus Mormyrus; species Mormyrus iriodes. Next base: position 6,680,696 of record JAAGVU020000035.1, read on the forward strand.
TATTGTCCAGGAACAAAATTTGTGTTACATAGTGTTATTGTTGCAGAAAAGATAATGTAAACTGCAAAGATACTTACACCTCCCATTGTAATCCCATCAATAATGGCAACATACGGTTTCCGGTATGTTCCTTTAAAGGGAAAATACGTTTTTAATATAAAAACAACAAAAAAAACATATCAATTCATATAATTCAATTCAATAATGAATTTTACTCCACATCAAATTGCAGACTTTAAAGTTACATCTGAGCCAGTACAGTAGCCCTGCTCCTAAACATCCCCCTTTTGGCAGAGTTACTGCCTTAAATCAGTGATTCTTAACCTGGTCCTCAGGGACCTCCAGACGGTCCACCTTTTTGCTTCCTCCCATCTCCCGAGAGGCAGCAAAAAATATGTATTGTCTAGCAGGGAGCTGGGTGGGAGCAAAAACAATAACCGATTCTGAAAAATTAGACACATCCAGAATAAAGTAATTCACATAAGACTAGCTACACCGAGACTCCTACAACAACTCAAGTAAAAAGCAAAAAATTTTCAATCCATTTGAACAAGTCATATACGTAAGCTGGTTAATGTTCTATTGCTAGTGAGAAAGTAGGCAGGCAGGGTGAATTGTGCAGGTACTACTGCGTGTGTGTAAGCTAAAGCAGTGTTTCCCAACCCAGTTTTTTCTCCATCCCAGATCCGGATAGGGAGCTGTGATAGAGCAAAAATATTGACCATCTCACAGGGAACTGGGAGGGAGCAAAAACGTGGACCAGGTTGTTAATCACTGAGCTAAAAGATGAATGGAAGCAGTCTGAATGAGAAGATCAACACAAAGTCAAACAAAAAATTACCCACCGATTGCATTGTTTAAAATGTATTCCTCACGGAAGAAGTCCTGGGCAAGGCTGTCTCCAGATTTGCCTGCTTCAGTGACCGCTAGGGGAAAAAAACAAAACACAAAATCAGTCCAAAGAAGACACTCATTTACACTAAAAGCACCATCTATCAGGACACAAAAATACAACCTATACTGATAAGCCAACAACTTGATCAACACAAAGCGAAGTTTTACCTCTGATGTCTCCACCAGCACAAAAAGCCTTTTCACCAGCCCCTTTAATAACCACGAGGTCGGTTTCTGGGTCCTTCTCCCAATTCTGTGCAGAAACAAAACAGAAAAGATCCGAGGCATGAAGAGGGGGATTAGCCGATCAGAGGGGGAACCTTCTGAACCAAGGGGTCTCCTGGCTCACCTTCAGCTGTGGGTATATCTGCCTGATCATGGACAGATTGAGGGCGTTCAGGGCCTTAGGCCTGTTCAGCGTTATCACGCTGGCGGTGCCGACTCGCTCAAAAAGGACCTCAGATCCAGCCTGAGTTGACATCTGTGACAATCATGGAGACTGCGTGAGCCAATGGATCATGAGGAACCATTTACACCACAGTTAGACATTGACAGTTCTCAACTCTCTTAAACTAAACCAGGAAATTGCATTTACAGCCATTTGGAGTTTAATGTCACAGGTGGCAAAGGTAATCCAGTTATCATATTACTGAAATATCAAGTAAGATGGTAACATTGCATATAGCAAACAGCACATAAGCTTCTGCCAACCATTTCAATACTCTTCTATGAGAAGAACAGTTAGCGTAATTGAATGTTACTTTGCTGTACACATGGCTGTACTATCAACTTAGTACGTTGACGGCTAAACAAATTCACACCTTGTTACAACCCCAGTCCCAAAAATCATATAAACAAATACAAAAGGGAGACTAGGCTTTGTCTGAATACGTATAGAGGACCAAAGTGCATTTGAACCAGTATCTGAACCAGCTTTATGCTGAAAGGGGTCTTACCAGATGATGCTGTAATTTGTGCAACCTGAAGACGGATCTTAACCTAGAAAACAGAGTTTTCAATAAATAAAAATAACTGAGCAACAGACATGAAATACTGGATGTCATTACAGGATAACGGAAAGCAATAATCAATAAATAAGAAAGCGCTTTAAATGCATAAATATCTACTTAACGTCATACCAAAACGACATGCGTGATGAACACTGCAAAATCTCAGACGCGATGATTCAACACTTCATGCAGAAATACTATACATGCAGAAAGAGATGTGACATAACTAATTTTGTATGCTGCCTCCCAGAGCAGCTGAAATGCATTATAGCATTTTAAAAGAATCGCTCTGCTTACGACGTGACACGTAGGCCATTCTTAACTACCGACAGTAGAGCTTCACTGGCATTACACACCTACCTGCTACACATCAGTATCGTTACTGACATTGTGACGGTACTTCGGGTTTATTTAGTGACTTGTTTATTTAGTACTGAACTTTCATTTGAACAGCACCAAATACCTGCGCTACCGGCCGCTCTCAGTACGTCTGGGGGCGTGTATGAGCGTCATTACGTACACGTGTATGCGTCTGGACGCACACTGGATTGCGTCACAGAGCTTGGAGAGTTCGCCATCTACTGGACAAAATGCGTCAGAAAGGTCCGTGGTGTGGCGACTTCTGGAAGAACGGACAAACCGTTCAAAAACCTGCTAGTCACAACTTGGTGTTTGATGATGGAACAAAAGATGGAGAGTGATTCTCTTTATATATGATATTGTTTGGAAAGGTAGCTCTCACTGTGAAAAGGTTGGCGATCCCTGGTTTGGATTATATGGATGTATGAAATGATTGTTGTCGTGTTTATGAAGTTTGCGAGTAGCTGAGTCTCCAGTGTAGAGCACCAAAACAGACATAAAAACAATAAATATTTTTTTTTCGTTTTATATATTAGGGGGTTACTGTAAAGAAGTAGAGGTTCCAGGGTGGATCGTTGTATTCTCTCATATTCAGGGTTGGGTACAGCGGTGAAGCGACAGGGAGGCCGGCCACGGGATTCCCCAGGGTTGATGAGCTGGGAGGGGGTCTCCGAGGGCGGCGATTACGTGGTACATTACAATGACACATCTGCTTTATTTGTGTATTGTTTTTCACAAAAGTTAAAAGATTGGACTTGTGTTGACTGGGTATTGGGTTTCCAGCCAGGTATGGGTCATTTTTTAATGTTCGATTTTGGGCTCTGGTCGGATTCTGGTTAGTTTTTTATGCGTGATTTTATTATTTATCCCCTCTGTTATTTTTGGGGTTGTAGTTACCCCAGTCCATTTTCAAAATGAGGATAAATTCTATAGAATCTAGAATTTGGACCGGAAGAAGTAAAATACACGAGGGTTAAGTGTGGTTAGTGCTTCTTTGCTTGTTTGCTCTTTCCATCCCCCACCCCTCCCTTTCTCTGTCGTATACCAGCTAAGTGGCAAAAGCATCCGCATAGAAATGGAAGAAATGCAGCAAAAGTTTGCCAATGTCTGTAAATGCGTGTATCAGTAATATTTCCGCAAATGACAGGGTATGGACCAGGTTCGGGCTTTAATTTCAGACCCATACAGGGCACCAGTTTATTTCCAGTTTGGTGAGCTGGTGTCCTGTATTGGCCATAATGTGCGAGTGTGTGCCCTGTGCTTCTTGGGACAGCACCCCATCCCCCCCACACGCACATAGACACACACTAACCAACCTATAAATGAATTAAATTCATTCTATGTCTCCAAGTAGCCTATTTTAAGTTGATTATCTGCCTCCTGGTTGCATCAAATTCTTGTAATTCTTTCTCATTGTCAGTTTTGATCTCATGGTGAATGTGCACTGGAGCACGGCCAGTTAGTCGGCTGTCTGTGAAAGTTACCAAGTTTGGCAGCGTAGGTTAGCGGATTGGTGTTACTTTGTTTTTTATTCAGTGCAAATCAAAGGATTGGTCTGTGGGCACACACATTGAGGCTTCATACAAGTTTAAGTTTGCATATGGTAATTTGACCTTTTTGGCCTCAATAGCTAGTAAAAGTAGAAAAATTATACTGAGGGACATGCTGGTTTTACATTTTTTGCAAGTTGCTTCTCACAACAAAAGTGTTTAAAAATGCTTTGAAAGCAAACAAAAAATATGTTTTTATTCTAAAAGACGTACCAGGAAAATGAAATTAGAAAATATTTTATTGTTTATTGAGATTTACAGGGCAGTTTCTTTCTGAGGCACACAAAATGGCAAGTTTTCATAGAACTACCCCTTTGTGTTTGTTCCTATATGTATTACCTGCTAGTGTTTCTGTGTTTGTTGTAGTTTTTAGGTGTTATCTTGCTTGTGTTCCCTGTGCTTTTCCTTGTGTTTTCTCCCAGTCCTAATTAGTTCTTGTTTTCGTCTGTCTGCCTTAGTTTTGACCCTCTGTGCCCTGGGGTCATGCCCCGACAAAACATAACAAGGCAAGAAACATGGAAGGTTAGCCAAATAAGTCTAAATGCCAAGGGCACACACAGTGCGTACAGGCGTAGTGCTGCAGGCTGTCATTGTAGTTTTAGCTGTCATCAAACATTGGGGTCCAAGGTCTGTCTGAAACATGTTTTTTTATACTTTCAATAATTGAATAAAAAGTCTGTAGATTGTTTTATTTTTCTTTCAAATTCTCTTTATTCTGTCAAAACAAAAAAATTAAGAACCAGTAAAGCTTTTGTTTGAGGAAGACACATTAAGCAGATAAAGTTGGGATAAGTTTTCATTTTTATCTTCACAACTGAACCGCTGATGTCCATGAAATGATGTTAAGCTTTTAATAACTGCAATGTCCCGGACACAGTATGGTAGCAGCCCCATAAATCACTATAAGTAAGAGGATCACTGGGTCAGCCTGACACCCGTTTGAGAACGACTACACTAAAATATTTGCTTGTAAATGGTAAATGACAGAACAGTAAAATTCACTTCTAGGTTAAGTAAGAGGCTTTGTAATAATGAAGACATGCTAGAAGTTAAAAGTTTCTGTGGATGATCCCTGAGTTAAGCAGCCCCATCTGTCTTCTTGAATTCCTCTGATGGTCTAATGTGAGTCGTTACAGGAGCCTCCGGATTTCTACAGAAAAACACATCAAAAAACACATCACACACTGCCAGGGCTACTGCTGGGGCATTTTAATCCCTGTACTGTTGAATTCCTCAACTACCTTGTCATGTTTCTTATGGCCATGACCGTGATGGTGCCCACGACCGTGACCGTGGCCGTGATGGTGCCCATGTTCCCCTGAAGGAACAGGGCCACAGGGACCACTGCCTGGTTGGCCTGAGGCAGGAGGACCACAGGGACCGCCACCTGGTTGGCCTGAGGCAGGAGGACCACAGGGACCGCCACCTGGTTGGCCTGAGGCAGGAGGGCCACAGGAACCGCCACCGCTGCCTGGTGGGACACCTGCAGGATTGAAAAACAACGTCAGTGGCAAAAAGGCAATGAAGGCCTGATTTCTAAACTTCACTTCCAAGAAAGTGAAAACACTACAGTGACTGGCAGCAATTGAGAATTACCTTGATTTTGACCGGACATGTTCAGATGTGAAAGCTGAAAAGGGGAGAGAGAGCAGTCATTACCTCACAAACATGACGGGCTTCAGTGAGACACAATAGGATCTTAGCAGGGAGAGACAGATGCTAGCCAATGCTAACTGAAGGCGTTTCCTTCTTACCTGTTTCCTCCCTTTTAATCCTTTGTATGTGTATTTCTCCTAATGATGATAATCAATCAGAAATTGGTCTCTGTCAAGTTTAATAGTAACTAACAGTCATCAGCGTAGAGTCCTGCATGTATGACAGGAACAGCTGGAGTTTGTTTGAGCACTGTAAGTCCAACACAAACACACCTAAACTGTATTTTATGAGTGCTGCCCCCTTGTGGCTGATACAGAACACCAATGTGGTCAAACCAGTTTGGCCTGTTCACTGCTCTTGAAAACATTATTGTGAGCTTCAGCTGATTCAGAACTGAAACCACTGCACAGTCTGTAGACAATAAAATTCAGTAAATCTGAATTCCAAATTTGTTTTTGTGAAATAAATTTAACAAAGACTAGACAGTAGTTTCAGTCAATGTGAACACAGAAAAGCAATCTTTACACACTACACTGTACTCAGCATACACTGAGTTAGACATAACAGCCAAGCCAGGTGCACAGTGATACAGCCTGCATCAGAAATGATTGAGGCAGTTTCTCCTTTAGAGTCAGCAGCACAGTGAGCTCTGCGTTGAGACACAGTGAGTCTGCAGAGACGGTGTACTTACCTGCTAGCAGAGTGTGTCCACAGCGCTCCTGCAGATTCCCCAGGGATGGAGCCTCTCTGGCATTTATTAGTATGATGCCACTCTTGGCCACCCCCACATTATTTCTGTGTGAAGGGAGGTGTGGCATGGAACATTCCATGTTTCCATGACTACAGAAATTATTTTCCTCATTTATTTTTGGTACGATTATTGCTATGATTTTTATTGTGTGGATTTCCTGTTCTTCTTGTTGCTTTGTGTGAGGGGAGGTATTGCCACTAAACATTCCATGTTTCCATTTTCCTATTTCAAGAACAAACATGCTTTATTTACCGTTTGCACAAGTGCATTTGAATGCTTCTCTTCTGCTGGAAACCTCAACAACCTCTCTAGATAAAACATACTGTGGCAGAAATACATTATGAATTCTGCCTCTAGTCGACTTACTCTCTCACTCTGCCTCTAGCTGACATTCTCTCTCCGTCTTCCCTAGCTCATTGTATCATTCTCTTTTTCACTGTCTTGCTCTCCCCCCTGGATGTCATGAAATGCCATTGGGTGCATATCAGCACATTGTTGACTACTTTTAGTTGTCAATAAATGTTGGAAAATTTCAATTGCAGTCATTGTTATGATTTCATTTCCTTGTTTTAAATTGTATCCGCTGAGATTAAGAACTACGGCTTTAAGCCTACTTACTTCAAGATCAGTCAGCTTGTTTCAAGTAACAGAATAATCAATCTACAGTAGTTTTAAGTCATGGTGACTTAAATTATGGATTTATTTTCTTGTTCCTTGCCCTATATTTTTTTCAGTGTTCTAAAATTAAAATTGCAAAAATTTAAATTACGGCTTTTTTCAGGGTGGCACGGTGGTGCAGTGCTTAGCACTGTCGTCTCACCTTTGGGACCAGCGTTCGAGTCTTCGCCAGGGTTCCATGTGTGTGGAGTTTGCATGCTCTCCCTGTGTTGTCGTGGGGTTCCTTCCAGGTGCTCCGGTTTCCCCCCACGGTCCAAAAACCTGCTGTGGCTAATTACAGTTACTAAATGGTGTGTGTGTGTGTCTGTGTGTGTATATATGCCTTGGATGTTTTTTTTTTGCTTATATTCAGTTAATTTTCACTTGTTACTGTGCTGTGGCAAGTCTTCTATAACATCTCATCCAGTACAGGGTCACCATTAGCCTGGAACCTGTTCCAGGAAGCACAGGGCACACACTCACACACTGTAGGGTATACAGAGACAGCAGTTCATCTAACCTCATGTTTTTAGACTGCAGGAAGAAACTGGAGTATCTGGAGAAAATGCACCCAACAGGAGGAGAACATTCAACACTCCACATATACAGGGGGGCATGTTGTATTATGCTACTAGAGAATACGGGGAAAAAGGTCTGATCTCTTTGATCAATCAAACATTATATGGTAATTTAATACATACAGTTAAGAATAAAGATCTTGTTTAGCTTCTGCCTAGGCAATGCAAGTTGTTTTCCTTACTCAGAGCCTTTGTTCAGGCGGTGCAATGGGTGTGGCCACACCAGGCTGTGCCTTCCAGGGGCCCCTGCCCAAAAAAGCATACTTGCCTAGATAATGATAAGCCTAATAATAATAGGTTATTACATTTCTTTCTTTTTACTCAATATTACGGCTGTAACAGTACACATAGTCATCATCAGTTTTTGTTCAGTACACACAATAAAACTAATGACATTTATTGACACGGATAAAGCCTAAATTCAGTATATGTTCGACATGGAAACATTATGTTAACTATGGCTGTGAGTTACTTACGGCTAAGGCTGGTTATACAGTCAGTCATAACTGGCGATTTGGAAACATTTCGACACAGTAGACCATGAGATTCTGTTGTACCAGTTGCATACCTATGTTGACCTCTCTGGTCTGGTCTATATTCGGTGATTCGGGACCTCTCTGGTCTGGTCTATATTCGGTGATTCGGGAACATTTCAGTTTCCCAATAAAGTACACCTTTGCTGAAAAAAGTAATCTTGATGGTGCTGTGCTTAGTAATTATTGGCCAATTTCTAACCTTCCATTTCTTGGATAAACAATTGAGAAAATTGTGTCTGTGGAGTCGAATGATTATCTTAGTATGAATAATCTCCATTGAGTATTTCAGTCTGGCTTTTGGGCACGCCATAGTACTGAAACAGCTCTTCTTAAAGCGCTAAGAGATTTAAGGTTAAACTGACTCAGGTAACCTTTCCATTCTTGTTCTTCTAGATCTCAGTGCTGCCTATGACAGAAGACCAGAAGATTCTATTGAACCAGTTGCATACCTGTGTTGACCTCTCTGGTATGGTCTTAGACTGATTCAGGTCATATCTAAGCTGGCATGAATACTGTGTTACACTTGATATCTGTGTCTCAAAGCATCAAGCTGTTCCAAGGCTCAGTTTGTGGCCCAATATTATTTAACCTTTACATGCTTCCGCTATCAAGTGTAATAAATAAACATAAAATCAGCTTTCTTGAATATGCAGATGATACACAGCTATCTGCCTCTAGCTCCTGATGCTCATGGGTCTATCCACTACCTGCTTGAATGCACAGGTGGCAAAAACTCAAGGATGTCGCAAAACTTTCTGCGACTGGAATAGGTAAAAACAGAGATGCTTCTTAGTGGGAGAGAAGTACAGAGGAAGAATATACTGTGTACTTAGAATCAATGTATCCGAAGGCCAAACAACAAGTTAGAAACCTAGGAGTCCTTTTCGATGGTGATCTTAGCTTCAACAGCCGTATCAACAATGTCTGCAAAACAGCATCTCTGTCACCTCAAACTGTCACCTCTGTATTATTGCCAAAATTGGGGGTATGTTGTCATATGTGTCACACCCTGCAGGGCAGAGCACACCAATTAGGCTGCAATCAGTGATTCAACCTGTTTCAACCCATAAAACCTTTGCTCTCAGTGCGAAGTATTGTTGCCCTCTATGAGCCATACCGAGAATTCTAATCCAGATTCTCGTCTCTCCCATTTTTTACCTGCCCTGCCTGTTTCTGTCCCACCAGATCCTGCCCTGGTTGTGTCTGCCCATCAACTACCTCGTGACTAACCTGCCCTGTGCTATTGTCCCGCGTCTTCTGTGCTCTTGTGGAATTGACCCCGCCCCCTGCAGGGCCGCGGGTATTTGGGTTGGGGGTGCTGTACTGGGGTGTCCCGCTAAGCCGGCAAGTACACATCCAAATAGGCTACACACAATATTTAAGCACTATGAAATTTACTATATTTCATTTAAATGTCTGACTCTATGACAGGGCACGGTCATCCAGCATTCATGTAAATATGCAACAGCAAATAAATAGACGCCAGGAAAAAGGCGGGCAAGTGTTGCATCTGCATAAAAGATAATAGATTCTGTTACACAGATGAGAATTTACCACACACAGCAGAGAACATACACTGTGATAGCATGTGCTAGTGTAACAGGCCTATAAGCCATTGCTCACAGCGGACAACAACTTATTCAAAGCAAAATAGCTATTTTAACCGATCCATACCCTCAGTTTGCACAACACACAACAACATATTTACATACATATTTGGAGCAAAACTTTCAGCGTGAAACTCTTTAGTAATAATGTAAACTGCTTGGCGGCAGCCCATAATAAACCGAGTTCTTACCATGAGCAACAGTCAAGTCCACTGTATTACTCCAAACATGGCCTGGTGCTCAGGAGTCATGGAAATAAAGTCTGTCGTGATGATACTGTTAAGGCAGCCAACATGCTAATCCGGCGCCAGTGGTGTGGGGAAATGGTGGGCTCCCAGGGGCTGTCACACTCACAGAAATCGTTCTTGTCGATGATCTCTGAGGCCAAACCAGGGGCCAAACCAGCAGGAGCTGATGTGCTGTTACGCCAGGATGTATGGAAGGATGGACAATCCATAAGGCAGCTTATAGACAATGGGCCTTTATTACGGAACTAAACACAACTACCACAAGAAACCATGAGGGGTCAAATCAAAGGGAGGAGGGTGAAACAAGAACTAACAAGGGTTGGGATTAAACAGGGACACTGGGGAAACACAGACAAAAGCTACAGTACCAACACTTTGAGGAATCACAGAGGAGAGTAACACACAACACTAACAAGGACCGACAAAGGAATAGAACACAGGTAGGTACATATATACACGAATAATAAGGAACTGGTGTGAATCACTGATAACAAGCCAAACACTAGAAATTACAGTAAACAGATGAAGATGATTAGGAACAAAGGGGGGGTGGAAGACAGGAGTGCCATCAAAGACAGAGACTGGGAACATGGATGGATTCTTACATATGGGGCTTGAAATGTTGTCACGTGTCAATTTTTTCCCCACATTTTACAGACTGCTGTAGTTATTTTTTTTTGCTACTTCTGCATTAAAATTTGAATAACCAAAGTTTATCATTTTTGGTATCAATGCCAGCATTGTTACTTCAGAATAGTGCACTGAACAGCATTTGTCACCAAATCCTGAGGTGTCTACCGATGAGCTTTTAAAATATACCGTCACAATTCAGTAGCTCTCCATATCTGACCAGTGATGTATTGATTTCCTTTAAACGTACTGCTTGTTGATTGCTCGGTCATTGATGCAGAAACGTTGTGGAAGACGTGCTTATTTATCTTAGAAAATCATGCAAAACACACTTTACACCATTACCAGTGTGAATCTAATTTTTTCCTGGTTATGAAGTGTTGTACAGTAATTGGGATGCTTGCAGGTACTTAACGTATTCGTAGTAACAGAGCTGTTGCGAGGGACTTAGTGTTACAGATATGAAGATAACTTCAGGTTTAATAACACTATGTAACAAATTTTTATTTTTATTTTGTTCCTGGGTACAAAGTGTGTTTTCCTAACCCATTATGCCT
>JAAGVU020000035.1:6700018-6713051 GCA_011763525.2 Mormyrus iriodes
TTCATGGAATGGGTTTCCATGGCCGAGCAGCTGCATCCAAGCCATACATCACCAAGTGCAATGCAAAGCGTCGGATGCAGTGGTGTAAAGCACACCGCCACTGGACTCTAGGGCAGTGGAGACATGTTCTCTGGAGAGACGAATCACGCTTCTCTCTGGAAATCCAGTGGACGAATCTAGGTTTGGCAGTTGCCAGGAGAATGGTACTTACCTGGCTGCATTGTGCCAAGTGTAAAATTTGGTGGAGGGGGGATTATGGTGTGGGGTTGTGTTTCAGGGGTTGGGCTCGGCCCCTTAGTTCCAGTGAAAGGAATTCTTAATGCCTCAGCATATGAAGCCATTTTGGACAATTTTATGCTCCCAACTTTGTGGGAACAGTTTGGGGATAGCCCCTTCCTGTTAAAACATGACTGTGCACCAGTGTGCAAAGCAAGGTCTGTAAAGATATGGATGAGCGAGTTTGGTGTGGAGGAACTTGACTGGCCAGCACAGAGCCCTGACCTCCTCCCGATAGAACACCTTTGGGATGAATTAGAGTGGAGACTGCGTGCCAGGCCTTCTCATCCAACATCAGTGCCTGACCTCACTAATGCTCTCCTGGAAGAATGGTCAAAAATTCCTATAAACACACTCCTAAACCTTGTGGAAAGCCTTCCCAGAAGAGCTGAAGCTGTTATAGCTGCAAAGGGCGAGAATGGGATGTCATTAAAGTTCCTGTGTGTGTAAAGGCAGGCGTCCCAGTACTTTTGGCAGTATAGTGTATATGCAAATATAAATAAAAATATGAACTAATTAGAAAATCAAGAAAAACACACCAAAGCAACCAAGATTAAGACCGAAATAAATTAACCTATTTGTTGAAAATATAAAAATGGGCTCAAAATGTGATGTTGCTTCCTTGTGAACAAAACGCAATGGCGAGCAGCAGTAGGAAAAGGAAGAAATACTTCTCAAAAGAAGCCTTAAAACAACTTATTGAGCCGGTGGTCAAAAATACATTTGATTAGTATAGTTTGGAAATTTGACATGGCCGTTATTGGTTTTTGGACCTTTTTGACGGGAATGTGATTTTGATTGGTACCAGATGTAGTGTTTTGGTGGTGTTTCTGTGGGTTACAGAAAACCTTTCTGGGCTTTCTGTCTTAAGGGGGTGGGGGTGTTATGCCCCCTCTCTGTTTTGGGAATTGTGGAATGTTTAACAGAGAGGAGTCAGCCAGCAAGTGTCAGCAGTTGGTTGACAAGCTTTCGGCATAATAGAGCTGCCTTCTGGAGGGTCCAAAGTAAGCAGGCGAAAGGAGCTTTAGTCCTAGCTGGGATGTCTCATATTAGGGACACGGATGCTGTGAGTTTTCTTTTTCAGTCTGGGCAGGACGTCGAGACCCAAGCCCAAGCACATCTTTGGCGTTCAGATGGGTCACTGACTACAGCGCCATCGGAAATGAAGAGGATGGCTGTGGACTATTATACTGCGCTGTTTGGTGATAGAGTGTGATCTGTCTAGCATGGAGGTGTTGTTCACGGGATTGGGCAACCTAAGGATGGTGCAGAAGGAGGCCCTAGAGAGATGTCTCTATGTTTACATGGGGGGACAGAGATGTTCAGGTGCTCACGCACAGTCTGGAGCTGTATGAGAGGTCATCTTCGGCTCGTATCAATTGGAGTAAGTGCCACTGGCCACTGACATAGCACATACAGGGTTGGGTACTGCCTAAATTACCAGGTGCCTTGAAGTGGGCTAGGATGGGTGTGAAGTATCTTGGTGTGCACTTAGGCAATTGGAAGTCTGTTTCTATCTTGTATACTAAGATGGGGTTTTGGTCCTGCCATCTCATTCAGAATATCTTCGACGACATTTCTTCGGCGCTGCCTGCGAGGTTCTGGGGGCTGCGGTGGGCAGGGAGGGAAATCCAGGAGGGCTTTTCCCACGCTTGCATGTTTGGGCGGCAGTGGAAGCCATCGGGAGGATGACGGCCTATTGCTCTACTTCAGAGTGCTGCTTTTGAGGGACTTTGTGGATGCTGCCTGGAGGGCTCTTTACAGGATTGCTGCATGATTTTTTACATCAAAATTAAGACTTTTTAAGACCTTTCTAAGACCTTAAAAAGAAAAAAATAATACCATTTTCACGATCAAAAACAAAACAAACATTCAAGTGGACAAACCGGTAAGTGGTTAAGGACCCACGATAAGCAAATGCATGGTTGTCTGCTCAAGTGTACAGATGAATGAAAGTATCACACAAACTTCAAACTTCCCATTAAACTACTTTATCTTATTTGCCTGTAGAAGCCTTTCATTTAGGCAACAAGCAATGGATTATATCAACTGAAGATCAGCAGCCCTTCTCTTTATTTCTTCATGTATTTCACTTAACTCTCCTTGTTTCGCTTTTAATGTTCTCTGGAGGCTATTTGACTTTCTCAGCTCAGCCATTGTGCTGCCTGACTTGCTTTCAGCTTTTTCAGCCATCATGTCTGCCTCGTGTTGGAGTGACACACACACAGTCTACAAGGTTCTCCTTTTCTTCCTAAGTGCTTCTAATTCACCTTCAGTCACTTTTCTTTTGTTCCTCTGTTCATCCCTCTCTTTTTTCTTCTTTTCCTCATCCAAGTGGGCGTGGTATCTGTGCACTTGCACAATAGTTCAGCAGCTCTTTGGTGAGAGGCATTTTACTCACTAACCCACAGACTCTTATATAATGGTGGATGAGTCTCTGGGCGACCACAGTGTCTTCCTCTTTGTTGCACGTCTTAACCTCTTTATTGATGAAAAATCCACGTTCAACCGTTGCCTGACCATGTGAGAGAAGAAGCAGCTTCCGAACAAAGTCCCAGAGTTCTAGTGCAGTTACGGTGGACATGTGCTTATGAAGAAACATATCAACTCAGTATTTGGTGTTGATGGTGTTGAAAGGAAAAAATAAGGCTGCTCTGGCCTCATTGCAAAGGAATGCATCAAACTGTTGTGCGATTACATCACTTACATTTGGATACAAATAAAGAACAAAAGTGAATGTTGATTCTGGAGATTTAAGTAACCCAATGAATAATACTATAATAGCAAAGTAAAGAGAGTATGAAGCTAACATGAATGGTACCTGTGATCCTACTCTTGTACTGTCCCTGTTTTTATCCTGTTCTTACTCAAATTAACTGCTAATTTACCCACTGTTATTCCACCTGTCAATTGTTTGTCCTGAACCAACTTCAGGATGAGGCCTTTCACTCTCTGCAGACACACATCTGGCTCAGTGTGCATTTTCTTTGGGTCCAAGCATGTCATCGTTTGAACTATTGGGTACTTCAGGGGGCACTTGTCAAATACATTCTTGCAGATATTTGAGAGGACTGTTTGACTCTCTTTCTTAAACTGCAGGGCATTAAGCTCATGTGTACCGTTCTGACTCCCTGATGCTCCCTGACAAAAACACGAAAGATACATGTACTACTTCAAACACTAAACCTATGTAAATAGTAGGCCTATGCTTCACGCATGCACACATATTTCAAGCTTCATTACAAGTACATATGTGGAAGAAATGTAACAACTTACATAATTTAGAAATGAGGGTCTGGAACTCGCGGATGGTGAGCAAAGACTTCTCCTATATTCAGCAGTCTAACAAAGCGCTCCGCCGTACTCAGGTGCAAGCACACACAGCACAATCAACACCTGTGTTTTATACCTTTAATGCCCAATTCCCTATAAGGCCTTCTAAGTCCGAATTGGTCACAAAACACCAACAAACCAAGCTCAGCCATATAACAAACATAATCCTCTACCTCTATTGGTCTATTTTGGCATTGGGGTAACCACACCTAACGCCCGCCCCGTCTGCCCCACTCTCTAAACATCCTACTTTCCCATGGGGCTACTGTTCAGTTAATACTATGGGTAATATGGATAATAAACACACAAATCAATGAAGGATCACATGATTAATGCAGATACATTGGTGAGTGTGGGTTACGCTATGCTGATTAATATAATTCATATAACATACTTCAGCTACGTTCTGATGTAGCGGTGCTTATAGGGAATTGTATACGGGGAGTGACTGTGCGAAGCAAGCATGATGTGGAATGGGGTTGTAAACAAAATGGCAAACGGCAAATTTTTTGTGTCCATACTTTTTTATAATTGAATAAAAGCTCTGTGGATTCAATTTTAAGTTTCTTTCAAATTCTCTTTATTCTGTCATAATAAACAATTTTTTTAACTATTTAAACGGTATGCAGAATATACTTTTGTTTGAGGAAGACACATTAAGCAAATAAAGTTGGGATAACACATTTTCATTTCTATCTTCACAACTGAACCGCTGATGTCCATGAAATGATGTTAAGCTTTTAATAACTGCAATGTCCTGGACACAGTATGGTAGCAGCCCCATAAATCACTATAAGTAAGAAGTTCACTGGTTCAGCCTGACACCAGTTTACAACCACTGCACTAAAATAGTTGCCTATAAATGACAAACGACAAAACAGTAAAATTCACTTCTAGGTTCAGTAAGAGGCTCTGTAATAAATCAAAGAAGACGTGTTAGAAGTATTTAAAGCAGAAGAGTTTATGTGGATGGTCCCTGAGTTAAGCAGCCCCATCTGTCCTCTTGGGTTCCTCTTGCGGCTTAGTCTGAATCGCTGCTGGAGCATCCGCAATGCTACAGAAAAAAACATCACATAACACACATCACACACTGCCAGGGCTACTGCTGGTGGATGTTAACCCCTGTACAGTCAAATTCCTGATCTACCTTGCAATGTTTCTTATGGCCAAGACCGTGATGGTGCCCATGACCGTTATGGTGACAATGACCGTGATGGCGACCAAAAAGGTGACCATGACCTCGACCACGACCGCGACCACGACCGCGACCATGACCGTGGCAATGATGGTGCCTTTGTCCCTCTTGAACAGGAGGACCATAGACTGGAACACCACCTGCTTGGTATGGAGGAGGAGGGCAAGCTGGTGGTGGAATAGTCCCTGGTGGTGGGATGGTCCCTGGGGGATACCCCGCTGGTCCAGGTGGAGGGTAGGGCCGCGGTGGACCATTGGGCCCGGGCAGAGGCCAGGATTCAGGTGGGGGGCAATATCCAGGTGCCGGATAGCCGCCTGGTGGGAGACCCGGATTGTAGCTTGCAGAATACCAAAACAAGGTAAGTGGCGAAAAGGCGAAACCGACCTGATGATTTCTAAACTTCACTTTCAAGGAAGTGAAAACACTACAGTCGGGCCTTCCGCACTGCAAATTCATGCAGTGATCGTTTGGAGGACGTAGTGTATTTAGTTAAAAATGACCTTAATGCAGTACACTGTACTGTATGACCAGACACTGTACTCTATATTTGTATAATTGAATAAAAGATTATTTTTACTGTGTTTTGTTATAATATTCTTTTCTATGGAAGCCATAAATGGTGGTGCTTGCAATATTTTTTTTATGGTGTTATCTTGAGATAAGCCTCCTTTTTTAATGAAAACAAGATAATTGTCTCTGAATAATTACAAGGAAAAACATATTAGACGCTTTCACACCAAAGTTCCAGAAACTGGTTCCAGTTTAAAAGTCCCTGGGCTGTCTGGACCGGGGACTGTTGAAGCTCGGGGACATTTTCGTGTGTTGCTTTCACACAGCACAACAGAACTGGGACCTTTGTGATAACAAGCATGAGAGACACAAAAAAGCTCGTAGGTTAAACTTCAAATGTAATTCAAAACTACACTCCCACCCAAAAACAATGGAGGATAAATAAGGCGTTTTGTTAGTTATTTAGGGGATTGATTACGATAAAAATGGGGCACACCCTTTTATTTATATTTTACTTATATGACCCGCAACATATTCATGATTCTTATTAAATCTGGCCAGCAGATTGATCTTTCAAGGGTTCTGGAACTGCCTTCAAGGAACTACAGTCAGGCCAAGTTCCAGTGGTGTGAACACGACAAAAGTCGAGACAGCCCAGGGACTTTGTAAATTGGGACCAGGTTCCAGGAAAAGGTTCTGCCATCCATCCATTCATTTTCTGCTGCTTATCTGGGGTCAGGTCACAGGGACAGGAGTCTACGCAGAAAGACCCCCTCTGCCTTCGACTGCCACCCAATCTCACGGCTCCCCCTGCAGGTGGTGGGCCCACAGGAGGACGAACCCATGTCCCATGGGTAGAGGTGCTCACCTTCGAGCTTCTGCCTGGTCTCCCCAACCCGGGCGGGGTAACATATTCCTTGGTTTTAATCATCATAAGGGTCAATATGATTCGCATTGAGTCTGGCCACTCATACAGGGCCAGTTTGGATTAGGAGACACTACCAGGCCAATTTCCCTAGACAACATATAGCTACTACAATTATGAAGGCACGGAAACCCCTCCACCACAATAAGGTGGTGATTTGTGCAGGGGAAAAAGGTTCTGGTTCCAGAAAAAAGTTCCAGCAGTACGCAACTGCCTACTGTGACGTCATGGAACTGTCATGCCGTGTGCAGAGATGCTCGTATATATATATATAACTCTATTGTTTAATATGTGCATCAGTGTATTTAACGTTGAAATTAATAAGTGTTGTACCTGTGTAAAGAAAACATTATTGTGAGCTTAGGCTGACTTGGAATTGAAACCATTGCACAGTCTGTAGACATTAAAATACAGTAAATCTGAATTCCATAATCAGTGCATACACTGAGTTAGAAATAACAGCCAAGCCAGGTACACAGTGATGCAAATCAGCCCATGTGAGAAATGATTGTTAAAAAAGCCAGTTTGTCCTTTAAAGTGAGCAGCACAGTGAGCTCTGGGTCGAGACACAGTGAGTCAGCAGAGACAGTGTACTTACAGCTTGCTAGCAGAGTGTGTCCACAGCGCTGCCCGCAGACTCCTCAGGGATGGAGCCTCTCTGGTTTTTATGGGCGTGGAGCCATGCCTGGCCACCTCCACAATACTCCCACCGCAACTGTGGTGAGGAAATGTCTGAAAAGGGATGTCCCTATGGAACATTCTGTGTTTCCATGACGATGGGTACTATTGTCCTCATTCATTATTTGTAGGGTTATTGATATTATTATTATTGTCGCCATTCATCTTGTTCTCAATGCTTTCTGTCTGAGACTGCAGCTCATCTAACCTCATGTTTTTAAACTGCAGGAAGAAGCTGAAGCATCTGGAGAAAATGCACCCAAAAAGAGGAGAACATTCAACACTCCACCTATAGAGTGCTTGGGCACGCCAGCCCTGGGGGACTGAGCCCACAGTGATACCCTCTGAACCACTATTCCACCTGTATTACCTCCCAGTGACACCACAAACAAAAAAAATCCTGTTTTGGAGCTCTGCTGTGGACCCTCAGCTACCTGCATAATCAGGGCTCTCAAGTTTCATCAGAAGTTTGGAGTGAGATTACATCTGTTAGGGGTGCAGCATGTGGCTCAGGGTCAGTGTGTGAGACTTGAGAGCTCTGCCTACCGCATTCATCAGATCTTACTCTTCCACTTTCATCTTGTCTGCACTCCGTGTTTGTGCGCGCATCCATGTAATAAAGTGGTCGCAGGGGGATTATATGTAACTTGAAATTTACCAGGAAACAACAAATGCAATTTTCTGATTGGCTGGGAGGTGGCTATTAACTCTGTATAACTCAAGACAGCTATGAATTCGGCAGAAAACTCCACTCCGTATCCCTGCTCGTCGTCCGTTTAATTCATTACAGCGGGACACCTTGGTGGGCATTATCCCTTGCTTTTCAGCATGAGAAATACAAGAAGTGCCATCTGAGCGTGTGAATTGGATGAAATGAGCGTGCCTCATGGTCAATGCGTGAGACTTGAGAGCCCTGTGCATAATTCGCAATCGTGAAACAGATTATGAAAAATCCTCCCGACCCCGAAAACATTTAGGACGACAATAAGCAAGCAGACTGAAATGGCTGCATGAAAGATGGTGTTTATTGAGTTCATGTGCTTGTCTGTGTAGGCCGAACTTGAAGCCTAGGTCTCGCCTGAGCCAGCTCCACGGTTCTTCACTCCCTCTTCTCAGCCACATCTAGCACCGCAGCCATGCTCTGTCTGGCCTCCAGCAGCAGTGCTGAAACCCTCTGCTGAGTCTGTACAGATAAATAAGGACGTTACCAAACAAAATAAATTATATTAATGATATTAGTGCAGAGGACATTGTCACTTACTGTGGACTTAAACGACTCATCTGTGATGTCTTTCAGGTTGATGAGAACATTGTAATAGGCCCCAAAGACCGCTGTCTCAAGAGCTTTGGCCGCCACCTCGACATCACAGAAATGACAAACCATTACACTGTATGACCCATTAGGCTCACACCATCCAACAGACATTTGTGTGTTTTAGAGGCTTTACCGTTTGCGGCATAACAAGAACAGTCATTAATCCATCCCCTTTAAACAAACACTCACTGTATTTCATTTGAAACTGTCAACAGTTGTGGTTAAATGTGGAACAGTTCTCAATCTCATGATCTGTGAGTCACCCTACAGGAATTATTTGTCAAATTGTCGATACTGGTGGGATTCTCCTCTCGCTCATGTAGCAGATTAAAGGTACCATTCTACTTGCATTGAATCGTTTCTATGCCCATTAAGCATTAGATCTCACCCCTTGTGCCCCTGCATACAGAGAAGAAGGGGGTTTACTCCCCAAGTCTGCAGCGGCACAAGGGGCAGAATCTCATGTTTAAAAGACAAAGATATTTGACACTCATATTCGGTGTCCTTCTTAGTATCGCCCCAAAGTCCAACAAGTATTTGCAAAATGAAGTTCCACCACCGTTGGCCCATCAGACTCCTGACTTGTCTGACATTGAGATCCCACTGACACCCAATTGTGTTCACCTGCAGGTCAGACTTGCAGGCCATGTTGCCGTAGAGGACCATCTCTTTCAGGGAAGGCCAGAGTTGGCTGACCTTCTCAGCCAGGGACAGGGGGACCCCCACCGCTTTCTTCAGACCCTCCTGCATGGCCACATCCCTCCTTAGCAGAGGCACAGTTTATGAGAAAACATTTGGACCCCAGGTTGAATTATGCCATTAGAGGATATGGGGAAAAAGATCTGGCATGTTTGATCAGACAAACATTACACGATCATTTAATGCGTACAACTGAGATTAAAAATCTGCATTGTCTTTCCTACTGGAACATAACTAACTGAAATGCATTATTCTGCAATAGATTATTTCCCATAAGGCTGCACTATTTACTTGTAATAGTTACATAAATTTGGAGTATCTGAGGAATTAAAGCTCTGGAATTAAACTGCTCTAAGTAATGGAAGTAAATTCCATGCCTGTGGGATCTGACTCAGGTTAAGTCATATGTACTTAAACATTACTTATACACTGGAATGAAAGCCTTTAATACAAGGCATGGTGCTTTTAAAACAGTTCCATGCATCCATCCATCCATCCATCCAGCAACTAAATACTTCTCCAGTTCAGGGTAAATGTAAAAATAAACACTGATTTCCTTGTCTTTTCACGATACCTTTTCACTTCATCTGGGGTATTCTTTGGCATTTTGAGTGCAGCCTGAAAGAGCAGATAAAGAGTTGCTTGTGTGATGCTGGGAAACCTGCATATGATGTCATTACTGTATTTTTTGGCCTTGCCATTTGGAAAGGAGGACTAGCCAGAACCAGGAACTGAAAGACATCCCTATAAGTGTCACACCAGCAGGAACAGAGCAGCAAAGGTACAGAGGTCGTGAAGGTGAGGCTGACACAATGACACTACCTGCGGTGTTGCAGAATGAGACGCCACACTTATCACATGATAGAAGGCAGCCTGACAGGTTCTCTGCCCTCGGCTGAGAACACATACACATACACATACCTCTCCTGTACATCAAAGCAGTTCTGCTGACGTTCATGAGTGGCACCACACCCAGCAATCTGGTTCCCAAGTGCTCAGGCAACTGGAACTACTGATTATCAGTCAAACTGGGGAGTGTTGTCATGAGTGGGTGTGACAGGTTTGATTTAAAGGTCATAGAATCGAGACATTGATGCAGAATCCTCCTAGGCATGACTGAGCAGGAACAGGGGACCTTGTGGCCTGGAAAGCTGCACCCTTTCCAGTGCAAAAGCACCAACAGAAAGAAAATAAGGCCTCTTAGGGCTTCCCGGCACCGAACCCCCATGCAGAAAACCCAGGCAGGATTAAAGCAAAATGTCATAGGCAATGCTTAGGTTAGGTGGGGTACTATTACACAGAAAAAACTAAGTGGTATTTTTAAGCCATGGGACCAGTCATTATTGAGATGCACTTTCAGACACTCCAGAACTCCCATAATGCACTGTTGCCTGATTTAAATCTATATGACCACTGCCCACTCTGACCAATAGAGTGGAGCCCCATCCACCCTCACCATGTAGTCGTTGAAAGCGTTGGAGTCAGTGTCCACCATGACCAGGAGCTCGCCCATGGCGTGGTGGAAGGGGGGGATGAGCCTTCTCATGACGGTGTCGAGGCTCTCGAACTGCTTCTTCCCATAAGTCATCTGCCCCACCATGCAGCCCAAAGCGGCCCCCTGGAAACAGCATCCAGCCCAGTCAGGCGAGCACTGACTCCTCCTATTATGCTTCAAGAACATCTACAAATCTATAAAGAAATCTTGGCATTTTCTGTTATCCAGCACATATAATTGCACAGACACAGTGAGCATCAGAAATCCTCACGTTCCTGAACTGAAATGCTGACTTGACAAACATAACTATTCACCAATGAAAATGAGGCCCTGGTCAGGCATTGCAAAACTCTGTCCACCAACTCGCATTCGCACCATTGCAGCGATGGCCGCCGACACAGATCCTCCCCCGGGTGCGGCTGTCCTGGCTCCCACACTGCGGACGAACAGCTGCAGAGGCAGCAACACCAGCCGCTGGTCATCCTTCGAGCCCTCCACCATGTATCTGCAACACAGACCAATCAGCATGCAGCCCAGCTCGTGGGCGGAGTCTCTGGCAGAGACAGCTGATGGACACTCACTCAATAATCCTTTCCTTGGGCACAAACGGTCCCAGGGAATCCAGACCCAATTTGCTAATGACCTGAAGTCAGAGAGAGATGCCATTTACTGGGCGCAGGTTACCAGAGGCAGGTTACTGGGAACGTGGATACTCACCAGTCTCACTTTATGCTCCTCCTCAATAACGAAAAGCTTGTCCCTCTGAATGTAGAAGTCTGCACAGTCCAACATGGCCTTCAGAGGGATCAGGCCTACAATCTGAGAGCCCACCACCGGGAGTTTGAGGTCCTACCGTGATGTGAGAATGAATGAAGACCATCAGTTCAGATCATTCACATCTTTACATCTATGGTCCTTTTGTAATAGAATAAATACTTTATGGTTTACCTACATCTGTGTTTATGTGTATCGTATGGCTGTATTAGGATCCAGGCCCCTCGTGACCCTGACCAGAATACACGGTCAGAAGGCGGGTGGATGGTATATCTGTATTCACACTCAGCCTGTTTGAGCCAGATTACATGAGTATGAAGGTTTACAGCAATATAATGCTGATGGGAAATGTTCATGAAAACCTTAGAAGGAACTGAACTTACAGAAGTGTTTTCATAACTTTATAATGTAATAAAATTCAACAGAATAAAATAAAATCAATATGAAATTATGTTTGCAGGTAGCTCTCAAGCTGTATGTAGGTTGATGCTTTATTGCTACTGATGGCTAAATGGAGCTTTGTGAACTCCATGCTGTATTTTTGACCCCAAAAGATGGTGCTCTTGTTTTACTTTGGGGCATGCTTTGAGCCCTTGTTTGAACAGAGAGCACCGCTAATGAGGTCAGATACATCAATGCAGCAAATGATTCATGAAGCTTCATTTGCCCATTGCTACTTATTGCTTTTGAGTCACAGCTAAAAACTACTTCATGTATACCGCGTTCCAAATTATTATGCAAATTGTATTTAAGTGTCATAAAGATTAAATATTTTGCTCTTCGGATCACTGAAATCAGTCTCGGACACCTGTGATAATTAGTTTACCAGGTGAGCCCAATTAAAGGAAAAACTACTGAAGAAGGCCATTCCACATTATTGAGCAGACCACCATTTTCAAGCAATATGGGAAAGAAAAAGGATCTCTCTGCTGCCAAAAATCGTGAAATAGTTGAATGCCTTGGACAAGGTATGAAAACCATGTATATTTCACGAAAATTTAAGCGTGATCATCATACAGTTAAGAGATTTGTGGCTGATTCAGAGCACACACGGGTTCATTCAGATAAAGGCACAATGAGGAAGGTTTCTGCCAGACAAATACATTGGATTAAGACAGCAGCTGCTAAAATGCCATTACAAAGCAGCAAGCAGGTATTTGAAGCTGCCGCTGCCTCTGGAGTCCCACAAACGTCAAGGTGTAGAATCCTCCAGAGGCTTGCAGTTATGCATAAACCTATTCGGCCACCCCTAACCAACGCTCACAAGCAGAAATGGCTGCAGTGGGCCCAGAAGTACATGAAGACTAATTTTCAAACAGTCTTCTTCACTGATGAGTGCCGTACAACCCTGGATGGTCTAGATGGATGGAGTGGTGGATGGTTGGTGGATGGCCACCAAGTCCCAACAAGGCTGCGACGTCAGCAAGGAGGTGGTGGAGTCATGTTTTGGGTCGGAATCATGGGGAGATAGCTGGTCGGCCCCTGAGGTGTGAAAATGACCTCTGAAAAGTATGTGAAGTTTGACTGACTGCTTTCTTCCATGGTACAAAAAGAAGAACCATGCTTTCCTTAACAAAATCATCTTCATGCATGACAATGCACCATCTCATGCTGCAAGGAATACCTCTGCATCATTGGCTGCTAAGGGCATAAAAAGGAGAGAAACTCATGGTGTGGCCCCCATCCTCCCCTGACCTCAATCCTATTGAGAACCTTTGGAGCATCCTCCAGCTACAGATCTATGAGGGTGGGAGGTAGTTCACATCCAAGCAGCAGCTCTGGGAGGCTATTCTGACATCCTGCAAAGAAATTCAAGCAGAAACTCTCCAAAAA
>JAAGVU020000035.1:6713151-6745088 GCA_011763525.2 Mormyrus iriodes
TAATTTGGAACAGTGCATTTTAAGTTTTTTATTTTTGAAAAAAATACTGTTATCATTGGGAGGTTTGTTCAGTAACAATCGAATTATACTCGATTGACTTAAATTATGCTGTCATTTGCATCGACTAGGAAAATCAGAGAAAAATATCATTTGCATCATAATTTGGAACACGGTATAGTGTTACAGTATCTCACAGCCCTAATAAAGGTGCAACTTCCTGTTTTTGTTTGTGTATACGGACATCAAAGCATGTAATTATTGCAGCCTAAAGAGTAGTAGGAGGCTGGTGTATTGTAATTGGACAATTGTAATTGAAATTGATTTTGGTTATGGATTTAGTCCTCTCACCATAGCGTCCCTGCAGACTTCGTCATACACCTTGTGGACGGGGGTCACCTCAAAGTCCAGGATGTTGGTGGACACCTGTGCCAAGTTGGCCTCCTCCAGGTACCAGCCCATGCCCTGGACTTTCTTCAAGAGACCTGGCTGAAGGTCACACCCAGCCCCACTCAGTAGAGTAATGCCTTGATGAACTTATGTCATTATTCACTTGATTGCTAAAGCTTAACACATAGCATTTAGGTGAGAGAAAATAAGATAGAGGAATACAAAGATGCAGCGATGATATTGGAAGAACCCGGATCAAGGTGTCTAATGTTACAGAGAACTGAAATATCTGACGTAAGACTAACCCTACCCCTAACCCCCAGCTCTAAGCGAAAGCACATCATGCTGCTTTGCTTAACCAGATCCAACTTATTCTGTCAGGATTAGTAGCAAAAAATCTGCACTATTTATATTTCCCACATGAATCATTGACATTTCCCAGAATACGCTGGAAAATGACACCGCCATTGAAAACCTGGCTATTTTTATATGCACTTAATGTAAAATTGTGTTGCACAGACTTGATAGGAGGTACATCTCAGAGCCGTGATCTGCAGAAACGGCCGTCAGCCGCCCACCTGACCCGCACTGCGCCCCTGCTCCCGGATGTCCAGGGCGATGCGATGGGCCTGTTCCTTGGTGCTCAGGAGGTTCACGTTGTAAGCGATGAGAAACTTGCGGGCACCCGTCACCGTGGCCCCCCAGGAGGGAACGAAAGCGGCAGGGCCGTAATCAGGGGCCCACTTCGTCTCTTTCAGCTGGGACATGATTAATATACAGACATGAAACCTTATGCAGCATCCTGTTCATATTGATACTGAGGAAGGTTTACAAACAGTACACAGCCTGTATGCATAACTCAAAATTGTTTATTTTTTATAGTAAAATAATACTTAAGGAAATAATACTTAATGGGCAACTGCTCCATTCCCTGTATTAGATAAGCTATTGGATGCTCTGCTAGATGGATGGATGGATGGATGGACATAGGGTCGGTAGTGACCAGTTAAATCCTGGGTTGTGTTCTGATGCTTCGGTATCTTTACACTTCAACTGTCAGGGCAAGCACCCATCTGGTCTTGTCCCTTGTGTCTCTTCCCTGTTTGGCCAGCAGGTGTCACTAGCCATTCTGCTTTTTCACTCCCATATCTAACCCTTGTGTGTTTTACTGCTCCTTGGACTGCCGCATGGCTTAGGGGTTGATGTGTGTGGCACAGAGGCTGTAACCCTGTTATCTGGGGTCCAAGGCCAGCCTCTCCCATTTTGTTTGTTATTGGTTTTTCTGTTTCCCAATATTTATTAAATATCCCATTATAGTTTCTCTGTCCTTGGTTGCCCGGGTCGTGTCCC
This sequence comes from Mormyrus iriodes, assembly GCA_011763525.2. Lineage (NCBI taxonomy): Eukaryota > Metazoa > Chordata > Actinopteri > Osteoglossiformes > Mormyridae > Mormyrus > Mormyrus iriodes. The sequence goes on from JAAGVU020000035.1 coordinate 6,714,889, forward strand.
GTTTGATTTTGGTTTTGCTTAGGTGCCTTTCCTAGTGTAGTGAGCCCTTTGTATGTTCCCTAGTTTCTAGAGTTGTGTTTGTGCTAGTTAATTGTAATCCACTCCACCTGTTTCCTGTTAACCTGTGTTCCACTTTGATTGCTTGATTCATTATGATTTACAACTGTTCCTTGTTTGCCCCAGTTTTCTATGTGTATTTAAGTGCCTGCCCTGCTCTGTTCTCTAGTCGGTCATTGTGTTTGAGTGTGTTACCCTGTGCTAATGTTGGGTTTTCATGGGACTGCTCCCTTGTTGTGTTGAGGCTTCTTTAGTTTGTTAATTGTATGTTTTTCCTGTTTTTGTTTTGACCCCTCGTGGTCTTATTGGTTTCATTGTTTTCCCCAGTGTGTTTAATTTCCTTAATAACCCCCCTCTGTTGTCTTGTGAGCTGCAAGTGGGTCGTTCCCCCTTTTCCTTACCTGCGCCATGCCGCGCCGTTGTGACATCAACCTGAATTCCTCAGAGATGTTAGACTTGATAAAAAGGCCTAGCCAAGAATTACCCACGGAGATGATGTTGACATGTTTACCTGACTGAAAGTGCATCAGGAAATGGTGAATGAGCGTAGGTTAAATGTTGAGCCTCACCTTCTCAGGCAGCGCCTCGTACTCTCCTGCACGGATTGTGGGTAGAGACCTCCGATTCTCCTTGTGGGCAGCCTCTCCATAGAGGTACACTGGCCAGGGGGCATCACATGCCATCAGCTTGGGTTTTGGGAAACATCTCATGAGGTTGATGAGACAAGCTAGTCTCTCAAGAGAGCAGGAGTCTCAGGGCTTACCAGGAATGTGTAGCATGTCAGCGAGTCGCCCGCCGAAGGCGTTGGCACAGTCCACACACTCAGCCATGGTCATATTCTGCACAGGAATGAAGGGGCACACGTCCATAGCCCCCATCCTGGGATGTTCCCCTGTGAAACATAGCCATAGGGTTTGGGGTCTGAACCTCCCTGAAGATGACCAAAGATGGTCTGCTTTAGTCAGAGTGCTGTCATTTAGTTGATGTCAATGGCTAGTGGAGCTGTGACTTCCGTATGCAGGAGCTTCCCAAATGACCCATGAATAGGGCCTTACCCTTTAAGTCATGTGACCACAGCCTCACGTGACAGCCAGAGCATGTGACACTGTGGTTTACAAGTATCACTAATCTTGCTGAATCAGCCTAATGTGAGAAAAGAGCCCAGGAGACTTGGCTAAAAAGAAGCTGGGTAGTGTGGATTAATGAATACTCTGTTTATGCAAGGCTGATTAATGACAGAACACCACTGAGCAGCCGAGCTCCTAAGGTATAATGTGCAAATGCTAGGGACTAATAACTTTAAAGCTGAAAATTGAGGTTTTGCTAATTACAGTAACTCTCTGTATAAATGGATGATTATAATGTGCTAGCTAGGTATGTACAGTAACACTCTGCTGGTGGATCCTGATGTAGACCGAGGATCACAATGACCCTAGACCAATATTTCCCAACCCAGTCCTCAGGGATCCCCAGATAGTACACATTTTTGCTTTCTCCCAGCTACTTGCCAGGCAGTCCACATTTTTGCTCCCTCTCACCTCCCTACCAGGAGCTTGGAGAACGCAAAAGCATGGACTGTTTGGGGGTCCCCGAAGACCCGGTTGGGAAACACCTCTCTACACCATAGGTACATATTGATCAAAGACTATTACATATCACTGGATTAGCCTGGGAGGCATTAGTGAAAATTCTCCTTTATTGTAAAGTCACCCCTGACCAATGCACATTTTTTACATTTATGTACATTATCTAAAGCAACATTGTTTTTTGAGAAAGTAGGGTCAGACAGTCCCCAGAGCAATTGGGGGTTAAGGGCCATGTTCAAAGGGCCTAGCAGTGAAATCACTCAGCCAACCCTGGGATTTGAACCAGTAACCTTTTGATCACAAGCACGGTGTCCTAATCCACACACACCACCTCCCACAATCTCAGTCCCCCATCTGTCACTACTGACGATTGTAATCTGTCCTCAGGGACACTGGATTAAGATCTCGTGTCACAACAGCAGGTGACCAGAGAGAAGGTCACATGACGGACTGTCTGCAGCATCTGCTTACCCGAGTGCTTGGCCATGTCAATGCGCTCGAAGGCCACACGTGCTGCATTCAGAGCCCCCTCCACCACGGCCTGCGGTGTGCCCACGAAGGTATACACCGTGCGGTTGGTGGAGGAGCCCGCGTCGACATCCAGCAGGCTGCAGCCATCTGTGCCAGAGATGGCATCTGCGATGGCGTCGATCACCTGCCCGCGACAGCACACTTAGAGCGACCGTCACATATCTGCACCATGATAGACTAGCACCTGTGGTGTTTTCCTTAAGACCTCATGACTCTTCACTACAAAAGTCAATGACAAATCACAAGGAGGCCATGCTTTGCACAAAACTTCAGTGTCATGTGTGAATGTCCAGCCTGTTCACCAAAAAGCACATGATGCCTGCACAATATGATTCACCCAATAAGTAGTTTTTGAAACCCTCTGTTATCTGATGCCTGATCTCTCACGAGATAAGACTTTGCTTTTATAACCATACGGCATAAGGCGTCAACTCACACGTCACCACCCACACACTTTTATTTACGTACTTCTGTCCCACTGACAACTTCCTGTAGTCTAACCACCCCACCCACCCAGGCCAGTTTCCTACCTCCTTGTTTCTGCCTTCAGAAAAGTTGGGTACGCACTCCACCAGCTTCGCCATGGACTGTCCCAGGACTCAGAGTGACCCAGAACCTACGATGAGTCCAATAAGAGTAGACAGCCCTCTGGACCCCTTAAGCCCTCACCACCACACTGTAGACACAGCTCCTTTAAAGAGATGATCCCACCCCAAAAACATGCCTGAGGAATCATTAACCAGTTCCATTCCCCGTACATAGTTCACCTGGCAATGAATCTCCCATATGTTCAGCTAAACACGTAACAGGTTGAGTAGAGAAGAGAGGACCCTTGACCCAGTGTTCTGGATGGGGTCCTTTGTAAAGCATTAACAGAACAAAGAGGACAGCTATTCAGAGGTCAGGAAGTACAAGTTTATTCAGATCTCTGAGAGGAACAAGCTCAGTGCTTTGACCCAAACAAGAATGCTCTCCAGCAGGAGGATTAAGCAAACTGCATTCAGATCTGAAAAAATGTGGAATATTCTCGGGTAGCCTGTTATATTCAAGAGGTCCCAGACTGCTACTGTGCTAAACGTTTACAATTCCCCACCCGTCCCCCTTGGCATCTCTCAGCTGTTGAATACCATGAATTTTAGGACTCAGATCTTTTATCCTCAGATTAGAGAATCTCTGTACTGATTAACAAAATCTACCATTACATTACAGTAACTAGATAGACTTTGTCCTTCAGAGATCTGCCTTGTATTTTCCAAGCAACATCAGCTTTTGTCTTGGTGGTGTATGCAGAAGGTCCTTTTATTGTACACCTCTGTAGATTGCCCCACATTTGCATGAAGTCTAACTAGTTCTTCTCCTTTCTGGCTCCCTCTGTAACTACAATTAAACTGTAGTTTTACTCCAGGGCCTCATGCAAAACATACAAAAAAATGTATTCCATTTACTGTACTTCAAGAACCAATATAAACCTTTGTTCAAAACCCCTACAAGACATATAGCATTTCACCTCTGGCTCCAAACGAGGGTCAAATACAGCAAAGCAGGGCACAAAACACAAAGAAACACAAAATGACCAACTGAGGAACCAAATGTGGCTAGGTATTTAAATACATAGATAACGAGGGCTACATGAGGGGCAGGTGCAAACCAAAACAATTAACCAAACACTAGGGTTGGTTACAAGACACAGATGAGGGTTATTAACAAATACTTAAAGATACCAGGACAACAAGGACAACAAAACTACGGCACAAGCAGGAATAAACTAAGCTACAAAACAAGAAACCATAACGCAAATACATAACCCAGGATATACAATGAAACATAAAAGTCAAATTATAAACATAGTTGAAGATGGCCTCTGGCCAGCCTGAAACCCCACAACGAAAGGTAAGTCTGGATGATACAGCCCCCCCACTCGGCTCATTGAGCCATGCAGCAGCCTAGGGAACCGGAGAAAATATTAGGAGCTAAGGACATGGGATGGCCAGCGACACCTACAGGCCAAACTGGGAACAGACATAGAACAGGGACTGATCCTGACAGGTATGGGTGACATGGGCAGTCGCCCAGGGTGGCATCTTGCCGGGAATGGCATGGGGCGCCCACACACAAAAAAAAAATTACGCCCCTGGTTGACAGTCTTGGGGAATGGGTAATGTATCGATGCTTGAGTGCCATATTAACACAAATGGATGCCAAAAGGTCTAAGCCATCAGATGCTCAGTTTAGAAAAAAGAAGAAAGAGGAGAAATGTGCAAACAATAAAAGTATGCAGCTATTTCGTCTCTTTAGGAGTATAATATTATGCATGTAAGGAATTTTCAATTTTTTTATATTTAACATTTTTATATACTACAATTTGTTTCTATTTGTCTTTGTTACTTTTCAGTATTTATTAATCTTGTTTTGTATATAATTTTATATTTATACAGTTTTAAATGTTATCGTTATATAATTTTTTCATTTGTATTTGTAAATTAGTAAGATTGACAGCTTGTGCCGAATGATGTGTTTTTTTTGTTGTGGCTAAGGGGTTGGGAGGGAGATAGATGCACAGTTTTTGTTGGGGGGCTGAAGGGTTCACCCAGGGCACCATACAAGCCAGAACCACCGCTGGGCAGAACACCAGCAAGAGTTTCCTAGAGATGTTGAAGGACCCCAGCTTCCTCAGGAAAGCGAGCTGGTTCTGTGCCTTCTTGTAGAGTGTATTGGTTTCAGCTGACCAGTCCAGTCTATCATCCAGCTGCAGCCCTACGTACTTGTATGTCCTGACCACCTCCACATCCACCCCCTCAGTGGGGACCGCTTTATAGGGGGTCTGGGTCTCCTAAAGTCCTCCATCATCTTTTTGGTCTTGGAGGTGTACAGCTGCAGATGGTTCAACCCACACCATGTAACAAAGTCCTCCACCAGGCTCCTGTACTCCCCCTCCTGTCCATCCCTACTACACTCCACACTTGCAGTGCCGTCAGTGTGGCATGACTCAGAGTCACACTTGAAGTCTGTAGTGTATAGGGTGAACAGGACGGGAGAGCACAGTCCTCTGTGGTGCACCAGTGCTACTGGCCAGAGTCTCAGAGGAGCACTCCCTCAGCCTGACATACTGTGGTCTCCCTGTGAGGTAGTCCATGATCCAGGACACCAGTCCATGGTGTGGAAGGTGCTGCAGAAATCAAAGAAAATGATCCTCACAGCACTGCTCCCCTTGTACAGGTGGAAGTAAGCCCTGTGCAGCAGATAGAGGATGGCATCCTCCACACCCACCTTCTCTTTATAAGCAAACAGCAGAGGGTCGAGTGCATGGAAGGCCTGGGGTCTGAGGAGATGAAGCAGCAGCCATTAAAAGATCTTAATTATGTGTGATGTAAGGGCAACTGGCCTGAAGTCACTCAGCACACTGGGGTGTGTCTTCTTGGGCACTGAGATGAGGCACGATGTCTACCAGAGTGCAGGGACCCTCCCCAGTCGCAGGCAAGACATGTTGGAGGGGATCTGTCATGCGAAATTCCTTCCATCGGTGACGTATCGCTCAGCTGTTTGGCCGATTATGCAATCGCAATGATAGCACGATAACATATCGCTATTAAGCTAAATATACATTAATAAACTAACAAAGCATAGCGCCACTGAGCTAAATATAAAGTAACAAACTAATAGAACATGTCGGTTGTACTGCCGAGCTAAATGCAAACAAGTTCTTTATAATAATTAACAAAAACACACTTTTTAAAAGACATTTATAAACATATTTTATTGATGTGGACTTGCTGCGGCAGTAAGGGTGAACCTGAAACGTATGGGGTTCCTTGAAACTGCATCATCGGCCTAACAGCCGAGCGCTACGTGACAGGCAGAAGGAATTTTGCATGCAGAAGAAATTTCACATGACAGAGTCCCCATTTCAGCAGCACAGGCCATAAGCATTCTAGGACACACCCTCTCCGGGCCAGCTGCCCTGCTGGCCTGCGGGAAGCTGCAATGTGTGGGACGGCAGTCTGGGGGAGGGGGGAGCGTCTGTAGCTGGTGGGGGAGGTGAAGGACTGAGCACTGGGCAGGTTTCAGCAGCGGGTGGGGGAGGTGTGGGGGTGCTGGCTTGGCATGCTGTAGTAGCAGCAGGTGCTGGGCTACCTAACCTGTTGAACTGGTTTAACTGGTTTGCTCTCGCCACGTCCGTCTGTGGTGCTGCCCCTCTTCTGCTTGCAGCCTGTGGTGTTTTTCACGCCCTCCCAGATCTTCCACTGCTCCAACTTTCTTCAGCTCGACCCCCTCGATGACACCAGTCAGTAGAATCAAAGCAGTTCCTCAGAGCTTCCTCAGCCTCAGGAAACCATCTCCTGAAGGAGCATGGGGTTTATGGGTTGCCTTCATACACATGGCTTGTACTGGGGCTGGAGAAGGAGCAGGTTATCAGAATTCTCCAGTGGGGGACGGGAGTGGCACTGTATGCATTCCTCACGTTAGCAAACATGAGATTATTGTCCTGTACTTCATGATGTGAAGATCTGCATACTGATAAAAGGCAGGGAGGGTTGAGTCTAGTGTGACGTGGCTGAAGTCTGAGATCGCAGTGGCTTCGGGATGTTGTCTTTGTAGCCTTGCGCTCGGGGTGGAATGTACACACAGACAATGGCGTGCGAAAACAGTAAGGGCTTGAGACAAACTTCATAACACATTGATAAGAGAACAGAAAACAAAGCCCTTCATTGTGCACATGGCCTTCGGTGATTCTAATTTGTGTCCGACTGTTTGTATTGGGTGATATATATATATATATATATTTTTTACAAATAAACAGTGATTGCATCACTAAAAAAGATACTAATTCACTATGACCAGAGGTGTAACTGCAGAGTGGGGCTCCAACTTGACTGGGTATGTAGACTGTGAGATTCCAGAGTGCCGATTGGTCGAGAGAAACGCCTCTTTTCACTGGTAACCATGGTGTCGACCCAAAAACAAACTGTGACAACACCAGTGCAGAAGGAGACTGTCTGACCGTAGAGAACTGCTGTGGGGCCCCCACCTCCTCAGCAGATGTCAGACTAAAAAGGCCATGCCCTGCATGTGGATTTTCTGGAACCATCCAGATCTTTGTAGTAAGCTAAACTGAATACGAAAAATAAAACAACCAGCTAAAAAGAAAATTATGCTATACTGAATATCCTATTAACATAAGCATGTGTCTGTAGTACGGTTACTTTCATACCAAACCCCAGTTGTAAGTGGGACTATACTATATGTTTTACTTTCTACTCTGTTGTGCATAATCAGCCTCATATTCTTTTTTTCTGTTGGACCTGAATGATCTCATTACCACGGATTTAAGGATATAAAAAATGCAAACCATTAACACCCATAGAGGCAAAAAGACAATAACTGATTCACAGGACGAATTATAAAACTCACTCATTCTGTATTTTCAGTATTAACAATAATTATATAGCATCAACGTCTTCAGCGTATTCCAGAAATCAAAGTTTAACAGCTTTACTCGTCATGACTAAAGATGTCTGAGTTTGGCCAGTAGAGGGCAGTAATGGCAGCGGTGACCCTGTCCACCCATGCAGCAGCAGGTGCTGAAATCGATGAAACCCAGGGGCCCATGGCTGGCCCCCACCTGGCACACACCTCACTGTTTGAGCTTCCCGGCGAGGGAGCTGGAGGGGTACAGCCGGGAGAAGCGACCCAGGGCCCAGACTGGGAAGACGTTCCTGTAGGAGGTGTAGCTGATGGCACAGCTCTTGTTGAAGACCCCAGAGATGTTCTCCTGTAAACAAAAGCATAGAGCTTTTTATCTTTGTTTATGAAGGTAACATCTTATAGAAACGCTGTAAGAATAGATAGGAAACTTACTTGAGGCCAGTCTCCGTTGGGGAGCTGTTTATCTATCAGGGCCTGTACCCCTCGCTCTATCACCTTGATATCTGGGTACCTAATAAAAAAGGGTAAAAATCAGCAGACCATTAAGGCAGTGAAGCAGGCCATCAAGGTACAGAAGCATGAATACTTCCAGGTGGGAGAAGTAGGGATTATAGCACCAGAGCTGGTGGGACCATCACCATAAAAGGTATGAATGCATCTCCTTTCATATGTAAAACGGGACAGTGTTGATCGTAGAAAAACAAATCAAATGTGGTGAGGCACGAATATGGATAAATGTTTCCTGTACCCAAAAGTGTGTGTACTGCACCACCTTCTGGAGATCCTTGGAACTGCAAGTAAATCCTAAACGCACCAGGACAGAAAAAGCTACAGGTGTCCCTTTCTCCATTTGTTGTGAACCATGGGTGATCAAATGTCCAGTGAAGTAAAAATCCTGTAGGATGACTGGCTCGCCTGTTCCTTACTGAGAGGTGCCTTGACCTTCCAGGACTGTGACATCAGCAGCAGGACTCTACCTGACAGCCATGAGTCCCAGCAGGACCCAGCAGGTGCTGTGGATCTGCGAGCGCTCGCTCTGCACGTATCGCCGCTGCTCGCACGACTCGAAGTCCTCCCCCCAGCCACCATCCTCCATTTGCCGGGCCAACAGGAAGTCGCAGGCACTCTGCACCTCAGGACAGGCCATCCTGGGGGGACATGCCACATATCTGGCACGGGTTGGCTGAGCTGGGCCCGACCTGGCCTCCCACCTGGCTCCACCTGCTTACCCACTCTGGAAGACATGGCCCATGCAGGCAAAGGCCTCGAGTCCAAACCAGGTACCGTATGTGAAGCACACTCCCCAGGACCTGGTGGGGGGGAATCACAGGCTTCAGTCCGTGAACAGGTAGCTGCAGGTGTGCATGGAGGTTATGGGCATGTTAAGCCTCATCAGGGTGTACATAACCTACCCCTCCCATGATCCATCATGCCTCTGCACCCTCCTGCAGTACTCAAGCCCCTGGTCCAGGGTAGATCTGCAAGGGAGAGCAGATTTAGCATAGATGGCAGAGGTTAACAGGGACAACACCAAGTGTGAAGAATTGTTGAACTGTTCAGCTTTGCCAAGCCTTATCCAAGAGGGAAAAGTTAAATTACCGCATTCCTCATTGTGATTAAATAGATTTAGAGCAACAGTAAATTTTTGTATAAATTTCCTATGCTATAATTCTATGCTCACTGTTATCTAACACCAGCTTCCTGTCCAGGATTCAATTCGAATCAATTCAATTCGATACATTTTTACATTGTGTCTTCTACAAGTCACTCCCTGAAAGTTGGGAGAAAAAAAAAAGAAAAAAAAACCTCTAGGGGTCTAAGGTTGACTGGCTGCTGTGTCCTGGGCTGCCTGAGATGGGTGGGGTGAATGGGAGGCCAGGAACCTAAGATAAGAAGCTGGAAGAAGGAAGGGTGTTGGCATAACTACCTGATCTCCTGTGGCTTGTATTCAGGGAAAGACTGCTGGAAGTGCATCAAAGCCTGCATCACGGCCGACGTGCACTCCACGTAGGTGTAGTCGATCATGATGTCACCTGGAGAATGGGAGCATCACTGGGACATGAACCAAGACAGCAGTGCCGAACCCACATGGGGAAATAGCCAGCGCCGACCACCCCCAGCGGGTCACGGCAGGTCCTGTTGACCATGCCTGCACATTGTGGAGACGCACCGAACACCTCGGAGGGGTTCAGCAGCTCCAGCAGCCTCCCCCCGCGTTTGGTCTCGTAGGTGGCGAATCCACCGTCACCGTTCCTCATGCTCAAGAGCTGAGAGTGCCAAAACCGAGGAGGGGGGGCATGAAGTGAGAGACATGAAAGATCAGGGCACGATAACTACTAATACGCAAGTAGCAGCTGGCCCGCAGTAAGCACCCAGATTCATAACGCTAAGGGCTTAAGCTCCGCCCCCCGGCGCTGCTGCCCCTCACCACGGTGACGGCGTCACAGAGGCGCTCGCTAGGGACGTGGCGACTGATGAAGGGACAGCGCTCCTGTAGCAGCATCAGCGCCTTGAGTCCCTCGGCTGTGCAGTCGGCCACGATCCAGCCACAGTCGCGCGTGCTGAAGGGGAAGCCGCCCTTGGGGGGGGAGGGCACATGTGGGGGTCATGCTATTAGCAGCGAGAGCACGCACATACAGAACACACCTGTGTTTACCTAAAACTGTGGGAGTCTCACAAGCATTCTGATGCTGCCCTTAAACATCCCCATAAGGTTATAAACAAACAAACACACACACACAGCACATGCAGAGTATGTGTGTGTGTATGTCACATCATCCACACACACACACAATTTACAGTTTATCACAACTGAAAAACTGAATAAATGCATGCACAATATTTACATTTTTATTCATATAGAAGATACATTTTTGCTTACTTTTGGATAATAGTATCTTTTTGCAGAAGCAGGGTCACCCAGACCCTGGAGTACGTAATTAGGGGCTAAGGGCCCAACAGTGACATCACTCTGCCGACCATGGCAATATGTACCAAAGCTGTATCAAACTTTAGCACTAGGGGAGGATGCCTGCAGATCCTGGCCTGCGTCAGTGAGGTAAGCATGACCTTTGACCTTGGTGCGGGGCATACCTTGTTCATCTGTCTGTAGTATTTTTTGTACTCAGGCGGGTTATCCGGTATCTAAGAGAAGGAACAGGGGGAGCTCGTGTCAGCTGGCACAGACTGACCATTTCAACGACGACACGAAGCAAAGCCTGAAAGGCAGCATCAGCCTGCTCGGCATGAACCGATTGCGTGGCAGGAATGTGGGATGCGACCACCCCCCACGACAGTCTCACCTGAGTGAGAGCTAGGAACTGATGGGCTTGCTGAAGGCACTCTGTAAACCTGGGGCTGTCCTCCACCCCAGCCTGAAGGAATGATAGAACAGATGGCATCAAATACCATTTTGTGGGAGGGGGTGGGGGCAGCAAGGGGGGCAATCCCAGACAGCACAGGGCACAGGGCTGGGCCATACCCTGCTGGAGCAAACTAGAGACCTGGGGAAGAACCCCATACAACTGTAGGATAAGGGAACTCCACGCACACAGAGCGGGGCGGGATTCGAACCCCCAACCCTGGAGGGACATTTGTAATTATTGTTTAATGTTTTGTGTTCTCTCACTTTATACGCATGTCCCCATTTCAGTGTTGGAGCTAGGCAGCCAAGCATTGCACTGCAAAAAGTGAGTATACACCGGTTATAACTCTGGGTGTGAACAATAAATCTTTGATTAATTAACTGATTGATTGACTGATTGAAGGTGGAAAAAAAGAGTTTCAGTCTTCTGTGTGCTTATCATTCCTGGGATAAGCGCCCAGGCTCCCTGTGACCTGGTATATGATAAATGATATTGAAGACAGATAGATGGATGGATGGATGAATCAGGAAATATCTAAAGCCTCTTAGCATGTGACTTCAGATTACAGAGTCCTTCACCTCCAAGAAGGCCTGTACTGCAAAGGCAGTGTCCCACAGCTGTGATCCGTTGGTTCCCTGTAAGGCAGCAGGCGGAAGGCAGAATTAGCACTATATACACTGACGTTTGATTCCTGCAAGTAAACCAACTGTGCAAGAATTCAGAATGAAAACTGACCTGCATCTTCAAACCATCAAGGCCCAGCCTGGGACAAAGCACAGGTCTCAGCTCAAACTAGTGGGCTCAACCACAAAACAGCATTTGTTAAAAAATGTGGCTAAGGGGTTTTTGTTAAAGATAAATAGACATGGACACTAATTCAGAAACTCATACACAGGCAGCTCTTGACTTATGCAAAACTGACTCACATAAATCCGGACTTAAGCAAAAACGATTCAAGATACATAGAGTTACCTGTAGCACTAATGCACAAAGCCAACATACACCTGTAAGTAAATTAAGTGAATTTTATTTAATGCATTCTTTAGAATGTATTGCTGATATTTTTGGCTTTTAAAATTTGACTTTTCAAAATTTACTTCTGGTGTAAGAGTTTGTGAAATAGATTACTTACACCAGTCGAGAACTGCCTGGAGATGAATATTCATGAGCTTACACAAACTGACAGATGAGAATTGCAGAAAACTGAAGAATACCCTGTGGTATGCTACAGAGACCACTAGGGGGCATTGTGACACAGCAAAACACCAACCAGAGGTAATCCGGGATACGGGACACATGCCCCTGGAAAGCAGCTGAGCTGGGCCCATCTACATGCCAGCGTACCAACATGTTGATGGTTTTGGAGATCTAGGAGCACATGAGGACCCCGGTGATTTGCATGTCTGGGAATAACAACATTCTAACAATGTCTGTGTAACATCTGGGCAACTTTGTCATATGGATGTAATGTTATGTGAGAGTTAATACAGCTGCTTCTCACCGGGCCGATGCTGATATACTTTGTGAAGCGGTCGTCAGCCTTGATGTGGTCATAGAGCTCCTTCACCGCCCTGGCTCGCAATGCTGTGCTGTGGTGGGCTTCATACACGTTCAAGACCACTAGGGGGAGTAAACAGATGCCGCTTTTTAGTCCTCTGTGGGACAGGTGCGGCTGCTCCCTGCAGTACAGATGGCACTCACTGTAAGCGGCGGTCAGCAGCATGCTGTGAGGGGTATACAAGTCGCATGCTGCCACGTTGTTCCGCTGAGCTGGCCAGTTGATTGTCGAATAATCCTGGACGTATAGCTCCTATAACAGAACCAATCAGATTGTCTGCTAAATGACAAGGGGAAAAAAAAAAAAAAAAAAAGATTCACCCCCTAGTGGAGGGAAAGGGTACTGCACCTGTCTGAGGCTGAGCACCAGGGGGTCCTCCTGAGCTGTGAGTCTCACAGCATAGCAGTAGCTCATGGGCAAAGAAACCTGGCGACAGTGACACCAGAGAGTGGACGGGTGTGCTGGCATCCAGGTAGGGAAGAGCCTGAGTGGGAAGACAAAGAGCCCTTCTGCCAAGTGTCCTGAAAGCGTGGCCATCACTTTCAGCCACTTAAATAAGCACTGCTGGGGAGTAACTAGTTACATGTAACAGCGTTACATAATAAAATTACGAGATCACAAGATAATTTTCTCGTTATCTTGAAATAACTTTTCTGTTGAGATCACAAGAAAAATAAGCTGGGATCTCAAGATAACGTGAAGAAGAGTGTCCTCTCTGTACTTCCATTCCTATATGTAGAATATAACATCCATTTTGTTACATTTTTAACAGGGTAGCTAGTAATCTGTGACCTACTACATCTCAGAAGTAAACTTCTCAACAATGAATACAAATGTGAAATATTTAAAGGCCCCAAATATCAATCATGCTTTAAGCAGAGGGGAACTTCTTGTTCTGTAGCCGGTTCCACATACCACATCTCTGGCAGGAGAGTGTTCATTCCCTCCCAGCTATAAACGTTCATAACAGCCAACCAGAATTTACCCCAGGACGGGATTCCAACAGCACCTCCTGAAAAGCACATTGGAAAAAGCTCAGAGGAGAAAGGAGCCCTGTCGATCCTCAGTCTGAGAATCCCAGAAACTTGACTGCTGACCTTTGCTGTGCAGGTTGTTCCTGGCCCGCACCATGTCAGGGTCGTCCGGGCCCAGGCCCAGGATCCTGAGGGTTGTGTAGTTCAGAGCCGTGCCGAACACCGTCGACTTGTCCTCTATGTGACTGGAAACAATTCAGACCAAAGAAAAATGAACAGCCAAGGACCATCACTGCCATTTGCATAAGTACAAGTACACAGGAATTCTTTAGTTTTTGCATACATGTACAAGTGAGAGTGAACCTTGGGGACCAAGCACAGAGTCAAGCCATTTACCCAGCACCCTAGGAGCTTTTTTTTTGGGGGGGGGGGAGTTAAGGCCCCTTACTCAAGAGCCAATGCATTCAGCTGCAGACTTTTCTGTACAGTTTGAACTATTCCTCATCACACTGACATGCATACGCGTGTGAGAGGCTGATGCTGCACTTACAGGCCCCATCCCCCGTCTGGCAGCTGTACAGAGCACAGGTACCGTATCATTTCCTTCCTCCATGCTTCTGGCAGAGCGATCTTAGCTACATGACATGTGATCAGTAGGCCTACATGTCAAGAGACAGAGGACAGCAAAAGGGAACACATGGGAATGTCATTTTATATGGAAACTATGACATGGGTGTTTTGAGTGGAGGTGTACTGACTATCAGGTGCTCAGCACCTGGCAGGAGAAAAAGGGGCCCCCCGTAGTCCCCAGCCCAGTGCCCATCCTCGGCCTGCAGGAGGCGGTAGAATTCCATGCCCTTCAGTGCAGCCTCCTTGGCATTTTTTGCAGCAGGGGAGTCTGGGACAAACTTGCTCTGTGGCACGAGACAAAAGTGAACAAGCTTAATTATAACATTCTAAAGAAAATCACCTCTGATAGCAGCATGGATGCAGTCTCACCGTATCCAAGCCCAAAGAGTGGGCTTCCAGCATGGTTTGTGCCCTATCTGCAGTGTCCTGGTCCTCCAAGTAACACCAGATCTGCCTGCCCTCCACGTTTGTCAGCCTCCAGCGGCCCAGGTCTGTGGTGGGGGACGTTTTATACGGCCCTCCCCGTCTCCGCAGGCACCTGAGCACAAGACGGCAGATTTATCTGTGATTTAAACTTAATGAACAAAGATTAACTACAGCCTCTGTAAAACACACCTGAACGTGATTTCAGTTAAATTCACGAAGTCTCTTCATTTTTAATAAAAATAATCAGCTAGCAGTCCTGTCAGAGACGTTTTATCCACGCAGCTCTTACCATTACCTCATACTAGCAGTTCATGGTTGCAGTAATGACAGGAACATAAAATACGTCCCATAGGACTAGTGAAATGATTCATCTCTCATTATAGTTCAGTAGAACTTCTGACTTAATTTACGACAATGCCGAGTCTTCGATTACTTCTGAATTGTTTTTATGAGTCTATCCCAGGGCATGCTTCCCAAAGGGTCCCATTAGTAACTCACATAGAAACATTCAGTTGCACGGCTTCAACTATATAAGCTGCTGAGCAGAGTTAAGGACCTTGGTCAAGGACCAAATGCAATGATTCTTCCAAAGTTAGCAACTACGCTTTTGGGAAACATACTCAGACTAGCAAAGAGCACCAGACAGAATAAAAGTAACGTTGCCACGTGAGACAGCTGTTTTAAATTTTTTTTTAAGATTATACATTAACCACTATATAACCATACCTAACTTTTCTATTAGAACCTCTTTCAGTTTCACTCAGTTGACGATTGCAAAGTTTGCTTTTTTTTTTACATCAAAACTCGGTGTGCAAGTACTTAATATAAAATACTCACGTTCCTTCTGTCATCGTAGAGTCCCTCAAAACAACTGTACGATGCTTCATGAACGCTTAAATTTCAGCCCCCACATCTCAGCAATCGGTTTATTTCCGTTACTGACAGGGAAATGTAGTTGCACACCATAAAATACGACGCAATACACAACGCTTTTTCGTGTTACAGATGACGACAATTCCCATAATTCCAAGGGTTCCCTTCCGAGCGGCATGCGGCGTGGAGAGACATGAGCCGAGGACAGACCGTCCAATGACAGATTCGCAGGGCAGGAAAGGAGGCGGGCTGCTTTGAAAACATCGGTGCCTCAAGAGCGATTGATTATGAATATTACTTAGAAGCGATTTCGCTGTTACATGTAAATACACACTTGAATTTTTTAACTGAAACAGATTGGAACAGGAGGCCATTTTAAAGTTGTTGCATTTTAACGATGTTAATGGTACTAAGGGGCTTAAAGTGTGCCAAGAAAATATTCCCCACACCATTACACCACCACCACCAGCCTGAACTGTTGATACAAGGCAGGACGGATCCATGCTTTCATGTTGTGTATATTATTCCATTATGAACCTAAAATTAGCTACATCAAAAGTGGTGGGGTAGCAAACTCTACAGACTATTTACAAGGTAATTAAACTGTTACATACATGTAAATGAGTGCGCATGTGTGTGCAGGCTTGTCTCAAATCGAAAATCTCACTCCAGCCAGTTGACCAAAGTTGCCAACCCTGCTACCATCTGAATGTTGCAGCAGAAATTGGGAATCATCTGACTAGGCAATGTTTTTCCAATCTTCAATTGTCCGATTTTGGTGAGCCTGTGCCCACTGTAGCCCGTTTCCTGTACTTAGCTGACAGTGATCTTCTGCTGCTGTAACCCATCTGCTTCAGATTTCTACACGTTGTGCATTCAGAAATGCTCTTCTTGTTTGAGTTACTCTAGCTTTTCCATCAGCTTGAACCGGTCTGGCCATTCTTCTCTGACTTCTGCCAATGACAAGTGATTTGCACCCAGAGAACTGCCGCTCACTGGATGTTTTTGTTATTCATATGTACATTGTTATATATATATATATATAAAAAACAAAGTTACTTTTAATGAAATACTACAATACATCCTAGTGAAAAATCACACCCAAGTCAAGCATACATTACATTCTTTCACTTAAAAGGTAACTGTATAATCACTTAAACATAAATTGATGC
Source organism: Mormyrus iriodes (assembly GCA_011763525.2). Classification (NCBI taxonomy): domain Eukaryota; kingdom Metazoa; phylum Chordata; class Actinopteri; order Osteoglossiformes; family Mormyridae; genus Mormyrus; species Mormyrus iriodes. The sequence continues at coordinate 6,731,485 of JAAGVU020000035.1, forward strand.
ATTTTGCCGGTGAATAAATCACGGTATCAAATTATAGTATAAATAGTAATAATTTAGTTAAAACAGCAATAAAATTCACACCATACTAGACAAGACTCCGACTGAGGACTACCGGGAACAGAGTATAATCATCTCCGCCATTACATATGACATCATGAGAGATAATTATAGCGTCTGGTAACACAGAAGGATGTACAAAAGCCATTGAACTTTTCCAAAGTTATTTTATTTAAAAATTTGCTTTAAGAGTCAATTACTGGATGCTTGGCAAGCAATGGAGGCCTAGGTCTGTACACAGCCGAACAGCGTATCGCCACACAGCTCAGCTGGCAGCCCAGCTCCCGATGCTCAGTGCAAGCAGGGTGGCAAACAGAAGGGGTATAAGGGAACTACTCTACAATAAATAAATCTGTAGATTTTTCTGTCTCTTTACAGGTAAAGTTGCTTTCTGAGGTTTGAAAGGTACATTCTAACCGATTCGGCTGTGCAACCTTTGAAGTAATGCTGAGAGAAACAGGAAAAAGGTAACTACTCATACTTTACATAGGGGCTAAGAGTGAAAGGCACCGGGGCATCCAGTGGGGGGGAACGAGGAAATAATCAACCCCTAGGAGTATGCAGAAAAGCTACCTCAACAGGCATCTTCAAAAAGGTTTAGAAACATGAATAAAACAGTAAGAAAAGAAAAAAAAAAAAAAAGCAGAAAGCCACACAAAAGATCTTACAAGTTACTGAATCCTGCCCATACCCAACTCTAATAGACAAACGTAAAACAAAATCCAAGTGGAAAATTACTCCATAAATATTGCACCTCTTTAGGCTGCATATAATCATACAACAGAACCTCAAAATGACCACGGTCTTTAATGTACACAGGGGAGAAAAGCTTTAACAAGAATGGTGAAATTGACAGGGAGGCGGTAATGGACAGATTGTCCATTGCAGGTCAAGGCAGTCCGTTTTATTGCATTGCATTTTAGAGCATTTAATTTAATATATTTCACTGAGGGGAAAGGTTTGGCTCATTAAATTCAAGCAAATGTTAAATTTATATTAAAAATTAAAATAAAAAAAAAATCCACATTTTGTTATTGTGGCTGAGTGTTTAGGGGCCTGAAAAAAAATTACGAGTCCCATAGAACGACCTGCTACAGTAATGCAAGCAGGAATAACATTTTATTCTGGAGGCAGAAAGTGCTTGGAGGGCGGGAAAGGGGTTTGGTGATCAGTAGTACTAGGAGGACATTTCACCGTTACCCCAAACTCTACACATCCGTTCATGGCTGGGGCCCACCCCCCCGCCTGGGTGTGAAAGGGCACGTGTCGAGTCCATGAGCCGCTCCCTCAGAGGGGCTGCAGGACTGTCCTCCCAGCCTCGGCACTCGCCCCGCTCTTCTCCAGCTCTGACAGCTCCTCAAACACGTCTCTGTGAAACATGGCACAACGAAAACTTGGTGCATGTGCAAGTGGCCACTTATCACCACGCATTCATTCAGGCCTGAGAGCATACTGAGGGGGTGTCTGAAAACAACGCACTTGTGCACGTAGAAGAATATGTAGCCGCTCCTGTCCCTGTCCCTCTGCACCATGGACTCCTGCGTGCGTGACACGTCAAGGTCATTGTACGTCAGCCACGACTGTTTCTTTATGTCGTAGACATCGCTGATGTAATGCCCTGTGTGGGAAAGCAGAACACTGTGACTAAACAGATGATTGTATTCCAGATGCAGATGGTATTTCCATGTAATAATTAATAATAGAAGTTTTTTTGAAAGGTCTAACCAGATGACGAGCTGCTGCCAATGTGACTGACCACACTGATGAGTCTGAATGAGTTGGCCAGCTCTCCATTCTGAAGAAGGAGGCAAAAACAATTTAAGTGCATCAGTTTCAGGTATGAGGGACATCAAAGACAACAGACAAACAAAAAGATTATCAGGGTGAAGGTCAGGCTAATATCCTAACCTCGGCATTTCTCTTCAAGTCCTCCGCTTCAGCTTCACTGTACTCCATATCAAAGACATCCTCATTCCCAGAATCCTCATCAGAGCACAAGAGCTCAGGTAAAGAGTTGTTGAACTCTGAGAAGGCCAGCAGAACACAAGCAGACAGGAAGCCCCGCCACATTAATAACTGGGTACTATCAGGCCTTAATTACGGATAGTGCATCGTAAACAGATGTTACTACAATAGTACAATGACAATGAGCTAGCAAGGTGTAACATACAGCTGAATGTGAGTGATGTTACTGATATTGGTTGCCCCTGGAAAACACACAAAAAAAGACAAAATGCTCTAGCCATCAGTGAATAAACTGGAGCTTTAAAGGTTTGTTTAACAACTTAACTTTTGCTCCATACATTTACCACCTTTCATTTGACACTGGTATGTCTTCAAATGTTAATTCTGCTTAGCAATAGGGCTGGAGGGCAATAAAAAGGGCGATATTAAGGTTCCAGGATTATTATCGGTAATGACTTCAAACATTTGAGCTCTCATGGGTGAAAGCACAGAGAAGCTACGATTCATGTATAATTACTTGCCACCCTTAGGCTGGGATTATTAGCAAGTCCAGAGAGTCTAGTGAATGCCTGGGAATGGGGAAAAAAAACTGCCACATACAAAAACTTAGGGACTGAAAGCCTTGGGAGCACAGCTTTCCATTTGCTCGTTTAAGAGTTCAGCATTGATACAATTCATGTTCACTTGGTTTATAAATATTTTAGGGCCTAAAAATCTATACCGGAGACTGAACTTCATCCGTCGGGTTCCATACTGCAGCTCAAATCGACATTTCTCCACTGGCCAGGTAACATGTGATCCACTGAAATCTCAACACCCACCCAGGCACCCACAGGCCAAGCCGCCGCCCACACCCTACCTTGCAGGCTGAGCTCGGTGGCTCTCTTCAGATCGTCATCCTCCTTCATTTCACGAGCCTCCTGCAGAGGACACAGTGGACATAAGGACTCCACCTCCAGGAGGACGAGGGGCAGAGGAGGCAGCACGGGGGGGGGCTGTCTTACATGCTCCTGCAGACTCTGGGCCAGAGCCTGCTGCAGCTCCTGTTCTTCCCGCTCCTGGTCCAGACTGTACTGTTGTGCCCAGTCCAGCTCGCCCTGCAGCCCGTCCGGAGTCTGGTTCTCTTTGTTCTCATCCAGGTCCTTTGTCAGATCCAGAGACTCCAAAACATCTGCTCAGGCGCACACACACACACACACACACACACACACACACACACACACACACACACACACACACACACACTTTTTCAGCTAATCAGGAATACACTAATACATTGCCATGTGCGATACTACTAATAATGAATAATATATTGAATATGCTCTTTTTTCCCCTTCACAGTCTATAATCTATACGTATTGACGCAGAACACCTGTAACTCCCTGCATTTCGTCCGATCAGATGGTGGCAGTGTACCCAGCTAAGTTTGGTTACATAGTACGCAGGGCCAAGTCAGCATGGGTATGGGTCACGTAAGGCTCACAATTTACAATGGAAAACCATCTCTTTGCTGTCCGACACGAGTACGACTAGGTTCTTGGGGGCAGTGGAAAACCCCCATTAGTGAGGAGAATGTATGTACACCTCTGGAATGGCACAAAGCAAATAGTCCACTGGGACACCACCCTGATACCTGTTGATGTCTTGTCTGCATCGAGGGTATCCGGGCGATGGCTTAGGTCCTGGCTGTCGGTGTCTCCGAAGCCTGTGTCGGGGCTGCTGGTTGGCTCATCGTCCGGAGGCCCAGAAAGCGCAGCGTCCTGCCGGCTCATCTCCAGTACCGCCGCTAGCATCTCTTCATCGTTGATGGCGTTGTAGTCCAGGGGCTCTGGCTGCGCGGCACGTGGAATCTGCCGGAGCAGGGAGGAGACGGCACGTGAGGATCTCACAGGCCCGGCTCATGCTTAAAATGACCCGGCAGTGCTGCGATCAGCCAAACCATCCTGCCAACCAAGCCTGTGCCACGACCGTCTCCTCACCTTCTCAGTCCGCTCCTCATCAGCGAGAGTGTCGCTCAGCCTGCGTCGCCGGCACACGGTCTTTCGGGTCAGTTCCTCCTCACTGTCGGAGTCCAAAAGGAGGCTGCTGCAAGTGCCGGACTTCACTGGGGCTTTTCTGCAGGTAAAAGATTCCCTAAGGTCAAACAGCAGGGGCAGGCAGCAGCACTAAACTAAGAACGTGAAATGCGTCGTGGCCTAAGGAACCATGTGAATCCAGACAAACAGCTCACCGCAGTGACACAGAGGGGGAGTTCACAGACTGAGAGGACTTGAGTGTTCGAGACCTGAGAAAAGACAGAGGGCATTTCCATTCAAAGCCAGCACAGAGGCCGACCACGAAAGAAGAGGGACGGTTGATGAAGGACGTACAAGGCTGTGTGTGCACTCCAGCCCAGGCCGAGGGGAGGCCGCGTGGCGTCTGTGCAGTGGGACAGCAGGGTGAGGTATCGGGGTATCAGGACCTGCTGGCCCAGCTTACTGTTGAGGGATAGCTGAGCGTTGTAACTGTACCGCTTCAGGTGAAGGATCAGCACCCTGGGTAAGAGAGAGAGACACAGCTCAGGTCACACCGTGTACGGGCTAACCATGCAGCAGTGCTGTGCTCAGTGGCAAAATCGACGGCCACTGCAGCCACCAACCTAGGGAGTTTGCTGAACTTGTGAGTGACAGTGGCTGATTTCGCACAGCATTTCTCGCATGAGTACTCAATCTCCTCCACCTAGAGAAGGAAAAAAAAAAATGAAAAACATGAAGGCGGCCCATCATCTGTGACAGTGTGCCTCGAGCCACCGCCCAAGGGCCCGGAACCGCGTGGGCGCATACCCTGAAGAAGAGGTCCAGGGAGTCCTGCATGGACCGTAGAGGCATGGTCTTCTTCCTCCGGGGCAGGTCGATGGACAGATCATTGAACTGTTCCCTCTTTGTGACAACCTCTCCACACCTGAAATCAAGCACAACAGTTAATCAAGCTGGCATAACTGGTGGTTACTATTCCTAACTGACAGGGAGTGGGGAACTGACAAAACATGACAGGATGGCTCTCCAAGCCTTACCCTTTACAGGTAATAGTGTGCTGTACTTCAAACTCCATATTGGCACCCACGGGACAGGTGTAAACGCGAGAGGCGTCTACGTCCTCTCCAGGCCGCATTGCCTGGGGCTCCTCCCATGAGAGGGGCTCGTTCTTCCAGCTCTTGTTCATCTTTTCCACGTCCTCCTTCAGCTGATCCAAACACTGGCTCAGAAACTCATGGGCATCCTACGGGAAAGCCAAGTCAACCTCCAATAAAAACACCTTTAAGATTTGCTGGCTGAACATCAAATTCAGTCCAAATATCTCTGCTTATTCCCAGAGGAAGACCCAATAAAACTCCAAAGAAGATGGCTTACATTCTGTGTGTACCCCGAGAAGCGCTCTGCCGTGGAGGAGATGGAGCTCTTGACCCTCCTCAGTAGGTCTTTCTTTAGTTCTGGGCTGCAGATGTCCTTCTTGGCCAGAAGGTGTGCAAATCGCCTTCAAAGAATAACGCCAGAAGATCTACATGTGGCTATGCATCTTCAAAAAAGTGAGCATAGGTTAGCTGGAGATCACAATACCTGAGTAATGCATTTACTGGGACCTTCTTCCAAGGGATGCCCTGCTTGAGCAGGTCATTAGAAAAGGACGGCAGACTGAAGAGGGACTGGAGAATGGCGTTCATATAACAGGTGTTGCCCAGGTTGGAGAATCTGTTCCAGAAATCATTTTTCAGTATTTAAACGTGCTAATAACAGACCAACAAAGCCAGGAAAAGATCCTCTCTCACCCCTGTAGTGGGGCCTGTGTTGAAGTCAGGAAAGAAGGTTTTGGCTTGTTCCATCCAGTGTAGTCCACAGTGGGGCGCACTTTCTTAAACGGAGTTGAATGACTGGGGAACAGCAGGCTTCTCTTGGAGGAGGGAGACTGGCTGGCACTGGCTGACCTTTAAAAAAATGAAAACGGGCTGTGGCAATAGAAGGGGCACAACACAAGAGCCCTCTGTCCCCCATGGCTGAACATGCTAGAAAGGCACCTTTCTCAGGACTGACTATCACAGTTACAGTTCCCTGAGGCAAGCACACGTTAAATTACCTGTCCAGGTAAGAGTGGCTCTGTGAGTAGTCTTTTGTCACTGAGCGGCTGCTGTAAAAAGATGAAGGCTGAAGCGGTGCTGGACCTGGTAAAAGAAAAAGTTCAAAGACAGCTTTTGAATATACTATATAAATGATAATGATGCTTCCATTGCCATTTGTACCACCTTGTTTACATGCACATAGGATATGGTAAATTAAAGAATTCCTCAACCCTTTTTGAGACACACAGGTGAGAGTGAAGCTTCGGAGCAGAGTGCAGGGTCAGTCATTTATTTGATCACTCTGCCAGCTATGGGATGTGAACCAGCAACCTTCTGGGCACTATCCCACAAAGCTGCACACCACCCCCTATAGATGCAATTTACAGGTAATGTTTTACATGAACTGCCTGCAGTTAAACTCCCCGATTTCCTTCCTTCCCCGATTCGGGGGGGGTGTCAGGCACAAACACCAACCTGAGCTCCTGTTCTCTTCAGACTGCTTCAGTTTCTCTTTGCAGCTGAGGAGAAACTTCCGGGAGGGGTCTGAGGTGGCCTTGTTATTGCTGATACACAAACGAGCACAGCTTATTACACATCACTACACCAACACCCATCTGCACAGACATACACCGACTACTAAATGCACTTTCAGGGAAATCTCATCGGCTTATATGCATTATAGTTTTGGTCATATAAATTGCTACAAAGCTGTAATTACATTTAATTTCATACTCAAGTTTCAAACATGGCAGTAACTGAGGAAATTTGTCATAGATACTATGATGTCACATTGATAAAATTTAAGGCTGGATGCTACCCACCTAGAGGAGTCGTTCTCCTTGGGATAGTCTTCATTCATGTCGCTCTCAGGTGTCATTAACCTTTTCCTCTTCTCACTCCTGAGGAGCACAACGTACATTTAGACTCCACCGGCATGGATATCTGGAAGAGCCCCCACACGCACCCGGAGATCCCGGGGGCGAAGCACGCCTACCTGTTCTCCGAAAGCCCACTCCGGATGGACGCAGTCGTGATGCGGCTGGGGCTGCCCAGGGGCTTGCGAGGGGTGCCCTCCTCCCGATTCTCCAGGCTTGCTCGTCTTGGTGTGGCCTGACAGCATTTTTAAAAATCATCGTATACGCACTTGTCCTGGCCTAATGACATATAATATAAACTATAATATATACTTATATAACATATAAAGTTAGTGTTTAAAAGAAAAAAGGACATGCATAAAATTATTTACCATTAAAACACACACACACACACACACACACACACACACACACACACACACACACACACACACACTCAAATCTTTGCGAGAACCATCCTTTCATTTCTATGGGCAAAATCCAAATCCCAACAATGACAACCTTAACCCCTACCCAGCTCTAACGTTAACCATAAGTAACCAAACAAAATACAAGTCTTTTAGCATTTTTAGGTTTTGGATGGCAGTCACTGATTTTTATAAAATTAAGTTTCCCCTTATGTAGACTAAAAAATGGTCCCCACAAAGTCAAAGTAACAGGTTTTTCATCACAATGTGGGGACCAAATGTCCCCACAATGTAATGTACACCTGAACCACACGCACACACACACACACACACAGCTCAGCCTGAATACAGTTTCACTCCCTTGAGATTCATATGGTTTCAGTTAGAGGCACTTTATACCTGTCTGTCCATGGATTGTAAGTGTTGGCTGGAGTCATTCTTAATTGACCGGTTTCCCAGAACACTACCGAAACTCGCACTTGCCTGGGTTGTCTTTAGGACTGAAAGGAAAAGTGCCCCAAATTACAGTCCACATCAGCAGCACAATATAAAGTCTAACTGAATAATATTCAAATACATTAGAGATTTAAAAAAAAACATCTTTGGACTGCACAGACAAGGTAAAGGTTAAACAGATAACTTCTATACTGAACTGAGCATACCTGTACATTTACCCTACTGAACTGAGGATACTGGTAGGCTTACGTTACTGAACTGAGCATACCTGTACATTTACCCCACTGAACTGAGGATACTGGTAGGCTTACGTTACTGAACTGAGCATACCTGTAGATTTACCCTGCTTTAGTTTCTCCAGGTACTCCTTTAATTTCTGAGCCAATGAAACAGGGACTTTGTCGATGGAGACAACACTGGAGTCCTTTAGGGTAACCACAATCCGAATCTGACTCTGCATGGGACCCAACGCCACATTCTTCACATTTTGGTTTAGCTACGATACGAAAAGGGAAAAGAATTACTTTCTGTTAACGGTCACAATCCCATATAGATTTCATAAAAATAAAACTTTGTTTCTGTTTCCTTGTTTAATGCTTCGAGTCGAGTTGCAAGTATGAAACCAGAGCATTTTCCCAGCTAAACCTGTCAAAAGATACCCCATATTAAGGAAGACTGCAGCAGTTCACCTGGAATATTTTGGGGGCACCTCCACTGCTGAACTTCAAACAAAGGTTGACTTTGCTTTCCTTCTCGTGAATCTCGAAGCTGCCCTCTTTCCACCTCGTGGTTCCCTGCTCCAAGCTGTTGATACGGATGCGAACGACACCACCAGAGGGGAGCTTGGGCACTGTGCTGGCCATGGGTGGTTGTCACAATGAAATGTTTCCAGTCCTGGGTTCGGCGACAGAAATGAATGAATGAAACACAAGTATCAAACAGACACTCTGACAAAAACAGATAAAGTCCCCAAGAAAAAAATTAAAAGAAGCAACTGAGCACTGCAGTTACAAAGAGAATTGCCAATAAAATTGGTCAAGTGTAATGAGTAATTATATTTTGATGGAAACAAGTGTGGAGGCAGCTACACAAACAATGGAAACACTGACATTACATTTCTCAGAAACATGCTTTTATAATACTAACAGCAGGCGTTTAACATTGCTTAATTTCGCACATCCCAAAGCAGCAATGTTACTTTTACAAATAAGCAACCTTCTACGCGTTTTAGAAATACATCACAAAGCCATGTCAAGCCATGGAAACGGTGCAAACTAATTTATGAGCTAAACAAGGACCTATCCTCCAAGGGACACATGCCACGAAATGGTCAAAACTAGCATCCCTAACAACAGGTAACATAAAATTGGTTAGCAGGAGACATCATTTGACCCTGCTGTCCAAACTGATGTAAAGTTAGGGAGTTAGACGCAGATGCGTGCTTGACTAACTAGTTAAGTAAGGCGGCAGCTAACTGATACTCGTTAACTGTTTTTAGTTATTTTGTTTTACTAAGGCAGCCACTACGTAACAGGAGATAAAAGCATGTGCTTAGAAGACAAACTATCGGACTTGCAGGCTAGTTAGTTATTTGAGCACAAATCAGCGTGCAGCACACACCCACGGCAGGACGCCCCCACTCATTCACTCCTTTCGAGACGGAGATAAGCAACGCAGCGCCAGAAAACCAATCGAGACAGCATTCCGACACCCAGCCCGCCAAGAGAACCGGAGTTTAACGGGTTTTACCAGTAAGCGGGTGGGTGACGGACTTCGCTGGACGGGGCGAATCGAGGATGCCACTGGCCCGTTAGCAGCCAACACGGTGACAACCCGCAAGCCGCCCCCCGGTACTCGCGCTAACCCCAGCAGTTCAAAATAATAATTATAACGCGTGAACGCACGCCCCAAATGTATTTCCAGTCTATCTGACCAACATGCCGACGAGCTGGCTAGCCAGATAGAATCACAAGCTAACGTGCTGGCATCTCCAAGGCCAGAGAAACAGCTGCACACGACCGTCCGCCGAAGACGGGTCGACCGGGAACAGGAGGGCGAAAAAAGCGACTTACTTGGGAAAGTAAACGGGTACTTCGTGAACTTCAGAAAGGGAATCCAGCTCTTCCGTGATAGGCGCAGAAATGGGTGTCCGCGTAGCCGGCATGCGTTGTTGACAGTGCGGCGCACGGCGATGGCGGGAATGTGAAAATTTACAGCGGAAACAGCGCGCGAGAGCCGCGCGGCACGTCTTCTCGCGAGAAGCCCGCCCCTCCCCCCCCTTAAAATACACATAATCCTACACAGCCCTAGACGCATTTCTGTTGCAACAACTACGATACTAGAAAGTTCTTTATCGTTTAAATAAACGCGTTTAAGTGTCGCGCTTAGTAATTAATAGATAGGACATCCGACAGTCAAATACTTTTGAGATTTTGCCAGGCCGATATCGTCATACGGTAGAATTTTTAACTAATTCAATACGCACATGGATTATAAGAAAAATCAGATGTTCAGAAATCCCAGTTGGCAAAGCATACTGAGTGTAAAACAGCATATTAAACTGGCCTATAATGTGCATAAACCATTCAGTTAATTTATTGAAGCATTTTAAGAGAACACAACTTAGTGGATGCTGGCAAGAAAATAAAGTACTATCTCACGTAAGGGTTATAAGGCATGTAGTCCACTGTAACGCTTATTTTCCCCTAGTTTTCTAACCCTGTTACAAGCTATTCGGGATTAAACAGTATGCCACATTTACATGGGTTTGACGATGCAACAAATCACAGTACGATTTAAAAGACAAAATATTGTGCAAATTCAACATATTACCCAAATAATAGCGCTTAAACATACTTCAGTATTAAGATAAGATTAAAATAACGGAAGCGCTTCACATTTGAAAAAGGGTGCGCGGGCGGGGTCATGGTTCATAGGTCAGCGCTCCTGCGTCTGCGCGCTGCTCCTCTCCGTTGGTGAGACACGGAGCGTTTTAAAGTTGAACTTTTAGTTCGTTTTAGTTTAAAAAAGGTCCTCGACAGCCTCTGGGAGATCATATCCAGGCGCTTCGGATAATGCTGGCTACAGGGGCGGTAAGGATGTGTCGTTTTGCCTGAATGTGTCTCCCTACTTTGGGATGTGAGGCCCGCGCGAGCCGCTAGCATTGCTGACGTTAAAAGCTTTTAGGCGCCTGTTTGCTATTTTGGGAGTTTTTTTGTGAGATCCCACTTTAGTTGGGTCTGTCTGGGTAGTTACTTGTTTGATTTTTCCCATTTAGTATTGATTATGCCGTATAAACTCTTCGCTAATTCATATTTTGGGCTAGCAGTAGCAGTACTGGCAAGTTGATTACGATTTGCAAAATTGTGATGCATCATCAAAATAAGTCAACTTGTGCTAAAGTAGATTTATATGCGGTTATCATTAGCAATAAGGTCGAACGTAGTTTTTTGTCGTGCATCACGCAAGTTTTTGTCCTGATGCGTAAGTTCGATGTTTTGTAAGAACCAGACTTAAGCGAAATGTCCCAAGGTGCCATTTACATTATTTAGAATGGCTTTACCCACAACATTAGTATCTTAAAATGGTTTGCGTTTGGTGGTTAAATGTCTGTTCTTGCGTTTTATTTATTCAGCAATCTAAAATAGAAGTTAGCAAACCTTCCAACAGGTCTCAAGTAATTGATTTGAAGTCAGTGTAGTCGGCGAGCACAGCTTCCATTTCTAATACAAACGATAGATCTGTGAGTGATCAGATTTGGTGTTCAAAGAACGCAGCTGAAAATTGTATTATCGCTCCTTAACAGCTTTATTTGATTTCATATATGACACAGGAAATTAATGGTTATGAATGTGAAATAACGGAGTAATCAAGTAATTGTGTATTTTTGATCATTTCTGACCCATCTGTTGTTCCTTGATAGGATGTTTTGTGAATATATCATGTTTTTTGTGCTTATAGGCTGTAACCACAGCGCTGGCGCAGGTGGACCGGGAGAAAATTTACCAGTGGATCAATGAGCTGTCCAGCCCGGAGACCCGTGAAAATGCCCTCCTGGAGCTCAGTAAGAAGCGCGAGTCCGTGCCGGACCTGGCACCCATGCTTTGGCACTCTTGTGGCACCATCGCTGCCCTCTTGCAGGTACCTGTCACCAGCCGCTTCTGCCTGATTTAATGTACTTTGTAATGGAAGGTCCCCCAAAGGGTTAGGGTTAGGGGGCCTGTTCGAATCCTGTGAATCCCAGTAGTGATTCTACTCAGGTGGGCCCTTGAGCAAGGCCCTTAACCTGCAATTGCTTCGTCCTGGGTATGATGTTAACCTACATCCAGCCCTGCAAGCAGGTCCTCCAACTTACAGGGAAAACTTGGGGTTTGGTGGCAGGATTGGCACTCCACCCACCGGAAAAACCTTTACACTGTTCCATTCCACTCGAACTAGTGTGGTGCTGAGGTATCATAAACCGCATGGTTGCACTCGGGTTTTCATCCCTGAGGTGGTTCGTCGTGTGGTGGGTGCAGCAATTTGCTGTATTGGTGTGCCCTCCTAACCTCCTCTATGAGAACTGATGGTGAAACGGACCGATTTATATTTAGGTGAACCATTGAAATCTTCATTACTGCATTTTTATATGTATCATAGGCTGACGCATTGAAATAGGTTTGCAAAAAGAGTAAGAAATCTCCTTTACTATTGTAAACTTTAAATGTGACATTTCTGGACAGAAATGATAAATTGAAAATGAAGCATTGTGGGTCAGATTTTACACGTTCTTCCTTTCAATGCGCTTACCTGCTGATCCCTATTTTGTCTTTAGTTCCATTAGTCCAAGGAATGTAATGAAATCTTACTAATAAACTATGTAAATAATTAAAATTGAATGTATGTATCGGTCTAATACAATTTTGTTTATTTTAGGAAATTGTCAATATCTATCCTTCTATCAACCCCCCCACGCTAACAGCACACCAGTCCAACAGGGTGTGTAACGCCCTAGCACTTTTGCAGTGTGTCGCCTCCCACCCAGAGACGAGGTGAGCATCCCATTCTGCATACACCTTACACTTTTTTTTCACCACGTTTGAGTGAAATCATGGCTGACGCGCTCCCCTCCATGGGCTTGTTGCAGATCTGCGTTTCTGGCAGCGCACATTCCATTGTTCCTGTACCCCTTCCTGCACACTGTCAGCAAAACACGTCCGTTCGAGTACCTGCGGCTGACCAGTTTAGGAGTAATAGGTACTGTGACCTCCCTTCCTGCTTGAGTGTATGGCAGCCATCTGCGAAGTCAAGTGATGCTCAGTACAGGTTTTATTATTCTCAGTCTGCTTACCACTGATGCTTAATTGCCTAAGGCTTCGGTCTTAATTCTCCATTTCGTCCATTCTTGGCCTTCTGTCTATAGGAGCGTTGGTAAAAACCGATGAACAAGAAGTGATCAACTTCCTGTTAACCACAGAGATCATTCCCCTCTGCCTCCGAATCATGGAGTCGGGCAGCGAGCTTTCCAAAACGGTGCGCCCCCTTCTGGGAATCATGAGGAACATACCCACATTTCCTTTGCTTTGTCGCTCACTGATCTCTATCCTTTGCTTTTTCCTTTGTGACAGGTTGCTACATTTATACTACAGAAAATCCTCTTGGATGACACGGGCCTGGCATATATCTGTCAGACCTATGAGCGGTTCTCCCACGTAGCCATGATCCTTGTAAGCTGCACAAATGAAGAGCTCTTTTGGCCTGTCGTCCGATTTT
>JAAGVU020000035.1:6745097-6770371 GCA_011763525.2 Mormyrus iriodes
ATATATTTTACGGCTCTCTGCTTGCAGGGGAAGATGGTCCTGCAGCTCTCTAAAGAGCCATCTGCCCGGCTGCTGAAGCACGTGGTGCGCTGTTACCTCCGTCTCTCTGACAATCCGAGGTATGTGATGGGTGTGTTGAAATAACATTATTTGCCCTCTAGGAGGAGCTCTGCATTGGCAGCTTTAAGACACTCTCATTGGTTTACCACACGTACGTGACATTCTGTTCCAGGGCGCGGGAAGCCCTCCGGCAGTGTCTTCCGGATCAGCTGAAGGACACCACGTTCGCCCAGGTGCTGAAGGACGACACCACCACCAAGCGCTGGTTGGCACAGCTGGTGAAGAACCTTCAAGAGGGCCAGGTCACGGATCCCCGGGGCATCCCTTTACCTCCACAGTAGCTCTGTAAGGGCCCAGCAGTGGGCAGATTGCAGTCACTTGATCTCCAGCTGGTCTGCTTGACACCTGAATGCACTTCTGATGTCTCGTGCTTATGTTTTCTGGGTGTGGCTTAACAGAAAGGGGTTTTAAATTTAATTTTATTCTGTAGGCAAGCACTCAAGGCTTTGGACTGATAGCGTGCGGCCAAGCTAACTGCTTCCCTGCAACTTGCAGTGTTCCTGTTTGGTTTGGGAGATGTTCAAGAGGGGTTGATTATCACATTTCTGTATGCGTGACTGTAAATTTACTGTAAAATACTGTACAAAAGTGCGACCTTCCTAACTTGTAATACATGTAGGAGAAGTTTATAGCATTGAAGCCGTACTGCTGAAAAAATATTGTTTTTGAACCATTCATGTTTTTCATATTAATAATGAAAGCAGCTGTGAGTGTGTGCCGCTCTTACTGATGTCTAAGATGAGCACACTGTCTCTTAGAAATGTAATGATACAGGCCTGAATAAAACCTCCAGTATTGGCTACCTACCTTTGTTGTGGGTCTCCACATTTACAAAAGTTTTTTTTTTTTTTTTTGGTGTCATGTACTTTGGGGTCCCATTTTTCATCTTAATATTTAGTAATGACCACCTGCGGCCCCAGATGTAATAGGCCCCTGTTCCCAGACTGTTCTGGGAATCGCTAATCTGTATGTTTGTTTTCATTGTACTCCTGTTGAGCTCACTTTGGGTTCTAACCTTAATTGAGAGCATCACATAATCCAAAATGAATCTTCTCTCCTGCATCCAAATGCCTGAATTGAAAGAGAGTTGCAATTTGGCTGGGGAGCTTTTCTCTCCATGACATGATTTGTTTGAAGCTTTAAGGTGCTAAACAGTGTTTTAATTGGATGCTAGAATCGGTGGTCAAGTAAACTCATATTGATCATTATCATTATATTGATATTGGGCTTCCTATTCTGTACCTACTGCCCCACCAGTCTTTAGATCAGTTCAGACTTTAGTGTTCAGTAATGCAAGGCCATTTCAATGGGCATGGCAAGCGAGTGGCTTTTAGGCAATTTCTTGAGCTCTCTGTGGTAGCTTTCAGTGAAATGATGGGTGTTTTTAATGCGTGATGGGAATGTGACTTAATTTGCTTAGAGAAATATAAAACCTGGTCTTTTTAAAATGGGTTTTGAAATGGAAGGTACAGGTTCAAGTTTCCCACATATGAAGATGAGTGAAAATGTGCTGTGA
Organism: Mormyrus iriodes; assembly: GCA_011763525.2. NCBI lineage: Eukaryota > Metazoa > Chordata > Actinopteri > Osteoglossiformes > Mormyridae > Mormyrus > Mormyrus iriodes. Next base: position 6,746,734 of record JAAGVU020000035.1, read on the forward strand.
AGACGACCCTTCAAAAATAAGTTATTTGCTGAAATAGGGTGATTGATCCCTTTTTTCTTCATTGTAATCAGGATGCGAGTGTGAGATATATTCCACACTTGTTTGCTTGCTGTGGCAGCACATATACTGAACTTGAAAAGCTATGAAGATTAGCACATATGTATCGCTTAGCAGGTTAGGCTGCTGTGCCTGTGATAGGAAGGCCGCTGGTTCAAATCCCAAGGTTAGCAGAGTGATCTCATTGTTGAGACCCTGAGCAAGGCCCTTAACCTCCAATTTTTTTTAAGGACTGGGTGACCTTGCTTTCTCAATTGTAAGGTGCTTTAAAAGTATCTGCTAAATAAATAAAATGTAAATTTGCATTTGGTTTTGGTGTAATGGGCTGATATTTCCTAGTTTAATTGGTATTCAACTAAAACCTGGCATGTCAAAACAGACCCTACTCAGCAGAACCTCTTGGGCCTCTGTTTCACCCCCATGCATGTCCCTTGGCGTTGGGGGTTGGGGCTACGATTCATGCCTGCACGGGGTGGTGGGGACCCCCTACTCCAGCCTTCCCATGCACCTACTGAAAGCTGAGCTGGGAAGTTGAGCCGATGTTGTGGATTATTAATGATCAGAAATCTGAGTAGGGGAAGACTCCCAAAAGGAAAATGAATTAACAAGACCACCCAGACCCACAGAGGCATCTGTACCCCACCAAAACAGTCTGCGTTTTGTGGTCTGTTATTGGAATTCGAGCCCAGGATCCCGGCCACAGCCGGGAATGGGGCCAATCTAAAGGCTCCTTGTAATTAGAGTGACACTTTCATTTCCCTCACCTCTGTTCCTTTGCTCTTTCTTTCACTCTCTCACTCTTTCTCTCTCTCCGTTCCTCGGTCTTTCTGATACTGCCCCAGAAGGCGAACTGGAGCGATTAATGTTTCATGGCATCGGCTTAGTAACCCGAGACTGGAAGGTCGGAATGTGCACGGGGTTGTTGACGGAGGCTCGGACCGGACCAGGACCGAAGGAGGAAAAACTACAAAGACCTGTGTCCTCTCTAAATGTTTGTATTGTTATTCATTAAATAAGTCTTCATTGTCTAGTACAGAACTCAACAAAGTCTTTCATGAACGTGGTGTCTCTTTTTAATGGAGCCTTCTATCCAGGCTGTTAATGTTTGGGAAACGTTAAGTCAAGTCTCTCGTCCAAAAACTAAAGAGTGAATGTCATTTCCGTGTGGTATCTTACCCGGCACACTTATTTACACTGTTACATCAATTTCAGTGCGCCCACGTGAAAACTCTCCAGAAAGAGTCTGCTTTTTTACAGAGTACAGTACAAGCAGCAGTATTTTAATCAAAAAGCTTTTTATCCTGATGGAGCAAAGCAAGATTTGGCCGAAGATGGATGATAACCAATCCTGATCCTGAAGGCTTTTTAGGGATAGGGGGACCCTGCAGAGTATGCAAAGGGTTAGAAAGGAACGCGGACAGCACAAGGGGAAGCGTCAAGAGTCACACAAGGACGTGAGAGAGTGGGAGGGGGGAGGGAGAGAGAGAGGGAGAGAGAGCGATAGATGAGGAGGAGGGCGGCCGCGTGAGCATGAAGGGGTACCGGTGCTGAGGATCGGCTTTCTCAGAGCACCAGCAGACTGTCGGACTGAGCCCAGCGGGGAGGGGGCGCTCAGCCTGTGCCACACACTGGGCCGCCACTCCTGGGCTGCTCCTGGATCCTACTGCTGCACGGACGTGGGGGATGCACTTCCAGCCGGTGAGTGTCTCCCCCACCCTGAGATTCCTCACCGTCCTGTCACATGGGAGGCGCTAAGCTCTCAGTCCCCATCCCATCCCTACAAGCCGTAGTCGTGCGTCGCAGCGCAGGTGAGTGTGACAGCAGCGCGTGTAATAAGCTGTGACCAGCGTTGGTTTCTAGGCCTTATATCCAACAGAAAAAATGTACACAAGATGTGATAGGAACTTTCAAAGTATTACATAATGTCACATGAGGTTGTTTGCTAAGATTTTCATGTTATTTAGCATTATCTGGATGGTTAAGGAGGTTGTTTGATCACGTTTTCGGTTAGCCTGTAGGTATCAGGCACTTACGATAGCTGCTGTGCTTGTATTTTCTCACTGATCTCGTCGTGCTGTTTGTGTTGAATAATGAGACAAACATGGGTTTTAAATAAGTTTGTGAATCACTGTATGAAAACAAAGAAGAACCTTAGTGATACAATTCATCTATCCACCATGCGGCTATATCCAAATACCGTATTTACTATAATACATCTTCCTGCTGCTTATCTGGCCCAGACAGAGGGAAATACTTAGCTTAAACATCTTTGCTTATTTTTGTCATGAAAGATAAACTCTGTTTCTCTTTCCTGGAACTCCAGACACCTGTGTTAAGGGCACCGGGTGTCACTTATCTTACTGATGCTACATATGTATATAAAGCAGCCTATCTCAGCTCTACAGCAATGAGGCTTTTGTGAATAAACATCCTCGCCAGGCTCTGTGTGCTGTTTTCCTGGCAGAGGGACTAAGTCCCTCTTTTTTAGACATGATGTCAGCTGACAGCAGTATTTGCCTCCTCTTTGGATCCTTTATGAAGGGACACGAAGGTTCGGACCGCATGGCTCGATTGAGTCCCAGAAGCAACTCCGCATGAAAATGCCTTTGTGGAGAGAGTGTCTGTATCTGCTTGGGGCCGGATTGCTTCTTTTTTGTACGTGTTTGGTTGTGTAGCCGAGGCAGGGATGTTTAATGATTGGTTTTTGCAAGGATGTGAGCAAAACACCTTTTCAGCAACGATTAAAGCTGGGCTGTGTTCAGAAATGGAAAGTGTCATTTGCTACATGTTTTACGTATTTTCAATTTTTTTTCAATTTAGGAGAGTGCATGTGTCTGTATTTCTTTCGAAAAAGGTTATAGTACACCAGGAAATACATTTCAGTGTTGTTAAAGAGGGGCATCGAAGATTCACAGGGGAATTATCAATTTCTTGCTTTCTAACTAGCTTTTACACCGATTAGGAAACCAAAACATAAAGATGGAGAGGGAATGGAAAGGAGAGAGTGATATAGGCATTAAAGCCAGCCCTCCTCCCAAAGCAGGCCGACTCTGAGACGGGGGACAAAGTGGTCACTGATTATGGGAGGAAAAGAGCTTGTCTGTGATTCCTTTTTTTAGCCCATCCTTCAGTTTCCAAGAACGCCTGCCGATGAGAATCAGGAGGGAGACGATCCAGATACAATAAGCAAAAAGGCCACACATCAGCAGTCACAAGCCAGCGGTGAGAGAGTACAGGGATAATGACTCGTGATTTGTTTAGGCGCGGTTCAGGCAGCCAGGCACAGCGTGTTTAGATTATATCAGCCAGGCGGGAGTATGGCTGCAACGGCCACCGCCCAAACACACACCGGGTCAACACAGCACTGCTGTTAGTCATCAGTGGACAGCATTCCCATAGGTGTCCATCAAAGTGGACAAACGATTATAAAAATATATGGGGAAAGGCATCTCAGAGGAACGACTAAGCAGCTCACACTAGAAAAGTCTCATAGACCACATGATACAAAACTGGACAGTTTTTTCTTGGGTTAAGAATATTCCTCCATCTCTCCTCTAACTGCTTATCCTGGTCAGGGTCGCAGGGCGACCTGGAATCCTTCCCACGTAGCACAGGGCACAAGGCTGGGGTACAAGTTTGGATGGGATGAGGCCAGTTGTGGATTTTTGTTGCTGAAGTGACACCAGTGTTTGTTTAGAGTTTGTTTACATTTAACTTAACAGTGCTGTCAATATTTTGTCTATAGCAAATGCCAGAAGCGTGACCAAGTAACAAATGGCCTCAACTCAAAGCATCCTGCGTAAGTTTTTGGGCGACGATCCAGCAAATGGCATTGTTTGGCTATTTATACAATGAAACTGAAATGAAATAAAAGTGCAGACACTCTCCATGTTACGATGGTCCATATTAGGATATTTCGACTTTATGAAGGGTATGATTATTCAGTAAATTACATGAGATATTCGACACTATTATAAAATAGGCTTTTTGTTAATGATTTTGCTCAGCTGTAGGCCAATGTACATGTTTTAAGCATGTTTAAGGTAGGCTGGGCTAGGTTATAATGTTCGTTAGGTTAGGTCTACCATATAAAAATGCATTTTCGCCTTGCGATATTTTTGCTTTATGATAGGTTTATTGGATTATAACCCGGGGAGCATCTGCATAAGTATATGAAGCAGCTCATACAGACATATTGTTCTAAAACCATAATGGGAAAAGATAAGGTCGTGATAGTGTTTACACACCAATTTGTCAGGTATCCAGGGAGATGACAACCTGCAGTCCATGATTGTGGGGACAGTCATGAGGAAGATCAAGTCACGGACCTGGAAGAAACAGCGCTACTTCAAGCTGCAGGAGGATTGCATGACCATCTGGTACAAGTCCAAGAAGGCGGGGAATGCCCACTCTACCTGTGAGTAGTTCCTGCTTTCCACCATTGAAGGAAGATTCGAAATATTCTAGAAAGATCATTATATGGAACTGGGATTCAGGAGGTTACCAATAATCATCAGTGGCTCCCCTGAGTCTTAGGACAACCTTCCCTGCTCACCTTCCCAGTTTCCGTGAGTGATGTGGAAGCAGTGCGAGAGGGACACCAGTCAGAAGTGCTGCTGAGCATCGCTGACGAGTTCCCTGCCGACCGCTGCTTCACGCTCGTCTTCCGTGGCCGTCGTGGCAACCTAGACCTGGTGGCTGAGTCTTCAGAGGAGGCTCAGTCCTGGATCAAGGGTATGAGAAAGTTAATCGAGAATGTGGAGAACATGGGCCAACGGGAGAAGCTTGACCAGTATCCTTCACTGCATCCATCAGTTGAGACATTCTTCATAGGGTAGACCTTTTACAATATAGGTGGTCCATTCAGTCGTTCACTTATATCTCCAAAAACTTCACTATTCAACGGTGATGCTTTATTTGCCATTTGCACGAGTACTTATCCCATCTTGCTCTACTATGAGACATACACACACAGGGGAGAGCAGAGCTTGATTAGTGAGTGCAGGGTCAGCCAGTGTGCAATAGCTCTATCAGAGGGTTTCAATCAAAAGTACAGAGTTCTAAATAACTGTACCATACAGTACATATAAAGTGCTTAGTTCAAAAGTTCATGGGTAGACATTGTGGCCTACCAGAGCCAGGTCCCTTAGTTTTAATATGCAAAAAAATAAAAATGATGAACATATGCAGAGCTTGTGCTTTAGACGGCCTTATATAGTTAACAGCAGCCATTTCCCTTAATGAGCTCCCAGGTGGATATGTGACTGGTTCAAGAAAGCTGATAAAAACAGGGACGGAAGAATGAACTTTAAAGAGGTGCAAGATCTGCTCAAGATGATGAACGTGGACATGAACGAGGACCACGCTCACCGCCTTTTCACGGTGCGTTTCCAGGCACGAGTCTTCTGTCCAATCAATCTCTCAATTCAAAAAGTATACAACTACACAAATATATAACTACAGACCATATTCTGCCATAGCTGGAGCACAGTTAGTGTTTGTAAATGAAAATAAGTTATACTGGAAAAAACAATCTATAGAAACATAATCTCTATAGAAAAGTACACATTCGTACCGTTCTAATAGTTTTTGATTTTTACACCATTCATTGTAACCACCCCCCCCCAATAAAGTTTATCTTTTCTTATGTGGATCTTCCAGTAATCATTTATTAGCCTTTCCTGCTATAAATTCACGAATTCAGGACTTACAAAGTCACAAAATACTCTTAGTACATAAAAAGGTTATAGATATTTTTAAAACTCCAAAAATGCAATTTTATTTATAAAGCTCCTTACAGACTGTAACTAGTACAGATTTCATATTATTTACTTCTTATCCAGTGTTCAAATACAGAATTACGTCCAAAGAGTAAATATAGCATAGACAGTATGTAAAACAGCAAGGGGCATCGGTTTGGTTTCAGCACTGGTAGGGACCAAATCATCCCCCCTAAACACACATGGTACTCCCACAACATTTTCAGGAGCATGTCCCTACTGCTCATCCCCAAATCAACGCCCTTAAAAACGCATCACTTCCCCAGTTTACGTACAATACAGCAATACAGATCTGAAGGTCTCCTGTCTCCTGTCCGCAGATGGCGGACCGCTCCCGGTCTGGTACGCTGGAGGACGATGAGTTTGTGCTGTTCTACAAGATGCTCACGCAGAGGGAGGATGTGCTGAGGATATTCCAACAGTACTCTAGAGACGGGCAGAAGCTGACCCTGCAGGACCTGGAGGACTTCCTGTCTGAGGAGCAGCTGGAAGGCCAGGGAGGGAAGCGACGCGCACTGGAGCTCATTGAGCGCTATGAGCCCTCGGAAACTGGCACGATACATTTTTACAGTATATACTTCATATGGGAACAGGGGGCAGAGACCGACAATATTATAGTAAATACGGTATTTGGATATAGCCGCATGAGAACTGTTTTACTGAAAATATGGTACAGAAATATAGCAGCTAGAGAAGCACATAATTAATTAATTGCTACTCATTACAGTACGAAATGCAAGTATTGACTAGATATATTGTAATGGATACTGACAACAGTCATGCGTTTTCTGTACTGATTGCAGTCAGTTATATTGCTATGGAAGGCAGTTGACTTTATCAGTATTAATGCCAGGTGACATGTTTGGAATCACATTAAGAGCTGAGGCCGGACAAGTTGTTCAAATTGGATCCAGAAAAAAGTAATCAACTGCGCAACATTTCTTGAATGTGCTGTAACTGGGATTCTTTAAACTAATACAACATGGGCATAAACATCATAATAAATTGGTCATCTAGTTGTTGTTTAATTGGTCAACAGCCAAGATGCTCAACGCCATGTCCATCGATGGCTTTCTGATGTACCTGGTCTCCCCTGAGGGCTCCATCTTCAACCCTCAGCACCAGGGCGTCTACCAGGACATGACCCAACCATTGTGCCACTACTTCATCTCCTCCTCTCACAACACTTACCTTCTGGAGGACCAGCTACGAGGCCAGAGCAGTGTGGAGGGCTACATCCGGTAGGACACCATATTTAAAAAGGCATTATATTATTGCATTTTTGCCTCTAGTCTCCTCTCCTTGTCTTTCTGCAAAACAGTTAAACCATCACTGTGCTACAAACTTACAGGCATGCTTTCTGCATAACTCAGTAATTACCTAATACAGCTACAGGTCACTCATGCACATCTCTCTCCCATAATCCCAGTATGTTCCAAACAGCAGGTCTTCTCCAGCAACTAGACAAAATAACACGATGCTATTATTTTTACATACTGCTGCTAATTGTAACACCATAGAAAGGGAATTGGGATTACGGTCTGATCTATGGGAATTAGGGAATACAATAGATCTATGTGGATATTTAAGTTGTTATGCAGTGGTTAAAAAAATCTGATTCAAGATTTCAAGATTCAACATTCGAATCAATGTTCATGACCATGTATTCAATTATCTAACTAGTCATTTTTAATGAAGGTGACTCCAACTGAATGTTTATTAATGTAGTTATTTCAGGTAGTAGCTTTTTTGATCTCCTGGTGAGGGAAGAATTAAAACATTCTAAAGCTCAAGTAAAGGAAAAGGCTACATGGGGTCTCTCTTTGTCTGGCTTCTGCAGGGCCTTGAAGCGGGGCTGCCGCTGCGTGGAGGTAGACTGCTGGGACGGACCCAATGGCGAGCCCATCGTGTACCACGGACACACCTTCACATCCAAGATTCTCTTCAAGGATGTTGTCGCTGCACTGGGGAACTATGCCTTCAAGGTGAGGGGGCAGAGGGGCAGGTGGTTCCAGCAGCGTCTCCACAGCACCAACACCAGTGTGTAAGCCTCCATGACTGTCTGCTTGAGCTGGGATACAGCTGATCTCCTAGGGTTTTTCCCTCAGATGATGAGCTCCTATTCATGATGCACACTGTCTCCTCTTACAGATATCCGACTACCCGGTCATACTGTCCACTGAGAACCACTGCAGTGTAGAGCAACAGAGAATGATGGCCCAGCACCTCAACCACATCCTGGGCGACAAGCTGCTGAGGAGCACGGTGGGCGGCCCGAATCCGGACAGACTACCGTCTCCCGAGGTGAGGCCGCTGCTTGCATGTCAGCTGAACCGTGATGAAATCAATACGATGGACATGAACGCTTTCGTGTTTTTGGTGAACGGTGAACTGAACGAATCAGTTTGCAACTAATGAACATGAACATGAGCATTGTTCACGCTGGTGAAACTGAATAACACTCACACACAAGAAGTAGCAATAATAGGCAAAAAATGAACTCTTATGTTGTGATATGATACACGATGTGTCACGATGTCTCAGAATCATGCCTTGGAAAATTATTACGTGATAATCTCGATTTTCTCTCACGTTCCTTGTCTTGGTCAGTGTGTATGTGCTCCGATGCACTGGTAGCGATACTAATGATTTGTTTATATCAGTTAAGTAGATTCCAGGAGCTTTCTAATGGTAGGTGACACAAGTGATATTTTAATTGTTGATCAAATACTTCACTTTGGATTCAGAGCATCTCATAAAAAAATTGGAAGACATGAATGTGAAAAGTTCAATTTCGGAACTTTGAACTCAGTTCAAAATTCAAAACTGTGAATTATGAACGTACACTAGTTCATTTCAATCTGTGTGAACTGAACTTTGGGCTGGTTCTTGCTGAGTGTGAATTTGCACAAGACTGGATGATAAAACCTATACATTTTTGTGAAAACATTCAAATCTATCTTAAAATTGTGGGGTGGCAGTGATGGTAAAAGCTGTCGATGGGGGTGGGGGAGGACTTCACATCTATTCTGCAGCACGTCGTCATTGTCTTTGCTTTGGGCAAATGACAGCCCATGAGATGTCAAAATGGGCTTAAAAACATGAGCGTGGGTAAACCATTAGACTTGACACTTATGCTAATGGTGAACCTCCAGACCCGCAGTGCCATGGAGGGGTGACCCCACAAAACATTGTTAAGGCCTGATACTTCACCCGATCTCCCCACCTCAAGGACTCTAATCCATGTTCCAGCATTGCTATGCTAGAGATGGTTACCCTCTTAATGTTCTTAATTTGTGATGTCTATTATAAAAGCTAAACGTGGATAACAAGCAAACTAAAGACCATGAAATTTCTCATCTTTAACAAGGCCACACATTTACATGTTTTCACAGCTAATCCCACGGTTGGGTAATGATGGACAATGTAAATTGTTTGTGTAGTTTACCTTTAGCTGTTTTCTGGAAAGCAGCCTTTCATGATGTATTTATTTGTTGTCCATTTTCTCGTAAAGGCACTTAGGGAGATCAATGAAATGCTATGTGAGTTGCATCTTGGGATAAGATCTAATCTGTGCTGCTTAATTTAGACAGGAAACGAGTCAGACAAATGCTATTATCCTTAATGAATGCCGATATGTTTTCTTTGATGTCAAAAAAGGCGCCATTCAATGCAATTTCCGATTGATCCCTCCTATAGGAGCTGAGGGGAAAGATATTACTGAAGGGGAAGAAGATCGGCGGACTGGAGGCGAGTCTGAATGGGGCAGTAGAGGACTCCATGACGGGCGAGGTGAGCGACGAGGACGAGGTTGCTGACATCGACGAGGACCATCCACATGCTGAGAGCATTCGGCGAAAGGGAAAGGTTAGGGATGGGACTTTGGGAACTTCTAGCCACTGAATGAGTAAATGAGTAAAATCGAAAGGCTTATGTGCTTCAAAACATAATATCAAAACCTTGTTGCTACATGCCCAGCTTGCGCAGAGTCTGCTGGAGTCCTGGTTTCAAGCTCACTCTGTTAAAGGCTTCATTGGGGATTTCATCATAACTTGATGTCATGCGAGATATAAACTTTTCATTATAGACTCCAGCTTTGGGTTTTCAATCCGCGCCTCCTTTCTAAGTCTGAAAGACAAACCGGTTAATACTGTAATTAGGCCTGTTCAAAGAAAGTCACCAACGTCATCAAGCTAGTCAAAGGTGAATCGTCTTCCCTCGTTGACCGCTGCCTGCCACGCACTGCGTCATCTCTCATTCCTCATCAAAGATACATGCATACAATGGCTAAGTTCAGGCAGAGTGAGAAGGTCATCCCTTGGCCGCATTATCTTAGCACAAATATACCTCATTAAATCATCAGTTTACAGTTAAAGAGCATAACTGATACCGGTTTCCTTGGAAGACAATAGCAAGCTTCCCAAATCTGGAAATTGCAATAAGAGACTGACCCTGAATTTTTACATATTGTTGACTATTTCTCTCTGTATGTTTTTTAATAACACTTATAATAGGTGATGATACACATTTTTGGTGGGTCCATTTGAAAGACAGCAAAGCTTTGTGAACTGGTGGTTGTAGGTTGGTTGTTGTATTTTATCAGTAATGCCATCTACTACAAACTGTAGCTAAGTGCTGCCAGAGGCCTTGGTGTAATTGACCCTGAAGGTGGGCCTTGTGCCTTTGGGCGCTAGCTCTGAGTCCTGGTCCATTTGGAGTGATGGGGATTAAGTTTCCCAAAGGGCAGGTGTCGACTGGGAGCCTTGATAGCATTGCTAATAAGCTTGGCAATGTAGCACCACAGTGACTGGAGCTTGACTGGCAGGCTATGATCCGTGCTGCCTCCGTGTAAACAGTCTTCTGATAGGGTATCAGACACTCTCTCAAGATTAGTTTGGGGCCAGTAAATCCAAGTCCAGGAACTGCAAACTTGAAAATGTATTTTTTTTTTTTTGCAATTACACTGTAATAGACTGCAATAGTCTGAGCAACTCCTATCTGAAATCTATCCAATAGTACAGTGTCATCGTATGCTAATTTAAGCCATTGAGAAAGAATGTCATCCCACTTGCACATCAATCATTCATGAACTGCAGTAGTAAGCTAATTTTGAGCTTCCCGTTTGGCATGCATGATGTTCCTTTCTCAGAAATCAAAGCAGCGTCTCTCCAAGGAGCTGTCTGAATGTGTGGTGTACTGCAAGAGCGTCCACTTCAGTAGTTTCAAGCATTCACGCCTTTATTCCAAATTCTACGAGATCTCCTCCTTCGCCGAGTCCAAGGCCCGGAAGTACATCAAGGAGGCAGGTGAGCCGAAAGACAGGAACTAATCTGCAACTGTAATCACGGTGGTTCTGCTTTTCCAAAAATAAAAACAGAGGGAACCTCAGTGTTTGCCTGCGGAATGTGACACTATGTCCTCTCTGGTCTGTGGTGGTAACCATGTATCACTCTGTCCACCAGGGGTAGAGTTTGTGCAGCACAATGCCAGGCAGCTGAGCAGAGTGTACCCCAGTGGCCTGAGAACAGACTCGTCTAATTTCAACCCACAGGAGATGTGGAATGTGGGGTGCCAAATAGGTAAAGGCCTTCTTGACATAGGGACTTCTGTCGTTATATTAATAAAAGACAAGATACGTAATATATACATTGTAATATTCATTCATCCATCCAACTTCCAACTGTTTATATTGGTCAGGGTACTAGGGTATATATATATATAACTTGATATATATAGATAAGTGAAATGTAGTGGCTAAGGCCCACAAACAGAGACTTTGGGCCCTGGACTGTCATGGGCCTTGGCCACAGAAACCCTTCACTTCGGCCTTATCTGTTTTCCCCCAGTCGCTCTGAACTTCCAGACAGCAGGAGTGGAGATGGACCTCAACGACGGGCTTTTCAGCCAGAATGGCCACTGCGGCTATATCCTGAAGCCGGAGTTCATGAGGATCTGCGAGAGGCATTATGAACCCGAAAACGCCCACGAACGCGAGAGCTATCAGCCTGTCAGCCTCGCCATCCAGGTACCGAGGATGGGGCATGATGCGTGCTCATTAACCTTCCACACCTGTCAGCATTATGGAATACAACTGAATGCTGTTATTCTGCCTGTTGTATTGTTTAGGTGAACTTAAGAGGAACTTGGATGTCTGTCATTAGGGAGACTTATCTGGGTCTTAACTCCAGTCGCAGTTGGCTGTTTACATTCAATGTAATTAGCAGTTACTCTCTGCCCTCTGTGAGCTGATGGCTTGCCTGTTCTTCAATATTAATGTGTGTAGTCAGAGTTCTTTTAAGCAGTCAAGAATAAATGGAACTGCATATCACCTTCCCAGGTAATCAGTGGACAGCAGCTTCCCAAGGTGAACATCAAAGAGGGCTCTATCGTGGACCCCCTGGTGAGAGTGGAGATCCATGGTGTGCCAGTGGACCAGGCCAAGCAGGAGACCAAATACATCGACAACAATGGTCAGGGGCGCCTACGTAGCCTTCATCCACCACACAAACCGTGCAAGCATATGGGCCGTCTGCTGTTAGATCCGAGCCACTGACTACTGTCTTCTGGGCAGGCTTCAACCCGGTGTGGAACGACACTCTGCAGTTCACCATCCATGCCCCTGAGCTCGCCCTGGTGCGCTTTGTAGTCGAGGATTACGACAAGACCTCCAAGAATGACTTTGTTGGCCAGTACACCCTGCCTTTCACGTCCATTCAGCAAGGTTAGCATGAGCCCGGCTTCTAACTGGTGTCCCTTATATGCAGGACTGACATCGGTGTCTGATGTAACAACATAGATGATGTAGCCAGCATCATGTACATATGGTCCAAACCAAGGGGATTTAAAACAGAAGGATATAGGAGCATCAACCACACTGACTCTGTAAATGTAGCTAAACCACAATGTTTATCTTTGGTCACATCTATTTATTAATTTGTTTGTTTGTTTGTTTACCATGTTTTATCCTTCCGTGCCCAGGATATCGTCATATCCATCTGCTGTCCAAGGACGGGACCACCATTCCACCATCATCGCTGTTTGTTCACATCAGGATAACCAACGCAGTGTGACGTGCAGCAGAGAGGCAGCTAAGTCCGAGCAGCTGTGTGTGCAATGGGGAGAAACACATTTATTAGGCTGACGTTGCACAAAAGTCCCTATGAATCTGTTATTAAGATATATGTGCGAATTGCTGTGCTGTTTATTCCAGTTTCACGTGTAAAAATGACATTATTTATTGATGGATGGCATACGTAGCCTTAAAATTATGGCCAAGTGGACAGGTAAGGGAAACGTCTCTAAATGGCACTGCTTAAAGAACCTATGATGTAATAAATGTATTAAATATTTAACGGCGCTTTGGTTGTGAGATTTTGCATGAGACAATGTCAACAGGCTTACGGGAGAAAGATTACATCACTGAGAAGAGACGGGACACCTAATCGACCATTACATCAGACATTCCAGCAGTCATTGTTATGGCACTTCTGAAATGAGACTTGTTAAAGTGTGTGGACTTCTCACATAGCCCCAGTCCGCCGGAGAATTCGCTTCTGGATCCACGGACCACACTAGGGACTCTTCTTACACCACCGAGTCAACAAAAATAAATGTCTGTTACTAAGTATTAGTGCGCCAAAAATTGCATTGAGGAGTTCAGCCTGTGTAGCAAACGTAGTGTTTTATTTTCTTAAGAATCAATTTGTACTTTGCTAATCTATAGTATAGAGATGGTTAATTTTGTTGAGATCATTATACTGCTATGAAATGTATGTATAATCAGTTATGAAGCTTAAGCATATAATTAGAACACTGAAAATTATGATGAAATTTAAATCATTTAATCAGTTTGCCACTAGAGAGCAGAAAAATAATGATTTTGCAACTATTACTTCAACCAAACTAACTGCTTAAGGACATGAGTTAAAAACAAGTGTCCATGTCATGTAGCGTTGGGCATCATCTAATGGTCAGTTACATCTGGGTCATGGACACCATCATACCTGCAGTAAGCTTACATTTCATTACTAGCAGGGCTCTAATGAAAAATTAAATGTCGGTCATTGGCTTTCAGTTCCTCATCATTTTCAAACAGAGCACTTTTCACCAAAGCGCTGCTCATATTATTCTGTATGACTGGGTATTTTAACATCAACCTTCTGGAACAACGTTGAATTCTGTGGGTGGTACACATCAAAGCGCTGCATGACTTGGTTGAGTGTGTTATCTGAAAGTAATGATTTTATATAAAACAGATCCATTTTGCTGCTAGTGTTTTCATATTAAATATTTTATACTTTTATTATGTTCTTCTTGTATATTATTTATATCTACCTCTAAGGTATTCTGCTTATACTTATTTATTTAGCAGATGCATTTGTCCGAAGCATCACACGCTGAAAGCTTGAGGTCAGCCAACATTCCTGGAGCAGGTGGGGTTAAGGCACTTGCTCAACGGCCCAAAGGCGATGTGATGTCTCTGCCAGATACGGGTTTTGAACCCACAACATTCTAGACGCAGAACCCTAATCCACTGAGGCTCACAATATCCTACAATTCCTGCATTAACGGCTAACCACTCGTTTCTCTGTATATATGTATTTATGTATCTCATCTCCGTTTTCAAATAAAAATAATTTCAAATTTTTTAGATTGTAGCGATTAATATATCTCAAAAAAAAATGATTCAGTCGAGATTTCCTAACCTTTCTCAGGATGCCATTACTGTGAGACACTGTGACAAACTCATACAGCAGGAAGTAGGCAAGTTCAACATTTTTATTTAATTGTTCATTTAAGGTCATTTTGTTTGATTTTAATCATCCTAAATATTTGTCAGTATCAGGTATGTAGCCACATGGTAAAATTATGGGTATAACCCCCCAAAACTTTTATTGTTACTGATCACGCATGTAACCAGTAATAAAATAGTAGTAGTCTGTTTTTGGCAGTAAAATAATGAGATTGAGTACCCTTCAAAATTTGCTTCAGCCCCCTGGTTGGCAAAAACCCACCCCATCCATTCATCCACCACTTATCCGGGGTCAGGTCGTGGGGGGCAGTATTTTGAGCAGAGATGTCCAGACCTCCCTCTCCCTAGCCACCTCCTCCAGCTTCTCCGAGGGAATCCCAAGGAGTTCTCAGGCCAGCTTAGAGATATAATGTCTTCAGCGTGTCCTGGGTCTGCCCCAGGGTCTCCTCCCGGTTGAACATGCCCAAAGCACCTCCCCAGGGAGGCGTCCAGGAGGCATCCTAGATAAGTGCCCGAACCACCTCAACTGGATGCTTTTGATATGGAAGAGCAGAGACTCTACTTCAATAATATACAGGTCTTCATCGTTCATGACTGACTATGAGTGATCCATCCTAGCTGTTCTGGCTGTCTACTTTGCTAGAGCAGCGCTGCTTGTGGCCAAAGAGACCAACACATGAGTGACAGTTTTTCCCACAAGGCTACAATTGCATGTGGTTTCTGGTAGAGCTGTGCTCCTAACTATGTGCCTGCGTGTCCACAGGTAGAGTCCCTCTTGTGAAGTGCTGAAAGCATGTTTCGAGAGAAGAGCAAAGAAAATTCTGTACTGTAAATATTGTAAATATTTTGTAGCTATGCAACAGGGGTGTGTTCTTGCTCCTACTCTGTTCAATGCTTGCATGTACTGGGTGTTGTTCAGGGTCGTGGGGTCCAGCGGCTGTGGGGCATCTGTTGGTAAAGAAAGATTCCCTGATCTTGACTTTGCTGATGATGCTGTGATCTTCACGGAGTCAATGGAGGCTCTGATCGGGGCTCTCAAGAGCCTGAGAGAGGAGTCTGAGTGCCTGGGCTTGCAAGTGTCCTGGATAAAACAGCAAGATTCAGGCTTATAATGACTCTTGGGCAAACAAATATAGTTGTGATATTTGCGCGATTGGTTTCCTATCTCTCATTTGCACATCAACGATATCATGTCACCCTGTGGGTCAATTAACCTTTTCAGAATGGGCGCCCCGATTCCGATTCTAGTTTGTGAGTCAGGCAGGCCACCACTTAGAAGTATGAGATGGGGGGGTGCTGACCTCAGGTCGCCCAACTGGAAGCCCAAGGTAAGGGGAGCAGTGGATTCTATCAAATATTGCACCTCAATCTTTGTACAGTACTAATGCAATTACCATTCAAATCAGTTTAAAATTAACATTATTTATTTATATTGTTCCAAATTTCTTAATAAAAAAAGACAATTAGTGCTGAATAGTATTTTTTGTGGCAGGGGTGGAAAATGAACACACAATTTTTTTTGCTGGGGGAGTGGGGGTTGCCCAGGGTGCCATACAAGCTAGAACCACCAATAGCTGGACGGGTGACTGCTTAAATTTCAAAGGGGGCTGTAGCTGCTTGTTGTCCTGTAGCAGCTAACCCCCGCATTTTTTTGTGAACCAAAGAGGTGAATGAAGGAAGGTTGAGACGTGACGTACTGTATTATGCTTTGGATAGCATTTTAAGTGCTGATACTTACTTTAACCACTAGGTGGTGGTAGTCACCTGTTATATTGTAGATATTCTCAACTGATTGAAATGAGCGTGGTAAAGATCTTCTCATCACAGAAAGTTAATTCTATTTGTTGCACCATCCATCTATTTTCCATACCCGCCATCATCATGAAAATTGTTTATCTTAAGGGAACACTATATAGTTGCCATGATAACTGAACAGCAGATATTTTAATAGTCTCCACTCTTTCACCGCTGTTTTCTTAGTTAGTGGGTACTTGCTCTGTGGCAGAATATAGACGTCACATAATAGCCACATTCAGGATGATTACCTTCACTGTCGTGTAACATCACAACAGTTGTACCACTGAAAAAATAACTGTAATTACTCATATTAAAAACCAGAATGACAGTTGTAATTTATTTGTCAATTTTTGAAAGGCTTTTCTTATTTAAGAAACATGAAATGATGGCAATTAAATGATTTGGGTTAGAATAATTAGCACTAAGATGATGTTTTGCAAAATTCAAAGTATTCTAAATAGCCTAAAAGCAGGTGCTAGTATTCAATTGCGTTTATTCAAACCTAGGAACTATATAGTCGTACATTGTAGCGGACGGGGGACCTTGACTGCAGGACACCGGAAGTGCACTAGAGATCGCCATGTGACCAGTCCGATTGAATATGAAAGAACCGGCTGCGCTGCACACATGGAGTTCTAAAGACTGCCGCTGTTTCGAATAGCTTTTGGAGCAATGTCACTGGTGATTTATTACAACATGTTCAACCACGTTCAACCTCCTAGCTAGACGAAAGAATTGCAGGGACCCTAACACTATAGTTAGAAAAGTGAAATCGATACGTGAACAACACATTCTGTAGATTATCTAAATATCTAAACGACACAACTTAAGAATCGTATACACGTCATGTGGGAATTGTAGACGTTATCAATTCAGAATTCCCTTTGGACTCTGCTCTGCGTTTGACGTTAAGGTGGTTCTCTAAACTGGATCTCTGAGCTGTGTTTTTGGGTCCTCGGCAATCTTACCATGCCTTTAGATTTTCTGGGGGCTTTGAAGGACAACCCCTACTTCGGGGCTGGCTTCGGCTTGGTTGGCGTGGGTACGGCACTCGCTTTGGCCAGGAAGGGGGCTCAGGTGGGCATGGTTTTCTTTCGGCGCCACTACATGATAACCTTGGAGGTGCCCAGTCGTGACAAGAGCTACCACTGGCTGTTGAGCTGGATCACCAAGCACGCCCGGCACACGCAGCACCTCAGCGTGGAGACGTCTTACCTGCAGCATGAGAGTGGGCGTATCCACACGCAGTTTGACTTCCACCCCAGTCCCGGGAACCATATCATCTGGTGAGGTGGACGTGTCCGTGAGACGAGAACCGTTGAAACAGAATCTGTTTGCTGGTATTTGTGATCACAGCGCCTTAACTGCAGAGGCCCCCACTGTCCTATATCAGGTACAAGCACAAATGGATCAGGGTCGAGAGAACCAGGGAAAAGCAGATGGTGAACCTGAACACAGGCACGCCCTGGGAGTCTGTGACTTTCACTGCCCTGGGGAGGGACCGGGAGGTTTTCTTCAGCATCCTTCAGGAAGGTATATCATATCTACATATTTCTAGTTTGGTTATTGTACTTTAAAATGTCTTAGATGTTACACCACTGAACGTTCTCCATTAATGGCATGGCTTAAACATATGGAGATCCTTGAATATTTATAGAAAATAAATATTCACCTTTATGTGGAATAATTGATCAAACTGCACGTACAGTGTCTCTACAGGTCAATTAAATTATGTAAACTGGGAAAGGATAGGTGTCTCTGTAAATTAACAAGCTGTGATGTACATTGATGTACCCTTTAGAGATAACCAGTTGTGTGGTCTGTAAAAAAGAGAATCTTTTTTTTGTAGTGTCACAGGAAATATTAAGAGCGCATTTGATTAGGGTAATTGTTAATGGACCACTCAGATTAGGACAGTAACTTGTCACCAAGGGGTGGGTCTGACTGTATTAGCCTGAAGCCGTCGCCGAAGGTGGTCTGTAGGGGTGGATAGACATTGGTGCCTGACTGTGTCCATGGCTTCTCAGCAAGAGAGCTGGCCCTGAAACAGGAGGAGGGCCGGACAGTCATGTACACCGCCATGGGTGCCGAATGGAGACCTTTCGGGTTTCCTCGGCGCCGTAGACCGCTGAGCTCTGTGGTACTGGAACGTGGTGTGACCGAGCGGATCGTGGATGACGTGAAGGAGTTCATCGATCACCCAAAGTGGTACATCGAACGAGGTGTGGCTCTTGGGTGACCCCGACCACCGGGTATTTGGATTAGAGGTCACGGTGTCCGTCTTTTCTGATTTGTGTTGTGTTTTGCTCAGGTATCCCATACAGGCGGGGCTACCTGCTCTACGGGCCTCCTGGATGTGGGAAGAGCAGCTTCATGTGAGAGTCTAGTCTGTACAGTCCCACAGCGTTCAGTTGTCTCACGTGGTCTGACTGGGCTTTGTGCTGCCATTTTTTTGACATGCTTTTGTAACACAAAGTTTATATATCTATATATTAATGCTTCCGAAATCAAATATTTTCAAATTTGAACATTTGAGGAAATTTTTTTCCCGAATATCTGTTTTGTGCAGGACATTATTACTGCCAACTTTTTGAAAACCCTCCCATTCTCCTGAGATTTTGGGGCATTTTCCAGCAGGGCTAGGAGGACCATCCTGACTCGTACCTGCCTTCTTTTCTGTTTACTTACACCTATGTTATACATGTGTTACTTATGAGAAGAGCTGTACTGGCACCATGCAGTGGTCATAATATGAACTGCACTTGAATTTTCTAGTGCTGCAGTAAGTAGGTATCTACCAGTTATTAACAATTTGAATACAGATTTTTATTTTTGAATGTTTTGTATATTTGAAATATTTTAATGTCTAGAATATTTGTAGTATCACTACTGTATTTAATATGGTTGTTGGAGAAGTTGGAAGTTTATGTAAGACTAACAGATTTCTGAGAATACTGATAAATGGTTTTTCAGCTCTGTTGCTGGCCCCCACATCAGTGTACTGAAAATGGTGATGCCCATTTCCGGTTGGTCCATTCCAGTAAAGAATGGCACATCTCCAAGATAAATTAAGACGGAATTAGACATTTTAATGAAATGCAGACTCTGGATTGTTATAGAGAAGGTTCTCTGGCTCCTCACTGTATGGCATGAAGTAGACATGAGAAATAGCCAGTAAGAATTGGACATTGAGGATCAGCCCGTCCTTTGTTGTCCTTCAGAACGGCGCTGGCAGGGGAGCTGGGCTACAGCATCTGTCTCATGAGCCTGAGCGACCGAAGCCTGTCTGATGACCGCCTGAACCACCTGCTGAGTGTGGCCCCGCAGCAGAGTATCATCCTGCTGGAGGACGTGGACGCCGCTTTCGTCAGCCGCGAGCTGCTACCCGGCGAGAGTAGGCGGGGCTGGGGGCTGCCTGTAGGGCCACGGTGCAAGATAAAACTACAACAGGCATTTCTGATAACTCTGGGGCGGATTAACTTTTCTGGGGGCCCTAAAATGACATGCAAGACAATTTAATTAAAAAACAGGATGCAGCATCAATAATCCGCTAATCAACATAGCATGGGGATAGCACAGTGGTTTCTCCCCAGAAAACATTGATCAAGTCTTGTGACCCCTTTGAACACTATAAATTTCGCCAAGTGTGGGGGAGGGGAGGTTCCTAATGGGAAAAAAAACCCCAAACTTTTTTTAGCGAATTCATAAAATCATCTACCCACAGTTTGGGAACGACCAAGATAGCTTATGCATTAATCCACCCTTAACTACACTAAATTACAGCCAGCAGAACACACAGGCCCTGATGTGAGGTTATACTCTGTTTACTTATAGAATCTGGGCTGCGATTGGACAGTCGGTCCAACTTAGGC
Organism: Mormyrus iriodes; assembly: GCA_011763525.2. Lineage (NCBI taxonomy): Eukaryota > Metazoa > Chordata > Actinopteri > Osteoglossiformes > Mormyridae > Mormyrus > Mormyrus iriodes. The sequence continues at coordinate 6,766,992 of JAAGVU020000035.1, forward strand.
TGTCCTAACTAAATGTTGTGGGTTGTTGTTTCCTCTCCCAGACCCCTTGGCCTATCAGGGCATGGGCAGACTCACGTTCAGTGGCCTCCTCAACGCCCTGGATGGCGTGGCCTCCTCAGAAGCCAGGATCGTGTTCATGACCACCAACTTCATTGACCGGTATGTTTACGCGATTCCTGTTGGCAGCAGATAACTTAGCCATGGTTGTAAATGATTCTGACCAGGATCGTAACTTATGTTCATGATGACTTGGACCTCACATGACTGTGGACATCTCTGTATTGTATAAGCAACTTTTACAACACTATATAGTTCCTGTAATGTTCTTAGATACTTTGAAAGGTTATGGTCAGATGATTTATTTCTGACCTCCTCAAACCCTTCCCCTCACAGACTAGACCCAGCATTGATCCGGCCCGGGCGGGTGGACCTCAAGCAGTACGTGGGTCACTGCACTCGCTGGCAGCTGACCCAGATGTTCTGCCGGTTCTACCCGAGCAAGCCTTTGGCAGAGGCGGAGCGATTTGCGGAGCTTGCCTTGGGGGTGGAGCCCCAGCTGAGTGCCGCCCAGGTGCAGGGGCACTTCATGCTCTACAAGTTGGACCCAGTGGGATCCATAGACAACGTGGAGAAGATCAAGTTGTGAGAACAGAAGGACGTGATCTGTAATGGAACCTGACTGGGGCTGGCGGTTCTGAAGTGGCCTTGATGAACGCTGGTTATAATGAATTGTGGCAAATCATAATGAATCGCCATGAAACAATTTGGGTCCGTCTGCCTCTGTATAGTCCTGCTAGTAAACCACACCATCTTTTGGGAAGGGGTGAGCTGGATAATTTAATGTCCGTGTTGTAAATCTGTAAAAAGTGACGGTCCATTCATCTGTGCTGTGTGTACATTCACATTCTACCACAGTTCACTGTAATGTCACAGCTCATGATGTCTCTATTCCTCCTTTAAGTTATAATTCCTCCATACCCTTGTACCTTCCGTTTTCTTACTCATTAAAGTGTCTTTTTCAAACATCGGATGGCCATTTGCACTTCTGTCACTGTCATCCGTATCTGCTGATGTTTGCTGCATACAGGAAACTCCAAAAAACCACTCGTGGCGGAGAAGATGACAAAATTGTTCTGATGCAAATAAAATATTTTATGTAGTTGGTGACGTTAAGAGTTTGGCATGTTCAGCCTGAAGCTCTGGCATTTAAACACGCAGCGGAACCAGTCGAATCCGAATGAGTTCAGTCGTCCTTTATGGCGTTCAGGCTGTTAGAAGTTTGACAGTGAAAGTCCCACACTTACAGGCGATGCCAAGGGACTTAGGGTGTTTTCAGTATATTGGGAGAGTGAGGACTCCATCTCAGTATGGAGTATTTTTGAATAATGCTAATTTCTAGTAATTTCTGACATGAAAATGCATGTATATCATAGTAAAACACAAAGTGAGGTTTATAAATGCTCATTGAATCAGACAGTCCTCTTAGCCATTGTAACTGGTTTTATATGGTTTCCAGTGGACCTAACTAGTCTAGGTTAACCTGAATGTTCCAGTTAAATGTTGTGCATTGTTTAAGGCAGGGGTGCTCTTCTTCATTTTCTGGAAAGTATTAGGCTGGTCCAGCCAGCAGAGAAGCTTTCCAGCCAATGATGGCATACTGTTTCTGCTGATAAACTTCTCCCTGTGTTGAACTGTCATAGAATAACCTGCATTTATATGATGTAGGAAAATTAGCTCAAATAATTTGTCTGCACAAATATGTAGGGAAATTAATATTTTATTATTAATTGTCATAATTAATTATTATGCTTGAATGGTTTGTTTCTGCACCAAGCAATGTCATGAAAGTCCCAATTAGTTAGTTGCGGGAAGATTTAGTTCCAGTATATGAATAGAATTCATTAATTACAGTATAACTACACAACCTGGGTTAGAGCGTTCATCCCGCGAACGTAACTCTCAGCAAGTATGTAGCAGCTCTATAGCGGCACTCCGCTCCCGGCCAGAGAGAAAGTCTTGCGATACTTTAGGACAAGCTTCGGACTTCGAAAGCATAGGGCGGTTCGCACCAGTGACGTGACTTAGTTATGAGCAATCAATCACTCAGACGGAGATTTGAGATGTATAAAAAGGCATGCATTTATTCCTAACACTACAACTGACAAATGACAGACAGTACACTCAACATAAAGCAAACACAAAATAAATAAAATCAATGAGCAGGATATAATATGGGAAAGCAGTAACTTAATTTAAAATGGGTACTCTTAAAGGAAATATTGTTCTCTTGAAAGCGTGACCCAAAATTATAAGACAGATTAATAAGAATGCGAATTGGTGCCCTTGGAGGTTATTTACAGCTCCTTTGGACTTCAGAGAGAAGGGGGGGGGGTGTCTGAATTAGTTTAAACAAAGAAAATACTCTAATAGGCCGTATAAGAGGCACAGTGATAACTATGATACCTAGTTACATTTCATTAAATGTTTCCTGATTTCTCTAAGGTAGACGTGAGAACATGAGTGGATATCTGCACGTAGATGCCCATATATATTTATATATATAATTCTTGAGGTGAGGAAGATAGAGTAGGTGACAATATGTGAGATACCTTTATAAGGGTAACAAAATTATTCATATCATTTAAAGGAACACACAGACATAATGTCTATGTTTTTATATAGACAAAAAAGATAAACACTTAGACAAGACAAGCACAACAGGCAAATCTTAAAAGAAATCCTTTCTGAGGTACTGTGTATGAGGAAGGGGGGCGGGGGGCGGGGGGCATGTTGGATTCTTAAAACACCAGCACTCTTTGTTTCACCCTTATCAGATTATCCATCCCCCCAGACTAGACCCAAAAGGAGGCACCAGGCTGCACCAGGCCGGACCTCTAACTCAAGGCCCAGGTAGGGTCCTAAATTCAAACCATAAAACTTGGAATACTGGTTTTCCTTTTACCATGTTATCTGAAAGACCTTGGGGGTGTGTGTGTGTGTGTAATCCAACAGTGTGACAGACAAAGCTGAACATTACAGATACCTCCTTCCTCTAAATTGTGTTCACTGACACCTGTCTGGTTATTTCTTTACCACAAAGGACTCGTTTGGCAACCTTTGCAGAATTTTTGCACATCTATCTCACCTCCTCTTGCACCGAATCAGCATCTATATCATTTTCCACTGTGGGTTGGCTGGTTTGTCAAAGGCTTCCAGTTAATCTATTATTAGGCCTATTCTGAACTTTAATCCACTTTAAGTTTATGCTACAGTGACCAGCCATCCATCCATTTTCTATAACCGCTTATTCCATATGGGTCGCGGGGGGTCCAGAGCCTATCCCAGAGGCTGTGGGCGCAAGGCAGGGAACAACCCAGGAT
>JAAGVU020000035.1:6788941-6811543 GCA_011763525.2 Mormyrus iriodes
TCATTATCCTGATCACAGAAGCAAAGTTTTTGTGGAACAATAGCTATTTTCTGTTTGTTTTAGGCATAACGGGTTAGCAAAACACACTTTGTACCCAGGAACAAAATAAAAATAAAAATTTGTTACATAGTGTTATTATTTGTACCTCTTTCCAGTCACAGAGCACTTTATTCTGAGACTTGTTTAAGTGAGAGAAGATCTCTATTATATGTAACTTAGTGCAGTTTGGGAGAAATTGTAAAGTTTAACAATTTCTTTTATTATGAAAATAAATTGCATTGAACAAAATTTGATTTTTGTTTGTATTTGCTGTCAATTATAGGTCTTAGAAAGAAAATCGGAATGGGCAAAAATTGGTATCCGCAGGTTGCGCTGGCAAAGAACCAGAAATCAGAATCGGCCAAGAAAACTGCAATCGGTGCATCTCTAATTATTACTATTATTATTATTTACATTTTATATGTGGACTAAAATTTTATGTGCTGGGAACAGGTGAAACGTGGGTACGCCAGGTGGTCGAGTCGTTTCAGTTGGTGCAAAGAGAAGTTGACAGAAAAAAATGAATAAAGCTAGTGGAAGCAAGACAGTCTAAAGAAGAAATAAGAGTGAGTTACTTATTTGTAAAAACTGTAAAATGTAACTGCAAAGAACTGCATAAATAACTTATCGTTTTTCAAATTTGTCTTTTACTTCTTGCACTAAATCTATTGTAAGTAATTCTAGGAGGAAATTAAGGCCAAATGCATCTGCCCCCTCTAATAGAACAAATGGCCCCAATCTGCCCCCACCAGTTGAAATGGTCTGGATCCGCCACTGCTCATTAACATTACAGCAGAGGTCCAGCAGTGTTATGGTATGGCTGGTGGCTCTGTTGCCTTGAACCTCCAGTGTAGGGGGTTGGTATCATGCTCGGTGCATGTGTGGGTTGCCAACATACTTCCCTTGTGTTGTGTAGATTGTTTCTGACCGTCTGTGATGTGATAAGGTTTGTGAAACCTTTGGGAATCTTGTGCAATGCCTTTATTGGCAATGAATAATTTTCCGATGGCATGTGTGAATTAAATTTGATTTTTCGCATTGCTCCTGCACTGAATTCAACTCTTCCCCACACAATTGTATAGAGAACCAGTTTAACTCTCAGTGAGTTTTAATGTCAGAGTTAACACCCATGACCTCATGCAGTTTGCCTTTAGGTTGGAAGCACTTCCTGTTTTTGTACAAGCTCCGCAACACCTTCTCTGATCATGTGATGATGAGATCTCCTTTTCCGGCCTGTGCTTCTCTTGTAACACCTATAGCTGAGCTTCGCTCTGTGCGTTTGGAACCAGTGGCGGAGCCAGAAAATTTTCAGTGGGGTGGCCAGGGTAGGACCGGGGGTCATTTTGGGGTGGTATATATACCTAAATATGATTATAAGGCATCTAAAAAATAAGGGAATATTTAAGGTACCTAAAACCTATAACTCTATATTGTTTGTAATTCAGGCAGTGGTTCCCAGGTGTCTTGCAGCTGTAAAGAAAAGTTCCACTTCTAAAATAAACATAATTCTGGGCAAGAAAACAATGCCACAAAAATAGAAATACGACGGGGGTAGCTAGGTTTCAGTCTAGGGTGGAAATGGCCACCCCTTGCCACCCCCAGATCTGTGTATGTCCTGGACTAAGGTTTTCAGCCGTAAAATCGCCAAGTTTCCTTCATTCTCGTCCCTCTACAGGTGCCCTCTGGGCAAAATGAAAAAACAATGACAAACAAACTGAACAGAACCCCCAAGACAACAAACAAGTCGCAAGTAACGCTGCACCATGACTCAGGAAGAGGATGAAGTCCTCGCTTAAGTTTACCTTGAAATGACTCCGACTGGCTGCTTCGTTCAGGCTACATCAGAATCACATTTCTTACGGCCGTAGTGCTTATTGTAACAGGCCGCGGTTTGTTTCTTGGCCCCAATGAGCCATTACTTAGAAAAGTAAAACCACACTGCTTATAATAAACATCCCTTTCTCTATGTATGGGTTTCCTGCATCTTCATTTTCTCTTTTCAGACGCCATCTTAAAGCTCCGAACCTTTGGCCTATTCCCTGCCCCTGTCAGCTGACTGCCACTGTCATTCTTACTCTCCTCCATACCTCCATCTCTAACATATAACTTTTACACTTCTTTTTAAATTGCTTACTGAAATATAGCTGCTATTATCATTTTTGGATGTTGTGTCATTTCTCATAATCTATCCTGTATAGCAATGTTTCCCAATGAAGTCCTTGGAGACCCACAGACAGTTTTTGCTCTTAAAAATGTGGATTGTCTGGAAGGGAGTTCTGTGGAAGCAAAAACATGAACTGGTTGCGGGTCCCTAGGCAACAGATTGGGAAACACTGCTGTATAGACAAAACACATACGAACGTACTAATATGGTTATATTGCATCACTGGTTAGCACTTTGAAAACCGAAGAATGACAGACGTAAAGGTTTTGTATTTTTGGGTTTATTATTGAATGCACTGGTGCTAGTCTGCACTTTCTGCATAGATTTGTGGAAATGAATTACGTTTGCAAATCGATGGATATGGATGGTGTAACTAAAAAACACCTGCATTCACTGAACTTTCATGGCAAAAAATCTAAGTAAGTTGCTTAGTTACTTTGGGTGACTGAAACCAAAACTCGCTTAGAGGTTGTAAGACAGATAACAGCCCCTCAAGGTGCCTTGGTTGATAAGAATCCATTAGTACCGTGCAACAGAAGCCTGAGCCTCAGGGAGCAAAAGCTATCACCACTGTCATCATCGTCCAAAATCCAAGCTGAGTTTCTAGGGCCCCATCCCAGAGGGCAAAGGGAACAAGGCAATGAGCCTAAATGCCTGTCCAGAGGACACAGGGTAAGGACCATTATGGATGCATTACTTATCTCGTTAAATTGTATAAACAAAATATTCAAATGTTTATTGCAAGTACACTCAAAATTGCATTTGTAATCTCTGGCTAAATATAAAATTATAAAAAGGGATTTAATAAATGAATAAATTAAACATGCCATACCAAGAAATAACACCCAAACGTATCAGTTGAATCGACCTATAAAACCAGTTCTTCTAAAAAATAGTATTAGTTGCCTTCTGTGTTCCAAGACAAATTAATGAAATATGAATAAAACACACATCCTGAGAACAACATGAAAATAAACAATTAACCTGCATGGCTTCATCTACGCAAAGCACTTTCACTGTATGCAGTGAGGCGCCTTTTTCACCGCAGCTAATTCAGCCTTGCTGGCTGTCTGTCGTTTGGGAGCTTTCCCCCTTCTTGGGGGACTCAGTCAGCTCCAGGTTGTTTCACCAACTTGGTAATTCCTCACCGAGATCCTGACATTAAGAAGATTTAGGATTTAAGAGAACAAATATGGGAAACCAGGTACACTTACTGAGCCTTAAGTGCTGTAGCTTCTTGTAGACCTTCCTCCGATCAAAGCGGTTGACTGATCTGCTTTGTGGCTCGAAACGAGATCTACACCCCAACAGGAAAGGAGCACCGCCTGCAAGTGAGACAGTTAGGAAATAGAACTCTAGTCGATGCTCTTAAAGGTGATTAATTGTATGCGGATGCATCGATCCACATGCAGTAGTTTATTTACAAAGGACATTTCAAGATTCTTGAGTGTTATTTGTCACATGTATGAATGCAGTGGCACACTAGCAGGGAAATGAAACTGCCGCTATTCCAGACTTTGCAATAAGGCAGAGGGAGATGGCCACTCCTGTCACCACCCTACATCAAAGTAATAAAAACATAAATTATAGATAGAACATAGATTTCTCAGCATGACCATGTAAGAGACACACACATTTACTCACACATCCAGGGTGATGAGAAATATGTCCAAGTCCCGCAAGCTGGAGAGTCCACGACTTCGGGTTGTAAATTCCAATCAGGTCATTCTTTCGCTGGATCTGCTGCTGGCGCAGGTCAGTTTCGCTGGGCCTAACTCAGCACCCTGTGAACGTTTGGCAAAAGCAGGGGAAAAAAACGTGATACTCTAGTTAGCTGGCGGAGGGGGATCCGCTATGTGTCTTTCTCTTGCTAAACTGGAACTCAGTCTGAGACCATATCAAACCAGTTTGCTTTCACTTCCCCGGTTTTTTCTCTACTCTCTGCTCAAAGCTCCTGTCCTTTTTTCCCTCACTAGCTCCCTTCCCCCCCCCCACTAACTTCCACACAGTCCAGAACCTTTTTCCCGTGCCCACCCTCGCATAGAGGCAATTAGCCAAAAATAACACTATAACAATGTCCAACAGGACAATACAATTATCAGTCAAAACTTCGGCGAAATGCCACACTATTATATTTCAATGCATTAAAAATTTAACTCTAAATATGCATGAAAAAACAAAAAATATTTCAGACAATGTATTACAATGGCATCTCAACTAGAGGGAAAAAAAACATTAAAAAAACACATAGGATGCATTTCTGACAAAGCATGAACACATCACTGCACAGCATTACCATATGCAAAGCCTTTTCTTCACCCTTTAATATCACCACCACTACTATAGGGTGCTACACCAAGATACAAATTTATGGGAAAATATGAGACAAAAAAATGTAAGTGCAGGTCACAGTTTTAATTTTTTAGGTACTTGATGCTGTTTCAGAGAAATGCTACATTTTGTTGAGACTGTGTGGAAAAAAATTGGGAGTTAAGTAGGGTTGGGTGCATTATGGGATGGTTGTTCTGTCTTGGACCTTAGGTAAGAAGATGCTGTTGCATTATGGGAGGTTGTTTTGTCTTAGTCTTTAGGAAAGGAGATTTTGTACTCTGTCCATGTGCTTGCTGGGGGACGCTGACCTGACGCAAGTTAGTAGGGTTGTTAATGTAGGAAAGACAGAATACGTCTTGCAGCTGAAAGGGGAAAGCAGGGGCTTGTGAGGGAAGGTTGCCCTAGTAACGTAGAACAGAGACAAGAAGCTGGCAGGAGAGAATCCTGTTTGTGATAGTTTGAGCATTTAATTGATAATATCACAGATACAACTGCATAACCAATGTCAGTAAAAACAATGTAGAACAATAGACAATAAATCAGCAAGCAAGTAGTAGGATAATTGATCATAATACACACATGCAGTAAAGAAGAGCAAAGGTCACGAGAAAGGAGGAAATGAAGTGTTGGTCACGCTATGTGGTAGCCAATCCTGTTAAAAAGAAATTGTAAGCAGGGGTGTTATAAGTATATAACAGGCACTTTTTCTTTGTTGGGTGTGCCAGCACCCGATGTGAGGAGCATGCTGTCGCACTAATTTGCATCGATCACTAATAAAGAAGATTTTACCTTTACCACCTTTGAGTCACGGACTTCGTTATTTTTCAGTCTGAAGCTGAGGCGTAGGAGGGTCATTGGGAGATTTTGGGAAATTTTATTCCACAGCTGGAAAAAATTCTTTATATAGTGGTGTTTCCCCAAAAAAATCATTAATGTGAATTATTTAAATCATAATTACTGTAATAGGATCGATAAAGCAAATATGATACAGGGGACAAATATAGTGCCTTGTTGGGGTTCAGTGTGGTTCTGTGTTTTCCGGGAAAGGTGGAGTTGACACTGATGATACCAGGAGTGGCATCCTGCAAAGATCGATGCATGAGGACACTGAAGAATCCTCAAATAAATCACAGAGGACCCTAGGGTGACAGCTGAGGATGTTCAGGCATCTCCTGCTCTTAATGCCGGTGTTCATGAGTCTGAAACACTGAGCAAGGGCAGTGTTCAGGCAGGTTCACTGCCACATTGGAACCAGTGCTCACTAAAAACATCCCTGCCCGTCTCCAGCTTGCCAAAAGCCACCCGTGTGCTCCACATCACCACTGGCACAATATCCTTCAGAAGACAGGGTAGAGGCTGAGCTTTTTGATAAGTGGACACAGTGCGGTGCCCCTAGAGCATCCTGCCCAGACAACAAACACTGCAGAGCCGCGGCGGAACCTCATTGCTGTCAAACATGGTGGAGGGAGTGTAATGGTGTGAGGCTGATTTGTTCACCAATGAATTCCAACCTGTATCAGGAAATTCTACAGCACAATTTCAGGATACCTGTTTGTGATCTACAAGTCAAAAGAAGTTGGGGTGTGCGACATAACGATGATCCGAAATGTATGAGTAAATCAACAATAGAGTGACTCAAACAGATGGCATTCAGAACGGGTCCTGACCTCCGTCCCATTAAAGGTGTGATCTGAAGAAGGCTGTCCAAACAAGTATTGTATATACAGGATTGGGTCAAAACCCTTTGCCTGAGTTTATTGCCGATAAAGAAGGGTCCATTATTTACTACATATAAGGGTTTACATATGGAGAATGTAAAATGCTGTTCGTTACATAGAATATGAAGCTCAGACCACATTTTAGAGACCATTCATGCAGAAACAAACTTTTTCTCACCACTGTACCTAATCAGAAGAATACATGAACATAGATAAAAATCACTTTAACTGTCACTGTCTTATTTGTTATCTCATTATCTGCGTTCAAGCTCACAAAAGCTGTTAAATTCAGTGACGCAAACAATTTCAATCACATGACCACCAGGTGGCAGAGGCAATCTGTGTACTGTATGCCAGAAAGATTTATTTATTACTAGAAAGGTGCAACGTTTATTGAGCATATTTGTTAGATATGTGCAGTATCACAAATTGCTTTGACACTAAAGATCTGTCCGTTATCCATTGTGGTTTGCAGGAGTAAAACTTTAAGGATTCAAGACAGAAGGTGATCTGAGGGCTTGGATGGAAAGGTGGAATTATTCAGTGTTTGCTGGTCGCACGGTTGCAGGAAGCTGTTAACTGTAGGTGAATCTGCTGGAGAGTAGCTGTTTCCTCTGCTCTGCTGCTGTCAGATCAGACAGTTGAGTTTCTCAGGCCATGTGTCAAACCTGAACATCCTGTGTACTCGTAGGGGGGGATTTTCTCTCTTATTCTGGCTACTCACATATTCTCTTTTGTTTCCCTGGAGGCTGATCTTTATCTGTGCCTGGGGATAAACTGAATTATCATCATTCAAGTAAAAAAAACACATAATAATAATAAGATATGCAAATGAAAAGCGGGAATCTGGGGTAACAGGCGTGTGAGGGAACCAGGGGAAAGGAAGTGTGCAGGGGCTCCGATTGCACAGGATTGGGACACTCCTTCAGCTTCATGCACCACTGCACAACAGTTGCGGGCAGAACAGGCAATCAGGACTTCCTCTTCTTCTAATTCACACGTCCCGCCCCCCCAGCCCCCACCGACACCATCTGTACAGTAGCCCCAGCCCCCCACGCGCTGCAGCGCTGCAGGTCTGCAGGTCTGCTGCAGTGGAGAACAGGAGGCCAGCTTTGGCTATTTTTAACCACCGTAGTATAAATAGCTCATGTATGGAATGGAGGTGGAGCTGTATAAGCGCACAGTGATGCCGGGTCGTGCAGGTGAAGGATTCCGTGGGATTTCTGTGCGTTTTTCAGCATCTTCCGGCTTGTTTGTCTCCGGCCTTTTCCGTGACGTGACTGGCACTGCCTGAACCTCAGCATCTCTCGCGCAGATGGTGTCCCCCCCCGCCCCCGATGTATTGGGCTAAAAATAGAGCCAGTATCTGCTACAGCCCTCACTACCTCCCCCACCACACGCAGTCTCTTTATTGTCCATCACACCACCACTACCCCCCGCCTCTGCGCAAACACCATTGAACACATAAATGTAAGTAGACATACACACATTCCCGCCACCTACCCTGCCCTCTGTCCCTATCCCTGGCCCCCCCACCCCCTCCCCGTCCCAAACTTTCATTAAACCACTGATATTCTTCCTGCCTGTCCCTGCCAGATGCACATTCCGGAGGCAGACGGATGCGCTGCCACACCCCACATCCCCTCTCCGGTCCCTGTACACGGCTGTCCGATCTGCCGCCAAACGTCTGGTGACACATCCCAGCCGCGACTAAACAGCCCTCTGCAGCCAAAACCCGAGAGGACAAAACAGAAATGTTGGCACCCTCCTGACTGCCCCACGTGGCATATGAAGGAACAGGAACGACATAAATGTAAACACGCTTCACAGACAGATTTCTGAGGAATTTATTTATAGATTCAAAAAATCACTCGTGTTTTTCTTTTTTAAACACATGCGGTTGCCATGGTGAAGGAGTTTTTCTCCAGGTCTCCAGCGTTACCAAGACAGAGGCAGTACATAGCTGGTACCATCTCCAATTACCTGATAATTATTTATTGTCGGGCTGCTGCTGTAAAGAAATAGCCCATCATTTTTGCAGAGTGATTCAGGATCAATTTCACAAATCAGCAACATGAAGTATTCAGATGAATAACCACCTGTAAAAGGGCAACATTCATTACTCAATTTGGACCCTGTTGATCTAGTCATTCAGTTCATCTGTAGAGGCTGCAGAGTCAACATACCTATAAATCGCTCTTTTATTGAGGCCTGAAGCTCAATCAACATTTACAGCGATCTTCCGAGAACTGAGAGGAGCTCATTGTCCAACCCAGGGTGGTGGCTGCAGGTTGGAGGGACACCCTCCATGTCAAAGGCCAGTTCTCACTCCTCACGTGAAGCTGTCCCATCGGAAATTACTGTAATTACTGAAATTACAGTAAAATACCACATGCCACTATATGTAGTACATCTGAAGTTTAATATTTACATTTCATTTGTTTAGAGGACACTTTGATCCAAAGCAGCATATATTTTTGGAGATAAAGCATGGTCAGCCAGTCCCTGGAGGACAACTGGGGGTCTTGTTCAAGGGCCCAATGGTGATATCATCAGCGACTCTTCGATCAAAGGTGCAGCGTCCAAACCCACTGAGCCACACATCGCCTGAAACTCAAACGCACGAGTATCAGAATTGCATACTCCGCAATTCTCTTCATAAGCAGGAAGAAGAGGAAATATGAACGATTGTTTTTCAATATGGCACCAAGGGAATTCACTGCGGATCTATGCAATCGTGTATGGTTTGGCAAGAGTAAACGTTAGATGATATATTCTGCTGTCTTTTTAGGGCAATATGATTCTAAAGAGGAAGATGAGAGTCTAACATTCAGGTCTAATTTGCAGGGAAATCCAGCCAGCAATGGGCATATCAGCAATTATGTTAGCAGGGGGGCACTTGATATCACTAAAAAGGTCCCTGGACGACTCCATATTTGACCGATCATTGTGCTGCTGTCAGGGAGTACGTGGGTCACATGCCGTCTTGGGGCGTATGTTTCCTCAGGAGAGGAAACGGACAGAAGCAGGTAACTTCAGCCGCGTTCATAAGCCGCTGGACCCTAGACTACTTTAGGAAGAAATAGCATACAGCAGTCCAGGTTTCAAGTTTTTATTTTCACACACACTGCACATTCCTGCATTGTGCTCAAAAGACATACAGTATATACTGCAAGAAAATAAATAACAGGTCTGGTTAAGATGTCTGGGCATCCCTGCTTAGACTGCTGCCCCCATGACCTGACGCCAGATAAGTGGCAGAAAATAAATGGATGGATGGATGGATGGATGAAAAATAAATAATAATAAAAGATAAATGCAAGTAAATATGATTAAAGTAAAAAGAAAAATAACATTCGTCTATCCATTTTCTACACCCTCTTCTCCAGTGCAGGGTCAAAGAAGTCAACTGGGCACCAGGGAAGGAATAACCCAGGAAAAGGTGCCAACCAATCGCAGAAGAAGAATAACAATATAAATAAAATAAAACAATAAAATGAGACAACACAAATAAAAAGCAATGATATCAGGAAGTGTATTCTCAGCATTACTTAAGTTTATGTCATATAAAAGGAGATGTAGACAGTAGTGTAAAGTGTATGTAAGTGACATGTAAGTCATTAGTGGTCCTCATTTAGGATTCGGACAGCCCAGATTCCCGTCGGAGTCATGGCCTGAAGCTGAAGCCACTGGAGGGATGTGGATGTGGCGGCCAGCTTGATTTCCTGTCTGCAGCGGATGTCAATACTTATCAACATAGTCACCCTCTAGGGTAGTTTATCAGCATGAGAAGCTTGAGAAACCTAAGCCACATGAATATATGCTGAGCAAAGCAGCGTCATACGGGATGTCTCAGTAACATAGCAGGATTTACTTGGAAAAAGATATATAAGCTATATAAGATATGTATGAAGCAATGGAATACACTTTTTAGTAACAGTTCAAGTAAGAGGAACTGATCTCATTCATTTATGCCAATTTTAAATCCTGTTTATTTAATAGCTGGCTTTTGTGGTCATATGACCGTAGTGTACCCAATCAGGCTGCATTCACTGAGAAGCGGCCATGTACCCGTACACTCTCATGAGGTGAAGTGAAAGTGAATCTCTCCCCCTTTTGTTGTGGAAAGTATTTTAGCATGTTGCACATATATATTTGTGTACTTATCAGCTCATTGAGAAAACGATCTAGGGAGACTAAGAATATGCAGGAAGTCATAATATGCAGCAATAAATGCAGCGAGAAGCCGTTAGTGTTTGCTGGCTGCCAAGGAGCCTCTGGTGCACTGGAAAGCCCCTAACTGGGACATTGACATGTTCAGCACAATTTACTATATTTTTATATAGTGCCTTTCCCAACATAGGCACCCTAAAGCCCTTAACACAGGACTTGTAAAACAACCTTTTTGTTTGGTCAATGTATTGGATGGGGCTTCATCTTTGTGGGGGTGGTCTGTGGCTCAGTGGGTTAGAGCCAAATGTGCTGGTGATGGGAAGGTTCTAATCTCATAGTCTGCAGAGTGATGTCACCGTTGGGACCCTGAGCAAGACCCTAAACCTCCAATTGCTCCCAGGACCCACTAACCCTCCTTTCTCAATTGTATTCTGCTATGGATTAAAGCTTCTGCTAATGCCTTTGGTGTGTTTCTGGCATTTTCTGTGCTGCATTCACATTTTTTGTTGTAAGTTACATTACGAGCTGCGTCTATGAGTTTCGGAAATGTTCCTGGAGGGATCCAGCTGGAAGTTTCTTCCAGTTGTCCCCGTGCTGTGTGCTGTCCTTGTTTGTGTTGTATTACTTTCAAAGTATTCTGCTTATGCAAACATCTGTAAAGACAATCGCCAGGAAATTACCAAATTATGTGTGTGACAAAAAAATAAATAAATGAGAATGCTTTACACAAATGGAGTGTAATGAAACATGTATAATGGTGTTGGAGAGTCTCAGCACATGGGTTTGGCATGAGTTTTTGGTCATCATTCATGTGGGTCCACAGTGGAAGGATGTGGTGAAGCATGGTAAAGTGTACCTGACATCGCTCTATGTATCTGCTAGCAATTGTAGGGTCTTCAATGTTTGGGGCCCCCCTATTGGCCACAAATAGTCACTACACTAAATATTAAATAAACACATCCTTTACTGAGGAGATGCTTAAGCAGCATGTTCTGCTAACCTACTATCTAACTACAATCTTCTGTGTCAACCCACTTGCCATTTTCTGTAGTTCTTGAAACATACGGCTCCAAAGTTACATTTTGAGCGGGGCCCAAGCAACAGTAAACCCACACCTCTCTATCAGTGGACCCTCCAGCTCCTTTTTTCAGTAGGACCCCCCCCCCCCCACCACCTCCTCCCACTCCTCTGTTTGTCAAACACAACTTACATTGTGATTTGGGGGGTGTTTAACTAATGTCCTGGAAAGGGAATTAATAGCTCTGCCCCTTTAAACCAATAGACACAAACATTGGTCGGAGCCGCCGTTCCGGATCAGCTGAGCGCATTTCCGAACTTTCGATCCAGGTTAGAGACTGCACAAGACTCCGCTCGCTGCATTCACTTATTGCCGGTTTCTCAAAGAAAATACCAGTGCCCTACTTAGCTTAATGAATCTGTGTTTCTGTGTGTTGCTAAACAACGGGAGGTTATTTGGGAAAACTGCATTATGAGTAATTGTGGAGAATTGGAGTTGGTGAGTGTAGGGGATGCCGAAGAGAGGTTAAATTGGTTATTGCTGCTACTATGCCGGTTAGTAGGATTTGGAGAGTGATGTGTTTGTTTCAGATGTACGGTTGCTCTTGGAAACACGGAGCACTCACAAATAGGAAGTGGTGATGATTTTAAGTCTGTTAGTGTTTTAGTAGCAGGCAATTTCTGTTTAATTTATTTGTGTGCAGTCCTCTGCTGACTGTTTGCTTTGTAAAGCCATGTGAAATCAATCCAAAAAGCAAGGACAGCATTGTTTAAGCCACTCCCGTAAGGCTGTGGATTTCAGAGGGTAGAAACGGAACTTCATTAGATCTGTGGACAAACAATGTTTTCTCAATGTTTAATAAAACTTTTGTTAATGGTGTTTCATTCAAGAAGACCAACATGTTTCACTTCAAAAATTCCTGTCCTTTCAGAAGATAGTGCTGTACTGACAAGGCTAGCGTTTCTTAGATATCTTTGCAGGTGCTGCACATGTGAAAAGAAATTGCCTCCCTCTGTCAAGCAATAAAAATTTCATAGAGAATGAAACAGGAGCTTGAAGCCTTGCAGATCAAAAGTGGAACTGCCTCAGAGGATGGTAATGTCCGTTGTGTCATCTAATATTAATTGGACATTCGGTTGTTTAGTTAATGTGCTTGACGCACTTGCTTGGTCACATGGTTCCTCGGCTATATATGGGCCTCAGTAAAACTTCATGGGCTAATCCTCTCAGGAGTAACAAGCACTTAGAAAGCCCTTTGTTCCTGTTAGGCACGGTTTCATTGACGTGTCAGACCTGGGAAGTTGCATATGGTGAATGGCATAGCTCCATGTGTTGCTATCATTGAGCACACTAAGCACCGCCAACAAAGGGGCCAGATCAGTTGACTCTGCTAAGACGCGCGGCTCTGCTTACAGGCTCCCTACCGGCCCCGAGGATTGGTCGTTGATACCTTAGTGGGCTGGAATTGAGCTGGCTGCGGTTTCATATCCTTAAACCTCAATGCAGGTCACAGCAGTGGCAGGGAGTTACAGCACGATGATCGTAATGAGAATGGAGAAGTGTTGCTGTGGATTTAAAGAGAACTGGAAGAATCAGGGTTTAGCGGGATCATCAAGTAGCCAATCTTTGGCTATTGTTTCTTGTTAGGAAACTTTGTGGATTTCTGTGTCCATAACCATCTTGACTCTGTGGGAGCTTGGACATGCTGAAGTGTGTGTCAAAGCGAGTCTTGGAAGTCAACAGACATGTTGAAAGTTGCGACAGTGATGGCCTTCTACTGACATTAAAGGAGGATTCCCCAAAGGAACGCTCCTCATCTATGTCACCTTGTGTGGCTCCCATGCACCTTCTCAGGAAGAGAGTGACAAATGATGGGAGGACAGGGTGGATGGGGCATTAGCGGTATAAGATTGGAAAGGGCAGCTAATATTCCCAGAGCATGTAGCATCGAGGGCTATTGGTTTACCCCGCACAGGAAATCCAATGCCCTCAGTGGGACTCGCACAGCAGCAAGGGCGTTCATTCCTGCCAACACAATAGAGGCGGTGATGGGGGTTCGGGTTGCACTGGGGGCAGCCGGGCATGTGATAGCGTTGGCCTCTCAATGCCTATCTCCCTGTGTCCCGCTGTAACGACAGGACAACAGATTTGTTGTTTGCTTAGAGGAGGCTGATAAAGAGTCACCGGTGACTGGCAGGGAACAAAGAGTGGGGCTGCCCTCTGGAGAGCGGCTGCGGTGTCGGGGGGATATTCAGCTGCCGTATAAAGGGAAGGGACAACACTATCGTCAGGCTAGGAAAGGCGTTTTCTGTTGAAAAAAACTGAACTGATTGCCTAATTTGTACTTCAGATTAATGCATTTACTCATTTAGCAAGCACTTTCATCCAATGCAACATACAAGCGAGAAAGCAATGCCAGCCATTGCCTGGGGAAATTGGGGGTTAAAGGCCTCACTCAAAGGTGCAGTGGTGAAATCATTCTTCTGGGATTTGGTGACCCTGGGATTTGAACCATGACCTCCCAATCACACACTCTACCCACCCAATCACAGAGTCCTAACCCAAGCATGACCTGAGCTGGGTCACTCAAGATTTTGGTTAAGGGCTTCACTCGAGGGCCCAAAAGTGACCATGGCATTTGATCCGGTGACCTTCCGATTACAGAATCTTGACCTGCCGAGTCATACTCCTCCCAAGAACAGCAGTTCAATTGACTGAATATACAGCTGTCCTTTAAATGCCAGGTCACCTTAAACCTTTTATTCTGTCAGCATTGTTGGATTGACCCCTTCAAAATCTAATCCCATTCCTTTGCAAGTGCCTGCTTCCCTAGACAGATGGGCTCAGTGCACTTGGGAAGCTGCTGACCCACACCTCGGCATGACGGCATCGTATGAAGGTCACAGATGAGCGACGAGGCCATGTGACTGGATACTGTAGGCCAATGACGGATGGCACCTCAGACCCAGTCCTTCGTAACAATCACCAGGGGGCTCGTTGTCAACAGCCTCACAAGAATGATGAGCTAGGCGATGCGCTCAGGCAACCTCTGTGAGGAGCTCCCATTCACGTTATTGAAATATGCCGACTTCCACACGATATGTTGTCTTTCTGACTAACCAGCGCATCAGGTTTGTGTTGATTCAATCTCATGTCACATAATTTGTTTATATTTCTATATATTTTTTTCATAATATTCTTTTCAGGATTTTCAGTTTGTGTACAATGTATGCTTTTAAAAATAGTTTGCACTATGTGTCTTGTTTTGCACAATATTTTTGTTTGTTTGCCCTTTATGTACATTGCTGCTGTATGCACATGAATTTCAAAGTCTGTCTTATCTTATCTTATCTTATCTTATCATGTGACAGTGGGCGGAGTTTATGGGGTCAGCCATACATTTTTAATTTTTAATATTGATTTCCCATTATCATGCTCCAGTTTTGGCATTCCTGCACAGGAATAACCACTTGGCCTGGTCGTTTGCAGTTTCCTTGGGCCTGTGCTCTTTAATTTGTGTTCATAATTCTGGTACATGGCTCTGCATGTTCCCCAGGCCTGTGCATCACACATCATGCTATTTATTTTTAAGCACAACAACATTTAGAGAAAGTTGTGGGCTGAATTATAAGCATCATTTCAGTAAATGATTCAGAGAATATGGAGGGCGTTCCCTCCAACCCCACCAAAAGTGTAGCCTCTGGAGAGTGAAACCTTCATAAATAAGGCAATTCACACCTCAGGGCCGATTCATAACATCAACTGATACTTTATTGATCCCCATGGGGAAATTCTCTTTACGCCTCCCCCACCTCGTTCTCTGTAGGTGAGAGCAAGCTGACCACGAAGGGCAGCCACCCATAGCAACTCCCAGAGAGCTGGGGTTAAGGGCCTTGCTCGAGGACCAACAAATGTGCCGAGGCTGGGCTCAAATCAGTGACCTTCCAATCAGAGGCACAGAGGCTTAGCACACTGAGCCACACTGTTCCATTTTGTGATAAATCGTGATGGTCTGTGGTAGAGTCCAGCGCTCAGCATGTGGGGCTATGGAAACCTTGGCCTGAGCCCTTGGGGATCGGGAGAGAGACAGCAGATGGTGGGAAAGCTATCGATCCGGTATGGCCCCAGTGGGCTCCTGTCAAAGCGCACCACTCACCCTGACTGCTCTATTCCTATTTAGGATGTCATCCCTCGAACATTAAAATGTATTATTATGACCTTAGTACTATGGAGTGGTATCCTGGCCAGGGTGTTCTCCAGTCCTATGCCCTGAGATAGGCTCCACCCCCCATTGTGACCTTGACCAGAATACGTGAGAGATAGATAGATTGGTGACCTCAGCATTTAACCTCCGGTGTTTGTGGTCTGATATTTTCGTTTAGTTTTTTATATTTAGCCGCTATGCTGTAAAAAGCACTTTTTCCGAGCCTGTCAGCTACTGAGGCAGATGCTTTGTGGTTTCAAAATGCACAATCTGAGCTTTAAATTATTTCCAGGCCCAGGGTGTGCTAAATGGGCTTCCTAAAAGAGTTCCACATCTACTGAACTTTACACGCTGATCTGTAAACTTGCAATGTGAGCTGTTGTCCTCAAAATATCAGCTGCCAGTTTAATGCACAAGGAGTCTCCCTTATCATGGGGATCAGGAGTGATGAAGCAATTTTACAGTTTTTTTTTTCTTTTATTGACATTTAACTCATAACACAAACTATTCAAACTAGGGGAAAAATGTGGAAGTGCCAGATTCAGTAAATATACTGTGTATATTGTGCAAGTTATTTTTTCAGCGAATATTGCACATTTTAAAGTTTAATGATTCAGACAAGTTATGGAAGTTTGCTTGGCTTTAAATTATATTAAAAAATCATGTGCTCCAAAATGCAGTATGCACAGACCATAATTTAATTCAAATAAATCCATGGACTCCTGTGAAGAACTGAACTGTGACCCAGTACCATGAAAACAAAAAAATCAAACCAGATAAAAACATAGAAATTACACAAATCAGCTATAGAGCATGATATCAAATGTAACAAAGTGCCTGAATGATAAGGGCCAGATCCGGGAGCTCAGACTTGCCAGAGCATGAATTTGCCAGTGACTGGTCATGGAACAATTAGTGTGCATCTCTGACCAGCTCAATTCAGTGTAGTGTTGACATATTGCTGAAATCAGTTGTATGTTGAATTTTGCTAAATGGGTGGTTCAGTTGGTATCACTGCTGTTTAACACCTACAGGGCCGGGGGTGTGACTCGTACCTGTGTTCTGTGTGTGTGCAGATTGCATGCTCTGCATTGGTTTCCTTCAGTTCAGTTCAGAAATGTGGTCAGGGGTCAGGCTGACTGGCATCTCTAAATTGCCTTTAGTGTGTGTGTGTGTGTGTGTGTGTGTGTGTGTGTGTGTGTGTGTGTGTGTGTGTGTGTGCACGCTGTGCGATGGACTGACGTCTCTGTCTGGGAAATAGCATTTTAATATAAGCAAGACAAAGATCACCCTGTCACCAACCAGGTGAAAAGTTTATTCATTGTCTACATTCTGAACTGCCTCTTAGGCCTTGTGCTTTGCACCTCAGTTTGAAGAACCATGGCAAAAGAAAAATATATCAAAAATCACGTCGTGGTTGTATGCTGGTCTGCTGGTGCCTCTGTGGTTTCAAAAATATGCCAAGATGGTTATCTGACAGCACTTTGGGTTGTGTATAGTCACGATCTCTCAGTCGTCTCTTGCTGCATTTTGGATTTCATTCCAAAAAGGTCTCATCCATCTCTCTGCAGGCAATTAGAAAACACATTTAGCCTGTCATGGTGGCAGGTCATCACTTCCCACTCTGTTTTCCCTGAGCTGGACTCATGTTTTGGGTGTTAAGAGCGTTCCCTACGTGCTGCCGTGAATATGTACGCGCTTTTCTGAAAGCGTTCCAACTGGTGTATTTTTTCTGTAATCGCCACAGGTCATCGATTTAAAAATTCCAGCCTATTCTGGCACTTTGTACAGAGTCACGAGCCTCCTGCAGGCTCCTGAATTTGACCAATCGGGGCCTCTCACGAACCTATCACGAATCATAATGCTGCCCTCTTCAAAGAGCCAAAATTCCTGCGGCTTCCTGCCGCTGAACAGAGGCGATAAACAGCATCTCTTCATCGGATTACGCACTTATGAAGACGTCTGTTAGGATGATGAACTTGATAAACAAGCCGACTGTTCAATGTAATGACATTTATGGTCACAGGAATCCTTCAGTGGAGTCAGAGACATTTGATTAAGATGAAGCTGCAGCCAGAGAGAGGCCTGCCTCCTACAGGGCTCATTTTGTGAAAGGACAGGCTTGTCCCTGGCTTCAGCATTATCATCAGAGATATGCCCCCCCCCCCCAATTGCTGAGGATTTGTTTTGATGGTGGTTCTCATGACGATATTCGGACAGTACTATCCGGTTAGACTGATACTGATGCTCCTGGTTTATGTTGGTGCTGGTTGTCCCACCCCCCCTAGCCATGAAGACGCTGGATCTGGGCTGGGGGGGAGAATGGGCTATTATTTATAATCCTGTTGGCAGAGGCAGAAAGGTGCCCATGGTTTTTAAATGTGTTATTATAGTCTGTTCTTGTTGTTTCACATGGAAACACATAGAAAAGTATTAAGCTGTTAAACTTAATTTCTCAGCTTAGATAGGTTGTTTCAAACTATAAAATTAAATGTACAATGTGTAAGATGTCTTACTGAATTTGCAATTCAAAACATGAGAAAGATCTTCACAGGAATAGCATTTCTGGTCCCCCTTCCCCATTTCTTTGTAGACTTTCATTCACCCAACTTTTTCACTGATCAGTGAAATCACTTGGCAGCTGCTATGATTCAATGTTTATCTCAAATTTCCTAAGGCACAAGGCCGCCCTGAACGGGAAGCCAGTCCACCACAAACTTAGGATCAGGTGGAATTGTTCAGCAAACAGGAATCTCTAAGGAAGCCCTGGATAGGATCACACATTCTGGACAGGCACATCAGGGGGCACTCGCACCCATCAGCATCTCAGAACTGGGGTTTCCGCTAGAGGGTGGTGAGAGGATTAATCAGGCTCCCTGAGGGACCAGGCTCTGCTCAGCATGGCCTACCCATGAATCCACGAGTCTGTTTCATTTAATATTTTCCTCAGTAGATCAGTTGTTTTTCTCCCATTACTTATAGACTAAATGCTGGTAACTCACATATCTACATCTTAATACTGCTAGAACTACTGGGACATATTTGATTATTCAAGTATTTTTGCAACCAGTCGTCCTGAAGCTGTGTTATTTGCACACAATAATGGTTTAATATATGAGAGGCACCACACTTCTCACAGTAGATTTTATAGGGTAGGCCAAGACATCCACAAATAGCACAATAACTGTATTTTATTGTATGATGTATCAATTACCAATCAGTAGTAGAAACTCAACGTTTAATTGCTCAACGTCAAACAGGATTGGCTGGCACGTACGCTGACCTAACGAAGGTAGGGTGATAAATGTGCAGGTTTTTTGGTTAAGGAGTGTTCTGCACACAGAGAAAGCAGAGTTGGCAGTGTTTTTTTTGAGGAACATCTCTAGACTGCCGTGTTCTACGTCAGAGACGGGGGAGATTAGAGGGTGTTCGTCTCAGCCAGATCCACACTGTTCGAGTAGGTGTAACCCACCTCGTTTTCTGGAGATGATCTAGCCTGGTGACAGTAGGAAGAGCACGCTTCTCCTCCCACCTGCAGTATCTGTCCCCTGGACCGCTGAAGCACTTCTGTACCTTACACCAGCAGTGACTCTACATTTTATGCTATTTTAGGCCAGATACAAATTAAATGGAAAATACTGAATTGTTTGAAGATAATACTATGTTTGAATGTGCAGATTATTTATTATACACAGTTAATTCATTACACATAAGCAGTAACTCCGTCATATTTTGACTTTAAATTATGCTTGAATTCCTCTGAAAACATTTCTCAGATGAACTAAAAAAAGAATCGTAGTAACAGAGGCATTAGAGAAATAACAGCCTTTGTTTTACTTGCCTCTGTTTTGGAGAAAAACTCTGCATAAGATATTCTTGCAGGCAGCTGTCCAATAACTGCTGTTATTAGTCAGCCTGGTGCTCATGAGGAGAATTTGGTGTAATGAAGTCTGAAATTCCCCCACGCTGAAGTTTCCACTGGAAATGGATTCACTGCTGGAAAGGGATTGGCTCGGCTTGCAAGGAATGCTAATCATAGCTGATGGTCATCGCTCGCATAATGGGCAAGAAGAGGGTTTGCGCGTATCTGTTAGGACATGGCTTAGCTGAAAATCTCCATAAATTGCTGCTGGTGCCTCCCCAATTTCCCGAGCCCCTCCACCGTTACCCTCATCCTTTCATCGAAACAGTAACCCAACAATGAGTCCCAGTCTTCCTGCTCAATAGGGTCAAGCCTTCAGGTGACAGGTGGCTTCCCGACATGTGACCTTCCTCCTCTCTGCATGCACACTGAGCTGACTGGTCATCACTGTCACATCGAACGGCATCCATCTTTGTATCCAAACCTGCCTCACTTCCAGGTTTTGGGCTTGCAGGTTATTCTCAAGCATGCCGTTCTCAAACCTTGACCACCTTCGACATCTGCTTTTAAACATTAGTGGGACGATGATGGACAGAGTCTGCTTGGCAGAATCATTTATCTGTGATAAAGGAGGGCTTAAACTGCTTCCATCCATCAGAGACTCAAATTCTTGCGTTCCATTCGTATCGTCTGGAGCAGTATTGGCACATTTTTGTCATTTTTGTCTGTTTCGGAACCATGTGCAGCCAGCTTGCATGGTCAGATTCACTCCTCTGGATTGTTGAAAAAAAGCTTGAAATGATGCTTTGCTCACAGAAGCTCATCAGGTTTGCCAGATGAAGCCAGGGGCCAATCGATCCATGATCGAGCACATGATTTGAGCCCGAAAGCCGGGCCCCATCATAGCTGCTGTGCTCATTGAAATGACTCGGGGTGGATTCATTGGATAGCTGCCATTTAACCTTTGACCCCTGCTCATACTCTTCAGGCCACGGAAAATCCATGAAGACTAAGAATCGGTGCAGGGATTCATTTGTTTATTCATTCATGTATTGTGTTGTTATGGCAGCAAGAAAGACACAGATGGCTTAAGTTCTCTTGTTGAAACCTGACCATCAAACAGATCGATGGATAGACTCTATGGCATGCTTTAAGCTTTTCTGCATCATTCCAATCACGGATCTTGTGCTTATTACATGTGCGGGGAGGGGGCAGTGACCTGATCCCCATGAGCATGGAGGAATGGGAGCAGTCCTATATGAGAATCATAACTAATTATGTGTTAAATTAGCCAATTGTCATGCTGTCTGATTACAGAAGGCACTTCGAACAGATGGAGTCAAGAAGTGCAGATACCATGCTATATCATGCTGTAAATATTGTGCATATTGTATTCACTGAATTGGGGAGGGGGGGACGGTTTGGTCTAGGTACGCCCCGAGATTCCCTTCCGCCACACCCCACTGCCTGCGGCGCGTGCAGTCCCGCGGTGCTGGCTGAGGCCTGCAAATCGGCGTGCCTGCGTGACTCCGCCTCGCTTGTCCCAATTGCCCTTGGGCGAATCACAATTTCCCGCTCCAGGCCTCCAGTCCCAGCCACACTGGGAAGCAAGGGAGTCACACGCAGGGGCAGGAGTTGATTTCTCGGAGAAATGAGGTTCCGATTTGCCGCTTTGCCAGCAGTCCCTGACATGGATGAGCCACACCGGTTTACCTGCACTCCTATGGCCGAAATAAATTTGCAGATCCATAGGCCCCACTGCCCACCCCCTGGCCCTAAACACCAGCCTAAATCTGGCCATTGGAAAACACTGAGTGTGCTCAGAGGCTGGGGAGATGGTAGGGAGTACTCCTATGTCTAAACAACAGACTTGTGACAACTGTGCACCTCACTGAGACACACGGTTCCCTGACCACAGGGATCACAGATACTGATGGAGGACGTCGAGTGGGAAGTAGATTTTCGTTCTGACTTCCCCCCACTGCAAGGCAAACACCAATCGCGCGTCAGAGATGTCTCCATCTCACACCGTTTCAGCCAAAAAACCCTTAGCTCAGTGTTTCTCAAACCAGTCCTCGGGGACCCCCCCCAGACAGTGCACTTTTTTGCTCCTACCGTGTCTGCGGGTTCCCGACGACCGGGTTGGGAAACACTGCCTTAGCTACATGACACTCTGTTCTTGGGGGGGCACATTTAATGTGGCAGTGTATTCCCCCAGCATCCCGGATGTCTTCAGCCAAGGACACCCTGCCCCAAAACGCTGACAGCCTAATGCCTGACGAGACACGATGAATACTGAGCATTTACCGGTACTCATGCCGTTTGCTGTCTTGTAATTCTATCGCTTCTGAAGGCTAATAAAATGTGGCGCGTATTAAAGATTAAAAACGTCTGCTGCCACCATATTGTTTCCATTTTTACTGAGATGTGCACTCACAGCTTAGGGAGTCATGCTCTGTTTGTCCTGATGTATGATTGTTCTTCCGTCCTGTTTTGTCTCAGGCGTCTAACAAAAAATGATGATCTCTGGTCGATTGCCGTGACAACAAGCCTGACTGGCCGTTAAATGATTTTGTGAAGAGGTGAGGTGACTGACTTACAATGTGTGTCAGGCATTGAGAAGCCGAAGGTGGCCGTGAGGTTGGTGGAACATCTAAGGTGTTGGGGAGAGACCCCAGTGAAGGAGGTTGGAGAGAACACCCTGAGAGAGATGATGGGAGAGGTGAGGAAGGTCCTTTAATTCCAGCAGCCATTTTCAGGCAGTAATAGAATAGAATAGAATAGAATGACTTTATTGTCATTGTAACAAGTTACAACAAAACTCAATGTGTGTGATTAACCCAGTGATGCTTTGAGGCAGATGTGAATATTAAGTGAAAGAAGATAAACTACATTAAATTAAATGAGCAAACAAACAAAATGTATCAAACATATAAAATAAATAGAAGTGATAGACATTGGAAGTGATTGTGCTTATAGTATACCGCAGCACATTTAGTATACATATACATATTAGTCTACACTCACCTAAAGGATTATTAGGAACACCTGTTCAATTTCTCATTAATGCAATTATCTAATCAACCAATCACA
>JAAGVU020000035.1:6811643-6829797 GCA_011763525.2 Mormyrus iriodes
TGAAGGCGAAAGGGGGTCAAACACCGTATTAGTATGGTGTTCCTAATAATCCTTTAGGTGAGTGTATGTACATAGTATGAGCTAAGCTTGTATTACAGTAGGGCAATTAGGATAAGTTAATATATAATTGATGGCTAATATATACATGCAAATGTGCATTTAGTTCAACTGAGGTGTCAGAAAGCATCATCCAGCCTGATGAGGGCCTTAAGGGAGGAGTTCTTTCGCATCCTGAAGGTTTGGGTTGAAAGACCTTGTAGCGTCTCTCTGACAGTACAGCCCCAAACGACACGTGCACTCTGCATGGGTAATGAGGAGCCTCGTCGTGCCGCCGCGTCCCTGCCTCTGCCGTGGGCTCCCCAAGACGAGGCGTCTATCGGTGTTTACGGCTTAGGGAGGATAAACACGCCACGCAGAGTCTGACAGACGGACCCATTTCTGCCGGCACTTTCTATTCTGAGAGCAATTAAAAGCCGGAAAGGAGAAGGGCTCTCGCAGTCACACCTGCACTGTATGTTGACATCCGAGGCTGTCGTTTCTGCTTGGCAGCCATGGGGGGGCCTTGTGCTGACTTATTATGGGATGGCCAGGGCTCACACCTACACCCCTCAAGGTTCGGGGTTTGCTACGGTGCTCCAAGAAGAGTTTAACGCACACAGGCTCTCTGTTTTGAATGCCGGTACAGAAAATACCACGTCCATCTGAAACCTGTGCAAAAAGTATGCAATAGTAAAATGATACTTACCTATACCAAGATCTGACTTTAGGCTTCCATAGCATCTACACAAGGGTCGTCTTACTTAACCAATCAACATCTAACCCATTTGTCCGTCCTATGACTGCAGTGTGGTGTTGACGGCACTGCCCCAGATCCTTCAGAATCACTTAGCATTAGGAGAGCCTGCCGCCTGTCCTTCACAGTCTACTCGTTTCAGATCTGCATTACGCTTTGCTCCATACTCCCAGTATTTAGGCCCCATTAGCTCGGAGCACTTCCTGCTGGCGTTGCCTTGCCGGTGGCAGTAAGCTCTTTCTCGTTTCCCCCCTCTGAGTCACAGGTCCCCTCACACACATCTCCACCGCACTGCTATTTCTGACTAGATGACATCCAACCCCCCCGAAATAGAGACTGCCTCGGGATGATCTGTCACATCTCTCCCTCCCAGATCTCCCCATCAACACCGCGCAATCCCTCTCACATCCTGTCAGCAGCGAGGTTCCCGGCATTAATGATGACGAACCATCTGTGAAGACAGGACCATGCGACCCATCGTCATCTAGCCGCCTGCTGCTCAGGACTTCGCTCTATCCCGCCTGGCCAGCACCTCCTCCGGAATACCAGGCCATCGCTATCCTGCCCTTAGCGCCCAGCATTGTTCTGCCATCTCAAGTTTAAAATGCTGGGGTTGCATTTATTCTCTTACATTAACTGCAAAATGAATGTTGTTTGTGTAGCTGCCTACAGGCTCTGTGTATTTGAAAGAATATATGAGAAAAATAATCATTCTGGCTGAGAGTGTCGGATAAAGATATTTATGTAATAGAATAACAGTGCCTTATTATTTCCTGCGGGTAGTTTTCACGTGTCCCAGCTCACTTTCTGCGAGAGCCACAAATGCACATGTACGTACAGGTGGGAGCAAGTTTTAGGGTCAGAGTACAACCAGCATCCCTGGAGCAGTTGGGGTACAGGGCTTTTTTTCTGAATGGTCCAACGGGGATTTAAAACCACAACCTGCCAGACACAAGGAAAGTAATAAGACTTTATGCTTCTATAAAGGCCTCAGGACCTGCTGCTGTTTGGTTTCATTGAGGCAAATGGTCCTTCATGCTGCTGTTCTTCAGTACTTACTCTGGGTTTTTATCTCTCTGGTTTGGGTCACCCTACAGCTTTTCCTGAATGAAACCCAGTCAGAAGCCAAACAGCCACAAACTGCAGCAGGGAGCAAAAACATGACGTCAACTCGACCACAAAGCATCGGCCGGTTCCCGTTTTCTGTTTGGTTTTGGCCAACTATGGTCTGCTCGCTTTTATGTGACTAAACGCAGTGCCAGCTAAGGATTTAAAATAACAAAACATAAATTACTAGCTAACATAGAAACACAGTGTGGGAATCCTGTCCCAGGTGTACCCTAACCTTTTGCCCCATGCTGCGTGGGATAGGCTCCAGGCCCCTGACCAGGAGGAGCAATTTGAAGATGGATGGATGGATAAACACAGGGTAATAAATGGCCATTGTTCAGTTATTATAAAAAAAAAGGTTCATTTAATGTTTTCCCTGGGCTTGCAATTTGTTATTATTCCCTAGATCCTGAGGTAGTTGCCTGGCTGTCCTCAGCAGAGAAATCCCAATGTAATCCCTCATCACTTGTCCCAAGTACCGATAATTTGCAAGCTGTAATCGTGACCGTGAATCACCAGTAGTATTCCTGGATGGAAATCCTCACCACATTTTAAACAGCCATTTCGGGTAAACTCCTGCGTATGTTCAGCCCGTTTGTATAAATCACACTGGGGGCCGCGTTTTTGTTAGCGATCGCGTGACCCGCTTCTTCCTGTTCGCTGTCAGCTTCGATTTCCCATTTTGCTTAATAATGAAGTACCTCCCCCCCCTGCCCAAGCTGTGGTCTTTGGGAAGATCTGAGTCCCCGAGTCCCTGTTAAGCCATGCGGCTCAGATATAATTGCTCCTGTCAGGATCTCTAATTACGCCAGCCTGGAGCAGCAAGGGCACCAGGGCCCTGCTCGCTCTGCTGTCCATCCTCAGGACCTCTGAGAGGAGGAACAGCCTGAGCGTTTCTTTCCAGAAACGCTGCTTCATGTCCTCAGAGCACTTCTGTCCTGGCTGGGGGGGGGAATCGGTTCGTTGCTTGTCCAGAATGCCGGGGATAAGGCTAGCGGGGCTACCCGGGCTGTATGAAAGATTTTGACATTGGGGGTAACAATGTAATAATTTTAATATAAAGGTCAATTTATTTGAAGGGGGTGGAATTAAAACAAATTAAATATTGGGGGGAAGTACACATTCTCCCTGCCCCCCTCCCGGTTCCTATGCGCCTGATACTGCTTGTCAGGGGTCTGCTAAATGGACTTTGTGATGTATCTAGTCTGGCATCAGCATGCACTGAGGAGAAACGTGACGGGTGCCCGCGGCTAGAGGAAGCTCACATGCAGCCAACAGCAAATAAATTTGGAGTGGGGAGGCCTCTCTGTCCCGCATAGCTCCCTGGGGCCTGCTTTATTGGGTTTTATCAGCTCCAGCCGGGCTGAGACTCTGGCGGCCTCTTCCGCCACAAGCTAACAGAGTTAGTAGCCCCCAGCTGGCTGCGATACTCGAAGGCGGCTCAACGTTGCCCCTTAATTTGGGAGGGGGGGGGAGCAGTACAGTTGAGCTTTAGCTGGCTCTCGGATTGCAAATGCGATTCCTGGCCCAGCGCGGAGTGGTAGCCTATCCTGTCATCATTCCTATCGGTGGTTTAAATACATGTTTTTCCATCAAATGACATAGAACAGCACGACTGTGGGTGAAAATATCCATCCGGGATGACCAATTATAGAGCCCATGCTAAATTTATCCCCTTTCAGCTTTTAGGGGTCTTTCATCACAAAGATCTCAGTTTCTACTAATTCATAATTAGCATTTATAACTACCGCAATTAACACCCATCCTTTATGTTTCATGGTATATGAACCTCACCCCTCTACTAATTTGTGTTGTTTAATCACACTTTGTATTTTTGTGTGTTTATTCGTGTCTCAGTGTTTCGTTGCCAAATCAATTCCACAACTGAATACTTAATGCATTTACACAATTTAGTTTTTTGTACATGTTATAGCCATAGATAATATTTTCATTTCATATGTCGCCATTTAAGTTTGGTCTCCTGAGGTTACTTTGGTCTGTTTTGACGAAGTTTTTTGGGTTGTTAAACAAAGGTACTGTTTGTCTTGTTTAGGTTAAACAGGCGTAAGTTTACAGCTGAGATCCGTATCACAGATCCGGTTAACGGGCTGATGTTAATGGCATCTCTTCTCTCTCTCTCTAAATTCACAGCTAAGCCCACACCCAGGCGTCTTCACGTTCACGCTCTAACTCACCCGCAATCTGATTCTGAATCAGCAGCTTCCGGCTAAATTATACCTTCAAGCTAACAACACCGTTAATCGCAGGCGCCCATCTCGAGCGGCGTGACGGCGCCGTTAGCCAACATTGCTAATGGCGGTAATTACGGTGGCGGCCTCCGTGTGGCAGCGCTGCACAGGCTCCCTGGGGCTCCGGTGAAACTCCCCACTTGTTGCCGGTGCAAGTAGCACTTGAGATGACGGCCGACTTCCCGCAGGGGGCAGTGCAGTGGCGTGCGTGCTGTTTTTGTCTTTCTACTCCGCCCCAAGAGGGAGGACCCATTACAACTGGAACATATTTCTCTTTGCAGAGATATGGGCCAGCTTCACCTCCCAGTCTTTGCAGGAAAGGAAAGGGAGAATTACTGTTGCTCATTTATGAGATGCAATGAGTGATTTAAGCCTATTTCATTCATGAGTGCAGCCAATCCTTAAATTTTAATTAGTTATTTTTGTATATTTGTATATCTTCTCCATGTTTTAAATATGTCTTACATCTTCTATTTTACATCTACATATACGTTCAGCTGGAGTGTCCAAGGGGCATGAATATCCTAGCAGATTCAGGGAGCCCAATACTTTATACGACCCCCAAAATATACTGTCGGGGGCACCCCCCTTTGCAAAATCTATCAAGGGGACCCCCTCACCGAGCGATCTACCCATATTTCAAAGTGCCAGTCCAAACAGAGGGGCTCAAGGTTACATTTAAACAGGGGGCCCAAGATTTCTATCTACGCCCCTGACACTCAATGCATAAGCTAGGGGCGTAACAATTCTACAAATCCATGATTCAGTTCAGACCTTGATTTTTGAGCCACAGTTCAGTTCATACCTCATTCTTTTATTAATTAGTATTTTTTGGGGGGGGAAGGGTGGATAAGAAAAAAAAACAGGTACAAAATTTCTGGTTTTCATTACTCACCAACAATTTGGAACACTAAGAAGAAGAACACTAAAGAACATGTTAGATTAACTTAACTTCACGTAAAATAACTACGTAAACAAAAATAACTGCATAACCAAAATGTTGCCACACTGCTTGAATGTGCTGAGGGATTCTGCAGTTTCAGGGTTATTATCCATCCTGAGCTAATAAAACTAGCCTAGCTTTTACCACAGACAAGATTAATCAGTCATGATTGGCCCAAAATAGTCACGTGACGTACACAGTTGGAAGACAGTAAAATACACATAATGTGTAATATGTACAGAATATACAGCTTGCCCTAACTTTAGAATAACAGAATAATAATTTTATGATTTACATGTGTTATAGTGTTAATTGTGAAATGAAAAATGAGTTTTGTAACAATAGTAACATAATGAGAGCTCAGCAGGCTGCACCTGTGGTAATGGGTTGGGCAGGGGGGTTCATGAATGTTTCTATCATAGTTTCGGTCTCTGTTTTCAAACCGATACACCATTATACACTTTATCATTTACCACTACACAATACCAAGTAAGACTTCATTATGAACCCAGAACAGCTGCAAGGGTTGATGACTTGTGCAGTCAGAGAAGCTTTTCTGCCCACCAGGGCTTTACTGGGCTGTTATTTTTACACTGGTGGCTTTCCTGCTAGTTTTAAGGAGCCTGGCCATTCTCCTCCACCCTCTGTCATTAACATGGTGTTTTCACCAGCAAGATTGCTGCTGACTGGGTGGCTTTTTGTTTATCGCACCATCCTCCGTAAACTGAAGACGTGGCAGTGTGTGAAAATCCCCCGACGGCGGCTGGTTCTGAGATGCTCAAACTGCCGCGACTAGCAGCAACAATGGCCCCACATTAAAAAGCTCTTAGGTGCCGCATCTCAGACGTGCTAAGTCTTCGCCAAACAGTGAGGGACCCTCTTGACACTGTCGGTGCACTTTATTCAGTTGCAGGGACGTGATTGGCTGTTCAGAAGAGCAGGTGCAGCCACTGAACAGGCCTCTGAGTGTCCTTGCCGTTCGTCTCGGTCAGCCCGGTGACCGCAGCGCCCGTGTCTTTATCCGGCAGGAAGCCGGCTTTGCTGCCGAGGTGTGCCGAGGCCAGTGCTCCACTTTCCTGGCTTTGTGTACGACACGGCACCCTCCAAAGGCTGCATGTGCGTCAGCTGCGGCAGCAGGACAAGCCTCGGGGACCCGGGGGGCGCCCCCTTAACCGGGACCATAAATCACGGCGCCCTCGATTATGACACGACGGTTCGGAGCAATTAAGCATCCAGGTCTGGGGAAGATGCATCGTGGCGCTGGAGGCTGGCACACACGCTGGGGGATGGGCAGCATCTCGGTGCCAACCAGGGCGGTGTGGCTGCTTAATTAAAAAGGCGGAGGGGAAGAGTAGTGCATATCATGGGGGCTCAAGCTCTGCCAGAGGAAGTATGTGCAGTCATGTGACTAGGGGTGGTTCCTGGGACAGAGCTAAGTCAGGTGACGTGACCTTCCTTCAAATTCCCTGTAATTATATGAGATTCAGTTCTGTTTTTCTCTTGTCCTCACTGAGCATGCCTAACCCCGCTCCCACACGCATCACTTCCTGTTAGTCCTCTTTTATTTCTATCTGCTGTTTCCTATCCTCCTCCTGCTTTTGTTAGCCCCACCTCTGGGCCCCTAATAGAGTCCCACTTCCTCCCTTCTATCCCCATGTCACATGATCATACTCCCTATCCCCGGTGGTATAGGAAAGAGTTAATATTGGGGGGGCACAATTTAATAATTAAAATACAAAGGTTTTTATTTGAGGGCAGGGCCGTGCAAATGTATCCAAATCCAGGAGCAGGTCCAATTTCCCTGGCATCTTCAGGGACCCAAACGGCCCACACACATCATCCACGATCACTGCAGGCCACACACAGTCCGCACCCCCACGTGCACCCGTACAAGCGTATACGGGTACGGTAAACAAACGGAAGCCCCTTGCCTAAGCGATGCATATTTGCTTATTTATTTATTTCGACATCTGGTGTCTCTTTAATTGCGTGTTGAGCCTATTAATTTCCTTAATGAAGATTAAAGGAGGAAGCCCGCAATCACTGGCATTCCGTTTCCACAACCGCCGCGACACGTTCGAGTCTCTGACTGTACTAATTACATTGTGCCACAGCGGTGAAGTGCTTCCCGGGATGGCCCCCTAATGGATGATTAATTAACAGTCCCGTAGCAAGGGTGCAGTCTCACCATACCAGTACATCTTTTCGATTTCAAGGCATGAAGGCATGTGGGTCAGAATGTTCTGCTCTAGTTGCCTTACAACCACAGATCCATGTCCCCCTCACGGCTCTGCCTTGGCACCGTGTTTCTCAACCCAGTCCTTGGGGACCCCCTGACAGACCAAGTTTTTGCTCCCTCCCAGCTCCCAGCACACCTGTACCAGGTATTTGGTGTTCTTGATTGGCAGGGTTGGGGTTAGAGCCGGGAGGGAGCAAAAATGTGGACTGTCTGGGGGTCCCCGAGGACGGGGGTTGAGAAGGAGGGGTCTTTCTAGTTATTTGGTAGATGCTTTTATTCAAAGCGACATACATTTGAGAAAGCAGCAACAGCACGCAGGGAGGAAGCCTGGAATTCTGGGCCCCCTGACAAAGTGTCACCTTGGGGTCCCTCTGTACATTCTGCCAAATGGGAGGGGGGGTCGTTTTGGGCAGCCTCCGGTCCTGGGTCTGGCAATGGCCCTGAGAGCACACCTTGAAGGATTTCATTCCCTTATTCAGATACCAGAGCCAGCACATTTACATTTATCATTAACATGTTTAATGGACACACGACTGAGAAAGCAGAAACAGAAAGTCCCTGGAACAGTTGCGGTTATGGGACCTTGCTCAGGGGTTCAACAGTAAAACCACTCTGCTGACCGTGGGCTCTGAACCAGCAACCTCCTGATCACAGACACAGTGTCCTAAACCAGTGAGCCACATACTCCCCCCATTCTGGTCAGCCTTACCCACTCCCCCTCGAAACCCTACCGTCTCTGTCCTACCGCAATGCTGAGTGGCTTGGACAGCTGGTGTTCGGTAACCTCCTTAGAGAGTCTCCAGCTGGACAAATGTTTAGTGTCCAACCCCCAAGAGCCCCACTCCCATGCTGCCAAGCTCAAGCGGAGGGTCGCGCCCCCTGAAAGCTTCAAATTAGCCTGGAGCAGCCAGAGCACCAACAAATCAGATGAGCTTAATAGGTGGCTCTTCAATTCTGCAGAGCTTTAGGGGGAATCAACCTCGAGAAAAGGTAACTTTATTAAGGTGGAATATTGTCACAGCTTTAAGTGGGGGGGGGGGCACTTGCTGTCAATCACTGGTATCACCTTGGGACAAATCCAACCAATCAGTGAGGGTCACCCATGCCTTGGGTATGTGCCACACAGAGGATTAAAGAAAATTAGGAAAACGCCACAGTCCAGCGTGACGTTCTGTAGATCTGCAGATGAAGAGCTTCTCATCTTAAGATTGATATATATGACCAAGTATGTGGTGCGACACCCTCTGACCCTGAGCAGTATAAGCTGTTAGGAGATGGATGGATGGATGGATGGATGGATGGAAAGATAGTTGGTGGATTAAAGATAGATGGATACTGTGTAATGGGTCTCACACTAGAATAAAAAAAAAAACATAGGAACTTTTTCTGTCAGGGGTAGGGGAAAGCCTCCCCGAGTATGATTACGTGGGTTAAACCTCTCTGCCTGTGATTGGTGGTTATCAGTTCAAATCCTACACTCGGAGGAATAGCCACATCTCTGTTGGGCACTTTAGCAAAGCTCTTAATGCCTCGAGAAATGCCCCCGGGCCACTGGCTCAATGGCTGACCTGCTCTCAGACTCCAGGCTTCATTTTCAACTGCTGGTGCATGCATGTCTCACAAAAAACGCAAAATGGGATATGCCCAAATAATGCATTGTAATGTACTTGTGTAAATGACAAATAAAGCTTAATTTCCCTGAGTGGTGGTACGAGTCTAATACCTTTTAACCTCGACAGGAATGCAAGTGCTGAAATCTAAAGGCCCTTGCATCCCCAGGGGCAGATGCAGTAGAAGGTGTAGCCAGGGGTGTCCCTCTACGCTCTTCACGGCCGCGCAGGTCACCTTCTCTCCAAGCCTCCCCTGGGGTGACGCCGCCACCGATTAATGGAGGCATATGGGGAATAAATCCTTTGGATTCAGCAAGCTGCTCTGCGAAGCTGTGACGGGAACCGTGCCGCCCCGGCCATAACCATGACATTTACAGAGGCTCTCTCAGCGAGGTGCCCGTGCAGCTCGCCGCGGGCATCACCCGCTTTCCGCCTGGCACGCTGACTTATTAAATATAACAACCTAGGAATACATTACGGCAAAGCACACGCAGACATGTAGCCTGGCACTGTGGGGTGAGCTCCTTCCTGCATTTGTCCCTGCAAAGGGAACCTTTGCTGCTTGTGGCCGTGATGCTGGTTCCAGAAAGTTCCATCAGACATACCTGTACTTATCTGAAAAAGGAAATCACTGGATTCTGGCATTACATGTATAATACCAGCCCACCCCTGGATCCAGTCACCTCTGGGTGGTTTATGGAGGGGGGGGGGGCAGCTGGTTGTATTTATCCCCCTCCCTGACTGCATTAGTGTCACGCTTGCATGTACACTTCATTCCCAGGGCAGCACCTGGCCCCCAGTACAGTGGGCAACATGTACTTCTTTAGCTGGCACTTCTGTCCAAAGCAACATGCAGGTCAGAAAGTTGCTTGGAGCAATTGGGGATTAAGGGTCTTGCTCAAGGACCCAATAATGAAATCACTCTGCTAACCATGCAACCTTCTGAATGTGGGTACAACATCCTAACCCTCAGAGCCACACTCCACCCGTGTGCATAGAATGAGGTTGCCAGGAGCTGGTTAGGATTACTGCATTCTGTCCCTCTGTGAGAAATTGGGACATATTAAACAAAGGGTTCAGAGAGCACTGGCTAGTTCTCCAGTGTATCTTAGTGAGTGCTCACTCTCATACCTAGCTCTGGGTCAAAAAGATCTTGTTTCCGGCTCTGGGTTTCTCCATGTTAGCAGACTGCTATTGAGGGAGGTTCATTGACGTTCCCTGTAACAAACTGACTTTTGTTTTCATATTTTTATGCAGTGATTGTATACGTATGGTACAGATCCGGGAAGGTCTTTGAGGTGGCACCAAGCCAGGATCAAAACCACCAAAACACATGGGAGCAATCTGAGTCCCGGTCTAAAATTGTGGACTGCAAAACTCTGGTTAGTCATAATCCATTTCCCCCATAAGCGTGCCCACATCTGCATGCTATTTGTTACTATATTACTGTCATCATTTTTTCATTTTTGACTGAGCTGGCATTTCGCCCCAGGGCAGATCATAGCAGGGTGTAAACCCTCACGCTGTCCGGTTCAGCATTCCCGCACAGAACAGCACTCAGAGCAGCAATGTGGATAACACACAATGTTAGTCTGACTATCCTTCAACTAACATTAAGAATCGCAGCTTTACAAACATCTATTGGATGTATATTATATTGCTACATTCCCTTGTCTTAGCACCTGTAGATCTGGGGGGCCAGAGCCAGGGGGGGCTGTGTGGAGATGACTGCGGTTCAGCTCAAAGTCGCACCTGCTCCTTCATTCCCTTTGGGTCCTTTATGCTTTGAGATCAGTCCTACTGGATTATGGGAAAAGCTCAGATAAGACTCACATGTGAGTAAGTTTATGCTCAGTCATTCGTCAGGGATGGTAGAGACCAGCAAATGAGCTACGGCAGCCATTTTCCCGATTGTCATAACAACTGTGCACTTCTGTAACTGTCATAAAAACATAACTGCACAGTTTTGTCATTGTCATTAAAAAGTACCTACGCACTCTTGTAATTGTTATGAAGTCCTTGATTTTATCGAGGTGCTGCTCTCTGAGGGTCGGTCTAGGCTGGAGATTGAGTCCCTATCCCAACCCTAGCTTCTGCGTTAGCATGTACGAAAAACAGTCACAGCAAAGTCCTCTTTCAGCAATTTGAACGTGGTCTGTATTTTCTGTGAATCATCCCCATAGCCTGTCAAAGATGACAACCACTCTCGCGGAAATGCAGTTTGCCATTTGGGGGGGGGTTTCTCCGACCTAAAGACCTGAGCTGGTAAGGCTGCCTCACTTCTGTCTGCTGTCTGATGTGATGGGACCCCCCCCCCCCCCCAATGTAGCTGATCGATGCATTTGGATGCAGCATTGACTAATGCATCGGCCTCCTCGGTTGTCCCTGTGACAGGTGATAGACCACACAGGCGGCCAAACGGATGTCATTAACATCGACAGGGCTTGGGGGTGTCAACGCCTGGCCAGAGGTGAGTCACAGCACCCCCGATAGTCACAACCGCACACACAGAAGCAGTGGGGTGTTAAGAGTCCCCCCCATCACGAAACACAGTGCTCTGTATATATAAATAATCTTATGTTTGCAGGTGTTTCTTAAACAAAAGTCAAAAACATTCTCATCAAACAAATGTAGCAAAATGGAACCGATGTGTAAATGTTGTACAGTGGTTCTGTTTTAACTTTCCAAACAAGATCTTAGCTTGGCTGTCCTCTGTGTCAGAGCTACTAACATACCGCTGGGCCCGGGGGGGGCGAAAAAACTGATGTTTGACTGCTTCTGCTCTACGGAGGCGAACAGACCTCATCCGTTGAAGGGCTTGGGGTATGAGAGACTCACAGTTTGGACTAAATGTACCATGGCAACTTAGAAATGGGAAAACAAACATTTCCCAGAAAACATACATGTTTTCATCTTAAGCATACAATGTCAGGAATACAATTTGAAACGTTGTTCCCTCTGGAATTCATTTATACCCCCGAGGGGAAATAAGGCCAGCTCTTTTCTCCTTAGCGATGTTGCTGTGTGATCCAGTGATCCTCTCGTTTCATCAGAGGTGGCATGATGTTTGGAGAATTGTATCACTGTTATGTTTGGAGAGTCTTATTAGAGCGACCTCCAAATGGATTACTTGAGGAACGTCACCAGTGTGTCTTGCAGCGGGTGACTGCTCATGCTGGACATAGAGCACCCCAGAGACTGGGCATACTCTACACT
The DNA here is from genome assembly GCA_011763525.2 of Mormyrus iriodes. NCBI lineage: Eukaryota > Metazoa > Chordata > Actinopteri > Osteoglossiformes > Mormyridae > Mormyrus > Mormyrus iriodes. Next base: position 6,823,804 of record JAAGVU020000035.1, read on the forward strand.
CACTGCAGGTCTCCTGGTACCACAGAGGAAAGCGTGCTGGCACATACTGTAAGCAGGCATGTGCCCTCTGGCTGAGGGGGAAGTGTGTGATTCAACCAGCTAGGATGCTGTTCCTATGACCGGAAGGTTGCTGGTTCAAATCCCAGGGTCACCCGAGCAATGTCACCATCAAGCCCCTGAGCAAAGTCCTTAACTCCTAAATGCTCCAGCAAAGCAGGAGCACCAGAAGGCTGGCCAGTTTGATCACATGACTCCATGACAGAACCACTGCTGTTTGTCCATTCAGTCTGGCAGGTCAAAAGCACCATGTCCATTTGCCGGCTGGTCTCTCCAAAGTCAGGAGATGGTGTGTCTGATCAAAGCCACAAAAGTGAAGTCGGGCTTCAAGTAAAGGGAAGAATCATCAAGGACTCATGTCACTAATTACAAAACCCATGCCAGTGTTGTTAAAAACACACAGTGGCACTTCATTTCCCAAAGTCATGGTGGGGGGCGGAATCGATCCACCTTCCATTGGCCATCAGAGCCAGGAGTGCAGGACAGATAATCCCCAGAATTCCTGGAATGCGGCGGATCCATTGCCATTCCTCATCTTTTGGTCCTTATGTTTGTATATGGACCTTTGCTCTGAGCACTGAGCTTATTGACGTGTACTTTTGGTTTAATGAGAAGAATTCTTGTTGATGTTTACTGTTTTATCACCCCATATTAATGCCCCATATGGTATTAATTATTTCCAGTTTTTACTACCTTATACTTTAATACCTTTCTACCTTTTTCTGTAACATTTTTCTTTGTGCATTGCATTCCCATTTTTATTTTTATTTTTCTTATTTATTGACATTGTACTATGGTGTGTGAGTGTGCCCTGCGATGGCTTGATGCCCTATCCTGGGTTGTTCCCTGCCTTGTGACCGCAGTCTCCGGGATAGGGTCCAGACTCCCTGCGACCCCAACTGGGATAAACGGTTACAGAAAATGGATGGATGGATGGATGGATTAATAGTACTAATTTAAATGGCCCTTCACTGAACATTTCTGCTACTTTAATATGGAAGTCATTCAACAAATTTTAATAGTTTAAAAAATATGCAGTTTTAAATGTATACAAATCATTTTCAATGCATAGAATTTTAAATAAAATGCATATAAATGTAACCCACACCTCATGTTTGTATTAATGCACCCATGGGAGGGAGAGGAGAGAGGAAAAGAGGGTCAGAGTGTCATCACGCGGAAGCGGGCAGCAGAAATGTGGTCAGTTTGGTGCATAAATTCCTCAGACGAGCTGGAAGAAGATGCACACATTAACACATTTACATTTATTTATTTATCTGATATTTTTACTCAAAGTGACGTTCATTGGAGAAAGCAGGGTCAGCCAGTCCCTGGAGCAATTGGGGGTTAAGGGCCTTGCTCAAGGGCCCAATGGTGACATCACTTTAAGACACACATAAGCATACACATGTAAAGGCAAACCAAGTCAATCACAGACCCTCAGCGATGCAGCATTTTCAGCCTCTATTAGAATCTCCTGAGCACAAAGGGTTTCAGGCTGTGAAACCTTACAGATGCACCTGCCAGTCAGCAGCATGTTGTCAAAGGCACGAAAAGGTCCATTTGCTATCTGTCTTTAAAGGTGTAACTGATTCATTTTGGCATTTGAATTTTGGCTACATGGACTGGCTGCGGTGCCCCTGAGGAGAGGTTTGGGAACTGAAGCGATGCTATTCTGAGATTATGGCACAATCAGACTGAATTAAGCAATTTGTGTTGCTGCTCTCATTGCATGTATACAGACAAATATTTGCCTCAAAGGTGATTAATTTGGGACAACTGGGCATGAAGTATGAGAACAAGACAAATTTTAAATTATCCACTTCGTTTATCGAGACACCGTGGAGCATCTAGATGAATGCGGTGTGAGCCTGCCATAGCTGGCTTTATGACATTTATTTTATATATACATATATACATTTCATTTTATACATTAAAATGAAGCATCAGGATTCAGGGCAGAAATAAAGACATTTAGCTTTTTCATGCGAAGCACATAGCGATGGGGTTCACAAAATAAATGTATTCAGTATTTATGGAAAAACTTTCCACACATAAATGCAAAAGGGTGAAGGAAGCGCATTCCTTAAATAGACATTCACCCATCGATCTTTCATAACTACGTATCAGGTGCAGGGTTGCAGTTAGCCTGCCGCCTGTCTCAGGTAGCAGAGGGCGCGAGGGATAGGACGTCCCGCACAGGAAGCCCGTCCATCACACTCCCCACACACGCAGTCACAAAGCCCCGTTTGGAAAATCTGATTCACGTCGCCCTGCCTTAGGGCAGTCGCTGTACCGCCTGTAAACGGACATGATTGCTATTTTATTACTGACTCAAATCTGCAAATCTCTGCAAAGCAAAGTGCGTCAGTATGCGACATATTCTATATCTTTGCTGTTCATTATTTTATGCTATATATATGCTATTCAAAGGCATAGGAGAGAGTTTTATAATGGGGGAGACGCGACTTAATAATTTAAATTCTAACATTTTTTTTTATTGGGTAGATGAATGAAACCAAATTAAATACTGGGGTGGGGGGACATGTCCCTCCAGTACCCCCGTTCCATCTCAGTTCCTACAGCCCTGGCGCTATATATACAGGGCCCATTCAGTGGGTGCAAAAAGGAGAATCAGCGAATCAGAAAATCTCCCATGACATTACAGTTAATTACACTAGTTTTACAATTTCGCTACTTTTCTGGGGGGGCTGTATATATATGCTGTATAAACATCTGTTCTCCCAGAAGTCAAAATTATTGTCACTGTTATTTCGAGGTATTGTCACCCAAAAAGGACACGGCTTCCAAAATTGCCCTAGCCTAGGGAAGGAGGCATTTGTTTTCCTCAGAATCGCAGGCGGCTCTGTGGCCCTTTGAGTAGCACAGTTAGCGCCCATTGCTGAAGCTATGGCTTCTGTTCTCATATTCTGTGTTTCTAGAGTTTGCATGTTCACCCAGGGTTCCCCATTCCGGGTGTCCAAAAGCGTGTGGTCGGGTGAGTTACTGTGCCATCGTGGGTATGTGCCCTGCCATGGACTGGCACTCTGTGCCCTATCTCATGTGATGATCTCTCTTGCCCTCTGTTTACTGGAATAGGCCCTAGACTCCAACAGGCGATAAACAGTTATAAAAGATGGAAGGCTACCTACCTACACATCAAGATGGACAGCAGGTGAGGGTTTTATCCCAGAGGTTACCGTTTCATGACTAGGTTTGGTCGCCCTATGTAGTCCACAGTAACTAGCCAACCCAGTGATGTCTGCATGTATAAATACACAAAAATAAATGCAAGCTGCTTAGGCTAAAAGTATTAAAGGGCTCCTGAGACCCAAAGGCACAGTGCTATATTTATTTACTAAAGATATCAAGGCAGATCCAAAACGCTTCCACTATTTTTAGCCGTTCCATTCCTACATCACGTTACGTTAGTCTCTGGGGTGGCGTTTGGTTGGCCTAAGGAAACGAGGATGTTACCCGTTCATCACTGTGAGACGCTGGGCGTCTCTGAACATGTTCTGGAATGTTCATGCGGGAAGGGGCACGCCCTTCAGCCCAGAGATGCCGCAGAGACCAGACTCCCCCCTCCACCTCGGTCTGAGGGAAAGCATTTGAAAAATCTACACATGCATACGGACACCGATTTATTTAAGGAATATGGAAAACACGGGTATTTTGAAGATCATTTGGCCACATGCTGATGCTACAGAGATACCGCTGAAGGATTTTATGTGGCTGTCCTTTTCGTAAATGACTTTTAAATGAGCACTGGGGAGACAGTTACAGAGGACAGGAGTCCTGTGCTCCCTTTGATTAAAAAGAGTCAAGCAGAACCTCCCCATTAAAATACACAGCTGCTTAAAAGTATCAGGTTAGTCATGGACTGGATGGAGTGACATTGTGGCCAGCTTTTTATGTGGATCTAATGCTGTTGTTCGCGATTATGAGGTTTTTTCTAAAGAAAGGCTTTTGAAAATGGTATAAAACAGTCACCTGTCGACGTCTTGTTTCCGGGGCACAGACTGTAATGGACTGTCCATGGACTCTTTGTGGAATGTGTTGGAATTTGCTTTCGCAGAGGTGCTGTGGAGCCTCGCAGACCCAGTTGCCAGCGGAGAGGAGAAGGTGAAATGGGGAGGTGGGGGCTGTCACCTTTGTAGCCCCCCCCCCCAAATTTAACAGACAGTGGAGGGGCGTTACCCAGTTTTTTTGGGTATTCCACAGTGTCTTGGTGAGGAGGCTGTACTGCTGTCCATACCAGCCCCCCCACCCCGCCCCCCAAAAGCACCCTCACCTCCACTAATTGTGATCGGCGTAACCGGATCTGCTGATTGAATCAATTTCCAAGTAACTCAAGATGTATCCTCTATGAATATAATTAGAGACATAATAGTGCTTTCGACCAGCTCCGAAACCCGAAGCCGACTCGAGACGTGTCTGGTCCTTTATTATTAAAAATACAAAAAAAGGAAAAAGGTCATTATTGCTTTCCTGTCATCGTTCCAGCAGGCTCCAGGAAATGGGGGGTGGGGGCTCTGATTCTGCACCATGACACTGTTCTGTTCAACTGGGGCCAGTGTACAGTCAAACAAAATGGGTCTGAGGTAGGGTGATGACAGGATAATTCTCGCACTGGGGCTAGTCAGGATCGATGGTGATAGTGTGTCCCGTGTGATCGGTGCAGATCACAGTCACGGCTGGGGGAAATACCATGTGATTTCCAGCGTGCTTCCTGGCTGGTGCCCTATCCTACTGGTCTGGACATTTACACACTCCACGCAATAGCTTCCTGTAAGGGCGCACAAGTCATGGGGGGGGATTGCAGATGATGTATTACTGTGCTCATTACATGGCCTTTTCACCAGGCCCTTTGTTAAAGATCCTCAGATCTTGACTTAAAAGGCTTCCCTTTAAGATAACCTTCCTGTCAGCAGAGTGCGCGAGGACTTGGAAGGAGAGGGTCAGGCATTTTGAAACCACGCCCACTTGGCCTAATGGAGCAGTTTGGGGCAGGTACTGAGGGCAAGTAGTGCAGAGCAGTCCCCCTTGCCAGCAGCCGAGTGGGGTAGGGGGTGAGGCCTCGAAACACCTGCCTCTCTGCTTCCCATTGCTGCCCAACTAAAGGCTGAAGGGGAGGTGTGTGGCTCAGTGTCTTACAACAGCTGGCCTGTGATTGTAAAGTCGCTGGTTCAAATGCCAGAGACAGCAAAACTCTTTTCGAATTGAGCCTTTGAGCAAAGTTCTTAACCCCCAGGTGCATTAGGACTTATACTGCTTTCTCAAAAATGTATGTAATTTGGACAAAAGCATCCGCTAATTATATACATGACATGGTTTTCAAGTGCAGTGCCAGTAAATCCCCAACCTCCATACCTACAAAGTGAAGAACACACAGTATCATGCAGAACATCATTGTGAAGGTCAAACAAACAAGGCATAATGAGATCATTATAAGCATTATTATTATTAGGTTTCCAGTCATCAGTCAATGTCAAATGCGTCCTCGTAACCATATGGATGGCTTTCCTCCAGAATGTTTCCCCCAGGTTCTTCTGTGTGAGGATTCTTATACTATACTGCAGTGTTTCCCAGTTTGGTCCTCAGGGACCCACAGCCAGCTCCCTGCCCACATTTTTGCCCCCTCCAAGCTCCCTGCCAGACAGTCAACATTTTTGCTACCGGAGGCTGAGAGGGAGCTAAAACATGGACTGTCTGTGAGTCCTAGAAGGCCACATTGGGAAACACAGCTAAACGGCATACACACACACACACACACACACACACATTGTACTGTATATATATGTATATTTATAAACTGTGGACATTGAGGAATGTGCATATTTTTTCAGTATTACATTGATATTCAGCATGGCGGTTGTCACCTGTACTGCTGCTCCCCCCCACCCCGCCCCCCCCACCCCCCCCCCCGTCTCCGTC
>JAAGVU020000035.1:6848378-6858675 GCA_011763525.2 Mormyrus iriodes
ACTTGTTCATTCCATACCTAGAAGACTTGGTGCTGTCCTTAAAAATCATGGAGGTCATACAAAATACTAGATGTAGTAGTTTTTGTTTGGGGTGTATTAATTTTTGCATCACCTGATTTGAGTAAAACTGAAGATTTTGTAATCTGAGTTATATTATTAACCTTACTTTCACGTTCATGAGTTACACAAATGTTCTATAAAACCAAGTCTTGTCAAAATTTTGGAAATTGTTCTTGTGGTCATTGAGCTATTGATTAAAATCTTACTTTTCAAAAGGGGTGTACTCATTTAAGCTGAGCTCTGTATATGTATATATAATCTGTTAATTAATATAATAATGATGGAAAGGAAAATTAATAAAACTGACTACTAGTCTTACGGTCACTTCTTATAAATCCCTGAGGTCTAAACATGGTTTTGGCTGAGGTCGTTCGCTTTGCTCATTCTGACTTTGTTGCAATGTGCGGGTTACTTTATGGGTGGTAACTCTGCCAGCTCTGTCTGGGGATCAGTGGGCTCTCTCATTTCATCGCGTGCTGTGTTATTAAAGTCCACAGCATTGAATTTTAAAGATTTAAGGGCTCTCCTGTATGCAACCGGTTTAAGACATGACTTGGACGTGGATTGTAGGATCTCAGATGCTGAATTTACTCCCAGGGGCCACGGGGGGCGCTCCGTCAGACCCGTCAGGGAGAGCCTGTTTGCCTGGCAGTTGAATTGCTGGCCTCTTGGCAGCATTTATTATACATCACAAGGCTGGGTCCCACATGGCACACTGCTGCTCTCCTACCAGCAGGAGCACACTGCTCACACCAACAGGAGAGGCCTAGGATCTCAGACACACCCCCTTCACAGCTTCCACTGATGGGATCTGCCCCCTTGTGCCACTGGACACCAAACTTTTTAATCTTCTTCTTTTACCCGATAAACCACAGCCCCATCAGAGAGAACCATCACCCACTTCCCCTCCTCGTCTTCCTCCACCTCCCCACCTGCCGCTCCCTGAAAGACTCTCTAATTCACTACCAAACATGCCCTGTAGGGTAGGCTGCTGGGAAATGGCAGCCCACCCTCCCACATGCTCTGGAAGATGCCCCATGGCCACCAGTGCCCTGCAATGGAGCTCGTTCATCTTCGGAGGGCGATCTGACAAATCATCGTTACCATTGGTGAGGGTCCATCAGCTATGTCTCAAACTCATCAACAGGAAACCTCTACAACTGTGTTAAGGTGGGGGGCAACCATGTCCTCCTGGCCATCACGGAGATCCCAGACTCCTCCACCGGTGAGAATAAATAAGGAGATGAAATGCCAGGGAATCGGGGGAGGGAGTGGTGACAGGGGGGTGGGGAGAGTATTATTTACGTTTCCCTGAAGGATATCGGTAAAACCTTCAACGTGAGCGGCAGCGAGCCAGAGCGGAGACTTCAGGATTATCGTCTGAGGCTGAGCCGGATTCCTGCCGTACCCCCGAGCCCCCGGCAGCCGGCCGTCCTGCACAACAGCTGCCACCAATGATGAATGGGATGGGCCATCTCTCCGGAAGAAAAAAAATAAACCTCCACATCCTTTTGCTGACTCTGTCAACCTTGCCATCGCCTTCGGGGCACCTTCAGAGATCACGAAGATATTTCTATTTTTTAATATATAATAATTCATTAAGGCATCAGCGTTTTTTGCTAATTGAATAGAAATGTTTTTTTGCTGCATTTGGTGTATGGAAGAATACCTGAGGAAGCCATGCATAACGAATCAGGTCACACCTATGACTGAACCGGCAGGTGTGTTAAATGTGCAGCACTGATCGCATTGTAAAATCACAAGACTGCTAATATACGGATATTTTTAAACATGTGCTTAATTGAGGAAACATAGGACTTCAGACCCATATACGTGGACTACAGTATAAACTCACCTGCTTGGCTGCCAAAAGCTGCCTGATTTTGGATAACAGGTACGCACAGCCTTCAAATTCTCAAACTCCACCTTTGGATACATGGAGAATCTCCATGACAACTGCAGTTGAAGATATTTTGATTTTTTTGGCCCCTTGCACTGCCTTAAGTTGACATTTCGTTGGTTGGACATTCCACAAAAATGTGGAATGTTCTGCGCAGATGGATATTTTGGGGTGATGGGCAATGATTGCTGCCGTCATGTGTCAGCAGGACCTTGTCATGGAATGCACGTCATTCAGAGGTCGGGACCTCATCAGTATTCAATAAACAGGCAGTGGAAATATTCAGGGAACTCTGCTGGGTTTCACCTTCACCACATAACCCTAGCCCATCAGCCATTCAGATTACATCTTTATGTAGAGCAGCCAAGTGGGGAGCACTGTATCCTCACACACCCAGGGTTATGGGTTCGGTTCCTGCCCCACGCTCTGTGTACATTTGTTCCCACCATGTTCCCCACGGGGACCCTGAGACTGTCTGGGGGTCCCTGAGGACCAGGTTGGGAAACACTGCCTCATAGCACCCTGAGTCTGCCAGGTGTCCCTTGCCCTGTGCTTGCTGGGATTATCACTGGGTTCACTGTGTCCCTGTACCAGATAATCAGTTATGGAAAATAAAGCGATGGATGTTGACTGTAGGTCTGTGTGACATATTTCAGATGCCTAATGTTCTTCAACAGGATTAAGTCAGGTTTAAATATGCCGAGGCTCTATTTCTCTGTATATATGACTTCCTCTGTAGTCTCTCAAGTATATAAAATGAGGTTGCATAAAATTCATATAGACTTGGCGAGAAAAACTAAAATCTCCACTTAGACTGTTCTAGCATCATATTGTATAAATAACATAATTTTTACCCATAATTCAATGGAGTGGCCAAGCGCTCTTCTGTTACACACCCCATTACAGGCATGCATTTAGGTTTGGAGAAAGAGCACTTTGTTCTCATTTCAGCGGGAAGGAAGGATCTCGACTTGGACAAAGAGCAGCCGAGCTACTGGTGATGGCAGCTGAACTTTAAGCGAGTGTTTTCATTTAGACAGAAACCAAGGAGAGGATGAAGTTATCTACAGGAAGGTGTACTGAGAGAACTGTCAATCCCCCATCATGCCTTCATTCCACTGTGTCCTGGGTACACCGTGGCCACCACAACAATGAAATCTGCCTTCTCGAGGAAAAACAAACAAACCATTATTTCTCTCCTCTATCCAGCTTTACCAGTGTTCACTCAACAAATGGCTGACCTGGAAACAACCCTAAACCAGCCATTGCTAGTGAAACACACATGTGAGAGCCTGTTGAGGTGTGGCAGTGCTTAATGGTACAGTATTATGGAGATAAATGGATCACATACAGGTGTCTGACACACAGATAATGATAATGACCTGAGGACTGTGTCCTCAAAGGGATCTAGCTGCTATTTTGAGACTATTTCTTCTCTGAAATGAGCTCCTTCACAGATCAATACCGAAAAGGAAAGAGATAGCTTCTCATTCTAATCGAATTTGTGAATTCTTACTAATGGTGTCGCTCCAAGGGGCCTCAATATCAACATAGCGAAACCACCTTTAATATAAGCTAAATTTGATTATGCATAACATCCTAACTGTACTATGAATCACATTTGACTTTATTACAGTTGTATAGACTGGCTTAGTGAAGCAAAATTTAATGCATCTTAATAGCAATTAAACTCAGTAAACACTGCATGAAATCCAAGTGTCGGGATTAAATTTAGGAGCCTTTTATCAGAATTTACTTTTTAAAAAGCATGTTTGTGTATTTATAACAACGATTTGTTTTGCATAATGGATATTCTCTTCAACCTGCAAAGCTCAAAATGAATCACACAGCATTAATCAGAATAAAAACTTGCAACAGGACTGAGCACTGGTCTTGGGTTGGCTCTGAAATATGTGCATAGAAACGTTTACATGTCACTCATCAGAAGATTAACATGCTCACATTTGATGCCTATGGACTACATGGTGATTGTGGTGCAGTCTATATCATGTCGTTTGATATGTACATATATGCTGGGCAATAAAAGCAATAATATCTCAGACAGCTCTCAGTATAAAACATATTAAATGTCAGAGTTTGAGCTTGGGTTTAAGATTTCTACTGGACATACTAGCATTCAAAGAGCCACGAATCTATCTAATCTAAATGAAAGTTTCTCCTAATGCTCTGTCTTCTGGGAAAAAAAAATGAAAATATATGAACTTGTAGGTTTAATAAGTTAGAAAATGAAAAAAAAACGTGCTTTGATCCCATACTAACAATAATGTTTTGATATTCCAGAAAGCAAAACATATAGAGATCTTCAGTTATTCTTAAACTAGGGTTCTGAGCACTTCTTCACCGATTTATTAGTCTAATATATGACACCTAATTTTCTACAAGCGACGAAACCTAGAAACACAGCTAGAAAAATGTATGAGGTTAGATCTTTTTAACACCTCACTAGTTTACATCAACTCTACAGCTGTGCATGTAGATGTTCATGCAGAAAGGTGTGTATGTTTGTATTCCAGGTTAGTGTTTGTTTAACGCTATCTAATGCACAAGCACAAGTTCATCATAGTTGTGAAATAACATAAGTTATACTCCAGTTCAGTTGACTTCAGTGATTTATCATTTTCTCCATACTTTCTTGAGAGAAAGTCCGTAACTTTCGTATTACATTAAGGTGAATAAGGCATTATTTCAAAAAAGAAAAATTAAAAACAACAAATGTAAGGCGAATGCATTTAAAATGAACATAATCTGAATTTAATATTTTTCATATAATATAATGGAAACGTACATTTAAAAAACCTAAAAAATAAAATAAGTTTCATGCATACTTTGAACTATAGAACCACAAGCAAGACAAGTACGGCTTTAAAAACACTGCAAGTCACCGAGAACGAAACGCCAATATATTACGGTTACAGCCAATCCTTCGTGACTATTCGTCCGTCCAACCTCACTCATCCAATCGACTCGCGTAATTTGGCAGCCACCTCTTTCTAATCTTCCAATCAAATTTGTGGGTTGAGGAGCGCTCCCGCCTCCATGCGCACTCCCGACCGTGACCGGAGAAAGGCGGCCGCTTAAACGCCATCCTAACCCCGGGAGACGACGCTGCGTCCATGGTGCGCGTTCGCGACGGGCGCCTTCTCGAGCGCATCCCGGGCGAATCACTGGCTATTCGGAGCTCTCCGGAGCTCTGGCGTTGCGGGGGAAGCGGTGATTTCTGCCTTTAAATCTAATGGCGGACGAGCACCACTTGAGAGCGCTTTGAGAGCTCCTTTCACTGAGACGACCACCGACACCGTGAGTACCAATGCCCAGTTTTTCTTCCCACCGGGCGCGTGCGTGAATGTTCACCGCCGACAAGCGGCACGTTTATCCCGGGTTCCGTGGGTGTTCGGCCGCGCAGTTCGGTTTTCAGGTACCGCTCGGCTCCGTACTTCGTTGCTATATATAGACGAAGATTTCGGCTACGAAAATTCGCCCGGCTGTCATTGTTATTCTCTGTCAGTCTGTGCTGTCCGTCCGGTCGTGCTGTACCGAAGCGGCGCCGCTGGGGTCCGCGGGCTGTCACGCGGTGTCGCGCGGACACCGCACGAGCCGTGCTAATCCTAGCCGCACGGCTAACATGCGACCTAAGGGGGTGGATTGTGATTATGCTAATGGAGAGGCGCAATGACACGAGTTGCTAGAGCTGCAGTCGGGACGCGGAGCCCACAGGAAGGCTGCCTGGCGATGTAAACACGTCCTGCGGCAACCTCAGTGTAGGTAGCAGGTGATCGGCAGTGCCCGGCACCGTGCCCCCGAAGCCCCGCTCTGCACCACGTTTTGTCTATTTGTATAGCACGAGTGTTAGTTGCCTTTTTTACAGTCGTGGTTCAGGCGTTTAATTATATAGGAAGCCGGTTCAAAATGCGTGGAGACAGGCTCGGCTGACGCACGCCTGTCTGCAGGCTCATCTGCCCGCCGGCTCCGTCCCGTGAAAGCGCCTAATAAATCAGGAGACTTTTTCTGGACCGTATTGCCGGGACATCTGCGCCCCTAGCCTGCGATTCGGCAGTCCGCAAAAAAATAAAGCAGTAAAAAATGAAATAAAAACAATCTCTCTCTCAGTACAGCTTTATCACATGTCATCTGGCTGCAGAACATCAATGGTGATGTTGACAGACTTATAAGTGTACATGTGGCATGTAAACAGAAGTATACATGTTTTTATATGTGTGAGTAATTCTGTGTGTTTATATAAATGCATACCCACCACTTGCACCAGGATAAGCAGTTAGAAGACGGATGGATGTATGGATGGATGTATGTGTGTATATTTCTTCATACTGGTGATGATCAGGGTGCATAAAGTACTTACAGTCTGTCAGCAGTGTTCGAAGCCTCAGCAAAGCAGATGGGTCCCAGTGTGCCTCTTTTGGGTGGCGAGTGATAAAGCAGCAGGCGGCTGAGTGCAGCCAGTCCCCACACTGTGGCTACTGGTGAACGGCGCCGGAGCCGAGGTGACATTGTCATGGGGGTCAGCGTGACAGCTCACGGTGCTGGCACGTGACACACTTTTCGGGAGTCTCTGTGAATATGTTCACGCAGTCGTTGCTATCACGTTAATCCACGTATCCAAAAGTACGGTTCTTCTAATATTTTGTGCTCTCTGACTGCACATTGGGAGCTGTTGAAGTAGCCTGAGTGCTGTTATATTTCCCTAAAATAACCTTTTACTCTGTGTATCCATCCATCCATCCATCCATCAATCTGTTTTGTCTTGCTTTTTCAGTTTCTACCCCATACCCGTGACTTTCTTGGGCAAAGATCTGTCATGATTCCTTTGTGTCGTTTGTCATGGTTCTGTGATGCGGAGGGGAATCCCCGTATCTTCCCAAGAAAGAAACCCCTTGACTGGTGCAGTTTTTAGTCCAAATAGACTGCCACATTCAGCGACACCATTTTTAATTTGCATTATTCGGGGGTTTAGGGGTGTGGGGTTGCCGGAGTACCATGTGCATTTTTTTTTTCTGTGAGGGATGCTCACACTGGACCTCAGCTTATGTCTCTCCCACGTTCCGTAGATTTTTCAAAGCTGCTCCAGGCTTATCTTTGAAATGTTATGTTATGAATGTGCAGTTTGACTTTAATTATCCCATTGATGAATAGTCCAATAACACATCCCCTTATCAAATAAAATAACATTCGTCTAAGATTGCATAACTACAACATGTTGTTCTTGTTATAAGTCTAGGATATAATTAATATAAATAATATAAATTTATTGGCTCAGCGATATTACCAGCATACGTGTGGCTGTTCATCCTCATCTGTGTTTGTCTAGCGGTGCCTTATTGAGTCTTTAATCTGCACAATAGAGCTTTGTTGGCAAATTGGCAGTCACAAAACAGTTTCTTTAACTGAAATAAATACGTGACTGCTGTGTGGTCGTAATCCATGTTAAAAACAAACCCAACCCTGTTTCCTGGCTGATGTGGAACAAGCATGCATTCTGGCCACATACCCAGATGTGTATGTCTAACATGTGTCCCGGATACCAGCCTGCTGTTATCCTGAATTTGGAGATAAACACTCCACGCATTTCTGTGGCTGCTAGTCAGCAATACCAGGCACCAATGCTTTGCCTTTGTGGATGAGTCTAGCATTAACTGCAGTGGTGCTAAGTGAAATGGAAAAAATAAATGGTGCTTATTTTGCTATTTGCACTGGTGAATTGGAATTTTTTAGATTTCGGATATCCTGTCTTGCTCTCCTTACTCTGAAGCACAAAGATATACAGTGAGCAGATATGCAAGTGAAGCAGGGTCAGCCATTTATCTGGCACCCCTGGAACATTTTGGGGGATTTTGGGCCCAATGAACATATGACTGTTCTGCAGAGCACAGGATTTGAACCAGTGACCATCTGATCACAGAAACAGAGGCCTAACCCACTGAGTTGCACACAGTGTTAGTGATGGTGCAAGTCTTTTGGCTCTGCAGTGATGTGACACACATGGGTGTGTTGTGTTGTAGTGCAATACTAGGCCAATATGGCCTTACGGAAGGGAGCTATGGGGTCATTGGATCAGTTGTTATGCAGTAAAGCAAGTATTCATTTTGTGGTAATATGTTTTTTGAACATTTTGAATCTCACATGGGAGAGGGTCCAGTTAAAACTGTCATTGTTGTTAGGTCAGGATTTCTCACCTCGGTAGGCTTGACAAGGGGGTGAATCACATCACCACTGGTCTCAATTTTTATCCTTTTTAACTTTCGTTCCCACCTTTCGTGAATGAACATCCCTGTGTAAAATCAGTTTTGATTGCATTTAGAAGAAAAATAGGTGTGCTAAGCAGTCAGCTCCTGCTGCTAACACTAACCTGGGGCCTTTTCGTTTTTGTTTTGCCCCCAGGGTTATTAATGTGATATATTTTAACTGCCTGCTTACTGCCTTTCAATCACTGGTAAGTCTGTTTGCCTGAAGAACAGATATCAGTAAATGTATTTTTTTACCATATTCTCTCTCTTACTTGAATTGAAATTCAAAATATCATTCTCTGTTGCAGTAAATTGTATCGTCGGTCTGGATTTTACACCGGCTTAAGAAAAAGATGGGATGCAGCATTGTAGAAACCTTTTGCATCATATGGGACGTAATATGTATATATCAGGTAGAGTGTTCTGCTCCATATGCAGGCACTGTAAAGACTGTGGTGTGTGCCATCTTTTATGCGACTGTTTGTGATCTCCACCATGATGTAATGAAGCATTCCTGGATGAGGGGACACATCACTATCCGACTCAGGTGTTGTGTTCGGGGTTCTGGTCTGAATTTGCAGTTCAGACTTGTGGTTAACCCATCAGGCCATCCTCCAAGTGGGCTTCCATGTGGCAAAGGGCCCCCACCATTCTCACTTATCTGATGCTTTTATCTAAAGTGACTTAAAGTAGAGGGAAGGGTTACAGCTTATGTGTGCTTCCTGAGATTCAAACCCACAACCTTTGTGGTGTTACCGTAATGCTCTACTTCTTGGGCTACAGGAGCTTTCTGTGTTTTTGCTTTTCCTATTGGTAATAATTCACCCTTAGGTTTTTAAATCGAATTAGGTTTCTAAATTAAAGTGGGGTTGGAAATACAGTTGAAAAGGTATATATTTCTTTTGCTCCCCTGAAGGAGTTGGGGACATCCGGCAGTCTGCAGGGGGAAAAATGCGATGGCACAGGAATGCCGCAGGTATTCTCATTTTAATCTGCAGGAAACAACAGGACATGACTGGCACAGACTGATGGGAAGCGAGCGAGCAAGTGAACAGGAGGGAGACAAAGCCAGATGCTGTATGCGCAGTGTGCCTTGTTCAGAAAACCTGGTTTGTTTACTCATACTCGTAACTTTAACTAGTAACTTCTAGCAGATGTAATTTCAGACCATGGTAATGGCTAAATGCGGGCTTGGGTTAGGTTGGGTTATATATAAACTAGTAAAATGTGGCAAGTCATTCAGAGAGTCTGTTTACAGGCCTAGTGTCGCTGGTCTCTCTCTGGCAATGGGGTGGGGCATGCAGGCTAACTGGGTGCTGTCTTGCACTCTGTGGCTGTTGGCCTGGTTGTGAGGCTCCACCTGAGATTCCAGGAATAGCCGTTTGTCCTCCCCAGAGGCCTGCCCCCCTCCCCACCAAAGGATCTTTCAGGTGGGGTCATTCATCACACCGATGGCATTTTGGTTTTTTGAATTCTCCATTGCGTAACTCCGCAACCTTTTTTAGCATGGATTTTGTAACCTGTTTCGTAACCGTAAATGTACAACGACTGGCCTTTGGCAGAATGGCAGCAGGGTGGTGGATTGTCAGCATCACGGGGGGTGGGGCATGTCTTGAAACTCCCCGAGTCAGACATCCTCCTGCTCTCTGTGTAAACTCATAGATGGGAATTTTTGTATTAACCGCATGTAAATATGTCATATGCGAACCTCTGCTGGCAGACACACCCTGAAACTTGTCATTGTGTTTTTTTCTCTCTTTCTGCTTTTCTTGGCAGTTAGGTTATTTGTCTATCACCTTCTTGCCTGATGATCCTGCCCTTTTAAGGACTGAAGTGGTGTGTTTTTGGGGTTGGGGCAGGGGTGTGGATGGCTCGGGGCAGGGTGACATCACATGACTCCAAGCGCAGTTCGACTGTTCCTTATTACTAAGATAAGTTCAGTCTGCACCCCTCCATAATCCCACTCAGACCCCGATTCATGTCCTCATATCCAGTTGTGGCCCAACGCTGTCTTATTGTTTATGTGCGTTTTGCCGCCCCAGTGTCAAAGCTGTTTTTTGTCACCCCCCCCCCCCCC
>JAAGVU020000035.1:6858775-6886368 GCA_011763525.2 Mormyrus iriodes
ATAAGGGGACCTGTTCCTTTCTTGCCATCCTTGCATGGCATAACTCCACTCGCCCTCCTGATTGGGGGCATCACCTTGTGGCATTTGCAACGTGTCTAGGTTCCTGCTCACGCTGGACCTTGCGCGTTCCTGTTCCCATTCCTGTTCCTGCCCCAAATGACCTGCTCCCTTCCCCCCTGTGTGGCCTTTTGTTTTATGCGAGTTTCTGTCGCGAGTCTGTGCAGAGTGGAGCAGGTCCCATCATACCTGGAGCGATTGCTTAACACGCGAGCGTGGGCGGACATGCTTTTGATTTGTGCTCAGAAGTTTCACTGGTAGGCTTTGGCATGCAGGGCAGAGCTCAAGAGGAATGTTGCCAATGAACAGGTGGGTGACGCCTTCTGGTGTCACCTTTGGTAACTCACCATGACTTGCCAGGGGTGCATGTTTGGTGAGGTGGGGTTAAACCACCCTTTTACCCCCCCACCCCATCCCTGTAATTGCAGGCTTCGGGTTCGTCGCATGGAGAATTGGAAGTAGTTTCCCAGGATTGTGTGGTTTTCCATTTCTCGTCTATTAGCTTTTCCCGGTTTCCGGCAGGGGACGTTCTTTCCTGGGCCATCATCGTGTTTCGACTGGGCATGAGGCGGTTCGAATGTCTGCCCCCTCCCCGACAGTGGCTGTACATGATGTCTAAGGGTCCCAGTTTTATTCCCTGTTTTTTTTCTTTTGCGTCCGAGGTATTTTATGGTCCTCCTCTTGTCTTTAGCACTTGCCATTGGTCCCAGTGCCATGGTATGGCTTTGTTCCCATGACGATCAAAGAACTGCATTAAAAATGCATTGTAGAATTAAAAGCTCACTGCTTAGGTTTTGTAAGCTTCCCCTCCAGGCCCCTTGGTACCTCAGCTGTCCCGTATGACCACCTAAACTTTGCTTGCTCTGTGCATGCTTGCCCTGCCTCTCTGTGTCTTCAGACGGGCCTGTATGGATTCTGGATATGCCATCATGGACCCTCCCCTTGCCCTATACAGGAGATGCACTCTTGAGCAAATCTATTTTGGAAATATGGTAGAGTGGTTGAATAGATGAATGTGGATGGAACATGTTTTTAAGAAAGCTGTCCTTGTGTTTGTCACCTGCCCTGGTTAGTCCTTGCCTCTCCGGCCCAGCAGACTTTTTCTTTTGGGTGCCCAGGTTTTGCAGCCTTTGGTTTAAATGTTTCTCTGCACCGGAATGAGTTCGGAGGATTAAGGAAGGAGGAGTCGAGGCAGACCCTCGGTCGGCTCAGAGTTACAGAGACGCAGTTTGGATTTGCGGCCTCTGGCTGCGAATTGTCTGCCGGGCAGCCTGTCCTCGGTGCAGGTCCAGACACCCTTGGGGCGTGATGTCATTGGCTTCTAATCACCTTTACTCTGAACCAAGCATGGCAGGTGGTGCGACCCCGAAATGTTCTGGTGCTTAATTGATCTGGGAGTTTAGATTCTGGATAACAAGCCCTGGGCCCACACACTTGGCCACCCATTCCTGTGGATTTGCCCACTTCACTAGTCAGTTGGATTTTTTTTTTCTATTTATTTATTTAGCTGCAACCAGTTTTGGTCGTGTGTTCAGATCCCACGGCCAGCAGAGTAATCATGTCACCACTGGACCCTTGAGCAAAGCCCTTAAACCCAACTGCTCCTGGGGTGTTGGTTGCTGCCTGATCCTGCTCTCTGACCTCAAGTTGCGTCATTTTGGACAAAGGCATTTGCCAAATAAATAAATGTAAATGTAATTTTACATCCAGGAATGCCAAGCTGGGTAATTGTTCGACTTGCATGGGCTGTGACAGTGCTGGGGACTTTGTAATTCGAGATCAGGACTTAATCCCTTCTTGTGTTTTCAACTCTGACCAGATTAAAAATAAATAAATAAATAAATAACAATAAGACTGCTGGAGGCTCTCTCAGGTTTACAGGGTGCAGCGTCTGTTTTTCCTCCTTCCTTGTACTACTGCTTCTGTAAGTTGGGCTTTTTTTGGTTGACAATAAGAATATTGTTTCCATGAACAGCATAGCGTAGTTGTTAAGCGTGTGCTGTCATATCCAGAAGATTGTTAGTTCAAGTCCTATGTTGTGTTTATGGAAAAGCTACTTAGGTTGAATTGCTTCAATTGAATATTTTGCTGTGTAAATGGGTGAAATTTTAGTTTTCATTTAGGCAAAATGATAAGCTGAGTAACTAAATGAAAGCATTATGTTGTTTTTGCTAGGAATGGTGTCCTTGCTACTATGCTGTTTCTGTTTACCATTTGCACTTCTGTGCCATGTGAGCTCTGTGTTTTACAGTAGTTATAAAGAAACATGGTAATTAAGAGGCCCAAATTCCAGCCGCCCCTCGGTCCCTGTGAGTACGTTTGTCCTTCTGGCAGGGCTGTGTGAGGATGCTGGGTCCTAGTGCCTGGCCAGTTCCTTCTGCTTCCCTTTGCCTTATGCTGGCACTCACGTTTGTGCTAATGGAGGTTTCCTGGCTGCACGCTGCGGCTGGTGCATCTGTTCACCATGGCACTGTGGGGTTCCCGTTATGGCAGTACTCCTGGAAGGGGGGGGTCAGAAAAGGTTGGGTGTTGAAGTGTGGGATGGAGACCTATGTGGCCCCAGTGCGTAGGAGAGCATTTGAAGGGGGCTTCTGTTGGCCAGGCTGTATTCTCCATTCACCACTGTCCCTGTCCCCTCTCAGTCCCTGGGGGAGTGCGGGTTAGTGGCCTGGCACCAGGATCTGGTTGTTTCTCAGCTGCTCGGTGGCAGTCTGACCCAGCAGAACTGATTTCCCTCCTGCTCTTAACATGGCGAGGCAGCATCATAAATCACACCAGCACCGTGGCTGTGCTGTCCAATTGCACGTTCTCTGTGACCGATGAAGACCAGCTCCTGATTTAAAGCCAGTCTTTACCAGGCCATAGTGAGGCAGGATTAAAAAAAAAAAAAAGAAAAGTGTTTTCCGCGAATCCTGTTCTCATCTGCAATTGAAATGAGCCTCACAGAGTATGCCAGGCACTTCATATATGCTGAGAATTTGTCATTTTTACCCCGTTTCTGGGTTAAAAATGGCCACTTGATTGCTTGCTGTCGCACTCAGTACTCCTCTTCGCACCTTAAAATACACGCCTGGCCTCGCACACTCACCCAAGGAGTAGATACAGCCCGGCTTTTTTCTTTTGCCACCTGGGCTCGTGCGCTGGACGCCCTCCAGGACTTATTTCATATTTTTTTATAGGGAACAGAGAAATGAGGGTCAGGTGTGCCTGGAATTTTAACAGCACATCCGGGAGATGTCGTTCCAATAGGCACGGTGGGAGGGGGAGGACTCCGTGGGGCGCTTGCTCATCCGACGGGAACATTTTAATTTGGTCCCCGTTTTACAGGCTGGCCGGGCATGTTCGGTATGCGACAAGCATGGCAGGC
Organism: Mormyrus iriodes; assembly: GCA_011763525.2. Lineage (NCBI taxonomy): Eukaryota > Metazoa > Chordata > Actinopteri > Osteoglossiformes > Mormyridae > Mormyrus > Mormyrus iriodes. The sequence continues at coordinate 6,862,200 of JAAGVU020000035.1, forward strand.
AAGGATACAGTCACTGTGCGGTATCAGGGGAAGACATGGAAGACGGAGATGGTCCTTCTCCAAAGTTCTGCTTATTTACATTAAAATATTCAGTGTCCCCAAATTCCCCAAATTCATTCGCACTCCACTCTGCCCCGAGGCTATTGGAGCTATTTATACAGGCAGCTCCTGATGTAAAGAGCGTCTGTGAGCAGGACGGACAGAAGGACTCATGCTCTGAGTGAGGGGTCCTTCCCGATTCCTTGTCAGGGACTGGTGAAGTGGTGGTCGAGGAACCGGTTTTATAGACACCGTAAATCACTGAAAGTCGTCTCCATGAAAAACAGCTTTTGTTTTACTTGCCCTTCTGCAGAAGGACGGCAGGACGAGAATAGAGGAGGCACAGACAGCTAGGGATCGTAGCTAAACAGGTCGTGTCTCGTTCTACCAAGTGCTTTTAGCTGAAGGAACCCCTCGGTGATGCTACTTACACACCTGGTGCCATTTGGGTCTGTTTCTGCAAATGTTAATTTGATCATTTGAGTTTGCTGTATGCTGTATACTTTTGGGGGTTGGTGGGGGGGGGGGGGGTCACTGTTGTCATGCAGAAATACACAAGCGAGGTAGCCCGACTCGTCTCTGTGGACACAATGAACGCCTGGGCATGTGAGATCATTATTAACTCAACCGAGCGTAGAAGGCAACATGAAGTCTGACGTATACGATTCTGCTCTATTAAAAAGGCAACCTTTAAAACAGTTTATGCTAAGGGTATTAGAAGACTCCAAGATGTAAGAATTACTCTAGCTGACATTTTGCTTGTTGGATTTCCAGTTAACTCTTGGTTTTTTGGAGATCACTCCAGGCCCTTGTCAAATGCCTGGGGTGTTCAGACCATTGCCTTGTTTTCCCTGTGTACATCATTGCATTTCTGAATGAATGCATATAAGAAAACATCAGGCTTATTTGTAGTTTGTTTTTCCCGTGTTTATGTGACAACTTTGTGAGATTAGTTGAATGAATGAATTCTTTTGGGCTTAATGACACATTTTCGGTTATTGACCTTGGTTAGCGGTTGAATTGTGTTTAGGTTTTTCTTACCTTGCCGGAGTTTGGTTATTTAACGGTTTGGGGGGAAATGACTGAAATGAGTTCTCATTACATTGGTTTGGACCGTCTTTAAATGTCCGTTTCGCGGACTGATCATGTGGAATGTTTGTCTGGAATTGGAACGCCTCCGGGATTCCGATTCTTGAGCCTCTCATCCGTTCCCCGTCAGCGCATGGCAGAATATTAATCAGTTTTATTTATGAAATGCACGGTTTTAGAAGATGCACATTTGCTCTTGAATTCTTTCTTTCTTTAGCTTCCAGATGGCTGAAATTTTGGCAGAAAAATCCTTTGAAGTCGGCACGTTACCAAGCATCTATTAGAATGCGGGAAGATTGGAGTAAAAAGTCAAATTCCACTCAGTCTTTGTTTTATTTATTTTTATTTTGTTGCTCTTCTTAAGTAGAATGAAGCTTGTAGCTTGTAGTATCAGGATGTGATTGTGATTTGGTTTTCTAGGTAAATGGTAGTAAGTAGTATGTGCAAGTTTTCCTAGATTGAGTAATTTTGTAGTCTTTGTAGGGTTGTTATGGTAGCTCCAGCAGGAACTCTCTATGGTCCATGGTGGCTTCTAGCATATATCGTGAAAGACAGAAGGGTCTTGGTCCGGGTTACTCCACACTGCCAGTGCTCTGTTGCTGTTTTACGAAACCCGTAGTGGGCCTCAAACCCCCTTGATGCCCTTTGTACCTTCGGCTCCACCGTGGACCTGGCTGGACGCAGTGCTTCAATGGCTGAGTTGCTTTCTGTGTCGGGACCCTCTGCCCTCCGCCTGAGGCAAACGACACCCCCGGGCTGTGGCCGCTGAAGTTGCTGCCAGCTTTGCGGCACTTGCTCGTCAGAGTGCTGTTCCAGCTCTGTCACTTTGCAGTGCCGATGTAGTGGTAATTGAGGTGTCTGTCCGCAGGGGTCTTTGGTGCTCAGATGTATATCCAAAGGGGGCGGTGGTGCACGAGGGAAGACGGGCACGTGGATGTGGCCCGCGGCACTGGGAAGATGGTGTTCCGAGTGGAGCCCTCGATAGCAGGGAAAAACAGCGTGACCTCCTTTTAAAAACCAGAACCCTTTCATTTGTCACCCCAACCTGGTGGCGCGACAGTCATGTCCCTAAATAGATGCAGCAAGGTTCACTCCCGAGCATGGGCTGCTGGTTTTAATGCTGCTCTGAGCTCGCCATCTTGCTGGGCGTTCGACATGACCTAACACTTGCTGTTTCCTCCAGGGTCTTGCCCTAATGTTCACTTAATACTGAATCCTGACTCTTCATTACATGAGGTTGGTGTTCAGTATCAAAGGAACAGCTCCCTTGGGTTAAGTTAGCAGCCGCTTGTGTCGCAGTGTCCCGAGCGAGCAGCACTGCCCGTCACGCACTGTCAATGTCTCTCCTGTCTGATAAAATCCAGCATGATTTGTGGCATTTGAGCAGGGATGCCTTCGGTCTCTACAGTAACGTGTGAGGAATGTGCTGAGGAACCACAAAGCTGGGAATTAGCTCCGTCATACAGCAAGGAACATGGCAGGATGATATCCACGGGTCACTTTTGGCACGTGATGGAGAGAGCGGGGCTTTGGTCGTGCTGTGTTAGATAAATCCCCCTTAGAGGGCTAGCCCCATCTTCCCATCACTGTCCAGCATGGGACTTCTGGGATAATGACCTGCATTGCAGGTCTGATGACTCTTTAATGAAGGTGCTTTGTGGTACCTGAAGGCACCCCCCCCCCCCCAGGCCGCTCTGTTATCGATATCGGTCAGACTAAAGGATGTGGCTGTTCGTGTTGACCCGGGAGGAGTTTGTCTCCACAGGTGCCTGGAAATGGCTGTCCGGCGTGCGGTTTGATAGGGGGAGGGGGGTGTTGATGATAGGTGCTAATCTCCCTGGGGTACGGGTGCCATGGCTCTTCCTCATTCCCCATTCCCCACCCCCCGGGTCAGTCTGTTGGCATGGTGTCCTGATGCCACGGTGTTTTATTTTTAGCCTGGATGTAAAAGGGCCTTCATCCCAGAACAATAGGGCTGATGCAGCAAGCAGTGATCATTTCTCTACTGTAAAGTATCTATGGAAATTTGCATCCTTGTTGCTTCCCTGCCTCCATTCCAGATCAGAGCCATGTCTCCTCCTGTGAATCACATGCCTGGGGTGTCTGGAGCTCGAGTGCTTGGCGTCTTTATGACGTATTCTGCGAGGACGTGGCGTCGCGTGGCTGGCCGAGTGAAAAGGCACCTTGGGCACATTTGCTCTCCTCTCTCCTTCTCCCTCCCTCTCCTCTGTCCTCTGTTGCTTTTTTGGGTTATTTATCTACTCAGCAGATGCAGAGGATGATGTCATTGTTCTCTAACCCACTCGTGCACCTGTGTTTGCTTCTGAGGAGCGTGCCCGCTGTCCTACGTGTACGCGGTGCATGCGTTGGCGGGTCGGCTGATGGATGCACACCCTGCTACAGATCTCGAACCCTCTGGCTGTGTTGGCGCCATCGGAGGCCTCCTGGGGCTCCGCCCTTTCGCCGTCGCTGCCGTTGAGCTCCTTCGTGATCATTATGGCTTCATTTACTAATTCAGCTTATGGGCAGCGCTGCACTGGCCCAGGGTCTGCCATCGTTCACCTGCTGCTGACCACTCCTTACCTCAGTTTTCCCTCCCCAGCTCCAGCAGTGGGGTGGGTGGGGGTACCGAGATGGTCCCTCAGAACCGCCGCTGTCTTTGGAGTGGCCTGTTCTGAGCACCGGGAACAAGGTAACCATATATGGACAAATTGCGGAAGAGAAACCCTTTTTTGCTTGATCGCTTCACTTGATAGTGGTGGTGGCCTCCTAACTTTGGGCCTGCAGTTGTGCCTCAGCCTGTCTTGCCCTTTTGGAGCGGGGCAGTCTCATGAGGGTACCCCCACCTCTTCGTCCTGTTAGTCTCATGGTTGGGGGGCTGTTTCACCCTGGGTCTGCAGGACTCCTCCAGCCAGACCAGTGGCCGCCTGCCACAGCCTCATGCCCATGCCGTTCGCCGTCTATATTTGGTCCTCGGATGTATTTTTAATGAAATCCTTTCACCCTGAGCCGCTTGCCGCTTATGTAAGTGTTAGAATGAAGCCCCCCTCAGCAGAGCCAGGCAGCCCCCAGCTGCTCCCAGACCATCACTGTAGGGTAACTTTTGCCTTCCCCCTTCCCTGCTGTTGAGTTGCTGGACATTGAGACGCTCCACAGGCATAAGTTCTGTCCTGGAGGGGGGGGGTGTTTCTCTGCCCACACACACCGCCCCCTCGCCAGCTACATCACTGCCAGCGAGGTCTACTCGGGCCAGTGCTGATCTGTTTGCTGACTCAACACAGCGAAGCGCTTTTTCCCTTAATTGAACGTCATCATCAGTTGTGCTTCAGGGATGGAAGGGGGGTTAAGTGGTCCGGTCTGGTGGATGTGTTCTGGAGACCCAGCATTCCGTCTGGGCTGATCCATGTCACTGATCAGCTGATAGGCTCAGGGTTACGCAATGGATCTGTCCCTGTGGTGGCTGGATGGAGAAGCCCATTTATCTCCTGGAAGTGAGCCCAACCCAATTCCGCACTCACGCCTCTTTGCTTTTTTATGGGTTACTGTAGTGTGGAGGGTAGTGGGGGGGGGGCGATCTCCCTCTCTCCCTCCTTATGCGGCAGTGTATACCAGCATCAGCCTAGCAACATGGCTGTATTAACAAATGTAAAGCCAGAGTCACTGGGGTGTTGGACTGGGGGGGGGGGGCTTAGATTATTATATTTTGGTGTTTGTCCAAACATTAGGAGGTAACGTGTCAGCGTGGTATTTTCAGAGCGCAGTTTCACGTGGGGCTTTAGCCCAAGATTAGCTGCGACTTATTGATCCAGAAACAGCTTTCATTAAGCTCGTGTTTTTATTGCAGTGGAATAAGCACACCACGCGACGGAGTGTGTGCTTTAATTAAACACTGCGTGGTTCGTTAAGGGTATAAATGCTGTTTATCAAGACGGCTTTATGTGGAAAATTGTGGTGATGACCACTGAAATGGAAAGAGCCTCATGAAGGCCCAATACTGTCACCTCCCCGAGTGCTGAGGCCATCATAAGGGCGGGTTTGGTCTCGCCAGGCTGACCACGGTTATTCGCACAGTGTAAATATTTATATCCTTGTGGGTTCTCTTCGTTTAAGGCATAACCCTATTTCCTATGTCAACCTTAACCCCTACCCAGCCCTAACCTTAACCATTAAGTAACCAAACAAAATATGAGATTTTTGGCAGTTTTAATTTTTTGACGGCAGTCACAGGCGAAACAGTGTTTCCCCTTGTGGGGACAAAAATGTCCCCACAAAGTCAATATGTCAGGTCTTTATCACATTGTCGGGGCATTTGGTCCCCACAATATAATAATTATAAAGACACACACACACACAGCATTGCAAATGTGCGCCTTGTTATCAGGATCAGTACCGAACCCAGGCCGTGGGAGCGTCGAGCCACCCGGTGTGCTCCCACTCCCCACTTCCAGGTGGGCGGCTCCTTTGCTTATTCCTGCCCGTGGTGTGTCTCTGCAGTTTGCCCTGGAACGAGCTTCAGAGTGACTGATTCGCCCTGACAGCCGTAAATAAGGTCGGGGGGGCGGGCAGGGGGCATTTGTCTGGGTCATTATGGTCCCCACTATGCCCTATTTCCCTTTTTCCGCGGTGAGAATGCAGCAGGGCTCCATATCCAGTGGCCAGCAGCAGGTGCACTCAGGTTTTTTCTTTAGTCCTTATTTCTTGCACCCTGAGTGGTTTTAAGGTCGAGGTTTCGTCCATTGGTGCTGAAATGGGTGTGGCACCATCCAGTTGAGTACCTCTGTGGTTTGCAGGGAGGGCTTGCAGGGTGTTAAACATTTTTGGGGGAGGTGCTCTTGTGACCTGTGGAGAAGTATGTGTACAAAAATGTTCAAAAATATTCACAGGAAAATGTAGTCATATTAGCCGCTACGCAGTTGATGATGATGGTGATGAAGGTCATGTGACCCTACAGTGGCTCATTTGTTAGTCTGTCCCTGTCACCTTACTGATTCAACCTCGTTCCCAAACTCTGCCGTCCATGCGAATATTTGGCAGGGGGGCTTTGGCTCTGGCGCTGCAGTTTTTCGCTTGGCTGAGGGTGAGATCTGATTGTCAGTGCTCCTCGCTCCCTGTGCCCAGACTAACACCTCTCCAGTAGCAGCCTCCTGGAGCTCCTTCTCTCCATTCCATTAGGGCCTCTTCCACCCTAGACTGGGAAACTGTCTCAAAGACCGTTGGATAGTTGTGTTTCATTGTACTCTCTCCCCTCCTTCCCTCGGCTCCCTCTCCCCTCCTTCTCTCAGCTCCCATTTTGCTTGTCTGTCTGATTCCCCCCCCCCCCCTCAGGCAAGCTCCTTGTCACCCTGCCTAGGCCCTTAGGGTCCAATGCACCCCGAGAGCCCCAGGTTCTGCTCACTGATGATTCACTGCACATGGCTGACATTTGAACCAGGAGTTCAGCTCGAATGAAAATCTCTGGACCAGCAGAGCAACAAATTTGATTTTTTTTCCTTCACTGGAAGCGCCTGACTCAAGATGTCAAGTTAAAACTGTAGTGACTTAATGTTTGTTTTCTCCCCTCTTCTAAGCTGAAAAGCAATTTGCCATTTTTAGTCTGTCCTGTTTAACTTGCAGTCTAAGGCGGGAATGAGTTTTTCCTGCGATCCTGGGTGTGTGATGTAGTCTGTTCAATGCCCCCCCCCATCACTGTCATCGCGCCCTCTCTGCTGAACTATCTGGATGGGCTAGTGCAAACTAGGGCTATCCAGCATGGTCCACAGCAATCCAAATCAATTAAAAATAATCCTCACTAGTACTAGTATAGTAACACCACCCAACATAGTCCAAACAGTACCAACATGGTCCAAAACAGTTCTAAATGCTCCTGAGTTTTTCCTTTTTTGTAAGAGCATCATGGGGGCCGAGTGCGGGGAGGTTACAGGTTTTTACTGAGCCTTCCTTGTGTCCCACTTTATCAGCTTGCTTTGTGTTTGACTTTCTCACCCTTGTTTTCTATTTGTGGGATTTTATGCACCAGTAAAACAATCAGACAAAGTAACCACAGAGAACATGCTGTCTACCAGCACTTCCCAGTAGCCAGTAACCCTTTAATGGCTGCATTATCCCAGGCCTCTCTGCGTCTTACTGGCAGTTTCTAATACGACCTGCGGTGGGGGTAAGTGTTTGCTCGACTGGCCCCATGGATGGGATTTAGAGTATGGAGGTAAGGCGGCGTAGAGCTTAGCGGAGGTTTTGCACCTGGGTGTCCCCTTCCTGTGGGGTAAATGCTACACCGTTGCCCCCCCCCCCCACCCCCACTATGTTTGATGTGAAGGTCCACGCTGGTCTCGGGTCATGTGACACTTCAGTGCAGGCCCAGCTCACTGCGATGTGCGCACATGCATGTGGAATGATGCCTGTCACCATTTGACCTGAGATGGGCTTGCTCTCATTGCTCTGGATTAGAGCATGTGGCCGTGTCTGGTTTTGCCATCAGGATGCAAGGTGTGATGTAATGCGACTGCATGTTTCCGCAGGCAGCGTGCCGTGCATAAGGCTGGCTCCTTCAGCTGGGTCACCAAGGACCTGCCTGTGCATGACCTCTTGCTGGACTCTGAAATCTTTCTATTTATGATTTATGGCCCACCCCTTTGTCCAAACCTCCGCCCCCATGCCCTCCGCATGCCTGGTCCCATGGGGCCCTCCGTCTGCTGCATGAGTGGCCCCACAGCCGCTAACAGGGGCTCCTAATGGCACATGATTTCCCTTGGGGCCCCACAGAGAAAGCTCTCTGGGTGCTCTGACCGTGTTTTTACCTCCTACGGTCCTCTCCTCATCTCCTTTCCAGACACATGCCAGTATCGGCCAACTTGCTTTTAAAGTATTTTCCATCCACGCTTCCACCTATTGATCGACTTGTTCCCAAAATAGCCATCCCCGCTTAGGGCTGCGGTCAGTCGTGGTTTCAGTGGGGAAGCCTTTACATTTCAGTCTTTGCTTCTGTTAGAAATAGTCAGGGAGCAGTTCTTTTTCTGCTAGACCTCAAAATATATAAAGTATATTTTATGAAAAGTATACTTGGTCTGTATTGATTGCTTCCTGTAGTCTGCAGTTAAAACACAAATATCAGGTGTCTTGCAGTGACTTTGACGAGGCTGGAGTTACCGGCATTGTGTTGATACATCTTAGGGAGATTATCTTCCCAGGGGGGAGAAACACTTTTTTGTAATAGATGTTTTTTCCTGCTAACAGGTTTGTGAGCTTTTCAGACACGTCTGCAGATGTTTGTGAGTGGGTTGTGAGCCACATGACACATGGAGTGGGATGCTGTTTTCTTGACTTCATCATCGAACCCAGGGCCCCACGGTGGAGTCCTGCTTAGAGTGAGTTATTTTCCTCAGACAAGACCTCAAAGGTCATTTTAAAATTAGGTCTTTGCTAAATCCCCCCCCCCCCGATAGACCTGCTGGAAATTACAAGACTTATACATGAATTTCTGACTTGTACAAAGTCAACCTGACCAGTAGGGGTCAGTCTGCTGTGCCCTTCATACCTACTGTAATAATAATATGCAACTGCTTTTCTGTGTCATTTCTCTATTTTCTTTGGTCTCTTACCATGGTGACAATGTTTAACATTTAACATCTGTTAGTGTCTGTACTTCTGGCCTTAATTTGTTTCAAATCAGCATGTTTGGAAAATCACTTAAGTACTTTGGGGCAGCTGTTTTTGAAGGTGCTATATAAAAATTGAATGAGACTGAAGTGAATTATAAGCCACAGGTGGGGATTTAACAGAGTAAGAAGTGAAGGGTGTGTTTATCCATGTTCTAACCACTAATCCTTGTTAGTGTGAGGGAGTGTGCATGTGTGTGTGAATGGTGTGTAAGTGTGCACAGCGGTGGGTTGGCGCCCCATCCTGGGTTGTTCCCTGCCTTGTGCCCATAGGCTCTGAACCCCTGTGACCCTGAATAGGATAAGCAGTTACAGAAAATGGATGGATGGATGAGTTGCAGGGGGAGCTGAAATTTCTCTCAGGAAGCATAGGGTATGAGGCTGGGGTGCTTCCTCAACAGGATGCAAACACATTTGCTAATTAGGCATCCTGCTTGTTTTCATGAGAGAAAATCACCCAGATGCTAACTCTGCACAGAGGGCAAGGTGGGATTCGAACCCCAAACCCTGGAGGCAAGAGACAGTGCTGCCCACCATACTACCCTTGGTGTGCTTGTGTTGGCTTAAAATACAAAAAGGCATGCATATGCCAGTTTACTTTTGGTGCTCAGCACCAATGAAAAGATCTCTACTGCAGATATCCTGAAATAGATATTCCCCATATCCCTAAATACTGCACAGGGAACACGCTCTCCCCAGCTTCACAGGAAGTGACAGTGGTAGGCAGGGACATGTGAGTGTGCGGCGCACATGTTCTTGTTTATGCTAATTGATTAAGTATATGTGGGCTATTATATTGGTCCTTTTCGGGAATTTGCACTGGGGTGCATGAGTATGAGGCTCGGGGGGGAGGGGGTGGCTCTCTCGTCTCCTCTTCTCTGCTATTCTCTATAACACAGTGTCACAAGAAAAAAAACAATCTGTCTAAAATATACTCAGGGTCGGTTTGAGGTGGCGGAACATATTATCGCATCCCCCATGTGCCCCGCCAAGCCGACGTTCGTCCTCTGTCCTTCCTGTGTCTCAGAAATCAGCGTCAGACCTTGAGAGGGTCGCCGGGCTCTTCCCATCCAGCCCACTGAAAAGGTAGGACAGGAAGTGGGGCTGAGGGGTAAAAGAAAAAAGGTATCCTGACTCTAAAAAGCTGGAGCACAGTGGTTAACCTGAATGTCAGCTGTGAAATTTCTGCACCTGCGATCGGCGCTGTTTTTATGAGGATGCGGTTTGGGGACCTGTCCTCACACAGACGCCGGAGTCTGAGAAATGTGTCATTCCTCTTTTTTTTCCTTCTCTTTTGCAGAGATACTATTAATTATTTCAGTTGAGACGTCCCTCAAGGTTAGCCGTGTCTGCATCTGTAAGTTTGCAAAGCAGGTCGCGAGCCGACACGCCCTGGCCGCAATTTCAGCATCAGTCCCTCCAGGAAATATACAACACCGTGGCTCTTCATTTACTGATGGATTTATTCTTTTTATTGTCATCAATCCACCGTTGAACTGTTCAAATACATGACGACACGTTCAAATTAAACTCACTGTAGAAAGCAAAATATAAATGCGCCCAACAAAACATTAACGTAAATGAACATTGGCTGCACACAACCAAGAGGGAATGAGTCAGGGAACGAGTCCACTTGAAAGAATATAAACTTCAAGACAAGAAACATAATATCACTTTTAAACTCTTTAAACCAATATACAAAACTTCTCCCATTCACATCTTCCTGGCAGAATCACTGCAACACTTAAACCATCTGTGCACACATACAACATGATGTGGTTCCTAATCAGTGGTAATACAAATCAAATCGATATTCATGAAAATAAATAGGAAAATAAGAAAACAATGAATATGTAAGCAAAACGTCAACAATGACATTTATGGCAGCTAAAGCTGTGTTTTGAATATCATGTTATAATACTGCGTCATGCTTAGATGGGTGAAGGAGTAGCCATTTTCCTTCCTGAAATTCTGTCCATTCTGAATCTGTGGCATGTTCACCAGTCAGGCTGGAGCAGGGGTCTCATTTGATCACGTGGGGCATGGAGATTTCTAATGGGTGAATTAATGAATGGATGGATGGATGAGTGAATGAATGAAGGAGTGACTGATCTTGCCTCTGCTGAAGACAGGCAGGCCGTGGAGACCATGGGACCGGGAAATCAAACGAGGGATGGAATGGGTCTTCTAAGGCCACTTCTCCACTGCACCTGGTACCGTACTTGTGGTACTTCAAAACAAACAAAAGTAGGGTAGTTCAAGGTGTTATTTTTCCACAGTGCAAAACCTGGTTCCGGCGCTGAATGACATCACAACTCGAGGCGGGGTATTTTGTGCTTTATTCGAAAAATGCCTATTTTATATTATAGGGCTGGGCAATGTGCCATTTGAATACCAACATCGTATGTTATGCACATGCATTTCTCACATCGCAAGGAGCGCGATAATCATCTATTTTTTTTTTCCATCTTCATACTCAACGGACATTATAGCGGGAGGATTTAAGTTTCACTTAAACATTTTTCTTTTGTCATAGGAAATAAAACTTTTTAAATTTAACCATTTTAATGCTTGTTCCATTTCAAGATTGCCTAATGTTTACTGCTGCTGCTATTGCATGAGCTCTGCATGCGCTTTCCTATTATTTTCCTGCATGTTAAATGACTTCTAGACAGGTTTGTGAGAAATTAAACTTTTTTTTTTTTTCTTTTGGTTTATAAATATCCCATCATTAATTACAACAAAATCACTTCAGCGATATTTAAATTTTTTCCCAATATCACACAGCCCTAGTATATTACAGCAAATACTTTATTTCATGCCTTCATTTGTCCACACATACATTTTCTTTTCTTTTTTCATTTTTTTTTAACTTAGTTCATTGTTTTTATGAATTCATAACTTTTTTTCAAGACTGTGGTTATATTGATTTTCGGAGGCAGGATGTAAATGCTCAGAAAAGGTACTGGTACTTGACCGAAAGTCAGTGGAAGAGGGAATGTACCAAAAGTATGGTACACTGTCCATTCGACCGCTGTGCGAGGTCTGTGCAGACAGCATTTCTCTTTACCCTGTTTGCAGGGTGTGTACCATAGCCTGGCACCCCTAATGAACCTGGACTCGACTGGTCTCGGACATGATGATGGACCGCCAGCCTTTCTGTTCATCTCATTTATCAACTTTTCCTCCACTCATCCGGTTGCAGTGTTCTTTTCTGCAATTTTAATTTTGGCAGTGTGGTCAAAGGCTTTCGATCTAACCTTTAACCTTTAGCTTTTGACCTTTTCCGCTGTTCATCATGTGGCTCAGCTGTACTGCTGTGACCAGCACTCAGTGTTGCAGAGATGGATACCAAGTCCTTGTTGGACCTGCTGGGCCCACTCATCTATGCCTGCTTCTTCCCTCCCTCTCTGTCCCTCCCTCCCCTCCCTCCCTCCTTCTTTCCCCCTCTCCCTTCTCTCTCAGTTCATTTCAGTTCATCTGTCTCGACTTTAATGACAAATGATATGAATTGCCAAAGCGTTTGACCAGAAGTGTTCTTTTACGTGTCAACCTGTCTGACCCCCACCCCCCCCTTTTTTGATCAATCAGGCCCTGCTGAATGTGTGCAAGCCACTAGGTGCATACTGTTGTTTTCTCCTTGTCTGCTCTGTCCCCTACTCCCCCCCTCTCCCCATTGGGGAAGTGTCCCGGTATCTTGGGTGGGGAGGACGTAACAGACGGCGACAGTGCTCGCCTCCTTCAGGAGACCTGCCCCCCCCAGTTCGCTCACTCCACTTGTTATCCCCTGCCCTGGTTAATGGCTGTGTTTACTGCTGTAGAAGATGGTGACGTAAAAAGTGTCCCGAATACAGCCCCCCCGTCTTGCTCCTGAAGGCACATGTCACCTGGCTTTCTAGGTGTCCCAAAAAAGGGGAGAATAAGGTGAGACACCTGCTTCCATTTCAGTCCACCCCCTCCCCCATGGGGACAAGTTGCCTTGACTGCTTCAGCTTTTCTGCCTTTTTCAGAGAAAATAAGCCTCCTTTCACTGATCAATTGTATTTTCTTTACATCTGGGTTCTCTGGATGCGGGGGGGGGGGGGTGAGGCTGTGGAAGAAATGGCAGGGAGTGAGAGAAAGTGAGAGAGAGAGCTGGAGTCAGTAAAACGCAGAGTGCGGTCAGGGTCTGGGAGGTCAGTATCAGGCGGAGCACAGTCTGGGTCTGGGAGGTCAGTATCAGGCGGAGCGCGGTCAGGGTCTGGGAAGTCAGTAACAGGCGGAACGCGGTCAGGGTCTGGGAGGTCAGTAACAGGCAGAGCGCGGTCAGGGTCTGGGAGGTCAGTAAAAGGCGGAGTGCGGTCAGGGTCTGGGAGGTCAGTAACAGGCGGAGTGCGGTCAGGGTCTGGGATGTCAGTAACAGACAGAGCGCGGTCAGGGTCTGGGAGGTCAGTAACGGGCAGAACACGGTCAGAGTTGGGGGTGGTTGGTAACGGACAGTGCGTGGTCAGGGGTGGGTCAGTGACTAGCAGAGTGTGATCTGGTTAAGGGGGGTTCAGGGAGTGTGTGCCCGGAGCCTCGCGCACTCCTCTCAACCGTCCTTCGTTAAGTGGGGGGGTTTAACCTTGCCACACTTACCCACACCCCCAGAAGGAGATGCTTTAAACTGAGCTTCCATGTGGAAGCCTCTCCGTGACTCACAGCTTGGCCCCTTCAGCTCCCCGCTGCCCATGCTGACTCACCACACCTCATGCAGTCCCATAAGCCTTAGTGGGTCGGGCCTGAGGATCGATAAAGCTGAAGACTGGTGATGATGGCATCTCGGGGGAGTGAGCGGGAGCGCAGGGGGGAAACCTGCGCATGTAAACTGGCCCCCCCTCCCCCATCCTGCATGCTCCCCTGAATGAAGCATCTGCCCCAGCAACTTTGCGGTTTAATGCGCCTCTGGTGCCTGCGATAGAAGAAACTTCATGTACAGGGCAGAAATTCATCAACAGGGGCAGCAGATAGCAGATAATGATGGGATATTTCACATCCATTGACCAGCAGTTAAGATGCAGGCCGAACCCTGTTTATTGCGGAATTATTAAAATGGGCCCTTTTATTTCAGGTCTTTCTCCATGTGGCTGTTCTGTTGTCATTCCTGCAACCAGGAGGCCGAGTAGCATTCCGTCTCTTCCCCCCCTGCCCTTATCTGCTTCTCCTTTTTTCCTAACCAGCATCGGTGTAGCATGTTCCCGAGGACCCCAAATTTTTCTGACCCTGTGTCTCCACCATAATTATTTTTACATCCTCTGCTCACGTTTACCCTTCCCGTTTACCTATAGATTTTGACTGGAATTTTCCAGAAAGTTTCAGCACAAGGGCGCAGAAGGTCAGGAATGGAAGCTGTGTCGGTATGTACGAGGTGTTCAGAATGAGACTTCGTATTGATCGTGTGGCCCAGTTCGGACTGATGGACAATGATTTTATTCCTGCTAAATGCTGCTCTGAATTCAGCTGGACAGTGACAACCCTGAATTCATTTCATCGCTTGAAAAACCTCAACTCTATAGCCCAGATCAGTGTTCCGGACCCATGGTCCACCTTGACATGGCTTGGGTGCCTGTAGGATTTGGGTGGGGCTCCTGTTGCAGTCTCTCCTCCCAAAATAAGAAATGAGATCATTTTATGAGGAAGAGGAACGCCTGGATTAGCCGAGTTGAAGGTGAGCCCCGTGGAGCAGCCTTTTCATTGGCTTGGATGTTTACCCGTCCAGCTGATCACATCCGTGTCTGCCAGTCTCTCCTGAATCAGAAATGGGACTTTAGCGGGCCTCCTGTTCAGGTCCGTGAAAGATGTTGGCATGGCGGGTCGTATCCCAGCAGCCTCGTGTCGCTGCTGTTTGTCAGCCACTGATGTGTGAGTGATGGCCAGTGCCCCACCTCAGTTGGACGGTGACCCTGCTGCCATTTCACTTTTGTTTTTCTGATGTCTTGTCTCGGGGGCGGGGGGATGTCAGTTTGAATTTACGTACTAGCTTTGGTGAAAACATGATTAAAGTGCGATTTTGGTGCACAGACTGCTCTGTCCTCCCTCCTCTCCCCTCCCCAGCTCCCCTGAGTGGTATGTACCCCCATGGTAAAGCGGGGATGCCCTGTAGGTGTGTGTCACTAGGTCATCTATCACCTTGCTGTACCACTAAATACTGGCTTGTGTTCCTTGAGACCTGACACCTCCTCTGAGACACTTGGCCGGAGCCTGGTCCGGCTCTGGGACTGGTTGTCTGTTACACTGAGTCCTTCTGTGACCCTGAGGCCCGGCCCCTGAGTTTGTTGCAAGCTGCACTCCCTGCCGTCCTCCTAGAGCTTTGTAGTATTGCTGTAAGCTAATTGCTGTCACTCCCGGCCTGTTAATCCAGATTAGTGTGGAAGGCGGCCCATGCTGGCAGAACGTGGCACAGCGTCCAGATCGGGGCGGCCCTCTCTGCGGAGGGGTCGGGGCAGCGACTCTACCTCCATTTGGCGTGGCGGTCAGCGGGGCGGATGTGTGCCAATCTGGCTCTGGCTGCGCTTGCAGATGAATCCCTGCACTCCTTCAGTGGATTTAAAAAACAGCCGTTTCATCTTGAATTTATCCCCTCGTAATTGTTAAATCACAGCCGCCTTTCTGCAGTTCCCTGCAAGATCTGTAAAGTGTCTGTCTCTGACTCTCTGTCCATCCATTCAGTATGTATGTACAAACATACAGAGAGGTCTTTCTAACTTCTATGGGTCGATAAAACCCAAATCCAGACTCTGCAAGGCGCCGGAAATTTCTATCGGCCACGGCAGCTGGTGGGTGGGGCTAATTCAGTCTGTTCTACTCCCCACATCTCAGGGAACCGTGGTGATGGTTCTGGTTGGGGTGACACACAGAGGTCCTCTGGCCATTTTTAAACCACAAATGATCTCAGTGCTGTGAGAGGCATTTCGTTTACATCAGTGCGGGAAATATTTCTGTCAATAAAGTGTTAAAGAGTCTCAGTAAGACGAAATCCTGCATGTAAGGCAGCTTGTCAGCTCTGAAACTCCCTCAGATAGGCTAGTAAACCTCTCCTGTCAGCCCAGACTGGCTCTGATAGGCTGCTAATAATAACAGGACTTTTATTGACTCCTATGGGGAAATTCTCTCTTTGCCTACCCCATCTTGCTTTCGATGACACACGCATATGTAGGTGAGACCATGCTTGGCAGCAAACTACATCCACCTGCAGCAGTGCCCATGGAGCTGGGGGTTAAAGGTTTTGCTCAAAGGGCCCACGAACATGTGACTGTTCTGCCAAAGCCGGGCTTGAACCAGTGACCTTCTGATCACAAACAGAGGCTTAGCCTGCTGAGCCACACACATACTCCTCTGGTGGGTCCTGACTTGCTCTAATAGGCTGCGAAACCCTCCTGTGGGTCCCAGGCTCACCTTCCTCTGGGCAGGAGACCCCACCTTTACTTCAGGGGTTATGATTCTTTAACATCCTCTGTGCTCTAGTATAGAGGGACAGGAATGTGTGAAATTATCCGTTTCTGAGAATTTGTACTTCTGGGCAAGTTAGATTGAATAATATGTGATGTGATTATGGTTTTGTAATTATCCAGTGCAAATGTTAAAATACCAGGTGTTTCTGTGTGTGCGTGTGCGCGTGCGTGTGCGTGTTTGTTTGTTTCAGTCCTGTTGGGTTCTTGGTGGTCTCATCTGTAAGATGTAAGATTACCACAGGGAAGCTGGCCATTGCATATTTCCAGCTCTTGAGTGCTCTGTCCCTTTCAGTTTTCCCAGCAGAGAGTTGTCCACAGCGTTATAATACCCCATCTGGCCCCTCTTTACCCCCTAAGAGCATTCACTGAAATTGCAGGTTACCATAGAGGCATGAAAACCTATATCGAGGTCACAGATGAATTTGGGAGTCGGTGTTCAGATTTAAAAGGACCCTTCCCCCTTAATTGCCCTGCACTGAGGGGGTACTGTACCGTCTCAGCACGGCTTGGGGCACCGGGGAGGGAGCTGAGACGAGGGTGGTTTGGTCCCTATGGGAGGTGCTGTGTCCTGTTGCTCTTCCCCCAGGCCCTGTAGCTCCCTTGTTTGCTTTGACAGTTGTACTCAGTCCCTCACTATATTTTCCGTTTTTGGGTGTCAACATAATGACCTTCAGATGTAATGGATGTGAAGTTAGTCTCTTTGGTCCTCCTCACGTGTCATGCCTCCCCCGTGGCCCCCAGAGGCCCCTCTTACCTGCATTTGAAGTGGGGTCTCAGTAGGTCCAGCCTTGAGCTTGTCGGCGTGCCAGTGCACCTACCATGTCCAAACACTATCAAGGTGCCCTCCTCCCCTCTGCTTCATCCTCTCTCCTGCTGATGTTCTTCTCGCGGTTACACCTTTGGCTGACGTCAGTGGAGACGAGCCTGCTGCAAACGTGGGGGGAGGGGGTCGTGTTTGGGGGCTCAGCGTTGTGTTCTGCTAACCTGGTTCTGGTTCTGATTTTGGCGCCCGACCAATTGCACCTCGGCCCAGTAGGTTGCCAGTAGCAACGGGGCCTCACTGTCGCAATTGCCACTCTGCCACTGGATCATCGTGGCGACATGCTGTCTAGCGGCGCGTCATGTGCCCCGTGCCCCGGAGCAGATGGTTCTGTTTTCTCTGGCTTATCGGGCAATACGCGCTCCCGCCCCTTGCTGGTGTGGTTTCTGGCCATGCATCACATTTCTGCAGATGGGGCTGTGATCACCAACTCCGGTTAGTCATCACTGTCTCTCCCTTTGGTCTTGGTGGGTAATGGGTATAGAGCTCATTTATAAAGGCGTACCCATGACCTTGTGCCATGCTCTGACCCCGTGCTGCTGCTCAGGCTTTCAGTTTTTTCTTTTTTTTGGGGGGGGTGGAGGGGGAAGGGAGATTTCAGGCAGGAGAGAGGGGTTTTGTTAGACATCCTCTCACAGTCTCATCAGAAATGACCTTATTGGTCCTCTTCTCGTTCCGTTACTCGCCCCAGCATCCATTAGCGGTCGGGTGACCCCTGACCTATGTGAGAGTGAGGCTCAGGATCACTGTGTCCATTGATGGGCCCCCAGCTCTCAGAACAGGGTACCCAGTTGCAGCCCACTCTGTCTCCTGACAGCTGGGGGCAGCCGGGTATCTTTGGGATGGAATGTAATTGCACATGCTCTAGAAGAGGGTCTCCGGGACCTTCCTCTGGAAACATGATGTTGTCGTGGGGCGATGATGGACCCGTGTGTAGCTCGATTCATCACAGTGACGTCAAGTCGCTGGGGGTGTGCACTCTTGGTATTCACAGCCCCCGCCTCAACACACCCCATCTGCTGATGCCTCAATTTTCCTCTCCCTCTGTTTAGGGAAATTTACATCTACCTTTTAGCCTTTCATTTCCTTGGTTTCCCCCTTCCACCCCATTTAGCCCCCACAGAAATTGGTCCAGGGGGCAGCTAACACCCCCCATGCTGTAAACTCAGAGGGTGAGGGTCAGTATATCCCCCCCCCCCAAAGGCTGAGGTTTGGCAGGGCTGGCAATGAAAGAAGGCTTGTTGTTCATATGCCTCAGCTGAGATGTGATGTGGTGCTAGTCGCATTCCTGTCAGAAAATGAGGGTCCTCTGCAGGACCTTCTGCCCCTAAGAGCTGGGCGTGCTCTTCCAGAGTTATCATGTGCAGTTGTAGAGCATTTATTAACCCACTGTTTGTCTTACATTTCAGCTAGCATGTGTTGTTCCTGGTGGGGATGTGGGCCACCCTCTGTGTGTGACGTCAGGGACCCCAGTGTAGGATATGCACAGACTTTTACCCACAAACCCGCCCTGCGTGCGCCGATAACCCCAGGCAGAGCCTTGGGTGGGTGCCACAGGGCAAGAAAACAGACACGCTGGGTATTTTTTTTTCTTTCTTTATTTCAGCTGACAGTTTAGCCCCCCGGAAGATGAGGGGTAGTAAATCCTCGTATTACGGAGTTGACGGTGGGATTTCATTACCGCTCCTCTGCCGAGTGCCAGGATAGTGGCGAGATGCCTCCGTCTGGCGAGACGGCAGAGAGGACCTGCCCCCCCCCCCCCAAATCCTCCACACTGCCAGCTATCCATCCCACAATGCACCTGTCTGGCATTATTTTTTGGTTCGGTTCCTTTTGAATTACTTGAAGGGATTGCTCCCATTTTTGAGCTGTGAATGATTAAACATGTATGGACATCTCTGTGCTTCGTTAAGTGTTTGGGCTGAAATTACGCATATGGAACCATTGAAACGAAGACATCTGTGGGGAGGGGGGACTTGCCCCCCTCCACCCACCTTCTGTCAAGCGTGCTGGAATCGCAACAGCAATGGCGAGCAAAGTGGCAGGGAGCAGACACAAATACAAGCCCTTTCACCATGCATTAAAAAGAGATGTGTGGCTGGGATCTCATGGTGATTCTATATGTGTTTGCAGGATAGCTCCCTTTAAAGGGCATGACGTTGCTGCTGACGGGTCTGTGAATTAACTGGCCAGTGTGTCAGTGTTTCTGAGATAGAGCGGCACAGGCTGGCTTCTCCTTCATTGTCGCGTGCCCTGATGCGTATCGCAAGACTGATTGGGGGCGCTGTGGGAAGCTTTCCTGGACTCTGCTGCCTCTACTCTGTGATGTCCCAGATTATGCGGATTTTGTTAAAATAAATAAAAATTGTCACTGCGAATTGGGATCACTGAATGCCATATTTAACATTGTGTGCATTCATCCCCCGCGCTGCCCCTAATGGCCCTGCAATGTTTCCGGCTGATGATAAAGAGCCCAGAGTGTCCTTCAGCAGCGTGAATGTGGGGGACATGGAACAAGCCTGTCCAAGTTCACTCTCAAGCGCAGGGGTGACCTTTCCACTCGTTCTGGTTTTGAAAGCAGGACTCCGTTTCTTTACCCAGAATTCCTCCATCTGGAATTCTCTCCCATCCCTTCTGGGCTTGTACCCTTCACATTTCCGGGCCAGACCCGGTTTTAACCCCAGGGCCTCGTGGTGGAGTCCGAGTCATGTGCTACAGTCCCTCGTCTCGAGGCCAAAACTGTGACCCCCCCCCCAGCTTGATGGTGGTGCCTTGACCGTGCGCTGTGAATGAGTGTGACAGTCCGTCCCCGTCAGATTACATGTTGGAGGTGCTGTAATTACACCCTCGGCTTATTAATTTAGGAGATGTAATTAGCGCCGAGGATGTCGGGAGATGGTGGTTAAACTCTCCCGTCTGCTGGGAATGTATCGGGCCGCCCCGGGACCTGTCCCCAACTTCACCTCACCATCCAGTGCAGGTCCGTTTCAGGCAGATGACTGGTCCCCAGCATGTGACTACCGCTTGTGACGGTGGGTGCGGCCACAATGGCAGGAGCTGACGTTCGTAATCCTTTCTTGTTTCAGCGCCTGGAGCGTGGACTTCCGGGCTGAGCAGCGATACGGGCCCACGGGACAGACACACAACCCCCAGCAGCAGCCCGGGTTACAGGTACAACACCAGTGGGTTCGACAGGCCAAGCATCCTCTAATCTGGGAGGCTGGGGGCAGCGTCCTTAGCTGCTCGGGGTGGGGGGGGAGACACTTTTTTTAGTAGGCAATCTCGTTTCCCTCTATGGGTCTAGGGGTACCACATAGGAACCATATCTCCATATGTTGTCTCTGAACGGTGAGGGTGGAGGATGGAAGGTGGGGCTGTGACAACCTTCAATCTGGCAAGGGGGGCCAGGGCCCCTCCGTTGTCTCTGCATTGTGGGTTAATGTCCCTCCTCAACCTCACTGCTTAGGTTCAGGATTTAGGAAGGAGGTGAAAAATAAGGTATATAAATACTAACCATGGTGTCACAATGCGCATCCTTCTATGGGGAGAGGCAGTATCCCCTCCACCCTCCACCTAACCCCCTTTCTGTGACCCCTCCCCCCCACCCCAAACAATGAGGTTTAAAATCTTTATTATGTGCTAATATGGAAGTGGTAGGTACGGCTCATGACATTATTAGGCGGGGGGGCTCTTGTGAGTAGGGGACCTGGAATTGCTTCTGTGTTCCTGGTGACAACACTGTGTACATCGGTTTGTGGGGGAGTGGGGGTCACACACCATACTGATATCAGCATGTGTGCGGTACCCTCCCCAAACCCCCTTATGAGCTTAAAGTCTGTGAGGTTAATCTTTCAGTGCTGTGGAAAACAGAAGCATACAGGATCGTCTCCGCACACTGGGAATTCCTAATCGGCACATCGGATTAACCCGGTGCTGGCACCGTGAGTCAGAGAGGTGCTGGGGGACAGGCATTAATGGGTAGGATTGTTTCTGTTGCCCTGCATTTACGCCTTAATTCAGTCACAGTGAAACCTTCGTGTTTGGTCTGCTTGGGTCTCATTTATCAAATTGTGCATAGAACAATTCCTAAGTGTGTGTGTACTTATCGTTGGTACACCTAGGCAAATTGGTTTTTATCACTCATGAGTATAAACAGCCGTATGAAGTGAACTCTGATAAATCTCACGCACTGTAAATGTTACTGCCTGTGTGTGGCAAGCAGGGTGACCACTTAACCCATGTCAGGGAGGACACTTCAAGCGGCTGCAGGTTTTACAGTCTACTTTAAAGCTGAAAGGCTCTCCTGCTCGGCTAAATAGTTCAGTTTTTCTTCAGCTTTTAGTGCTTTATTTCATTAATTGAAAGATTATGGATTAGGTGGCCACCCTAGCAGCAAGACTAAAGAAACGTCAACAGTGAACCACGTATGTTCTGATATGTTCTGCATAATGCATGATCGAAGAACATGTTTCAGGAATGCAAACCCTGAAAAGATGTACACCCCTATCCCCATATTCCAGTTTGTATTAAATTTTGCACTATTTACTTGTATTATCTTTGAACTGTATTTATTGTGAAATAAAGTAAAAATTAAAAAACCGTGAAGGGGGGGAAATGGATCTTTGTTCTGCTGGATGAATATAAAAAAAAACAAAAAATAGGAATATTGTTTAGCAGCTTTATCAGTGGCCTGTCAGAGAAAGAGTCGAAAAAGAAACCTAGCTTGGGGAGAGGTGCCACATGCAGTTAATGCTGTATCAGCTGTAATAGGAACAGCAGCTAAGGTGAGGAAGAAGTGGTTTGATCTGAAAATGACGACCAAAAAGAGGACCACAGCCCATAGATCCCATGTCCGTGCCACAGGGGGCGCCCAAACGCCACGTCAGCATCACCTCTGGATGGTAAAATAGCTGCCATCATAGGAGTGCAGCTCTCTCACCTATGGATGAGGTTGGGCTATCAGAAGTAGGTAAGACACTTGTGGTTGAGTTTAACTGGCTCCAGCAAGTAATGTGTATTGTACACAAACAAGTGAATATTGTCGAAAAATTAATTAATCAAAAAATTAATGCCAGACACGTCAGTTGTCTTGTAAAAAGTATATTTAGTGACGTGATATTTTATTTTTTTTTGCCATGGACCTTAGATGACTTTAGAAGTATTCTTTGTCATTAGCGTGACCTGCCTGCACATACTTAGTGTGAACATAATGAGTTCATTTTATTTGTCTATTCACAGTTGATTATTAAATGGGAGTTTCTATCCTATGTGCTTATCGGTTTGATTCAGTTACCCTTCTCTGCCGCTAGGGGTTTGTGCGTACGCATGGTCAGGAGTACTCATAAATATACGCACATTTCTACACACAGGAAGAAATTGATAAATAGCATTCTATGTGTAATAATGTGTATACGCATAGAACTATTTGTACGCACGGTTGATAAATGGGACCCCTGGTCTGATGTTTGGAACTTGCCAGTGGGTCTGAGTGGAGTGGAGGGGTCTGGGGTCCATAAAATCCCACCCCTCCAAAGAAATGACCACAAATAGCAGACAAAGCTCAGGACAAGTGTTCTGGTACTGGGGGCAGAAGGTCATGGAAGAAGTGAGAAGAGAGATGTGATAGTGTTGCTGGATGGAGGTGCAGGTGGGGAGGTTCTCATTTAGTTTTATTACTGCAATGTATTTTTTCATGCCCCGGCTTGTCAACTAGAAATTATGTTTATGTTCTGGTTTAGGAACCTATTCGTCATGCCGAATGTTGAGCATGACCTCCGCATGACCCGCGTGGTGTGGCTCGTTTGTGCCATGACAGCAACCCACTCGCTATCGTGCGCAGCAGTGCAGCCAACTGAGACCACCTCTGATGAGGGAGTCAGCGTCGCCTCCTGGGCAGCAGCAGTAGCAGATCTCCGTTGGGTTCTCCCCCCGTGGTCCCTGCCACTCTGCTGCGTTTGCCCTTATAAGGAGCTCCCAGCCGAGCCACCACTGAGGAGCATGGAGACTGACGGCTCCTCGTCTCTGGGCCTCGTTCGTCTTGGACCGCCTCTCTAATGGGGCCTAATTGGCTCCTCCTGTGTTTCAAAGGTCCATTAGTCAGATCTCAGGATGGCTGGCACAGTGAGCGGGGTCCTGAGCCCAACTACATCATCACAAACCCAGACACACTCTCACACACAGGCCCAGCCACACTCTAAAGAGGTGCAAGACTCCGCAGAGCCTCTCCAACACACATAACTCCTCTTCGTCCTCTCCCTCTAGCTCCCCATCCATCTTTCTCTCTCTTTCCTTCTCTGTCTTTCTGTCTCTGTCTTCCTCTTTCTGTTTCTCTCTTCCTTCCTGTCTGTCTGTTTCTCTGTTTTCTGGATATTTTGGGCCCCCCACCCCCACCTTCTTGAGCTCACCATCACTTGGTTGTGTGCTCCAACAGGGAAGTGGGCTGATCTCTGGACACGACCTGGTTTCCCAGGGTGGAAGCCGAAGGCAGTGCTAACTAATGACCAGGGCGAGGATGACCTCACTGTCTGTTTATATTGTAGCCCACACTCGTTAGCATGCGCTCATTAGCCATTCTTCATTAGTGCATGCTTTTAGCATGTGCTTGTTAGCCATTCTTCATTAGCGCGAGCTCGTTAGCCTTTCCTCATTAGCGTGCTTCTTGTTTTCGCACTTTCCTGAAAAGTCATGCTAACGGATGCCCAGTGTGTATCGTCATGGAGAGCGAGAGAGGGAGGGAAGAATGGAGGGTTGGAGGGATGTAGGGAGGGCACCACAACCTATCCAGCACGTGTTCAGTCATGGGGTTCATTACATTGTAAGCGCCCTCGTTAATTCAGAAACACTGACGATGATGAACTACCAAATGAAAAGTAAGTCTTCATTGCCACCAATTTACTGAATACTGACTTCTTAAATTTCTGTTTCAGTCCCTTTTATAACGATAAAAATAATATACACTCACCTAAAGGATTATTAGGAACACCTGTTCAATTTCTCATTAATGCAATTATCTAATCAACCAAGCACATGGCAGTTGCTTCAATGCATTTAGGGGTGTGGTCCTGGTCAAGACAATCTCCTGAACTCCAAACTGAATGTCA
>JAAGVU020000035.1:6913101-6995539 GCA_011763525.2 Mormyrus iriodes
CCTGAACTCCATCCCTCAAATACCAGCACAATCATCCCCACACACACACATGTTCTTATATTCATATCTTTGTGGAGACCGTCCATTCATTCCTATGGGGAAAAAACCATAATCCCAAATGACAACCTTAACCCCTACCCAGCCCTAACCTTAACCATAAGTAACCAAACCAAATACAAGACTTCTGACATTTTTATTTTTTGATTGCAGTCACATATTTTTTATAAAACTGTTTCCCCTTGTGGGGCCTGAAAAAATTGTCCCCACAAGGTCAAAATAACAGATATTTATTACATTATGGGATCCAAATGATCCCACATAATATATATGTAGCCCACACACACTTGGTTCAGTCATACATTCACACGCAAACACAGATATATACAACGACACACACAGAAAACCTCCAAATGCACTCCAAGAATATTTTATGCAAAGTATCTAGGAGCACAACTACTATTCCACCTGAAGGTCAAGCCACAGAATTTAATAGCTGCCTGGTGATTATGAGTGTCTTTGAAAAGTAATTGGTTCACTGGTTTTGAAGTTTGACTCTTAAAAACATCCTCCAGAGAGCGCCGGGCGCACCATGTGGATGCCTGCGACCCTGCCGGTTTGGCGCCCTCGTGTAGTAGGGCTGATGCTAACTAGAGCTTTTCTGCAATACTTAAACTAGTGAACACATGGCACAGTAAACAGGTCATTAGTAATATAGTTGTTTGTAAAATGCAATGCAGCTGAATTGAGCATTGTGAAATGTTTCTAAGCTGGTCTAAGTTTCTTTTCCAGTTGGCTTTTGTGATGGTTGCTCTTTTTCTCAGTACATTCTCTCTCTGTGTTCCTGGGACGCCTCTTCCCATCTGCTCCTCTCTGCGACCCCCCCTCCTCACCTGCTTGTCCCCCTCCCCGCTCCCCCCCGCCAAGTGCTCTCTCTCTCTCTCTCTCTCTCTCTCTCTCTCTCTCTCTCTCTCTACACCTTCCTCTCTCTCTTTCTCCCCCCCCCCCAAAGGAGTAACCTATGGAGCTTTTGCTGGAGGATGTTATAAATGGAAATTTAGTCGAAGTTCCATCAGCTTTGTGGACATGACAGGGTGATGTGTGTTCCTTGCATACAGCCATGCCCCCCACCCCACCCCTCAGTCCCATAACGGTTAAGGCGGTTGACGTTGTGGGGTTAACTTTGTGCTTCTCTAGAGCAGTACCCTTTTCCCATGACAGTCTAACTAGAGTGTCATCCAGGTGACGGATGCGGTCTCACTTGTCTCAAAAGATCATTAAGTGAATCTGCTTCTTTCATCCTACCCCCACCCCCCAACATCACTCTCCACCTGCCCCCATGTGTCACTTACTCCTCCCCAACCCTATCCAGTACACACACTGGATCTTGCACCATAACAGAGACACCCCTTCACGTGCAATAAAAATCCCCATTTCACTATCCTACGCTTGATAAATATTTATCCGTGAAGTTTATTCTTTAAAATATCAGTTTTGAATTATTAATGCCATCAGATACGTTTGCAAGATCATTTGTAAAATGTTTACTTTTTAAAATTTGATTTATGCATTTTATATTGATTAATTTAAAATTATTATTATTATTATTATTATTATTATTATTATTATTATTATTATATCTTCATAGCAGAAAGCTTTTGTTTATCGTGGTTGATATAATATGTTTGTGTTTTTCACAGTCAACTGCAAGGTCCTGAAAAGGCCATGCTGTTTCTGGCCTAGTCTTTTAATTACATTAATGCGTGTGTGACTGTTTCTGTGCTACTTTTGTGCGATGCAAAATAAAAAGTCTGTTGAATTCTCAGTTAGCTACCCTCCCCCACTGCCCCCTTTTATCAGATGAGGAACACACATCACCCGTTCAGTCACAAAGGGCAGTAAAGGAATTGTTAAATTTTGCATTTACAAGGTCCTGCAACGAAGGCGTTGTAAGTTACTCTTTCTGGGCACCGCAGGTTCGTGCAGCACCGACGTAAAGGAAAACCGCAACCTGGACAACGTCTCCTCCAAGGAGGGGGCGGCCGAGGCAACCCCGCTTCCAAACGGCAGCGGCGGGGGCGGCCGCAAGCGCCCCCTAGAGGAGGGCAATAATGGGCACGCACATTCCAAGTTTCGGCCCAAGAAGCGCAAGAAAACGCCGGGGCCCGTGCTGCCCAAGAACGCGCTGATGCAGCTGAACGAGATCCGCCCGGGGCTGCAGTACAAGCTATTGTCGCAGACTGGCCCCGTGCATGCGCCCGTCTTCGTCATGACCGTAGAGGTCAACGGGCAGCTCTTTGAGGGCTCCGGCCCCACCAAGAAGAAGGCCAAGCTGAGCGCGGCCGAGAAGGCACTGCGCTCCTTTGTGCAATTCCCCAACGCGTCAGAGGCACATCTGGCCATGGGCCGCACACTCACCGTCAACACCGATTTCACCTCTGACCAGGCCGACTTTCCCGACATGCTCTTCAACGGCTTCGAGACGCCAGCACCCCCCGAGGAGACCTTCTACCTGGCGTCCAACGGCAACGGCTCCTTCGGCCCGCTGGGGGAGTACCCCCTGCCGCCGGCAGGCGGCACCAACAGCCTGGCCCAGTCACCACTGCCGGCGCCCTCGGCCTTCACGACGCCATCCAGTGGCAAGAACCCCGTGATGATCCTCAACGAGCTGCGGCCGGGCCTCAAGTATGAGTTTGTGTCAGAGAGCGGCGAGAGCCACGCTAAGAACTTCGTCATGGCCGTCACAGTGGACACGCAGACCTTCGAGGGCTCGGGCCGCAACAAGAAGCTGGCGAAGGCACGTGCCGCCCAGGCTGCCCTTTCCGCACTCTTCAACATGCAGCTGGACCAGACGCCCTCACGCCAGCCCATCCCCCGCGAGGGCCTGCAATTGCACCTGCCGCAGGTACCCCCCAAGTGTAAAGTAGGCCGGTCGCCTGCTGCCTTGTGGGTATTCTTCTCATTAACGCCTAACTCCTCCCCTCAAAGAATGTTCCTCTCCATTTTGTTTTTCTTGCCCCTGTTTTGAAATCAAGTTTAATATTCATGAGTAGCAGCTTAGTTACAGGCAGAGATGCTGCTGCCGGCCTTGGGAGACGTGACCGAGTTTGAGAATCGCATCGCTGTGCGTTATTAGATGGTGGAATCTTTAAATAGCGAGGAGAGCTTTAAGTGCGAGTCTGAGTTTCACGCGGAGGCTGAAAGGGCCCAGCCACCGGCTCTTCTCAAAAGGAACTGTAATATTTCTTGTGAGCATGAAATTGATATTTCATTTTTAATTATAAATATAATATAAGCTTCTGTCTAATATATTCTGGTGAATTAAAACACATTATTACTGATTCTTTCCCCCTGCAGATTTTTGGATTTACGGTTATATTAACGGTTTCTGTCTTTCGAATTTAAGGCTGTCCGGAAGCATCGTGAAGGTGGATGCATATGTGTAAACAGAGCAATGTACGATAAACTGGCAAAGACTGGTTCAAACCAGAATCAGAATCAGAAGTAACTAATCTGCCAAGCCGGATTGGCCGTCACCTTCCTTTAGAGGCCTTGGTGCTTTTTGGAGATTTGCTGCATGGTAACAGTCACCGGTCCTTCAGAGCCGAAAGGCAGGCAGACAGACGGATGGCGGCGGGGTGGAAGTCGGCACAGAGCTGAAGCACTAAAGTCCTTCGTCTGCGGGGGGCGCATCTATTCACACATCTGTTAATCCTAGCCCGTAATCCCCGATTCGGATAAGAGCCCGTCAAAGTAAACTGTAATCTTAATTAACATCACCTCAGCGATGCTGTCGAAACATGGCGGCTGGTTACACAACTCCCTCTGGCTGGGTCGTGTCTAAAGCAAACCAGCGTCTGTCGATAGAGGAGAGGCTGCACCCCACAAGCATTGTTAGAGAGGAGGGCACTCTTTCTCGCTCTGTGTCCAGTTGCACTCGACTGGCCTGAGACGTTGTGGCCACTGGTTTACTGCAAAGCCTGAGCTCGGTGTCTGCTTTCTGCTGATGAGGTCTACAGGCACAGAGTCTGAAGTTAGCGGCTAAGTTGTCAGGGGTTTATCCAGATCTCCCCCCTCCCCCAATCACACATACTTATGTTTAATTCACCGTGCTGCTTCTCCTGTCTAATTGGCTAATTCATTCTTCGCCCCAGAATATTTATTTAATTTGCCGTGAGCAAAGGTGCCCTCTGTCTGGCCCGCACTAATTAGGAAAGAGGAACAATAAACGATGTGATTGTTCGCGTTTATCGCCTGAGTATAACGCCTCCTCGCACTCCGTCTCCCACGCTGCCCACCGCCGCCCGGAGCGCTGCACCATTCCAGGAGTGGAAGTCCCAGCTCATTCTCTAAGTCCTGCTCAATGGGCTGGAGATGTATACTTGTCATTTTCTACACCGTTGATTGTATTTAAAGCGTGAAAGGAGTGGACAGTGAGGGTTGGGTTGTCATTCTCAACTCCGCCCCCCTCCCAGTGTGCATGCTGGGATTTGTAGTTCCAGA
Organism: Mormyrus iriodes; assembly: GCA_011763525.2. NCBI lineage: Eukaryota > Metazoa > Chordata > Actinopteri > Osteoglossiformes > Mormyridae > Mormyrus > Mormyrus iriodes. The sequence goes on from JAAGVU020000035.1 coordinate 6,917,602, forward strand.
TCTATTTTAAAATTCTGTTTGGTTTACATTAGTTGCTCCTTGGGCAAGAAATTTTAATAGCTTCTGTTAATGGCGCTGGATTATAGATGCATTGTGTCAAAGAGACCATTTGGCTGTTATTCTGTAAACATACAAATAAGAAAAACAACATGACATTTCAAGGTCAAGTGCTTCCATAGTAACACTAATAGATATGCCTTTCTGAAACGTGTTCCCTCGCTCTGCACTAGCAATCACTTTGCCATTTCCAGTGAGTTCATTAACTCTGTGCGTCTGTAAGTCTCTGAGCCGGTGCGTGTGACACATTTGGCTACCGTACATTCACAGCATATGCCGCCGGCCTTCCAGATCGGTGCTCAAACACTGTCCTGCGGTGTTTCAGGTGCTGGCAGATGCCGTGTCCCGTTTGGTGGTGGACAAATTCAGCGAGCTGACCGACAACTTCACATCCCCTCATGCGCGGCGGAAAGTCCTAGCTGGTGTCGTCATGACTACAGGTGCCACCTTGCTCCCATGAAAGCTTCATTCAGTTTTATTGTGCTGTGTGTTTGGAAGAACACCTTGAAATTCGGGTGCCACAGTTGCAGGGGAGAGGACAGATGCTTGGGCGGGGGGGCAATAGGGCAATAAAAGCACAAGACACTGCAATATAGTAGGGTTTCCCAACCCTTGGTACCGGTCCGTGATCAGTATTTTAGTGTTTTCAATTTTTCATTTTTGTATGACGTTCTTAGAATTCTGCAGAATTCTAACAAAAAATATGCAAAAAAAAAATATATATCTCTCATCCCACCCTCCCCACATTGATTCAGGTACCGACGTGAAGGAGGCCCAAGTAATCTGCGTCTCCACGGGGACCAAATGTATAAACGGCGAGTACATGAGTGACCGTGGCCTGGCGCTGAACGACTGCCATGCTGAGATCATTGCACGCCGCTCCCTCATCCGCTACCTGTACTCCCAGCTGGAGTTCTTCCTCAGGTACAGAGAGGCTCGGCCCACGGGCACCCACTGCCCGGGAGTGACATGCACAGATTTCATAACACAAATTACTATCAAACACCGTTAGCTGTCATCTAACCGATGCGCTAATCTGCTCCCTGCTGATGTAGGACTAGCAAATGCATCAATATGCTAAGCGGTACACATTGAGTATTTAAGCATCTGTTACTTAATTTCATTTCATGGGGGGGTGTTAACTTTGACACTTTTGGACCTTACACCATTCATCAGTGCCTGCTGTCTTGGGACTCAGCATAAAGCCACCCTGGATGCTGTTTCATCATTTACTTTTTCCTGCCACGGCGCCAACTAGCGATGAATGGCTTGTTGGCGGGGTCGCTTTCCTCCTCCCCCGGACCCATCATGAGCATGTGACATTAATGAAGATTGATTGACGTGGCAGCCTGCTAAACGGGGCTCGATCAAAGCGTTGCTAAATGACTGCAAACAAGCTCTGTTATTGCAGTGCTAATAGGTTTCCCCATTTTCAGTCAGGCCCCTCGTTAACAGCCCTATTAGGTGCTTAATTGAATTATATCCAAGGCTAATAAAGCAGAATACAAACTTACATGTGAGATTCGCTTCCAGACTAGACCCACGGTGTACAGTGCACCAGTCCCTGCCTTCCGTCTTTGGGAAAATTTTCAGTCTTTCCCCCTTCCCCCTGTGTCCCATAGCAACAACAAAGAGGACCAGCAGAAGTCCATCTTCACCAGGTGTGACAAGCACGGCTACCGGCTGAAGGACAACGTGCAGTTCCACCTCTACATCAGCACCTCGCCCTGCGGTGACGCCCGCATCTTCTCCCCGCATGAGGCAGGCGTGGAAGGTAGCCTCCGCCATCATCACCAGTGTAGAGGCCGCACAGATTTACTGAAGTGGCTTTGATTTTTGCAGGGTCCCAGTGCCTTAAACCATACACCACCTATGGAGAAGAACCCGAACTGCATGCACAGATATTTTTTCACAGACAGATTTTTTTTTCTATAATGTTGAGAGCCGATAGACTCTCTGAATCCATTAGTGTAATAGACAAGCAGACGGGCCTGGTGAGCAGTTAAGAGCAGCCTTGGTGACAGGGTTATAATTAGAGAATGTCCTGGAGAGCGAACTCTAGCATACACAGAGTGTACTGATGGATTAATGAATCTGAAGGGTATGACTTCATCGGTCAAAAGTATTGCCTCAAGACGTGTGTATTTTTTTTGGGGGGGGTTGGAGATTGATCCATCATCAAAAATACAAGGTCAGAAATGGAATAGATCACTGTCTTTCTATTTGAGGTAATCAGAAAATGGATGCTGATTGTCTGTGTGGATTGATGAGGGACATATCCATGCCCCCCCCTTGGCAGGCAGAAATTTAATACCAGAAAAAAACAGGTGCAGGGTGTAGCTCAGGAGGTTTGAACCCCGGGCACTGCAGAGTAATCAAATCAGCATTGGGCCTTTAAGCAAGGCCCTTCAGCCCAGCTGCTGCTCTCTGACCTCAAATCATCTGCTAAATAGATAATTGCAGATGTAATTCCTGCGGGTAATAGGCTCTGGGTTTTGGCCAGGCAGTCATCCACAGGTGCATTCTGTCAGGCCAGCTCAGTCTTAATGTTTATAGGGTATAAAAAAATATTCGTAATAACAAATGTGATGTCTAAATTTTGTTGGCTCAGAAATCAGACATTTGTACCACCCAAAGAATTTAACATTTTAATTAAAACTGCTGGTTAATTTCTTTGCCGTAGGAGAGTATTGAGTTATTTTTAGCCTTGCATCTGTAATATGAAGGACTTTTACAGACCAAGCAAAGAAGCTGCTTCCATGACAGAGCTGCTCTGAGAGAGTTCGCCTTGACATGCATATTAAAGGGGCACCGTGTTCTTTTTCATAGACCAAGGAGACAGGCACCCCAACAGGAAAGCACGTGGCCAGCTGAGGACAAAGATCGAGTCTGGGGAGGGCACCATCCCCGTGAGGTCCAGCAACACCATCCAGACCTGGGACGGGGTCCTGCAGGGAGAGAGGCTGCTCACCATGTCCTGCAGTGACAAGATCGCAAGGTCTGCCTCCTGCTGCCGGGGGCTAAAAATATCAAGCTTAAAACAGAAAAATGTGCAGCTCCAGTTAGTCTTAAATGATGTGCGCATTCAAAACGAAACTTTACAAAGTCTTAACTAGGGCCGGGCGATATGTTGATAAAATATTGTATCGTGATTATGAACATTCATATCGTCATCAATTTGAATATTGTGAGTATCCTGGTACAGTCACTTGTTTTCTCGCGTAATTAAAAGTTATAATGCACTATTTTTAAACAAATTCCATCAATGAATGAGTCTGTTATTGGTGCAATTTAAAAGCCCTAGTCTTAACCTTTCCTTGGGCATCTTAGTGCATATCCCTCAGCCCTAGTCTTAAGCTTTCTTTGGGCATCTTAGCGCATATCAGTATGGGTTTAATTGCTTAGCGACTTGGTTACATACTTTATGGTGTTCCAGGACTACAGTGAAGTGTTAGTCTAGACCTGGTCCAACATGTAGCCTTATTTTCCTAGTTCATTAGTTTGTGCACAGCCCCCCATTAATCACACCTCTTTGGTTGGCCAACTACTTTTATATTCATATCACACAGAACCGGCACAGCACCCACACAGGAAGCAGGATTGGATAAACAATACATAGCTGAATAGCTTGTCAAGATTTGTTGTAGTGGCTATAGTCTTACGTAAATGTAGCATTGCCTCGGTTTCTGAAGGTAGTCTCTATGTTGTAGTTCTTGTATTTGATTTACTGACTGTCTCCTAATGGTATTGAGAATGCGGTCAGCCTTCACCTTAAGGCTAAGCAAGGTACCTTCAGTGAAAATCATCTATTAGGCAGATGTGCTCGAGAGCGCCCTCATGTGGTGTATGGACACACTGCGCATTAGCTGTATGGCAGAGCTTTATTACCATAGATGGTTTGTAGCCCACTCCCATGCACCATCACTGTCACCAGGTTATTGGCTTTGGCTCTTTCAATCCATCACCCAAGACATTCTCCAGGAGTCAGGACTCGTTAAGGGCTACCGAAGGCACAGAAAACGTCAGAGGCAGAAACAGGCACCTGGGGAACTTGGTCACGCACGGCCAAACCTAGGGAGATAGAACCGAGGATAGCGACCCACGAGCATGAGTGGAACAGAGGCATAGATGGGCCAGTTATCCAGTGCGTAGCAGGCAGCATCTCCAAGAAACCATACCCCCCTCAGGGCTCTCTGGCCCCCATGCCCACCTGTGCGTAGCAATTCAAAGGCCCTCGTTAGCGGTGGCGGGTTCTAAACGGAGCAGGAGGGCGATCGGCGCGGCTGGCCAGCAGTCAGGGGCTCGGGGGCCACAGTTTCACTCAAGCGCCAATCACTCAAGCGCCTGCAGCCGGATGTGGGGAGTGGCTGGCCTTGATTACACTTTGATTTGGCACCACGGAAACTCCTGCCCTGCTGGGCCTGCCTGCCTGTGACTTCTTTTTAAGACCCAAAACCAGTAGGCGGAGAAAATTAGTACTTATGACATTGTTCACATCCTTTGAAAGAATTCTAGGTTTTCTGTAAGTATTGTTATCCTTTTTTTCCCCCCTTTTTCCTGACCAGGCGACCGAGCGTTTCCATGGCCTCATGTGACCGGTGTGTGGCTCGTATGCCCTCGCAGTTGGTCCCGTCCTGCGCTCGTAACTCAGTTGGTCATGTCAGTTGACCTGATCTGCATATCTGTGCTGTTTGCCTGAGCCGCCCTGTCTCCCTGACACAGGTGGAACGTGGTGGGCATCCAGGGTTCGCTGATGAGCTACTTCACGGAGCCCGTCTACTTCAGCAGCATCATCCTGGGTAGCCTGTACCACGCTGACCACCTGTCCCGAGCCATGTACCAGCGCATCGCCGACATCGAGGATCTTCCGCAGCCCTTCACCCTCAACCGGCCCCTGCTCAGCGGTGAGCCCCACAAGCTTTGCCTCTATTCGTGTTCCAAAAAATGCCGGAAGCCTCTTTAGGGCCCCCCTCCCCAGCCCCTCTGTGTCTTGATCACTGTAAATATACGTGATAAGCCCAGGAAAAGGTTCTGCTTGATCCGTGGTCTCAAACCAGGGCCTCCATATTTGAGTGGGGGGCTGACAAGCTCTGGATTTCAGCTGATATTTGCTCAGCACGCTTGGAATTTATATTGCCATAATCCTTACTTCATAAGGTCAGTTATTTTCTTTTTTTATCTTAAATGTCCAGTTTTATTTCAGTTCTTGAGGTTGAAGGAAGACACTGTGCAGTACCTATAAGATATTTTTATTAAGCTGGCTTCTCCTCCTTTTCTTATGTATAAAAGTTTAATTTTAGAGTCCCGGCATTGTTTGATTTCACAGGTAAGTCTGGGTGGGAGGTGTAGTGTGGGAGCAGCTCCTGCAAATGGCAGAGGTTCTCCGAGCGGGTGGAGCGCCAAGCCGCTCCATGTGAATTCTCTGTTAAGTGATCGGATTTGGTGACGCTGTGCCTGGTCACCCCCCCAGGTCTGTACAGCATAGTCCCAGGGTCCACAGCGCCGTGTGTCCTGCAGAGATAAAGCAGGCTGCGTGTTATTACACAGAGGAGGGACTCTGTTTGTGTTCTGGCTTTCCGGCTTGCTGGCTACTCCCTCCCTGCCATTCCACTGGCTTACCATTAGTTCAGCCGATCACCCATGTTCAGCACACTGCCAGGGAATGGGGGGGGAGGGTTGGTGGCAGGGGTCCATGCAATACAAAGCTACACGCAGAGACCCTAGGGCACAGCTGGCATGTTGCTGACCCCCAGGTGTCTGTTGGAGAGGCGGCCCCTATTCCTGATGGTGGGTCCATGTCCCCCCTTCCCCCACCTCCCAAATCACCTTGGGTGAGATAATGGAGTGGTAATTAACCTTTTCCGGTTAAGGAATTTTAAAAAGGGCTTACACCGTCCGTGCACTGTTCATCCCATTAAACCAGAATTGCAGGTTCTAATGTTTCGGCCGTATGCCGTCCGATGTGGCCCAGCCCGGCAGAATCCGGCCTCTAGGGAACCGGGGGATGAAACGCCTTTGAGTCACACATGGGGGGAAAAAATCCGTGTGAAGGACAGTGGCTGCCACTAGTCTCTGAAGATAGAGCTCTGCGTGGTTGAGGTAGGGCCGTTAGTGCGTGTCCCTGAGCCTCTGGGTAAATGGGGTGGGGGCAAATCCAGCAAGTGCAGGGGGGGAACAGAGACCGCGTCCCTCTGCTGCACGTAGCGGATCGTTCTGGCTGGGTGCAGGTCATCATTTTATCACACATCCAGAGGCTAAGACCATATTAGCTCTGTGGCACTCCCTTTAATCTCTGGCCCCCGTCGTGATTGTCCCACCGCACCCCCTACAGGGATCAGCAACGCAGAGGCACGGCAGCCAGGCAAGGCCCCCAACTTCAGTGTCAACTGGGCAGTGGGCGACCAGGCGCTGGAGGTCATCAACGCCACCACGGGGAAGGACGACATGGGCCGGCCCTCACGCCTCTGCAAGCACGCGCTCTACAGCCGCTGGGTGCGCCTGCACGCCAAGGTAGGCCCCGCCACCACTACGCAGTCCAGCATGGAACAATTAGGGACCATTAGACTACTGCCACCACTGCTACTCAACTTACTGCTACCATTGTAGCAACAACAACAACAACTATCATAATAATAATAATAAAACTGTTACTCTTTTAACCCTTTAATTAGTATTTTTCAGCTCAGATTAAGTAATAAGGTACAACAGAAAGAGCTTGGCTACAACAGCCAAGCTTAAAAGCCGTACCACAGACTGCACTGTGTTTTTCCTGCTGTTGGCATGCCCCTGCATGCCCCTCTCCCCACCTCCACCATTAACCGTGACTGACACGGCCCCCATTCCCTCATCAGCTGTCGTCGACGCTGCGTATCCGGGTGCCCAAACCCAGCTCATACCACGAGGCAAAGCAGGCAGCGGTGGAGTACCACAGCGCCAAGCAGACACTCATCAAGGCCTTCCACAAGGCCGGCCTGGGCGCCTGGGTCAAAAAGCCCATTGAACAGGACCAGTTTTCCCTCAACTCCTGAGAGGACACCTGCCTTCAAGGACCAGAGCGGGGCACTAGACTACCAGCTGTTCATGTGTGTGTGTGCGTGCGTGTGACGGTCCGTGACCAGACCTCCAGTTCTTCCCTCTTTACTTCTCCTCCATTCCTCCATGTCTTAATGTCATCCCTTCTTTTCTCTTCTTCCCCTTGCCATTACTACTGCTGTCATGTTTTCAAAAAGTCATCTGTGTTAAGGTTATTAATGATGTCTGAGTTGTATGAAGTCTTGCCGATTTTAAACTGGAAAACGGATATGTTGTTTATAGTTTTATTTTATTTCAGAAATGTTAAAAAAATGCATTTTATAATTGACAGATGAAAAAGGAAAGATTACGAGCCACTTCCTAAATGAAAGTACAATGCCTAAACAATATGTTTATGCCAAATATGTAGCGTGTGTGCGTTCAATTACAAAACAGTTGTGATTGGAGCAAGGGATTCTGGGTGTTGCTGTCATTTTCCATGTGCCCTCCTGACACATCAATGAAATCCAGTGTCCTTTCGCACATGTGCAGTGTCAGGTGATTTTATATATTTGAAAATTCATGTTCGATTTTTTCTCACAGATACTGAATCGCTCGAGGATATTTCATATGCTCGTTTTCTAGAATCTTCTGAAAAAGGACACTTACTCTTCCCCTTGGTGATTTTTTATTTTTCCCAACCCTGATGAAACAGAGTTTCAGAGTGCAGTTAGTCTTACAGTGTCATATCTCGTTAGTCACATGTTCATGTTCGATGATATTTACTTTCCTTTACAGCAGATTTACTAAAAGGACCGTGTTGCCCTTTGAGGTCTTATTAGATTTCAGTAGCCACATCACGTGCTCCCATGAGGTTTATGTCAATTTGGATTACCATGTACAGGAATTGCCACCAACATTTACTGGCACTGACCTGATCTGCATTTTGTTACACAGAGATACTATTTGTTTTCGACACTACAGTTGCATGTTTGCATGCATGTTAGAAATTTGTCCACTGCAGCACATGCGTGTCTTTCTTTTAGCAGATGGATAGGTTTCAACGGACCAACGTAGAGAAAATGTCTCCCATTTAGTTCGTTTAGGCTCTAGTCCTAGATGTGCAGCTACATTTATGGTATTGAAAGTATTTGTTGAAATTAAGTATGACAATTGAAATAAATCTGTCTTCAGATTCACTGAAAGATAAAAAAGGTACTATGCTGACGTGTGCAGTTGTTTGTACGTGAGTTTGTGTGTTAGTGTTTGTGGGTATGTATGTACATGCACGCAGACTTATGTAATATATATGTATATATATTACACACACACACACAAACTTTTAACTTGAAAATCTGGCCATTTTAATTGGACTCAGTTAAAAGTTTATTTAAAATGGTATTGGTTTTAGGAATTTAATGCACGTTTATGGTTAAATAAAGCCATCTTTCTGCATGGTAACCAGAATTATTTTAAGGTGATAATTCAGTTCAATTGATGTTGTGTACGCACCCTTCATTTGATGGATGCCAATGGCAGTCGTCTTCAGCTGTCCCGCTTTTTATGTCCTGTGGTAATCCTGAATGAGAGCATAAGGCCACCCATGCTATTGCTTAAATCCCTTTGTCTCCTCCCACAAGGTCTTAAGAATAAACGTAACTTTCTCTGGTTATCTCAACCAACATATTCAATAGGCCATTTCCTAAAAATACAACTCTTTCTGCATGTTCTGAACATAACATTGGCTTTAGCTGAATTGAATGTTTAAAAAGTTATTCCAAACAGAATGTTGGCTAAAGCTGAACAATTCAAAGAGAATGTTGGCTGAACATTCTTCACAGAATGTTCAGAATATTCTGCACAGAAGCTCATCTCCCTTCCATTCTCGTTCACAGTTATTTTTTAAACCCCTTGTTACCCAACCATTTAAGTATGTTACTAAATCTGTGTGGTCGCTTTTTTGTTTCTGTATTGATGTTTGGCCGTGAAGACGGTGACAGTACAAGAACTTTAACAAGATTTTTTTGTGAAATTTATTGTGAATGGAGGAGAATGTCCAATGTAGGAGCCTAATTGCTCACTCAATGAACTGCATTTGTTGAGTGGCATATAAATTATGAATGAATGCAGGGGTGGTAAAAGTTGTTCTCATTACACGGTGCTTCATATGCAACTATGCAAACATCCAGTGGATGGTAATGCGATTGTTGCATGCTAATTTGATCCCCCCCCCTTCCCACAAAAAAGTGAAGATTGTGCAGACTTTGAACTGTGTTCAGCTCTCTGTGGAGGACATTATGTGTCAGGCAGTACTACCTAACTGAACTTCGCAAACTTACACCTTTAGCTTTCAGCCCTTGATCGTTTGTTGGACTACTTTTATGAGCTGTAGTTTAAATTCACACAAAGTCAATGCAGATTTCAAGCACGGGTCCCATCCTTAAGTCTTTGGCGTCTGCTTGACTGCTGTTTTTCATAGAGATCCCCTTTTACAGCTTCACTGGTGTCTGACCAGTATCACCCTTGTGCCACTGAAATACTCGGCACTCAGAAACAAGTAGTGTAATGAACTGTGAACATGCATCACTGAGACTGCCTGTGATGGGCACCTCACAGTCGCAGATTAGTTAGCACTGGTTTCTTCAGGAACACGTAGTAGGAGTAGGAACATTTTTCATCCGGGCCTTTCCTGGTCCCCGTGCGTGTGTGGGTGGCTGTTTCTTCACCTGCTGTTGAGCGATTTGGGCACTTCACAGTGATGTCACCGAATGACGGAGAATCTTCACCAAAGATGTCATTGGCTTGTCTCTTCTTTTGATTTGTTCTGTTGTTTTGTTTTTTTTTTCTGAGCTGAAAAGTTGGGATGCTATTTTTAAATGCTGTTTCCTGTCTTGTTACACAGATTGCTGGTTATACTACTTTTTTTTATTATTATTTTACTAATGTATTTTTATTTTGTACAAAAGGACCTTGAGTGTATAATTTTGTTCTAGCTTTGTGAACAGATGCAGCCGATGTTTAAGTTTTCTGTAGCTATGGATTTAAAGATGTAAATATTGTGAATCTGTTGTTTCAAACAGTGAAAATTCTACATGTATTACAAAAAAGCTGTACATGACTTGTACACAGACACACTCTCCAGAGCATAATTCTTATTTTAGAGACTCGAAATCTCATCTAAATCATAGATATACCAGTTTATAAAAACCCAACTGCTCCTACCCTAATGTCGCCAGCTATGATCTATCCGATTTGGATTGGTCCTCCCGGCTTATTACACAGACACTTAGCGCCCAAGCGAGATCCCGCGCTATCTCACAAACTGCAAATATTTGCAGCTCAAATGGTTTATTGCTTATCCCCGTTTAAGCCACGGTCGAATGGTTCCGGGTATCAAAGTCACCGTACTGTGCATATTGAGCATGCAGAGTGGGGATGTGTCATTGAGAGGCCTTTCAAAGTACGCTGGACCGTATGCAGGTCTGCCCACTCGTCAGCTCGGTCCCCCGGTTCTGCTCTGTTTAGATTAATGGCTTCAAGGTTGACCGAGGGGAGCCGGGTGGCGAGAGAGAGGGCTCGGTACTTTAAGACATGAATGCAACACCGCACCTTCCTGATGCAAATGTAAATCTTACCGGAATCATAGATAAAGCCTGGCTTCCATGTCGCTATTGACGATGTGCTGTACAGCGCAAATGATTTTTTTTTCTATTCGCCAAATGTGTACTGGCATGTGATCTGAGAGTATCTTACGAACAGATGAGTTGTGGAAGAGATGGGTGATGTGGAGATGGCCAGTCCGGTTTTCACCCCGTGGCTCTTCCGCGAAGCCCGACCCGGCCGGCAGCCCCGCTCCTGGACACAGCGATCTGACTGTGGTGTTTTGGTGAATGTGTAAGCCGCGGGTCCCCCTCTCCTCCTTCCCGCTGTGCCCCCTGTGATGTCCGGCTGCATGAGCTCCCACGCCGAGTCTGCACCCAGCATGAGGGAATTAACGAGTTTTAAAAATAAAAAATATGTACATGTAGAAAATGGAAAATAGATCTTTAAAAGAAAACGAAATAAATGAGAGCTTAGTTTACTTTGGTATACGGTTGTTTTTCTTTCATCTGTTTGATGGTTCTCAGGCGGCAATAATTCACCAGGTCCTATTTCCTAAAGTCATGACGCGTATTTATACCACAACCGCATATACAACTGCAAATGTGCCGAAAAAAAAGTAGTTTAAGTATTTTACATATAATACATGTTTTGTAATATGTACCGACACTCTTCTATGCGGGCTTGTTAACAAAGAAAAATACGCCTGGAGATCATTTCTGATTGATACCAGAACGTTCTTTTATTAACGTTGCAGTTACGGGCTTTACTGATCTGAAGCTCTTCTAAATATAATTATTCTGTGCATTGTGCATAATTAGACGAGTAGATTTTAAACGACCGGGTCTGCGCGATGGTCCTCAGCAGGACCCGAAGATTCAGTCCTCCCCTTAATTAGAGTGGGGCATGTTTGCTGTTAAAACGGGGACGCGTTGATCTCGCAGAAAAACATCATTATGAAAACTTCAAAAAATAAAAAAGTTGCCTTAGTAGAAGTAGAAGAAGCAAACAGTCACCCGGATAGCAACGGGGAAGCCAGAAAGCCAATTCAGTCATCCGTGTGCGCTTCAAATGAGGTGTTGATACAAGTTCCTTTTGGAATTGTAATTCCAGCAGATGGTGACCTTTTATTTAGTTACTAAACAGAACAGCAAAGTACCTATTAGCGGCGTAGTAATCGTTGTGACTGGAATGAAATTGTATTTATCAGCGCCTGCGGGCCTCTGCGGATAAGATTGGTTTCCAGACATAATGCATGGCTGCCCCTGCCAGATTATTCTTTGTTTTCCTTTCTCCAACTGCTTGGAGTTTTTCAAGTGTGCTATTTCTTAATCCTCTTATTCTGGAAATATTAATGGTAGCAGTATCTTCAAATCTGTACTTTAAAAAGTTTAATTTGGTATTAAAATTTAAAGCAATAATGTATTGGTCACGCAATAAATTAATGTAAATATATTTTAACAAATAACAAACTATGTCGTAATTTTGATACTGAATGGATGGTGCCTGAATGATTTATGTATCAATTGCAAGCTTCAAATAGTTTAGAACATTAATTAGGCTGAATAAACCAAATGCTGGGTTTACTGAATGTCTGCAAGATTGCTTGTATTCGAAAAGAGGACTGCAATAAATAAGCGCTCCGGGAAGTTTTACGTTATTTTTCACGAAGTTTCACGGAGACAGGATTTCTGGCTCGTGTGTAGGAGCTGTGGTTCCCTGTTATGCATGACATGGGCTCGTGTTTAAAATCCATAGACGACTGCTTTTCGTCACAGGTGCTAGCAGGCGTTGTGCTGCAAGAACAGGCAGCTGGGGAAGTCTGTCGGGTAGTTAAAACAAATATATTAAAATCAAATCTGATGGCGACGTGCCAGAAACATGGTCGCATTTTGCATGATGCCGGGTATTAGCCTCTCCATTAAATGTTATCTCTGCGATCCACATTGCGATCAGGTGCTGTTGCATGGTGTCATATCAGCGTCCAACACCTGCACAACGTGAAAAAGGCAGGTGATAATCCGCCATGGATTACCTGTCCTTCCTGGCAGTGGACGGAGCGAAAAAGAAACGTTATCGGCGATCAGCTTCCCGCTGCTGCAGTCGCTGACAGTCTCCTTCATGTGCCTCTGCAGCCAGAAAACCACAATGAGGCAAAAACGAGTTCACAGAAATGTGAGGGCTAAGGATTTTCCCCCTCTTTTTCTCAGTAGGACATTTTTAATAAACGGGAAAAAAAGGGCGGGGTGAGGAAAAATCCTAAGCGATCCTTGGGAGTCGGTCGATTTCAAGGTGAAGTGGGATTAGCGGGAGAAGGCTTCATGCTTCCCACTTTCATGGTTTATCTGCAAATTGTGCCTCGGCAGGTTTAGTCCATAAAGGATGGGTTCAGGTTCCCAGCGCCCTGCAGCTTCCCTCAGTGGAACCTTAAAACGTCAAGGAGCCTCCGCTACTGGTAAGGCAACAGTGGAACAGCACTCTCTGTCATCACTTGACATGCGTTTGGCTTTTCCAAGAAAGGCACAGGGTAAGCTAATTAACGATGCTAGAACAGGATGTCTTCTATTTAAGGGAGGCTGGATGATGTTCTTAAACCTTAAAATCTGTCTTTTACAAAGCAGGGGATGAAAGATGACAGAGCCTCCCAATCCTTCCAAATAAAGCCATCTTCCAGTATACTGCCATTAATATTTACTGAATAATATTAGCCTCCTGAGATTTATTTCCACGGCAGAGATAGATATGAACTGACATTGTTCTGTGAGGGACAGTCTGTAATTCTTGGTCAGCTCTGATTTGAAGGTTCTGAATACCCCATCAAGATAAAAAGAAATGTTTGTTTATTAGATTTCAGTTGAAGCCCTTGATAGTATAGTTTCCTGTCTGTACGAGGACCTGCCTTTTGAGTATGCAAGCACCTGCCTGTTTCACCAATGGGAATTAGATTCAGTCCGTGTTAGAAATCCTCCATCCAGGTTAAATGCAGCTTGATGAGGATAACAGCAATGAATAGAATAGTAAGGTGTGCATATCATACTTATGTTTGAAATCACATCGAGATCACAGCATAGCTGGCATTATTCAGAAAAGTGTCTCTCTCCTGATGAATTTAAATATCTGTAAGGGTATCATCCAAGCCTTAAAATAGCCTTCATTTCTCACATGATAGTGTTCTGACTTGGGAAGGAAAGGGATGGAGACCTGGGATTTCTGTGGGTCTGCAGAATGTTTCAGCAAAACCTGAGTAATGGTGCGGGATAGAGGGACATTGTTTTAACTTGACTGGTACCTACGATTTGAGCACAAGCATCATAATCACTAGTACCTGGGGAGACAGTGGAGCATCTCATTAATCGGCATCGGAGTGAAGTGGCGTGTGCAGGAGCCCCCAACACCTACACAATAGCGTATTCTCTTTGTTTTCGGAGTGCTAATATGATCCCCCGACTACTTCCTCTGTCTGTTTGTAATTAATTTGGCAGATAGCAGATTTGTGCGCATCTGATTCTTTTTTCCTCCCCCTGACATTGTTTACTGGTTATTTTTGGATAAAGAGTTTCGGTGTTGATTTAGCGTCTTATCAACGCAGGCGCGGTGACAGACGGGCCCGTGGGATCGCTGCTCTGAAGGTGCGCCGATCCCGGTTCGAGGAAAGCGAAGCATCTCTCCGTCAGAACGAACTCAACAAAGGCCCAGAGTTCTGCTCGTACTCCCAGTCTCCCTCGTGTGGTCCAAAGCAGGACGCGTGTGCTGGGAGGGGCGGCTCGTCCTCTGCCTCTGGCAGGTCTCCAGGCGGGGGCCCTGTATTTTTTTTTCGGGTTTCTTTCATTCGTTACGAGCTGCTTCCCCCACTGATCAGCCTCCATTACGCAGCTAATGGGGCTAAGAGCCAGATAAGTTGCATACTTCTCCTTAGCAGATGGCAAGGAGAGCCCCCCCCATCGGCAGGGCTCCATCTGTCTGCCCCATCACGTTCACACTCAGGGTGGCAGGCCACCCGGGACCTTCCTTACAACCACCCCGCTGCATTGGTTTGGGTGCTTCTGCAGTGTCCTGGTTGATTCAGCTCCCTGTCCTGCATTTACAGTCACACAAGACACTGGGTACCTGGGGGCCTCCTGTATAGAATCCCAGCTAAACCATCAAAGGACCAACTGCCCTAGTACTCATCAGCACCTAAGGCACAGCTACTGGCTATGCACCCCTGGAACAACCAACCATGTGCATCGCCGTGAGGTCTGCATGTAATTAAGGCACTAGCACCCCCTACTGGTCCCCATTGTGCCCGAAAAATATCCATCAGACGGCAGGGCCACGCAAATACATGGTTGGGCCCCCGAAAAATTCTACTGAATGGGGTTCCCGCTTCTCCAAATCAAAGCTACCATTCATGTTCACACACCCAGAGCCCCTGGGTGTGTATCTGGGCCTGTGAAAGTCTTTGCCCTTTTCTCCCCCTTATGGGCAGCCCTGCCTGAGGGTCTAAGCGAGTAACATTCCCACAACATCTATAGCATGGATGTCACTTTGCAATAATATTGTAAATATGTGCTATGAGCATCACCCTTTTTAAATCTCCTTCTGTTTTCTTTGAGGTACCCTGCACTGAACCCTGTGACAGCCACTCTGGTACCGCAGAGCCGTGTTTGTGTGTTATTAAGAATGTCATTGCTTCACCTTCCCTCCGGGCAGCACTGTGGTGCGGGCACCCTGCATTGGTGTGCCTGGGAGCCCCCCCCCGCACCTCGTCCATCACCCACTCGCCTCTCCTGGATCAAAAGGGTCGGCTCTGTCTTGCTGAGTCAGGCCAGCTAAGTGCCATGGGGACCTGGGGACCAAATGTTTATCGGAATGGGGGGTGGGGAGGGGTGGGTGCAGAGGCCCCACAGCCGGTACAGCTTTCAGTGCCTAGACAGCAGACGGGAATGTTCAGTCGTGACGAGATGTCAGCCATTCATTGCGTGTCAGCAGACTCCCTGCCTGCCCCCCTTCTGCACAGTTTGGATGTTTAATTTACCATTTGCTATGGGGACAGCGTTCTGGACGGGCCCTGCTCTGCTGGTACAGCCAGCAGGAGACATCAGGAGAGCCTCGAACAGGCAGGTGTCACCAACCGTCCGCCATCACAAATGGTCAGAGTCCCAGGAACGGGGCAGCTGGACGCCCCGGAGGACAATAGGGGAAGTGCTTCTCATTCGTCTCAAACTAAGTCTGAGTCCCTTGGGACTTCTGCCATCAAGAATGAAGAAAAGAATTGTTTCTCCAAAATGCCACACCCCTGCATACTTCTAAACTTGCCTGAAAGTGTCTGCAGCAGCGACATTTACACCTGGATGTCAGTTTCAGTCTAGGTTAGGTGTTGTCTGCCTGGCTGGTGGGTGTAAATCATACAATGGGCAGGAGGGATATTCCAGAGCAGCCTACCCTGCATCTCCATTCTGTGAAAAGTGCATGTCCCAGTATAAAAAATGATAGGATAAATCATACAGTACTGTACAAAAATCCTAGGCAGTCAAAGAAAATGTGTAAATGATCTTTATGCTGCTCTAAAACCAATATTATGTCTTTCACAGTTTGTCAGCTTAGACATTTCAAAACGTATCCTAAAGTTACCCCAGTATTTGCAGCAACTGTCAAATGCACCTATGTGTTTTTGACAGGACCACTACCTTGCCTCATATCAATACCTCATTGTCTTTTTAAAGTAATTAAGTTATCTGTTAGTGAATTGTAACAAATACATGGAACGGCTGAGGTGTCCCTGAGGAGAGGTTTGGAAACTGAAACGATGTTCTTCTAGTCATCCTACAAGATCTCAGTAACCTTTTGGAGAACATAAGAAATTGTCGTTAAGTTTTATTGTGTTAACTCTTAATTTTCATACCTTCTAATGTGAAATTATGTTTTTTGTTCTGAGAATATATACACTTGCTACGAAAATAAATAGTTTAAAATGTTTTCTTTGACTGCCTAAGATTTTGCACAGTACTGTACAGAGAGAGGACCAGGGTGTAGGGATCCATTGATGTGCCTGGACAGTTATGTGTCTGGCGAGGTGTTGGCATATCTTCCTGAGTCCTGTTAGAGAAGACTGGGGCAGAAACTTGAGTGGCTGCTGCCTTTCGTTGACAGCGCCCTCTAATGGTGCCCCTCGGATTGCACGTGAAGTCTGTTGATCAAGCCTAGGTCTCTCTAATCCCTCGCCTCTGTTAAAGGCAAAAGGCAACATAGCTACAGCTTTCCTTTGTTCATGTATTTATTTGTCGTTATTGGCCCCCAGTGGCTCTTCATGTGGGTTTCCCGCTAATGTCAGCGGGATTTAGTTTCCATTGGGAACGGGGGCCTCGGCAATCAGAGCACTGCCGCTATGACATCGCCAGGCTTTTGGAGGCAGTGTCTTCCTCTGCCATTTCGCTGCAGTGGGAGGTTAATTAGCTCTTCCTGGAATACATTAAATGCTAGTTTATCACTTGATGACTGTGCGTGAGTGCCCGTGGCTGCTGAATCCATTATTCTTTCTACTAAAGCGCGAAGCTGTCCCGGTAGTATCATTTTGCAGATATTTTTTCCCTCTTAAACTTGCTAACCAATGCCATATTTAGATTATCTTCGGTTACAACACAAACCTAAGTGAGGTTAGACGATGACAGATCCATAAGGAGGAACATATGCTAGGCGCAATGCCAGAAGGAAGTCCTGTGGGGTCAAGATGTTCCCCACATTAGGTATAAATGTGAATTAAGTCTCATGTCTCCATTCATCTGTTAGCCACTTATCCAGTACAGGGTCACGGCTGGGGAGGTGGAGCCTATTCCAGGCAGTATTGGGTATACCCTGGATGGGATGTCAGTCTGTCGCAGGGAATATACATTCACAATCACACACTACGGGAAATTTTGAGATGCCAATTAGCCTCACTGCTTGCCTTTCGACTGTGGGATCCACAGTCCCTGGAGGAAACCCATGTGACATGTGGGGAGGATGCAAACTCACATTCACACCCGCAGGTGGCGCTGCTACCCACTGAGACGCCCTTCAGCATTTCTGATGCACTCCACATCAGCACTGATCTCTGTAGCGCTCATGAGTTTCCTGTCTCTAATAACTACTTTCCCCCCAATTGTGATATATATTATGCTTGTTATTATTCTCCCAGTGTTCTTTAAAAAAAAAAACTTAGCTGCTGTTATGCAAAGCTTAACAGAGGTTTTTTAAAACCCACGCTCATCTAAAATCGCAACTTCTCCAGTGGTTCCTGGGAGCACAGATATGCTTTTCTTCGGCCGGCATGCCCGGAGTTGTCACTCACGTCTCATTGCATCTACCCAGCTAAACTGCATGTTCGGGGCGGTGGTGTCAACTATCAGAATCTCTGGCAGTTGGAATATGCAGCACTGTCAGCCCACAAACCAAGAGATGTGCCTCAGCGATGCAGACACAAGCCCACTCTGGGAACTCTGCCCACCAAGCTGCAACTTGGTGATCAGAGCCTCTTGTTCAACTTTCGGGTGAACAATACTATGTGTGCCCTCCCCCCCCATGATAAATCAGGCAGCACCATTTAGGGACAATGGGAACCGTTCAAGGTCCAGATTTCCATTCCAATTTTCTGCTCAGTGTAGTTGATGTATGTGCTGACTTGGTCAGTCACGCACCCCCTCTCTGTGTACTCCCCCTCCCCATGTGAATCACCCTGGGGGGGGGTTCCGTTCTCACTCGGTTCGTTGACATCTTGGGTCCCGCAACATCAGCTCCACGACCTTGGCGTCTTGCGTATAATGTAGTGAACATGCAGTCGTTGCTTAAATGGGTGGGGACCACCTTGCAGTTCCTATGATGAATGGATAGTCATTTTGAGAACGTGATGTACGACGTTACACATCAAGTAGTAACGATCTCCAAGGGAGGTAAGTAGACGTATGTTTTTACCAATCAGGATACAAATCCTGCCGTCGCACCTTAGGAAACTGGACCATTTTAATCGCAAACTGTTAGGCTGAAGGAAGGTGGTACCGGGTGGGGGTGGGGGGTTATATTGAAGGGGCGGGAAGATTGGTGCCAGAACAACGGGTAACATTTATCTTGGAGCTCAAGGCCCCGTCTTCTAAAAGCGACTCCGACAGAGTCCTTTGAAGCTGACAGAATAATTAAAAAAATCGACCCACTTTCTATTCATAAGCAGGGGGGTAAAAATGGGGACTGAAATTTGCATTTTGACCTTCTGGAGCTGACTGTATACCTGCCCTTTCTCCCCGGCTATCCAGGGCTGCAGGAAGACATCAAATGTCACAGGCTTGTAAAGGCACATGGAGAAAGAGTTGCAGGGGGAGATTAATAGCTGCCTTCCCCTTCATTACTCTACTCTAGTTGCCTTTTAACAATGGGGATATTTAAATATCTATATAGACTGCCAGGTAGCAGAATGCCAGGTAATTGCGCTGCGTCCTTGTCAGCGATCTTAAGAAGTCAAACTGAAACCTTTAAAATTGGAAACAAAATGCGCTGTGAAATTTCTCAAAGGTCAGCGCTGCAGGAACACGGAAATGTTAGCGTATTGTTATTGTAATGTTGTTTTAACATTCATACTGACTGACTAAGAAAGATGGAAAAACAACAAAAAAAACCCAACGAGGTTGAATAAGGTGAGGAAATAAGGCAGAGCGCAAACGCTTTCGTTTAATTTACTACTCACCGGTCAAAGACAGGAGTAAATATTATCAAATTTGCTTTTCCAACAGCGAGTGCCAAAACAGACAAGCTATTTTGCACGGTGCCACAGTTTTTTTCCTCAAAGTGTTTACTTGCAGGGGAAACCGTCTCACCAGAACCACGAATTAAGTGTCCAAAACTCAGGATGACACATTCGAGTTTGTTTTTGTTATTTTAGTTTTTTCCTCTTTTCATGTCAAGTCAATCTTTATTGTCATTTCAAGATCTGCAGACATATACCGAAACAAAACAGCGTTTGTCAGAGACTTTAAAAGCGACTTTACACAGAACATGACAAGTTAGACACCCAAGACGATACTGAATAAATAAATGTGCTGTACGTGGTGCAACTTTCGACTTGGGTGAGGATCAAAGGAACAAAGCTGGTGGTTAAAATACCCCCGAAGTTTCACACAGTGTTTTTAAATGTTAGACATCTCAGAGGACACAGTAAAGGGGTGTAACAGAGTCCTAGGCTCCGCAGTGCAGTAAAACGTACAGAGTTCAGTCCATACAGCCTTTAAACTGAGGAGTAGTTGACCCCCCACCGCTCAGAGCCCCAAAGCCATTTACACCATTGTAGAGCCAGGCTGGAAAAAAATATCGATTGCTAGAAATTAATTGGCACAGGACACACAGAGGTAGGTGTCCAGTAGGAGCTCAGTGAGGGGGCCTGTCTGGACCACACGAGACGCGGAGCCCAGCTTGGTCTTCTCAGTGGGTCTCAGGCCTGGGGGCTGACCAGACGTTTCACATTTCAGTTCCAGCTGAGCTGTTAATTAATTATCCTTGATTAGCTGTCAGCTGAATGAATTTGCACAATTTAAGTTAAACCAAACGTGCTAATTGAAGAGTTATTATCAGTCTTTGGTGGCTCAGTGAGTAGCAGTGTTGTCTCACATCTCCAGGGATGGGGGTTTGGAGGCCTGCCCCTGCTCTTTGAGTGCGGTGTTTGGTTACACGGCATAAGTGGTTACAAGATATGTATGGTATGAAGGTGGATGTTGTTTAGTCTATACCAATTTTGTGTTAGCTTGGAAATGTATGTGAGTGTGAGAAGAAAAACATAATTAATCCCGTTCTTCACAAGGATATGTGCTTCAAAGATGGGTAGATAGATGGGTGAATGGAAGCATTTGCATTTATTTGATTCTTACTGGAATCACGTCTAAGTTATTTTGCCTAGCAATTAACTTTCACCATTGTTTATGAAAATAGCAAATACATTTAAATTTACTCATATCTGGAGGGAAAAGTATACTCTGACATTTTCTAAGAAGTATATTTGTATTACATTGTGTGTGGAGTTTGCATGTTCTGCCCGTGTCATCATGGGGCTTCCTTTCGGCTCCCCGGTTTCTCCCCACAGCCCAAAAACATGCTGAGGTGAACTGGAGTTGCCAGATTGCCCACAGGTCTACAGGTCAGCACCCCAACCCTGCCTTGCACCCGTAGCTTCCAGGATAGACTCCAGACTCTGCGACTCTACATAGGACAAGCGGGTATGGAAGATGGATGGTAATTTGTATCAATCTTTATATCAGTGCAGTGGGGGCGGCACAGAGGCGCAGTGGTTGGCACTGTTGCCTCACACCTTTGGGACCAGGGTTTGAGTCTCCCCCATGGCCCTGTGTGTGGAGTTTGCATGTTCTCTCTGTGGTCGAGGGGTTTCCTCTGGGTACTCTGGTCCCGTCCCCCCCACTGTCCAAAAATATGCTGAGGTGAATTGGAATTGCCAAATTGCCCATAGGCATGCATGTGTGAGTGACTAGTATGTACATGTGCGCTGTGATGGGTCGGCACCCCATCCTGGATTGTTCCCTGCCTTGCACCCATAGCCTCCAGGATAGGCTCCAGACCCCCACGACCCTGAATAGGATAAGCAGTTACAAAAAATGGATGGATGGATCACTGCAGTGGAGTCCAAACGCAAGTTAGGCTCAATGCAAATCAAAACATTCAGATTTCAGTTGTATATAGTTTGACAAATAATCCAACCTGCAGCTCCATAAAATCTAAATCAGACTTCAGAGGCACAGGAAACATGTCTGCTCATGAGGCATGGGAATGTTTTGGGTAGACATCTTCACTCTTTTGTTAATCAGCACATACATTCCTGTAGGCGCATTCATTCTGTGCTGAGCTATACCCACCCCTGGGCATGAGAGAACTATACCTGCAAGTGGCAGGTAATGGAGACGTCTAAGGAAAACTCTGATGTTTGTAAACAATTATTTGACGATGGACTAGTCTGGTCTCATGAGAAGGGTGTCTGATAAGATAGGAAGTAACAAGAGTTCAGGAATGAGAAGAGTATCTGGACCTTAAGGTAATCTGAAGGGACTTTATGGACCAGGCAGACGTTCTGCATCTTATAGTGTGTGTAACTCGTCACTTGCATTGTCTGAGCGATGCAGTGACTGTGCTTGTTTGTATTGAAATACAAGGGCATAGATTTGATTATGGACTGTAGGGGCATGTCCCAACCAATATTTCATGGGAGTACCTTGTGTGTTTAGGAGGGTGGGGGGTTTGGGGCTGATTTGGTCCCTACCAACGCTGATACCAAATCTATGTCCTTGTTGAAAGGGCAGCAGATGGCTAGCACTTAGCAAAAATATCTGTTTAACTGCTGTGAAATGTTCCTTCCCCTGCCTGCTGTACAAGACAGCATGTACTGAATATTCACATTAATGCTTATATGAAACGGACATCACTTAGAGCTTAGGGAAGAGCTTCGCATCTAATTAAGGAATGTAATTGATAATGTAAATCCATGAAATTGCTCTGTGCTGGTCTGTGCTGTGGTCTTATTTGCAGTGGTAAGTTAGGTTTTGTTAGTTGCTGGGAGATATAAAACATAATAGGTGACCCAGTGAACAAGTTACATTCTGTAATCCTTTGCAGGTAAAGAGACCCACCGTCTTCTCAGTTCGGTGATGACTGCTTTCACTTATCAAACTATCAATGTTTCTTCTCAAAACCAGATCCACAATGGCAGATGGTCACTATCTTTTCTGTTAAACCTCGATTAGCATTAAGAAGTCAAAGTACAAATCGCAGAGTCATCAAGAAGCATACACACAGGGAACAGTAGTGCCGCCAGCACATTGCATAGTCTGAGGACATTATCCTCTATCTTTGTTACAAATGTAACATCTCCGTTCACTTTCTATGTTTGATTGCTGGATGTTTCACCACAGTAAAAGAACAGCTGCTTCTCTGCATTTGGGTTAAACATCTGAATTATTTAACCCCTAAAGTTCAGTCTAAGAATCCATGACAGGAAGGTTGCCGATTCAAGTCCCTGGTCTGGCAGGTTGATTTTACCGCTGAGCTCTTCAGCAAGGCCCTTCATTACTCCAGGGACCGACGGAACCTCCGTTCTCAAAAAAAGTCTGTCATTTTGGATAAAAGCATCTGCTAAATAAATAAAATGTAAATGGATGTGTCTTTGTATAGAGGAACATGAACTATGCAGGAATAAAAATAGATAATTAATCTCTCTTGGCCTTCAAAACAGAAGCAAATTGTATCTGGCAGTTTATACGGGAGGTCTGAGTGTCCAGGGAGTTGCTGAATGTAGATTTCAGAAATATTAGAAATGACAATGTGAAGAAGACCTTCACAAAAACTGGAGTGTTATTTTTTCCCCCACAAGGGAGACGGCTGGGCTAAGCATCTAGATCTCAGAGCATGAATTCATTTCCTAAAAACTCTTCTGGTGACCTTGTCTGTAGGATGTTCTGCACTGTCATAAGGCAGGTCAGACGTGGAGCCACTGAAGACCTGAGCACAACTGCACCAGTTAGAGAGTGGTAACAGAAGGTTAACTGTGGTCGTTAACTAGTGTGACCAGGTCAAGAAGAACCTCAAAGTATGTTTGAGGCTAGTTTAAGAAGACCATGCCTTTCAGTATATCTTTAAAGAGCCAGAAGGTGATCTTCACCACCCTGTCCCCAATGATGAATGGACACAATGTAGCTCCTTAGACGAGTTTGGTCCAGTTTTGGTTTCATTTGATGACAATGTTCAGTATGTGATGTACACAGTGTCGCTGGGCTTTGAGTTACTGTACCGAGTTACAGTACATTCTCAGAAGGGTAAAGAGTGCACTGCAGATTCTTGTGAGATGACAGGGTTTGAGTGTGTTGTAGAAGGTGACCCTAAAGAGTGTTACCACTTATTCTACTTTGTCTTCATTCCAAGGGTGGCGGGGGGGCAGCCCTACGGCAAAGCACCTGGATCATTTATGGCATGCCGCTAATGCGATGTCCCACCTTGCCACTTAACAAGGATGGAGAGCTGTTGCTAAGGAACCGACGAAGCCATGCAAAGGGGCTTTCGTTTAGCAGGGTGTGTTCATATTGCATGGGTGATGTCAAAGTCCTGGAGTGAAGTTTGCTTTGTCAGAAGTGCTGTTAACATCAAATAAGCCATTTGTCTGCCCAGGACATCGTCCTCTGCCTCTTCTGTGACCCCGCTCTTTTATTTGCATAGATATCTCCTAAGCTGAGGTATTTTAATAAAGCTGACTGTGGGTGTTTGACATTTCAGCACTTGCTTTGCTTGTTTCCTGCTGTGCCACCTTGTTTTGTACTCGTGGGTTTTATGACTCAACGTACAGGCAGACAGGTTGTAATTCAAACGTTAAAGGCTGTAAAGAGCTCCTCCCAAGAGTGGGAGTTATATACGGGCGTATCATGGTTCATTCACGTTAATTCCTGAAAAAAATTACTACAGATATTATCTAATACTTATCACGCTGTTCAATGGTGCTTTCCGATTGCATGTATTAATAAAACGTTTGAGAGTTAGTAAAAATAATCTTATTGTTGCTTAAAATAACCTAAAACCAAACAACACTGCCATCTTGTGGACACACAGTCTTATGCATACAATATTGAAATTTAGCTTCCGGTAGGATCTTCAGTCGTCAGTAAAAGTATATATTTGCACGTTATATTTATATTTTAATAGAATAAATGTTATATTAAACATTTTGTGGACATATAAGCCCAACTCCAGTATATCTTTACTGTTAATTACTGTGTAATACCCTGAAAATGTTCAGTAAAGAACAAAATTTAACGATCGTGTGTGACGTTATATGTGCTACATGGTGGCATTTTTCATTACGATCTCCAATGCTTATCTTACCAAAATGTTGACATGATTTCATATTATCACTGGCCACAATTGAAAATACACACATAACCAATCTAAGATATTTCTTTCTCATATCAGTAAGAGATTAAAGTGTGTTTTTAAATCAGTTAAGCTTGCAAACCTGCTTTACTGCTTTCAGCTAGTTACACTCTGTGGAATGCTGTATGACAGGCATGTCCACACTAAATATGACAGCAATCATACAGAACCATAAATATCCATTTGCAAAAAGGGCCTGTTGTTCAGTCACATGAAACACTCCTCACAGCCATTGTGGTAGTATCTGGAAATTAATGGGCCCTCACATGTCTCATTTTGGACTAGAGAATTAGTCCATCCATCCATTTTCCAGAACCGCTTATTCCATTTCGGGTCACCCAGAGCCTACAGGCACAAGGCAGGGAACAACCCAGGATGGGGCTCCAACCCATCGCTGGGCACACTCACATTCACACCTATGGGCAATTCGGTAACTCCAATTAACCTCAGCCTGTTTTTGGACTGTGGGGGGAAACCAGAGTACCCGGAGGAAACCCCACAACGACATGGGGAGAACATGCAAACTCCACACACGGAACCCAGGCACAGACGTGAACCCTGATCCCAGAGGTGTGAGGCAACAGTGCTAACCACTGCACCACCATGCCACCCAGAAAATTAATCCAAAAACTTTAAATATTTCTTATAATCTCTATGAGTTGGGAAATGGAAGGATTTGGTGTCCAAACTGGTGAAGTGCTGTCATGTTGGTCAAACATGGCACATGGTGTGATGTTCAGCCCTTCCCTGTAGGTGTTTTCCTGATGTTCCCCACAGGCAGGGCTGATTAGCAGCCACGCCTGCTGCTTGTTGATTGTTACCTCGTGTTTTTTGCCCTTGTTCAGCTATCACTGGTGCCCCTTGTTTACTCCTCCCTGTTTTCCCGTGTATAAGCTTCCCCAGTCCAGTGCTCCCTTGTCGGTCTTTGTCAATGGTATTGTCAGCCTTGTTGCCTGTTCCAGCATTCACCTGCCAATAAAGTTCCCTCACAGGATTCACCCTTCGTGGTCTGCTGCTGCCTCGTTCCACCTGGCATCATGCCTCGCCGTGCAGCCAGCATCCGTCACATATGGTTATTCCAGTGTCCACCAGAGCACACCCCACTTTACATCAATGGCTCCCCAGTGGAGATAGTCAAGAGCACCAGTTTCCTCAGGGTCCATATTGCTGAGGACGTCACATGGACCCTCAATACCACCACCCTGGCAAAGAAAGCACGACAGCACCCCCACTTTCTCCATTGCCCGAGAAAAGCGAGTCTATCTCCCCCAGTCCTCATTACATTCTCTGGGGGTACAGTAGAGAGTGTCTTGACCTAGCCGTATCACTGTCTGGTATAGGATCTGCAGAAGGTGGTGAGGACAGCTGAGCAGGGGTGTCATGAAAGGGGGGGGGGGGGACTTAGGAGGATCAGAGGCCCTAAAAAATTTGGAGCATAATTGGATTGGGGACTCAGTATAGTAAATTTTCATGGAACACCCCTGCAGCCAAGAACAGACCTCTTTACCATATTTGATAAGCACTGCATCCACAATGACCCCTCTCATGGCCTCTTCAACCCCCTGAATAGCATAGAGATACTTTATTGATCCCCGTGGGGAAATTCTCTTTTTGCCTACCTACATCACCCTCAAGACACATAGACAGGTGAGAGCAAGCTTGGGGGGTCACAGCATGCAGTGCCCCTGGTGCTGGGAGTTAAGGACTTTGCTCAAGGGCCCATGGACATATGACTATTGTGCTGAGAGTAGGGCTCAAACCAGCAACCTTCCAATCACAAGAACAAAGGCTCAGCCTGCTGAGCCACACCCTGCCCCCAGAAGGACATTCCCGGGCATTAGCGCTAGATTCTGCACCAGATTCTTTCCTCACAGCATCAAATTCTTCAACATGCTTCTACCTCTGCACCCATCTGGAATTCCAGGAAATAAGTAAAATTGAAAGTTGTTTATTCACAACCTGCCTCGGTCGCTTTCGGCATCAGTTGCACATTACAATGGAAGAGCTGCCTTACACTCCATACACTCACTGCAGGCTATTTACGTTTCTGACATCGTTAAAAATCAAACCTATTGCACAGCCCTTGTCAAACCTGGCACTATATACAGCATATTGATCTATTTATGCATTGTCTTATGTGTCTAACTTGATATGTTCTGTGTAAAGACATTTTAAAGTCTCATATGAGCATTTCAATGTTTGCCTGCATATTTTGAAATGACAATACAGTTTGACTTGAATTATATTTTTAGGGGTCCAAGTAGCCTTAGCTGCAGGGTCACTTTTGTTTTTCTTTATAATGGTCTGGTTGGACTGTCATCACATTAATTTCTAACAATGCACACAACCACAGTCACACATTTACAAACTTCAAACAGGAGGAGCAAGGAAATGGGGGTAGGAATACAGCTATTCTCAGTATGTTTTATTGATTTTGGACAGAGTGAGAAATGTGACTTCGTGGATTTGTAATCCTAGGTTTATTTACTGTTTTCTCCAGTTCCGGTTCTGATGGGGTCACAGCTCAGTGTGCAGAAGTATCTTGGCTTGTTTCATGTTGTCCTTCACTGTAGAAAAAAAAATTGCTTTTTTGCTTGAAGCTGTTTATTCAGAGTCTGGATTTATTTGATTTAGGGGGTCTGGACGGGAGTCCCAAATGTAAATATCTCAGGGAGGTGGGGTGTTGGGTCTGACTCTTGGTGGGGTTTATCTGTCAGAGTTGTGTTGACTTTGACTCACAGAGGAAAGCGGTATACTCACATAAGTCGATGTCTCCAGGCTCATAGGTATACAGGCCGTTGCTGTACTTGCTGATGATGTCGTCGCGCACTACCATGGATGGATCTAGAGAGATGGAAGAAGAAGGTGATGGAAAAAAAAAAGCCACATGACGATGGCCATCATGGGACACGGAGAGGTGGTGCCACACATGGAGACACTGTCATCCCCTGCCACATCCCGATGAACCTGTACCCAATAGCCATGTCCATTCTCTACGACAAATGGATCCGCTCTGTGTTCTTACTGTCTTAGCACTGTAGTATCGATTGCCTAAACACAATATTGATTTTAAATATTGAAATATAAGAAGCTGTAGTTTAACATGGTTTAAGGTGTCAAAACAGAGTTGGCAAGGATTAAAACAGAAACGTAAAATACAATAAATTTATAGTTACTTATCAGTGTTTCTCAACCCAGTCTTCAGGGACCTCCAGACAGTCTACCTTCTTGCTCTCTCCCAGCTCCCCACACACCAGTATTAGGTAATGAGTGTTCTTGATCGTTTGAAGGGTTGGTTAAGGCAGAGATGGAAAGTTCAGTTCCAGAAAGTACAAATTCAGACCAAGTTTTTGTTTGTTTACTCAGAGCTGGGAGAAAGTATGAATTGTCTGGGGGTCCCTGAGGACTGGGTAGAGAAACACTGGTCTGACAGATTCGTACAGCAATATTTGTCAGTACATATATCTTAATAACTTTTGTTGCTAGTTGCAATGCTTTTGTCAAATGAAAAAAGAAGCAGATGAACCCTCACCAACAAAGAGTATCCTTGGGACATAATATCCGTCTGGAGCCAGGTTCTTGTCGGAGGTTTCGTCCTGAAAATACAGACACTGCACTGAAAGGCTGTGCCATTGTGTACAATGACATGTTAATTCATGTTATGTGAGTCACTCAAATTGCGGTGAAAATATGTGGCATGGCTTGTAGCTCATTCAGCCCCTTGAGGAAAGGGACTTATTAACAAAACGTCCCTGAATGGGCCCTTGCATGTATCTGACAGCTAATCTGAACTATGTCTATAAAAACAGGCAGCTACTTAGGTAAAAATGTTGAAATTCACGCTGTGCAAGTTATTCTGAATAAATCAGCAAGACTATAGGGAGCTTACAGAGCAATTCGCAGAGTAAGAAAATAACATAGACTGATTAAATGTTGCGCGTACTACAAATATTTTAAAATACATTTAATTCACCATCAGATTGAGCATGATGAAATCCTCTCGGGCCATTTTCTGGATATCTTCATTTGCAGCAAACACCTTTTTAAGGGCTAAAATCAATATGAGATGCAATAACCTGTGAGACCAAATTTTGTAAAAAAGCAAAGAAATTTTAAAAGAATTCATTTCATTTGCTTTGATTAAAAGCAAGAATTAAGTAAAGCCTTCACCGATCATCGCAATTTAATTCACATTACTGGAGATTTCACCCACCCCAGCCACATAGTACATTAGACTGAATGTAAGTGTATATGGGTGAGTTTACTTACCTTGGCTGTGTGGGCAATCATCTAAATGATGAATTACCATCAAGGGCTTCTTGCTACATAATGCAGTTTGGAAATTAGCAGCGAAAAACAAACAGGTATTGTTGTGGCAACATGAATGCTGGGCGTGTAGTATGATTCTTACCTTTGTTCCATTTTTGACAAGGCTTCATCATAGGTAGGGAGCCACGAGATCTTATTGCCCCATCCTTAAAATAATAACGAAAAAAATAAGAAGAAGAAGAAAAAAAATCATACGTCAAATAAGTTTAACTCCCCGCCCCAAAAAAATAAGTAGATATAACAGGCCAGAGGTGTGAGGTTTGAAATGCAACGATCTGCTTTTGTGTAGTAACGAAACACATTATTATTATAATAATATTTTATGCGTCTAACATGTGTCTGCGATGTCTAAAGATACATACCTCTAGACAGTGCTCGGGACTCCACCTCAGATTTTTTCCCGTGAGAGATCACTAATCCCGCCACAAAAAGTGCAAGCAAGAATGAAGACTGAAAACTCATTTTGTGTAACCTTCAAAACTTTTCTTTTGCTTGTTTAACTAGAAAAAGAGAATATATAACAATATTAAATCTGTTGATTTATGGCAACTCATATTACAAGGTAAACATGCAGGTTATAGAAAACCTAGCTTCAGGAGTTTTGTAGGGTAGTTGTAAAACGTTTGTAAACTGTCAACCAAACACTTACCTTTTTTTCCGCGTTGGCAGTTGGAAAGCGTCCCAAGCTTGTTACTGCACTCCTAGCTAGCTGGTCTTTATATAGTGCCACTGACTTACCTGACTGGCCTAAGGTTTTACTTCTATGTCACCGAACCGGTAAGCCAAGTGTCCTTTGTTTCAGAAATAAATCATACTCCATTCCCTCGAATGGCTCTTTTATTAACCCTTCTAAAGCGGTCACACAGCTTCCCTTGTGGGTATATTATTGTGCCGCCACTATGCTACACAACGACAAATGCCAGTTTTTAGTTTCTCTTACACCTCAAGGTTGATACAGTAATCTGATGCATTTAACCCACTACTGACTGACCTGAGTTCCTGACAATGTTGTCATTGCTGTGTGACTGGAGGTTAGGACTTTGTGCCCATGATCAGACAGCTGCAGATTCATATACCACTGACAGTAGATGGTGCTGCTGTTGGACCTTTGAGTAAGGCCCTTAACAGCAATTACTCCAGGGACTGGCTGCTGCTTTCTCAATTGTATATTGCATTAAATAAAATCATTTGCTAAAATCATAATAAATGTATAATAATACACATTTCTATAACTGTAACATAAGTCAAATTTAACATGAATACTTGAACACTGGTTTAAAAGAGTAATGTCAAAGTGTAACAGAAATGTGCAATTTCATCAATTGTATCCAGCTATCTGTAACCACTTATCCCATTTGTGGTCATGGGCCCAAGCCTAACCCAGAAGCTGTGGAACAACCCAGGATGGGGTACCAACCTATTGCAGGGCTCATTCACACACACAGGCAATTTGGCAATTCTAATCAGCCCCAGCAGGTCTTTGGACTGTAAGAAGAAACTGGATGAAACCCCACAACGACACAAGGAGCATGGGCAAACTCCACCCACATAGGAATGCTGGTGGAGACTTGAACCCTGGTCCCACAGGGGTGAGGCAACAGTGCTAACCACTATACCACCATGCCACCCACAATTGTAATCGCCTATATTATTGTAGCCTGTAATTAAGAACATGATCTGTGTTCATTTTAACGGCACACAAAGAATCAATTTCAAATATGTGAAGCTATATTATCTGTGTGTTATTAATTGGCTACCATTTGTCACAATTTGCTGGGTTTGGTCTATATATTATGAAGATATTTTACTGGAAGAATACTCTGATCTACAATTTATCAGTATCAATAACTAAATGAAATCATTAAATGTACTAAAAATGCACCACTTTACAGCTCTTCAAGTTTCCTCAATGTTCAAGTGTGCGCGTCTATTGTTAGATGTTGCCATAGGCGACAGCCATGACAACCGCTTCCAGTGCGCGCATTCTCCGCGAGGCCGACTGGTGCATTGTGGGATTGCTGGATCCAGTAAGGGCTCAGTATCATCCGGGGGTGTTATTTATTCGGCTTTACTGTGAAAAGGGGCCGTTGTTTTGCTAGTCTGTCCGCGATAGTGGCGTCCATGAATTCGTCGGTAGCCAAGAAGACCCAGGACACCCTGGGCAAAGTGATTAAAAAGCCACCTCTGACTGAAAAGCTGCTCGGGAAACCACCGTTCCGCTACCTGCACGACATAGTGACCGAGGTACGAAGGACCGCTTGTTTTCCACAGAAAGTCTGTGTTAAACGCTTCGGTCTGTTTATCGGTACATATCCTGCAAGTTAAGCATTTTACGGTTTGTTTATCCAGGAGACCTTGGCTCGTAACTACCTAACTTGTTTATCTTATTAGCTAAATTTATCCGTAGGGTGAGGGGTGGGGGCTCACGCGCCGCGATAAGCAGCCGGCATACGTGCTCGCGCCACCAGTTAGCCTGCTAGCTAAC
Source organism: Mormyrus iriodes (assembly GCA_011763525.2). Taxonomy (NCBI): domain Eukaryota; kingdom Metazoa; phylum Chordata; class Actinopteri; order Osteoglossiformes; family Mormyridae; genus Mormyrus; species Mormyrus iriodes. The sequence goes on from JAAGVU020000035.1 coordinate 6,949,001, forward strand.
TGAAGGTGAGACATATTTTAGTAAAATCTAGCTCATGTTAACAGTGGCCTGTTTTTAACGGGGGTCCGACCGACGCTGGTTCGCTTTCTAGGGTGGCCGGGCGTTGAGCGTTCATCCGTTGCTAAGCGCTCATATCCGGCCGCGGAGGTAAACAAAGCGGTGTTCGACTTTAGTACGACTCCCGTTTTAAGATGCCGAGGATGCACATCGCTTGCCAGGACAGTTTACTGTCCACGTCTTTGGATGAAGTGTGCTGCAGGATCTGTCTAAAAGAAGTGACAGCACTGACACTTTCGGATGCCGTTACAGTAATAATAGTATGATGATAAAACTCGATTACAATTATATTGTCGAAGGTACCCGACACTTCAGAATCGTACTAACACTGTAACATGCCGAGGTCCTTGGACGATTAATTTCGTTTCAGCAGTTAATCCGTGCTGCATTTAACCATTCGGAAAAGCACTTTCTTGTGATTTTGAAGAGGGTGTATCTGGAATGATGACTCCAGATCAGTTGGTGAGAATAGAGACACCGATTTTTGTTTGTGAAGCTTCTCAGGTATTATGCTTTCGCTATTAATTGAAGCAGGCATTTTAGAGGGAGACAGGGCAGGGGTATTTGGGGGTGATTTTTGTTGTATAAAATTGCATAATTTGGATTAAACTGGATAATTTATTTGATTCGTGTGAGACTGAGTAAATTGGTAGCTCAGCGATTCAGATGAACTTGCTTGCAAGACTAAATTCAGATTATTTAGGGAGAGGGGTTTAGAAGCAAGATGGGAGGAACATGGTAACATCACTTTGAAAATACTGCTGATCATAACTGGAAGTCATGTTTAACTCTGTTCCTACATCCAATAGCCTAGTTCACAGAATCTTTTCAGGATACTGCACAGCCACACTTAAGAATGCACCTAAAATTCAGCTTATGATATTGTGTTCTGGTTTGCATATGCTGGGCTGCAAGGTGGGCCTTTTCTTGCACTCTTCTTTCTCACCTCTCAGGTTGGGGCTTCAAGTCCTACCTTTTTCTCTTGTGTGGAATTTGCAGGTTCTCTTCCTGTCATGTGACTTTCCTCCTGCTGTCCAAAGCCATGTAGTTAGGTTAATTAATATCTTAGCCTAATTGGAATTGGTCACCATTTAGAACTGTTATTACTGTCTGGCATTATTCTGGTTTTGGGGGGCTCGAAATGACTTTTCTCCAGTGTCGTGATCCATCATCACAACCTCTGTGTCTATCTCATTATCACAGGTTATTCGAACCACTGGCTTCATGACGGGCCTCTACGAGGACTCGGAGTTGAAGTCAGACAATGTCAAGGTAAAGTGTCCATCGTCCTAACCGACATAACTGTATCCATGGACGTCGTTCGGTCTGATCACTCGGGGCTATAGCAAGTGTTTTAGCCCCGATGCCAATCTTCCTTTAAAAAAAAAAAAAAGTCAAGCCTCAGGTAAACTTGACTTGGTCCCTGATCGTTTCAATAGCTAGAAACTCCCCTGACTGTAGCTTTGGCCAGGCAGTAATTGTAAAAGACGTTACAAGTTTGGGAACGGTTATGATGCATCGGTGCAGTTCACTACTTGATTTTAGACTTTTATTAAAATCAGAGCAAAGTCAGTCACACATTCAGTGTGTGTCTTCTGTGCTGAGGACTGATTGCAGGCGAGCAGAGCTGATGCGCCTTCTGTTTTGTCAGACGCTAAATAGAGCCGATGTTGTTTGGACAGCCATGTCACACTGTTCTTCAGCATTAAATGCAAGGGTGTCTTGTGGATTTTAGCAGCTAGCTGAACTCCGCTAAACAAAAGTTATGCAGCTAACTAGTACAGATTTAAATGAAAGTATCGCTCTGATTTAAAGGGTGTTCTGCATGGTATTATTTCATATTATCTGGTGCTGTTCATGTATGTTATCACAGCCGCGCATACACTTGAGCTGTAAGAGAAAGTCTCATGATGTGTGTCATGTTTCTGGAAAGCTGTCATACAACACTGTCAGAAGCATGTAGCATGAAGTGACTACAGTTCACAAGCCTTAAAATGCAGCACATACCATGTCAGATCCGTTTCCTTTACAAAATAGGCTTGGAGCATTTTTGAAACACTGCTTACCATGAGCATCTTGTAATATTTAGGAATTGATTATAGACTTTCAATAAAATGCATACTTCATATGTGTATCATTATCATTTGCAAGGAGTTGTGATGCCTTCTGATCATTTTAACCATACAATTTCTTTTCGTTTATGTATCTATCAGATATAGACTGTGAATGTGCCTGTGCCAGCAATGTGAAAATGGAGATTAGTTGTTGTGTGGGTTCATTTTATTTTGGTACTACCGCTAGGGTGTTTCTATAGTTGGCTTAAGTTTCAGCAAGCCATTTTAGCCATTCCATGGCTGTGAAATTCCAGTTTCCCAACAGAGATTGTGGGCGTTGCAGCAAATGACACAGTTAAAGGAAAACCAAAGTTCTCCAATGGAATATGCATCTAACTTTTGGGGGAAACGGGGGAGTCAGTGCCCTCTTTCAGTAAACAGTGTTTGTATGTCATTGTTTATACATCGATATTGTGCAGCCACTAGAGAGCACAGAAAGCCTCGATGTGCTTAATGAAAGTATCCTCATGACCCGATGATGTGAAGCAACAGCTTTGTGTTATTATAGGTTTGACTTTTTTCCAGTTATGTTTGTTTATTTTAGTTTCAATTGAAATTCAGTTTAGTTTAAGATTTCACTAGGCAGGTTTTTAGGTTTTAAGAGATTTTATGCGCAAAAACACTTTAATGTTAAAAGTTGGCGCTGGAAACATTTTTTGCTAAAATTTTCCCAACGTCGACACAAACTTTTTTCCATTTAGTTTTAGTAGAAAAAGTCTTTGTCGACATGACACTTGAGCGCGGACCTTAGAAAACGACGAAAGGAAAGCTCTTTTTTTGTAACGTGTGAAAACAGTTGTTTCTGTTTAAGTAAACTCATAAAACGTGTATGATATATCGTGCGCCATTGTATATTGTTAAAATACAGATATATAACATACAGAAAAAGTAGGTCACGGATCTGAAAACATTTTGTTACCTAATGCTATCACACGCATGTTAATATCAATTAAATAGTTCAAAAGAAAAGACATGAATTTGGCAGTATACCTCTTGTTACATTATAAGTGTGTATCAGATGTGCAGTAACACTGCTCTTGTTTTCAGGAAGAAAAAATTAATTTGTTGCTCAATTTTTTTTTTTTTTTTAAATGTCTGGGTCTCCTTATATTGTATGGCTAAAATAGTGTTGCGCCACACAACTCACATGACACTTGTCTCTAAATTTTATTAATAAAACGTTATTGATGCTGGGGTCAGTGCAAATGTCATGAAGAAGGGGGTGTGGGGATGAATTATTAATGTACTTGCCAGGGAATGCATCCCCTGTTTAATCTGGCTGTACTGCCATGACACTCACATACAAATTACAAAAAGCATTTGTTGACTGGAGCTACAGACATGAAAATTAAAGGGTATGCCTTTTTTCGCAGAAAAGGCATTCCCTGTTTAATCTGGCTATCTGTAGTTAAACCGTTAATACTTTCAGTAGCTCCCATCATCAAGTGCTTTTTGTAATTTGTATTTGAGAGTGTCATAACTAACCTGTGCGAGTTTCACCGGTGTAGCTTCTTTGGACGATGAACATGGACAGTTTAGACTAATTGAAATAATAATATAATTTATAAGGCCCAATACACATTAATTCCCTGTACAGGCAGTCTTGACGTTATGAATGAGATCCGTTCCCTTAGTATGTATTTAAGTCTAATTTGCAAGTAAGTTGGAATTATAATACAGTGCATAATATTAATTACACGCTAATAACAGTAGTAGTAATAATAATAATAATAGCAGTTCGTTCGTATGTATGAGCTGTCTGTAAATCAGACGTTCTTACCCCGGGGACTGCCTGTATATCCTTTCCATTTAGTCCTGGCACCCTTATTAGGATATCGAAATAAGAGAAGTCTAATGTACATATTTTATCGATACATGTGCTACTTTGGATCGAAATGTGCCTGAAAGAGTTTTATGTTTTTTTGCCGATAAGGCGAAACTTAGGTGGCACAGATTTCCCCCGGATATTACGTAATTAAGCATGCCCTTTTTGTCGATTTTAAATGTCAGTTTTATGGAAACCCAATGATCGTAAGAAATTTCGCTAGAGTTTTTGATGCACGTTTTTGTTTTGTCACCAAAAATATACGCATCTAGTGGATGGAAACATAGCTGTTGTGATTTTATTTTTATTTTAAAGATATACACCTATTTTAAATATATTTTAGCTTCTGATTAAGTGTAAGTAGTTATTTCCAGGGATTGGATAGGTAATGGATTACGTTTTTCCAAATGATTGCGATCAAGAAGGAAAGAAACAAATATTACTTAAGCGAAAAACTATTAAAAACGGTAATGGAAAGTATTTGACATTTTTATTTTGTTAGTTTCATAATCGAAGCAAAATGTATAGTTTATTTTGTTGTTGGTTTTTTTTGTATCTTATTTTATTTCATTTTACGAAAATGTTTTCTTGTCGTTCCAGCTTTAGTTTTTGTTAACGTTAATAACTCTGCTTAGGCCCTGAGCTGAAAGAGACCGCAAAAAAGGGTTTTGCTGTTAGGTTTCCATCCAAGTTTCTCTTGTCCTGGCTGTGCTTAAAAAAAGGTTTGTGTGGCAATGAACAGCATGCCATAAAACTCATTTGAAGTGTTCAGCACAGCACTCAAGCTAAGCAAGTCTGTTCATTCATTCATTCTCCACCGCCTAAATTCCAGCCCGGACCTTGTGTTCACACCAAAAAAACAGCGGTGCCGGGCCAGTGCTCATTTTTCCATGAATGCATCTCCAATTGCAACCCGCTTTTTACTGGAACACATAAACGATAGATTGTGTTGGATGGCTGAAGTGCAGGAGTAAGTCGTTGGCAGATGTGCTAAAATGACTTGCGTGCCACTCAGAAATATTGTGCTGTGTAACGGAGCTGTGTTGGGTTAAATCCATGAACAGTAACATCTAAAACGAACAATAACCTCTAAAGCTAAAAATAATGTAAGCTTTTGCAGTGCATTCAAAAAATTTTTGCATTCATCACCTCTCACACGGCCCTTCATTTTTGTCCTCACTTCCAAAACGCTACACTGCCCACAGCAACACACACGCATTTATGTCATCGTTCTACCCATTCTACCCAGGACCAAGAGCAGTGTGAATACGAGACAATTTTTGGTGGGCTGATTTGAGCTCCAGCCCAGCTCCGGCCGAGCACTGGCACCAGCACCTGCTCCAGCAAGGCCTTGATGTGAAAGGGGTGCATGATAGATGCATGAACCTCTTCAACTGACTCTTTTCGATTCAGAGGAGCAGTGGCTCTACTTTGAGCTCCTCCTGAATGTCCAAGCTCTTCACCTCATCTCTAAGACTGAGCCCAGACACCCTGCGAAAGAAACCCATTTCTGCCACTTGTATCTGCAATTTCATTCTTTCGTTCAGTACCCAAAGCCTGTGACCATAGGTGAGGGTAAGAGTGTAGATAGAAAATCAATAGCTTTGCCTTACTGCTCAGCTCCCTCTTTACCACGACCTTAGTACATACACTGCACCGATCCACCTGTCGATCTCCTACTCCATTCTTCCATCACTCGTGCTCAAGACCCCGAGATCCTTTTACTCCTCTGCTTGAAGCAGTAATTCATCCCCAACCAGGACAGTGCAATCCACCCTTTTTTGGTTGAGAACCATGTTCTCATATGTGGAGGTGCTGATCCTCATCCCAGTCGCCTCACTCAGCCGAAAACTGCCTGAGAGCATGCTACAGGTCACAGTCCAATGACACCAACAGGACCACATCATCTGTGAAAGCAAAGACGCGATCCTGAGGTCACAGAACAAGGCCCCCTACACCCCTTTGAAATGCCTAGAAATTCTATCCTTAAAATTTATAAACAGAATCCGTGACGAAGAGCAGCCCTGTCCAACACCCACTGACAATCAGTGTGACTTACTGCTGGCAATGTGAAGCAAACTCTCGCTCAGTTTGTACAGGGACCTGATGGCTTGTAACGACGGACCCCGTACCGCATACTCCCGAAGGACTCCCCTACTGTACAAGCAAGTCTGTTTATGGACCATTCTGTGCTAAATTCTCTGCTAATTATCCATATTTTTACATGTAAACATGCAGGCTTCTGTTTTTTAGTAATTTCATCTGGGCAGATGATTTAATTTCTGTCTTCTTTTAAATTGAGTATATTCGGGAAGTGTCACAAGGACTGGTTACTGTGTAGGTGTGATTCTTTATATCAGCGTTGTCAGTGGACGGCTACAGGTGTCAAAATCGAGCATCTGAAATGTTGGCCATGCAATCCTCTGATCCTATAAAGTTTTCCATGTATGGTCCTTCTCCCCTCCCATGTGTCTCAGGACAAGGAGTCTAAGATTGCCTTCCTGCAGAAGGCCATCGATGTGGTGGCGCTGGTGAGCGGGGAGACCCTGGCAGTGAGACCGGCGCGCATCGTGGCTGGCCATGAAGCCGAGAAGACCAACGAGCTACTCCAGGCCATTGGCAGGTGTTGCCTCAACAAAGTGAGTAGCATGGGTGTCAGGGCAGAGTGGGGGCACGTGGACACTTTCTTCTGTGTTATGGCCCGCTCTTTGGTGGTAACCGTTAATGGAGCTGTAGTTGTTATATTGTGCATGTAGCTAATGGGGTAGAAGAGGTTCATTTGTACCCTTGTGAAATGTAATTGGACTCCAGGGAGCTCAGGTATGCGAAAACCTCAAGCAAACACATTTGTAAATCTCAGAGGAGTTCTAGCCCAGCTGTTTAACAAGTGCGCACTTCTGCTCTGTCATGCCATAGCATTCTGCCGGAGCTAAGATGGTCTTTGAAGGGTGTCGCTGAAGATGTTCTTTGCACAGTTATCCAGTGAGGAGGCCGTAAGGAGAGTGCTGTTGGGGGAGAAGCCTGATCTCAGAGTGAAGCCCAGCAGCTCCAAATCCAAAGGCAAAGAGAATCAGGAGGACAGAGAGCACCCCCAGGACAAGGAGGTATGGGAAGCCTGGCTTAGCGTTGTTGGTGTACCCCCTGCTGTTTGCAAAATGTGGAGACTGCTTAACCCATGTTCCACATCAAAGATGAAGAGCTAAACAGAGACTAAACAGATCAGGGTCAGACTGATACTGCTGGTACAGTGAAAAGAAACAAAATGAAATTAAGATCTTTGTGTTCAGGACAGTCTTGGTTTAACAGCTTTCCAGTGATAGATTGCCTATAGAAGCACATAGGGAAATGTCACATGTTAAGTCTAATCGCTGGGTTGCCTTCAGCCGCAGAGAGTGAACAAAGAGCGGAGCTCCAGCAGGGACCGGAAGGAGCCTCCGAAGGATCCAGAGAGCAAACGGTCTGAGAAAGACAGACCGCGAGAGGCTGCGAGGCCCGAGAAGCGGCGTGAGCGTGAGAGGACCAAGGAGCGGGACCGCGACAGAGACAAGGACAAGGAGAGGGACTCACGCAGAGAGAAGGACAAGGAGAGGGACTCACGCAGAGAGAAGGACAGGGAGAAACGGAGGGAGAGAGACAAGGAGAGGGAGCGCCCTGAGCAGCCACAGGACCGGCAAGAATCAGAAGGGAGGGTACGTCTTACAGAGCGCCCCACTCTGCCCTTTCAGAATAAGAGTATGTCGTTGTGAGCAATGGTGCGATTCTCTGCTTTCAGTCCCATGGCACGGAGGACAAGCCGAACAGGCGGCCCGTTGGGAATGGCAAGCCAGAGACCGAGGTCAGCCCCCTAAGTTTCTTTTGGATGTACTGGCTGCTAGCTTTACGGTGTGATGTGGTGCGTTTTCTTAACTTGTTCTCACCTGGTTTTTTTGTCTTGAATGCATGTGCATCTTACGTCGCCACAGAAGGTCGAAGATGAGGTACATATAAATATGTTTGTTTTTAAAAATTTTTAATATTAAGTTACATTCCCCCTTTGGCTGCATTTCATGAATACAGATAGTGCCAATACCTCAAAACATTCTTTATACATATAGCAGCTATATACTTTTCTGAGCAATTAAATGACAATTTTTTTGTGGACATCTTAAGTGCAGGTCCCAGTATCACCTTTTCTTAATGTGACTGCCTGTTAGAGCAGACAAAGTTGTTGGAACATGTAGAATCAGTGGGCTTTCATAGTGCAGTTAAATGGGGAATCCAAGTCTTAGGTGCATTACTGTTAGTTAATTTCTGTCTTGCTGGTGTGAGGAATGTCTGTTTTCTCTAACATAGAGAAACTCAGTATATATTGTAGTGGCAGGCCTGTTAGTGGGGTGGGAGGGGTTATGGGCACCTCCCTCCCAAAAGTATTTTGAGCAGTAGAGGTCAGAGCTAGGGGCCTCTAGCCTGGTGACACCGGATTGACTGCATGGCTTCTGCCCACATCTCTGCAGATATGAGATGAGACCCAGTTTCCAAATGCAGAGACTTAAGCTCAGATTCTAGCTTTCATAGCTGTGACGTAACGTCCATGCTGTCTTCCCTGGGGCTCTCTGGGTGTTGAAATTAACGTGCCGGTCAGGTTGTTTGTCCGTGCGCCTGGTGGGTAACATGGGTAGTTTATTGCTTCTGTGGACAAGTTGCAGCACATCCTCTACACTGTGTCAGGCTTTTTGCTAAAATGTCGCAGGGTTACCGGTCATGTTTGACTGACTACTGCTCCTTCAGCTTTTTCCACACCTGTCCCCCCCAACTGACTATAGCAGAACCCCTAATACGTGGGCCAGTGACATGGTCTTCCCGTTAAAAGCTTGTGACTTGCTCTTTTTGATCATCCTCAGCTCTCTGCCCACCGTTTGGGCTGTACCATCAACGGTTCTACAGGTTAAACTGAGGGTTCTGCCTCTAGGTCTCTGCGTCTTATGGGAATGGACTGTGACCTGGGAAAGAAGTTAGTCATGCTCTGCTTTTCCCCAGCAGGACACTCCCATGAGGATACCGCGACCATCTTCTGCCAAAGGTCAGAGGAGGTTACCAAAGCCTGGGGGACAGGGTAGGTGACATTGTTAAGAGCGCTTCACCTGAGTAAGGCTTCTGGGAGGAGTTTAAAGGGTGCCTTTTATACTGATGAGTCACATAATTGCCTTTCTGTTATCAGGAGCCAGGGTGTTAATTATATAACTATACGTTTTTCTTTCCGCAGATGAATCTGACAGCGATGGAGGTACATTTCCTATTTTTCCATAAACTGCAGTACTACCTGCCTTCTGCAGATGGCACTGCTGTACAGAACATTATCTGGAGAGCCTGTGACAACATGTTTCTGCTATTCCAACATATTTTGTCACTGTTACACAATGTGTCAAGGCAAAAAATGAAAAGTCTTATGTTATGAAAGAATGCATACCATGAAATAAGAGGTGCACGAAGACATGCTATGATTAGGGGCTCTCTGTGTTTCAGGGCCAGACACTCAGCCAGAGGAGAAGGCAGTCCATCAGGAGAATGGCGTCATGCCGGACTCGCACAGACCTGGCGCTGCCTTGAGGTCAACTGCTGATGGGTGTGTCTGATGGCCGTCAAGGCCTGGCTGAGCCTGGGGGGAGTGCTGTTTACCTAGGGGTCCGGGACACAGCTCCAGTTTGTTACAATTAGTGGTAATGGCCCCCAGAACCCTGCTGCACTGAAATTGTGCCAGTATGGTCAATTTCACCTCAATGGGATCAAGAAAATACTGTGGGAAGCTTGGCTCTGTAATGAGCATAGCCGTGTGTGTGTCTGTGTGTGTCTGTGTGTGTCTGTGTGTGTCTGTGTGTGTCTGTGTGCGGTTCTCTCTTTCCAGCCCCCAGGGATCTGTGTTTTGGAAGGCCTATGGAATCCATTGATAAAATCTTTTTTTCACTTTTCTTGCCTTTTTTTTTCTTTTTAACCACACGCAACAGCAAATTGGTCGGCTTTCCCAGGCCTCATGTTCAGTTCAGCAGCAGAAAAACATTTCTGTAACATCACCTCAGAAACATTCTTCTGTACCGGTGCCAGTAACCCCTCCTAACTGCTCCCCTGTGAGAGGAACTGGCCGCCTTCAGTATGCTGGGGCAATAACAGGCCTGTCCTGCTCCCACAGCGGTAACCGGGGTCTCCCACGACCCAGCAGTGCACGGCCAGCTCCGCCCCGCGTGAAGAGGCAGGAGGCCCCGCCCGAGGCCATGCCCACGGAGAGGTGAGGGGAGATGGCATGCTTCTCCTGCTTGAAATCCAACCACAGACCTCTGGCACATCTGTGGCTGAGCTCTTCTCCTCCCCCTACAGGCTGGGCAGCGCCAAGCCCTTGGCGGCAGTGATCGTGGATAGTGCGAAGCCGTCAGAGGATGAGGAGGATGAGGATGCACAGTTCGTGGTGGAGGAAGCTGCCCCACCACCGCCTGAGATGCCCGCGCTGGAAGCAGTGAGTGGCTGCCTCTCCTGCTGTATGACAAATGAAGAAACTGTAATAATAATATTAACAATGGTGATAATGCCATGCAGGGCAGTATAACATTCTCAGCATTGTGTGGCTGTGGTATTACAGCCGGGTGCCAGGGGGCTGGGTAAACTGGCGATGAGCCGCACCAGATTTAAAGGGTCCCAGCTCTGATTGATTTTACCAAGTAATCACTTCAATTAAGCAATTCGGAACATGGGGGAAGGGAAACCCGGTCTCCCCATGGCCCTCTGGGAGCAGAGCTGTGCACCCCTTGAGTCACATGGTGATTTACATCATGAATGGTCCTGGAATTGTATTCATTGAGTTGTTTTTCTTCCCCCAGGAGCATGAGATCGAGTTACAGGAGAATGAGAAGCATGGTAAAGACATTTTCTATGAAGCGTCGCAGTGTGTTAAGATACGGGACAGAGGCTCTCGTTTGCTTTAGCTTGGTTTCAGATATTGGGCTAGGTGTCAGATAGTTACAATTTATAATCCACTGCAGTTAGGGCCAAATATGTAATTCTGAGGAAGGGTTGTTACTTGGGTAACTTTGTTTTTGCTAGTTCTGGACATGGGGGACCCCAGTCTATGCAAGGTTTTGATTTAGTCAGCCTATGATTCCCCAAGCTACACTTGGTTGTAACAATCCAGGTGTCACTATTAACGATCTCAGATAGCAACCATGTGCTTTCTGGCAGGTGCAGAAATATGTTTATGCCCCTTAAATAAATGAGTCCCTCCCAGTGCTTTAAACCCCTGAGAGAGATCATGGTGACCTTTATTATTACCGACTGAATTTAATGATCAGTCCTGGCTGTAGCCATGTTGAACTTTCCATGGGATCAGTCAAATTTTTAGAATTTCTTCATTTTCCAGGTGGACTAGTGAAGAAAATACTGGAAACTAAGAAAGACTACGAAACATCGCTGTCAACAAAATCGAAAGACCAGGTAGGTTCGGGCACCCCCACTCTTCAGATGGAGCAATTTCTTTGCGTCGTCGCTAGGTGGCACTGTAATGCCAGGCCATGCCATTTCAGAACGATATGCCTTTTCTGAAGGTGAGGAAAATGCATTTCAAAGTGAACCAGCACCCTGGGTCAGAAAGAAACAAGCGAATTTGAAAGTGGGCAGCCAATGATGTGCGATCCCTGTGTCTGTGTCTGTGTGTGAGAGAGAGAGAGATTATGGTCTTATGCCCCAGCTTCTATGAGGCGTCTTTGCACACACAAGCACATCACTACACCTGAGGATTACTGCATTTTTGTTGCATGATCCAGATGGGGTGGATTTTAACAAATATTATGTTATATTATGATGCTTTTTATTGATTCCCATGGGGGAAATCTCTTTTCACCTCCCCCACCTTGCTTTCCATGAGTGCAAGTTTGGCCATGAAGGGCAGCCACCCGTTGTGGCACCCAGGAAGTGGGGTGTTAAGGGCCTTGCTCTAGAAGTCCAGATATTTCACTTCATAATTGCAGATAGAGTGGTGCTACAATGTTATAGTTGTATTCCAAATGGCTGCTGATCTGTGTTCCTTTGGGGCCATGATGTAGTGCCCTCATGCAAGCTGTACCCAGGTCATTAAAACACCCAGCTATGTAAATGTTTAAAACTGTCAGTCGTTTTGAACGAAAGTGTCAGTCGGGGAGGTAGAAGAGAATGTGATTCAGGTGTGGCAGCTTGCTTACGGCTCGGCTGAGATTCATACGCATTTATCCTCTACTGGGACATGCACCGTTTTTCTTTTCAAACCATTGCAATTAGGTTTCACCTGCCCATTTGTTCGCACCCCTCCACCGAGACGTGATGACTTTCTTGCAGAAGACTATAAAAACACTCCATGGAAAATGGCTCTTTCGGGAAGCAATGTAAGCGCTGCAACAACCCATGACAAGTAATAAATGCACCCCCCCCTCAATGAAATCTTAAATTGCTTATTCCATATTTCAGTGTTAAAATAAATGCTCTGTTGCTTAACTCCATTCCTGAGTGAAGGATTTACCCCTGCTCGCTGTTTCAGGCCATAAGGCAGTATGTTTTTCTAGAAGAGAGCCTGTATAGCCCTTGTGTATTTTACTTCTTCCGTTCTAAATTGTAGAACCTATAGAATTTAGCCTCATTTTGAAAATGGACTGGGGTAACTTCAACCCAAAAAATAACACAGGGGATAGTGCATGCTGTGGTTTCTGACTGACTTTGTTCGTTAGTCGATTTTTTGTTTGACCATCTTGTGTGATCCAGTGCATGGTGGCTCCTGGCCTTGTGCCCAGTGCTTCTAGGATGGGCTTGATGACAGCCCTAGAGAAGCAGTTATGGATGGACAGATAATCTCTGACCTTAAACAGCGGCCTGGCCTTGTCATCTTGTCAAAACCACCTTTGCTCGCATTATTGAGACAGTTTCTGATTTATGTAGAAACAATGGAGATTGGAAATTAATGCATTCTATAAACGTCTTTTTATTTTATGTATTGGTACAAACCTCCCGATTTAGTCTTTTTTTGCCAATCCATGGGTCATTAAGAGCATCTTCCCACATGGCAAAGCACTCTTTTCTTTTTAATTGCTGACAGGATTGCCAGTTTGCCAATCAGTACCATTTTCTTTTCTCCTAATCGTTCCTCTGAGCCTTGCTGCACAAACAGAAGACCCCGTGTAAGAGTGTAACCGCTTCTGGACTTGAAATGGTCAAGTCAACTTAACAAATGAGCCTGTAATCACAGAGGAATAATCACAGTAATGATGGAAACATCAATTTCCCTCATACCCTTGAAGGACAAAATTACTGTAGTTTGGCAGTATTCGAGTAATTGTGAGGCATCATGGATGGTGGGGTTGAAACTAATATCTGAAATATTTTTATAAGTGTTTTGTCTTTGTCATCCCTGAATCCAGGCCTTGTCTTATTTTAGTGTGGCACTGTTATTTCCCTTCATTTAAAATGGGATCTAGAAATCATTCATGTCCATTCTGGTTTGCCCTGAGTGACACTTTGAAGAACGAGCTGTATGTTTTTGGTGCAACCTTCCCGCCGACCCCCCAGATCACATGTGTATTATCGTAACATCATTCCTTGAGGTCGTCTCTTTTATTTATATGTCAGGGGGCCTCTAAGCAGCCGCCTTTCTTGTCCTCCTCGCTTTACACCGTCAAATTACCCTTGATGAAGGTTCGCGATAGATAAATAATCTGCTCGAACCAAATGGAGCTCTGCTGAGTGAGGGAGGAGAAACAGCCAGAAAGCCCTAGCAGAGCCTGTGAGAAAATAAACAGGCCTTTCCTAGCCCCCTGTCTTCAGCTGGGCAGAGGCACAAAGAGCCCGCTACTCCTGCCTCTCTATGGTTGAGGCAGTGAGGCTCAGACCCCCAGCCCACTGTCTTCAGCTAGGTAGAGGCAGGAAGACCCCACTTCTCTCAGCTCTCTTCTTTTTGGTTGATGTGGGCCTGTCAGGCTTTAGAAGTGGGATGTAGATCATCTTGGATAACTCTGGATTGCTTTCATCCTAATGTGATGCAGTCTGGCAGAAATTTGAGCTCCTTGATAAAAATGTAAAGCTTCTTAATGACAAAAACATACTGAGCCTCAGAGAGTTTAGCCTGGGCATCATAAAAACTTCTGTAGGAATGGATAATAGTATACAAAATTCATTGAGAAATAGAGAGATTGCTTTGGAAATTTTTTTTAAGACATTTTCAGATTTGTCCTGGAGACCAGAGGTTAAACCTGTAAGTTGTCTCTAAATGTTTTACTATTCTGAATACCGTGGGCTACTGTGTTGTGAAAGCTTGCTCATTCAGTTTGGTGACTGCAGTAGGATTCTTGGCATTTGTTTTGCTGAATATAATATTGTAGGAGGAGAAATACTGGCAATCCTATGGCCCTGACCAGGAATAGCAGTTAGAAGATGGATGGATAGATGGATGGACATTCTGCAAACCTCCAACTTGCAATATTTTGATTGTTAAATTGTAAAACAAGGAAGCAGCACTTTGCAGATGCATAGAGACTATTCTGTGGCCTCAGAGTCAGATTGAATATTGTGGAAGAATGTACACTTGTGTGTACACAACATCAAAGCTAGCATTCAGTTCACATCAAACATAGTGTAACTGATCTGCCCTCATCAGTGCTTAGGCCATTGTAAAGTCACTCTCTGGGCTTCAGGAGGTAATCTGCCCCAACGTCCTGTGCACTGGCCTGGTCCTCGAACCCTCTACCTCTCTGTATCTTACTCGTACTGTTTTTATGGTCTGGTTGATCAGGACCATCTCCCCAGCCCTTGAACAGTGATCAGTTAATCTTCATTGGGCAGCACCCAACTTGAGAGCACTCCCCTGACTACATATGCAGCACCCTCTGAACAGCAGAATGAGTGTTTTCGGGACCCGGTCAGTATTGCACTAGTCTGGAAGGCAAGCCCAGCAATGAGCTGGACACACATGCTGTGTTTTACATTTCAAAGAGTTGCTTTTGAGAACTCCTACACCCCCATTTAGCCTGCCTGGACAATAGGATTAATGAAGGATTAGTCACCAAATGTGTAAAGCAGGGGTGGCCAATCTTATCCAGAAAGGACTGGTGTGTATGTGGGTTTTCACTGCAACTGCCTAATTAGATTACTAATTAGAGGACTGATTGGCTAAAGAGTCCTCACATCTGGCCTTGAACAGCTGATCTAAAGGTTATCCCAAAAACCTGCATACACACCGACCCTTTGCGGATAAGATTGCCCACCCCTGGTGTAAAGTTTAATGTTAAAAAACCATATAGAAGAAATTTCAGAAAGCACCCTTTTCCTCCTCTGCTTTACCCCATTATGAGTTTTGCAGATTACACACTAGGAGGTGGGAAGGTTCCCACACTTGTGCCTAATCACAGGGCCCTTTAGGAGCAGCACTGGTCTCAAGGAAAGGAGGAGGAGGAGGTGTGGACCTCACCGTCAGGTCTGACCGTCAGCTGCCCGCATTGCAAACCAACGTCCCTTCACTGATGGAAAAAGCAGGCAGCGGCGCCTGCTCTCAGAACAGATCTTTGGTGGAGAGGCTCAGGACATGCCACTGCACCTTGACAAATTCCTCCTAATAAAGGGCTGATTTATGTCCGCAGAGAGTGAAAAGCACACCGCAGTTTGGGGAGGGGTGTGTAGGGACTGCGTGCGGGCAGCATCCGGCCTCCCTTTCGGGGTTACGGTTGCCGACTGCCTCCCAAGTAGAAACAAGCCTTCAGGTGACTCGGCCTCAAAAGACACACTAAAATAAAAAAGAGCTGGCTCTGTAAAATCTGCTTCTCCTCCTCGCTTTTGAATCATTTGAAGACCTTCGAGACTGCATTTGAAAATGTTCCTGGAGATGAATTGAAATGTGCTTTCGATTGTATAGAAGCCTCCTTTCTGCCAGTTATTACTTTCTCGCTTTTATCCCACGGTCTTTCCTCGCTCTCATCTCTCCAGGCGAGTGTCTGAATCACATTTCTCTGTGTGCTCTGAGCGAGGGCTGAGTATCTGGTGTCCTGTGGACCAAATGCAGTCTCAGTCAGGACTTCGTTTGATGGTCCTGCCATCAAAACCAGCAGTACCGGCAAGAGCGGATAGTCAAACAAAAGAAACTGATTTCGGCTGCTATTTTTCTTTTTGTTGCTAATTGGAAATGCTACAAATATAAACAGCAGAAATGGCCTTAAAGTGATCAGTTGAGCAAACATGGCTGACAGCTGACTGGCATCTCCGTGTGGCATTCAGGCTTTCTTATTTACGATCCTTCCCTCTCCTGGCACAGGAGCGGACCCTGATGTCCGAGGCGGCTCGGAAGAAGGAGCGGGACCTAGTGTCCCGTGAGGTGGAGCGCCTGCGCGCCTCTGTGCAGATGGTGTGCCGCAGCGCCCTCCCACTGGGCAGGATTATGGACTACATCCAGGAGGATGTGGATTCTATGCAGGCCGAACTGCAGATGTGGCGGAGGGAGAACCAGGAGCATGCTCATGCCCTGGTACAGGAGCACAGGTGGGCGCTCTGCATACCACACCACTCCCCAACGCTCATTCTCACACTACAAAGGAAGGGGTTAGAACCAAAGCCACCAGTGGACCGTTCAGGGTTCTCTGTCAGACCAGAGTCACTCTAGGTGATCTGGTGCTGTGTAGCTCTGCGAATTGGGGATCGATGCCCGTCACCAGAAGGTAGTGGGTTGAGATATTCAGTCAGGCAGAGTAAACATATCACTAGGCAGATTTCCATTCAAGAGATTTAATGCGCAAAAAACACTTTAATGCTAAAAAGTGGATGATGGAAACATTGTTTAATGCTAAAATTTTCCAGATGTCAACACAAACTTTTCCCATTTAGTTTTAGTGGATGAAATCTTTGTTGACACTTGACATTTAGCAAAAAAACTACAGTGGAAACAAACAAACTTTTACGAGAGAGAACGGCATTCACGCAAAAGTTCTGAAAGGTAACAGGACTTTTTTAACGTGTCTTTCATACAGCAGATAGAAACATGCACATGGCACAAATACAGTGGTGGATTGTTGTTCTGCTGACACCAAATGTTTCTCCCACTAGTTGAAACTCAGCACAGATTGCCTTTCTGTACTGAGCAATGACAATACACTTTCGGGTCAGAACTGGTGGTTGGTGGCTGCCTATTACTGGCCCAATAAAATGTCCTATGTGCCAGCATTTCAAATGTAGTACCGGACATCCTAAAACATTTAAGCTAGAGATTTGGTGTAAAGTGGTTCGCTACTACATCCTCTTATCTTGTTTTGGCGGTGTCTTCTTTGGGTGATAAACACGTGCGGTTTCGACTAATTGAGCTATTTCAAATTTCAAAATGCCCAATGCACATTAATTCCCTGTACAGGCAGTCTCCAGGTTATGAGCGAGATCCTTTCCCTAAGTCTGTCTTTAAATTGAATTTGTAGATAAGTGGGGAAATATAATAATTGTACAGTAATATTAAGAGTAACTACATACGGGACTTTACTGTACCTGGAGCCGACAAACCACTGAAGCTGCGCAATGTTTCCGTGAGCATCAGAGAGTAGTATGTGTGTTCGTTATTACGAACCATTGTATTTAACCCAAATTTTTTATGTAATAGACTTTATGGCAGTTGTCTGTAAGTAAGTCGGACGTTCCCAACCCAGGGACTACCTGTATACTCTTTCCATTTAGTCCTGGCACCCTTATTTGGATATCGAAATAAAAGAAGTTAAACGTATACATTTTATCGATTCATATGCTGCTCTGGATGATAACATGCCTGAAAGAGTTTTTTTTTTTTTTTGCCGGCATAGTTACTGTTGGAAGCTTGAACATAGTTCTGAACTCCAACTGCTCCAGGGCTGCTGGACACCTACTGACCCTACATTAAAACCCCAAAACTTGCGCTCTCCGATGTACACATCTGTGTTTTTTTTTTTTTTTTTTGAGAAAGCAAGGTCAGATAGCCCCTGGGGTTAAGGCCCGTGCTCAAAGGCCCAGCAATATTTCGCTCTCCCCACCATTTTTAATGGATTTTAAAAGTGACCTTCCAATCAAAGGAACAGCATCCTAACCCACAGAGTCACACACTGCCCCCTATAAGGACAAATAACGTACCTCTATTCTTAAAACTTGGACACAGAGAACTAGTGGTTTAGCTTGGACATAGAGAACTAGAACTAGACCACCTTAACCGAGACAAGGTCATTACCAAAACCAGAGTTTATTGAGACTGAGACATGACCAAGACCAAGCCCAGGAGAGACCGACAGACAACACTCTATAAAATGTGGAGCATAGGCACCGTCTTGGGGCCAATCAGTATGGCCTAAAATTTGTCACAGTATAATTTGAACCATGGACCTATTTTCTTAAAATTTCAATACAAATGCTTCTGTGCAAATGTAACATTTTTTCAAATAAGGCACACCGTATTGGTTGCATTTGAACTTAGAAGCAGGATGTTTTGCACCCAACACAGTACTGTGTTAACCCTTTGGCCCCTATCCATTTTTGAGGGTTTTTCTATCCCTTTGATTTTAGACTTATTTCATTGCATGTACATGAGTTAGCCACATATGCTTTACGGTTTTGTTTTCGGGACGTTCTGGGCTACTGAGATGTGTCATAATTTGGTGTGTAAATGCTGACAGTCTGTTGGGGAAAAATGGGGAAAAACTACTTGCGCCTATTGAAATTTCTCAATTTTTAGTGACATCTAATATAAAAATTGCAGGCACTACAAATCCAGTTTTGTAAATGTTGAGATTAGCGTCTCTCTGATGTGGGAATACAGACCTTTCTATGGCTTATTATTGTGAAGGAATACAATACAAATGAACATTGAAATACAGTTAGGTCCATATATATTTGGACACTGACGTGAGTTTTGGTATTTTACTTGTTTACTGACACACATTCAAATTACAGTTATATAATGAATATGGACATAAAGTGCAGACTCCCAGCTTTAATTTGAGGGTACCCACATCTTATATTACTTACTTATATTACAGCTCTTTAATATGTATCACCCTCTTTTTAAAGGGACCAAAAGTAATTGGACAATTGACTCAAAAGCTATTTCATGGACAGGTATGGGCAAATCCTTCATTATTTCATCATCAGTTACGCAGATGAAAGGTCTAGAGTTGATTCCAGGTATGGTGTTTGCATTTGGAAGATTTTGCTGTGAACCTACAACATGTGGTCAAAGGAGCTCTCCATGCAGGTGAAACGGGCCATCCTTAGGCTGCGAAAACAGAAAATACCCATCAGAGAAATTGCAAGAACATTAGAGTGGCAAAATCTACAGTTTGGTACATTCTGAGAGAAAAAGAAGGCATTGGTGACCTCAGCAATGCAAAAAGGCCCGGATGACCATGGAAGACAACAGTGGTGGATGATCGCAGGATAATTTCCATGGTGAAATAAAACGTCTTCACAACATCCAGCCAAGTGAAGAACACTACCCAGGAGGTAGACATATCAATATCCAAGTCTACCATAAAGAGAAGACTTCATGAAAGCAAATACAGAGGGTTCACCGCAAGGTGCAAACCACTCATAACTCGCAAGAATAGAAAGGCTAGATTGGACTTTGCCAAAAAACAACTAGAAAAGCCAGCACAGTTCTGTAACAGCATTCTCTGGACAGATGAAACTAAAATCGACATCTACCAGAATGATGACAAGAAAAGTGTGGAGAAGGCATGGAACAGCTCATGATCTACAGCATACTACGTCATTAGTGAAATACTGTGGAGGTAGTGTGATGGCTTGGGCATGCATGGCTGCCAGTGGTACTGAGTCACTAGTGTTTATTGATGATGTGAAAGAGGACAGGAGCAGTTGGTTGAATTCTGAGGTGTACAGAGACATACTGTCTGTTCAAATCCAGCCAAATTCAGCCAAGCTGATTGGACAACACTTCACAATACAGATGGGCAATGACCCAAAACATACAGCGAAAGCAACCCAGGAGTTTATTAAAGCAAAGAAATTGAATATTCCCCAATGGCCTGGTCAGTCACCTGATCTCAACCCAATTGAGCATGCATTTCACTTGCTGAAGACTAAACTTCAGACTGAAAGACCCACAAACAAATGGCAACTAATAGCCGCTGCAGTAGAGGCCTGGCAAAGCATTACAGAGGAGGAAACCCAGCATCTGGTGATATCCATGGGTTCAAGACTTCAGGCAGTCATTGCCTGCAAAGGTTTTTCAACAAAGTATTAAAAATGAACATTTTATTTTCACTTATTAATTTGTCCAATTACATCTGAGCACTTGAAATGAGGCGATTTATGTATAAAAATGACTAGTTCCTAACATTTTTATACAATATTTTTGTTCAACCCATTGAATGAAAACCAAAAGTCTGCACTGCAATTGCATCTCAATTGTTTCAATTCAAATCCATTGTGGTGATGTACAGAACCAAAATTAAGAAAACTGTGTCATTGTCCAAATATTTATGGACCTAACTGTAGTTGAAATAATTGAAATAGAAAAACATTGTTTGGTTTATGATCCACTGAATAAATTAAGACATAAGACAGTTTTAGAGACTAATGCTGAATGTTTGCCATCATTTTTCCGCCTATAGATGCTGACTGGTAAAGAGAAATATGACAAACTTTCAGTCGTCATTCTAGCCTCAAACAACAAACCAGCGCTGTAGCACGTCATTGTTTACATGGGGGATGTCTTCCGACGGGCGCGTTCTATTTCAGCTGTTTTGACGGAGTGCGACATCAAGCGTACACATACAAACTTTTGTACATAAATATTGTGAAAAGATCAAGTAATTGTCTTCCTAATCAATAGAATGTTTTTTGTTATTTCTAGTAGAACTCCAGCCCATTTTTGAGTGTTTTTCTCTCCATTTATTTATAGGCTTATAATAAATAAATTATAAAATATTTTGGTAAGACTTTCTGTGAAGCCCATATTAATAAAGCCTAATAACTGTTCTTATAATTAATTGTAACATTCATAAAGTAATATAGACATGGCTATAAATATTTATAAAAAGACGTAACACAGTATAGCCATGTTTCTCATGCATTATGAATGCTCTATGAAGCTGTCATCTATAATGAACTATGAATACCTTCATAATGCATAATAATGGTCAGTATAAGCATTAAGGATGCTTGTGCTGCATTGTAAAGGTATTTATATTGCATTATAGATGACCTTCGTAGAGCATTCCTAATGCAGTTTTATTTTATTTCAATTTTTGCTTTTTTGTGGAAAATGTTTTAAATATATGCCTCATTACCCAAAGGATTACTCTATAATATTTTAGCGCGCAACACTGCAACTTAGACAAACAGATTGAGCAAGTTCTCTCGATTTGCAAAGATATGCGAATTTATATCTATGCATTATGCCTATCCAATGTTACCAGCCTGAGCATAATGCGTGCGAAAATCAACACATATTTTGTCAGGTTCTCAAGGTTAACAGATGAATATTAAGCCGTTGTGATAAATTATGACGTGTTTTGATAAGTGGTCTTGACTGGTCTTGAAATAAAACCTTGAGTCCCGTATGTCCGAGACCAAGACGAGACTGAGTCAGAATAAAGTTGGTTCTGAGACTAGACCAAGACTGCAAAGAAGTGGTCTACAGTAGTACGACACTACAGAGACTATGTTAATAGTGGGATAAAAAGGCCTGCATGTTCCTTAACTGTCCCCTGTGCCTGTTTGCGTTCCTGCCATTCAGAATAACGGAGAGCGCGCTGGAGCCCCTGCAGGCTGAGTTGGCAGAGCTAGAACAGCTCATCAGGGATCAGCAGGACAAGATCTGCACCGCCAAGTCGAATATCCTCAGGAATGAGGAGAAAATCCACAAGATAGTCTCCAGCATCAACTCCTCCTCCCGCACATGAGGGACATCGACATGAAGCACATGACACGCACGTGGTAGGAGGTGGACCGCCTCAGCCCGTCCGTAACTAGCTTGATCGGCACACTGAGGGAAGCCTGACTGCACTTGAAACAGCTGATCAATAAACTTGCCGCCATCCCCTGTCCCTCTCCCCTTCTCATTCATGTGCCTTCCAGTCAAAATGCACTTTCGGCGGGATGCCGCTGTGGCCCCCGCCCTGCGGTGTCATAGACTCTACCACGTTTATAGTGGCACTTCCCATATTGTCAGTCTTCTTACAAATATTAATTTATCTATTGTCAAGCATTAAGAAATAGCTTTATTACAGGCCTGGAAGAGGTGGCTTTCACAAGGTACGTCCAGAGAAAGCTACTCTGGTAGGTTTCTATTGGTGTCGATCTGCTGAGATGTCCAGTTAGCAATACGACCCTGCCCATCCCCCTTTACTTTCCTAAAGCAATAGAGACTGTGTGGGGCGGAAAGCAAAAGGCCACCAGAAAGCCGACATATTTCCAATGCCGCACTTTGGGAAACGAAGCCTACCTGCCAGGCCTGCTGAACGTGAAGGGCTGTTTGCCTGTCTGCAGCAGAAGCTCTGTGGGCCCAGAAGGTGCCGCCTCGGAGGCAAGTGGACGGATGTCCTTTGTGACCCCCCCCTCCTCCCCCCGCCCCGGCCAGCAAGTCTGGTGCACTTCCGCCTCACGAAACGTCGCATCTCACTGGCGCATCTGGAGGGAGGATGTGCTCACAAGAAGCACGAAGGAAAGTATTTTGACTTTGATCATATGAATTTCTGTTTTTGTTTTTCCAAAATGCCTCCTCTTCAGATGCAGTCTTGAACTGTATCCTAGTATGCCCGAAGAATCGCAGTGGGGCATTTGCTCAGAAACTGGTGACTAAACTCCGAGGGGAACGAGGTAGAAGAAAGCTGAAAAAGGCTGTGCTCCTCCTGTGTCCCATCACATCCCGGTGGGCAGCAGACTGTCCATCTGCTGTGGTTACAGTGCAGTGACATCAGGGTCGTCCCTTGCATGTCAACAGTGTTATTAGGGCTGTCAGCACTCAGCACGAACCCGAGACGCTCCTGCCTCAGAGCTCGCTGTGGGCCCCGCGTGTCTCTCCACATCTCCAAGAAGCTGAGAATCTTCTAGCACGTTATAAAAGGGAACCATTCACACTGTAATCTGTATCATTCCTATAGTTAGCTTTCTTATTTGTACATAATGTATATTTTGAGTCTGTATCATATTTAACAGATGACTATAATTTTTGTAGTGGGCTGAAATAAATGGTTACATTTGAGTAAAAGAATGTACCTGTGGGTGGCCTTTTGTTTATTTTGAGGTCTCAACTACACTGCATAACATGTCCACATTTAAGAGAAGTTACCCATCGCTAACGTCTAGTCTAAAAATATAATTATAAGCACATACCAGGACTGCTGTCACATTTTAGCCACATATAAAGGTACGTGTTCGACAATTTGCTCGAGGGCCTTTCCTGGAACCCTGAAACTTGTCAAACAAACTCAGACGTGTGTAACCACCTCTTGCTGTCTTTAATTTAACCTCTTCTGAGAGGAGATCCTCTCCTGCACTTCGTTTTCAAAATCAGAATTAGTAGAACAAAAAAGAACAAACCCAAAGCTTATAATGTGGGCAGTAATTGGTAAACTAATTTTTTTTTTTTTGAATGGCTGATGGTGAAGACTAAGGTAGCACGTAAGAGTAAGGTTAGTATAGCTGCATAAACGCAGGTGCTTTTTAAAGTACCTATGTTTAATTTATCGTGGAGCATAGATCAGAATTTATCACAAATTAGTTTACCAAATATGTCTTCACAAAGAGCGTGTCAAATGTTAGGATGTTACATTCATCCCTTAGCTGACTGACTGGATCTGGAAGTGCAGTTGAATGTAACCTAACTAGTAGACAGGTAGCATTAACATTTATAAGAATAAACCTACTAATTGCTACTATATCTCAGGGTGATCATACAAATTTTAGGTATACTTAAATAAATTGGTTATTTTACTACCCGAATATAATAATATATTATGACAAATCAATAGCCTTGGATTATTAACAGCTTTCCTGTTATTTAGTACACAGTTTCTTTTGGCAGTTTTCAGTAATTCAACATTGTCATCATTATCAGCAGACTTGTAGCTCTGGAAGTCAACATTTTCAGTTTTTCATGCTTTCACCTCATCACACAAAAGAGCTCAAGAGGTTTCAGTTCCATTCCCCGAATATCTCACAAACAGATCCCATCTTCCCTAGCCCGAGGTGACACCTTAGCCAGCTTGGCCATACAGCAAACACCAGGAGTAAGTTACAGTGTCTCCAGCTGTGCACAGCACCGTTTCACTTCAAAGGGGAAGTGTGATGTTATAACTGTTCGTCTTGCGCTATTTGACTGGACACTAAGTATGGGAAATTTTTCATTACCATTCCAGAGGCATGGTACATACCATATTGTGATGTATGTCTGTTAGCACTCATAAATACCTCGGTGTCCTATAATAAATTGAGGATGGCCAAGAGTTCTTGTATAATTCTAAACAGGGTTGATCTCCCTGTGTTTTTTGTTTTGTTTTTTTTTTTTTTGGAAAAGGCCATAAAATATGTGTGCCCGATTATTGTGACATTAAAACCACATCTTGCAGAAAACCTCAAGGAGTGGAAAGGCAAAGCCTGGGAAATGTCAGGAACTGGCACAGACACACATGCAGAACACACTGCAGTCAGGGAATTGGGACTGTGTCCTCACTTTGTGGGCCAAGGAGGGCAAAGGTGGGTCCAAAAGCTGATGTCCGCTAATGTAGACTTGCATGCAGAATCCGCATGTTATCGTTACCCCTTCTTTTTCGTTTTGAGTAAAACAAAGAATTTTGAACCCCCCCAAACACACTGACTATAGGCCACAGTTCTTGTTAACAATTTCTAAATGTACTCATTTTCCTTTGATTGTCCCTTAACTGTGGATTTGGAAGGGGGCCACTCATTCACTCGAAACGCTTTGAGGAAAGCGCATCTAAGGGCCATTTGTATAGGCCCTGGGGTTTACAGAGTTTGCCCCTCCCCAGTCACGGCCCCCACAGATGGTTATGGAGGAGTGTCCCTTCACACTGGCCCTTGTCACTTTCACAGTCCTGTGTCTCATTTCATCTGCATGCTCAGCAGGATTGTTTCTGTGGAGAGTCAGAGCATACAAAGGTCTGGTTCTCGTACCTCCTTGGCATTTGCACGGATGTCCGTGCTAGAACTTCAGTTGGAAGTTGTGAAGCGAATCCCTCTTCCCCTGGTGAGGGGCTCAACACTCTCTGATCAGGAACTCTAGGGGGCAGTGTCTTCCCGTCAGTCAGGCCGTCACTGTCTTCTGCTTGGTCTCAGCAGTTGCTCACGGACCTAAACCACCAAAGTATTGATACGATGGAGGTTTTCCTTCCTTTGCCTGACCCTGGATTTCACATCATGAGACCAGTATAAAAACTTACATAACAGCATAAAAAAATGGACTTCCACCACAGAAAACCAAGAAAGGTACCCTCAACTACTCACTTTCATTTCAGTTGCCCATAGTGACAAGCCCAAAATGATTTACTGCTAACCTATGACATCATTAAACTCCTGCCTCTAGCATAATTAAGAGACTAACTGCAAACTCAAGGAATCAAACTATCAGTCCAGCTGGTATTAACCTTCAGAAGCTCATTTTGAAATTTCTGATCATGCGTTTAGATTTTTAAAATTAGCTTTCAGAGGTCAACATTCCAGGCTGGCTCATTAAATGGAAGAATTAACTCCAAATGTCCCAATTCCTAATTTTCTTGGATTTGGAATAATTACCATTTGTTTGTTCTGTTTTTTTCTATTCTAGTCTATATTTGTATTTTTATTTGAGGTATATCCTTCCATCAAATACACACGTCATAAACTGAGTTTCTCTAATGAGACATTTGAAGGCTATCAGAGCCGATATGAAATGTGCCCTTTATGCTTCCCCTCATCAGCTGTGAGCAAACAGAGCAGTGGCACTGCGGGGTTTAACTGCTCCCTGCTAATGTGGAAACTCGGCGAGCAGGCAGCGCTTGTGGCTCACGCTTCCGCCTCTTTATCATCCATTTCATAGATGTGGCCAAAGCTATATTATGCGTCTCTCTGTGGAGAAATTTAACAACTTTACAGTTTCCTAGTAAATCTCTGTTTTTCTTGTAACCTTGTCAAGTGCGCTTTTAAGGAAAGAGCAAAGTGGAGGAGGCTTAACCGGGACATTTTTCCCAGCTATTAGAGAGCCATGTTGTTTTGTCATGAATACTAAAGAGAATCATTTTACATTGGCCAGAGTTAACATTTCAGGTTGCGTTTAATTAAATGGCTCCCTTATCCAGTCTGGCCAGTGTACTTACTTGCTAATTTGATCTTACCGTGGTTTCAGGAAAAACAGAAATTGCAAGCTGATTATCATAAAAATCTTTTGCCCAAAATATTTAATAATAAAAATCTTTTTCACGAACAAACTTAGGCTTACCACATATCAGGAAGTAATCCTGATATCATATATATATATATATATATATAGGTGTCACTCACCAAAACGATTTGAAATATACTGAATAATAAATCTCTGATCCCTGTAAACAAACAGATATTTGCAATCAGGAGAAAATTTTGGATTTGTATTGCAGTGTGTTAAATTTGAGTGCTGCTTAAATGTATAAAGTTTTGAATTGAAAATAAAATAGTTATACTCAATTACACTTTAGTGAGTTTAGGAAAAGATGTCTTCAATATCGTCTCGTTTTACGCAGACAAAAAGAACATTCAGCTGAGGGTACAATGTGGTATTTTTTTGTCATTTTATTATGCACAAATGACAAAAAATGGGCTGAATCAGTCTGTTGCACGATGCATGGGAGATGATTTGTAATCACTAGTGAACACAGCCAAACTAGCTATGGGTAATTGCTGCAGCAAAGTGGAGGCTCGTGGGAGCCGATCGGCAGTGGGGAGGTTCTGTGCGTTTTGGAAGGTGAACAAAGGCCTGCGCAGACGTGTCTGGAAGGCCACGCCCCCCCACCCCCCCGTAAAGTGGAGCAGGAATTGTCACTGCGCTGACAAACCGCAGTTCGACAACAACTTCAATGGCAGCCCCTGAAAGAGGGCAAAATAACCGTCCCGTGGCCACCATGGGAATGCAGTAAAATGTGTTTTCTTCAAATCCACAATCCCACATTTGAACCTGCAAGCATGGAAATGAGCAGAACAAGTTGGGATCTCCTGGGATATGGGGTCCACCCCCAGGCCTGTGAATCCTAATGGGGATGCTATTCACAGGGCTCCAGGATGAAGTCACCACTATGTATCATTTAGTAAATCCCATGACATCAAGAGCAAATCTCCTCCCACAAATTAATGGCTCTCTCTGTTCTCTCATTTCTTTTCCTATTTTTCATTTATAAATCTTTCTGTTGTGGAGGAAAAACACACACACACACACAAAGCAGTTAAAGACCTTCAAACTAGCAATTTCGACGAAGGTGACCATTGGTCTGAGTGTGCAGAGAGCCGTGTGGGGACGTGGAGCAGGGTTGTCCCTCCTGCCAGGGGTCCAGACCCGCTCCTTAGCCTCTCCCTCCCAGCAGGACCCCTACGCTAGGGTCAGGAGTGGGGGGCCCAGCCCGCTACACAGCTCCACTTCAAATTGACCCTTTCCTCCCCTGACACGGAATCCTAAATGAGCTTTCCAGATGCCAGAATGACTGAAGAAGGAAAATGAGATATTTAGGGGTGCCGGGCTGTTGGAAGGGCTTTTTTTTTTTCCTCTAACCACTCCTCAGTCAATGTAAACAAATGCCTTTAATATCAAGGAATCTCAGTTACACTTATTACAGCCATACATAAAACAGAAACACCTTCAGACATGTTGCACTGGGCACTACCACACCTTTAAGTACAGCTGTAGTGTAAAATCCAGGGCCAGGAAATGGGTGAGCGTTATGGAGGGGAATTCACAGTGCCACATAGACTGTCTGGCTGAAACAGTGTGATGGAGTTGAACCCGGACAAAGCCGATATTACCGGGTCGCCTGCCTCACTCTCCACAGAATATCAGGCCTGCCTTTTCAACAGCCCCCCTCTCTGCCGAAGCCTGTCAGCAGCGATGTTTGCTCCCTCCCAGCCAAGCTGTGCCGAAGAACCCATATAATCAGTGTCAGCTACGCCCCAGCCTGCGGTAGGTCTTCAAGAATGATCTAGAATATCAAGGAAAGACACAGCCATGACAGATTAAGTCATTGATCGCTCTGTGTCTGTGAGATTTCTTTTGAGCACCGCTTCTGAAGCCATTTAAGTGACAAACTACGGTGTGACTCAAGCCGCCTAGCATGACAGCACAGCCATGATTCCACCCCAACCCCCCACAGGCTGGGAAGTCCCTCCTAACCCGATCTATACTGGGCCTGCTATCCCTCAAGTCACGGGGGGGGCCTGGTGATTAATGGTCGCAGACGCCTGCCCCACCACCACCCCCCAGGCCTGACCGGTGGATGAGGGAGGCCCCAGTCCCATGATGATCAGCGGAACCTATCCCCAAAAGATAGGCGGAAACAATGCAGATCTGATGGGCTGGGCTGCCCAAGACTTGCTAAGCAATTAAACATGACGGTTAGAGCGAGGATGGAGGTCACAGACTGCGTCGTGGTTAAGGGGTAGAGCTATGGGGGGGTTAGGGTTGGCGGAGAGAAGGGGGCCGGGGGGTCTGCTCATACCCTTCAGTATGCAGAGATTAGACATGGTGTGTTTATAGGAATCGCAGGGGACATGCATTCTGGCACTGGCTCAGGAGTGCCGTCCGGATAGTAACACGGCAAAGGCTGGACAGCACCTAATCCCTGTGTTACACCAAAACGGGTCAGTGCTGCAAGATGTTTATGTTGTGAAGGTGAAGGATGAAGGCTCAGATGGTCACGTGTCCAATTCCATAAACCCCGGTTTTGATAATGTACCGAAAGACTGACGGTCCTCCCACTTCAGTGGGAAAAAATGCCTTTAATTGCGTGTGTCGACGTAAGGCCTCTAAATCAAAGTGGAGGCAACGGGATGTGAAGCTCAGCCACCCCGCTGGCCATTGCTGGATGGCTTCACTGTGAGTGGGTGGGGCAACGCACACCAAGCACACGTTTGGAACACAGGCGAACTCAGAGCGCAAACAGGCTTTTTTGTTTTTTCTTTAACCGCTGAGATGCACCACAGACCTCGTGGTTAGTCTGTAATTGGTTCTCTCTTTTAGCTAAGAAGATATACACCCATTAACAGGAGAGATCCTCTGTAATTTAGCCATCATGGAGGCGGATCCTCAATTTACTGCGTTCGTCTTGTTTCTCATTTTCTCATCCACACGCCAGTCACGCCGCTGAGGAACTCGGACACATAAACAATAGCGACCAGGTACACTGGGACCAGGAACACATTTCCATTCAGCATTGATGCAGCAACAGACACAGACAATCCCTGATGCTCCTCGAATGCAAGAAAATGAATCCTACAGCACTAGGTAACAACACAGTTCATTTACACATTTCAGGTGTATCTCTATCATGCTGTAGAGCACTTTTCCACAAAATGTCACCTCGAGCGTTGATCGGACGTGGCATGTGGACGATGGATGGTGGCCACGTTGCGTCACAGGACTCGCTGCTGCCTCTGCACAAATGCTTCCTGATCCAAGAAACTCAAAGCCAGCGCATGCCATGTCTGCAGAAGTCCACAGGGACCACGCATGATCGCAATCCATATTTGGTCAAATAAGCAGAAAATGCAGCTTTTCAACAAGAGCTGAAAGGAAAATCCATCCATCTTTCAACCACTTATCCTGGTCAGGATCACAGAGGGCCTGGAGCCTTTCCCAGGTATAAGGATGAGGTACACCTTGGAAGGGATGCCAGTCCATCCCAGGACAAACACATACACAATCAGTCACACGCTATTTGGAGACGCTAATTAGCCTAACTGCATGTCTTTGGACTGCAGGAGGAAATCAGAGAACTCAGGAGGAAACCTGCATGATGAAGAATATGCAAACTCTGCACACACAAGGCAGAGGTGGGATTCAAAACCCCAGGCCTGGAGGTGTGAGGGGCCGGTGCTACCCAGCATGCCAACCACAGAAGGGAAAATGTTGATTAACGATGAATCAAAAGCTGGACACTGAATAATATTGGCAAGGTCTTTAATAAACATAGCAGCCTTCTCAGATAGACGTCCCCAGGGTCACACAAGCAGAAGGAACTGACAGTGCCCAATAAACATCTGATTTTTCACTCTGAAATAAATCAGGTTTATTGCTTTGGACAATTGCAAGCTTAGCCGGGCACCATTTCCCTGTAGTTGTTTTAGACCGTGCGTGACTCCATGCCGGGTTCGGCATTAGCAGAGCTTCTCGTCTGATTACAGAGACGTACCAACGCGTAATCCGGAAATTTACCGTAAAAAATAAGCCCCAGGATAGAGTGAAGGAGCGTGTGTGTTTCTGCAGCCACGGGGCATTTCCTCCTCTAACGAGTCTGGAATTGAGACGGAAAGGTTCAGACACTTCATGTGGTGCCCTGTTGCACCACAGGCAGCGAAGATTATGGGCATCGCCGGAAGTCAGGCAGCAACCACTCATTCGGGGGAGATGAGAATACTCCCTGATTATGGGATCCTTCCCCGAGGGACGTTCCTGTCGTGGCTTTGCCAAGGCTCACTGAAGCCCTGCTTTGCAATCACACTCGTTATCATAAACACAGCATTTCATGTAGCTTCAGGCCTAGTCAGATACACAGAAGGCACAGACCAGCACAGGCCCGGAGTAGCAGCCTGCTGCTTCTTGTGTATTTTGTTCTGTCTGAGGTCTTGGACTGAAGGTTTAGCTCGGCCTGGCCTAATTAGGCTTTTATAAGATCACACATAAACATTTCAACTCCTGGTGGCCTTTTATTTACTATAATGCACTTCCACATCCTACACTAATGGCCGCCATATTTCTCCGGTAGAGACAGAGGGTGTTGTGGGTATGGGGGGCGGGGGGGTGCACTTTGCATGCAATGGCACACACCACAGTGCTTCCCGCAGCTTTTGATGGTGGGAGAGCTCCCAGGGAGGCGGCCTGTTTGTAAAGTCAAATGCATACCACATGTGCGTTCAGGTCTGGTCCTCTAGCTCAGGCACCTCCCCCCCACTCTGTGGAGCATCCCTGTGCCAGCCAGGCCTGCTAATCAGCTACCTACCTGTTTCTGAAGCCATCTGCTCGACCTGACAGCAACAGGGACCTTGGACATACAGCTATCCTACCAAACTCACACATCATACAAATTGGTCTTCGCCGTAACTGTAATGCCAGCATAATTTGGACACGTAATCAGGCCACCGTGTGCATCAATGATAGGAAAACTTGCTGGATGCTGGATTTCTCACATTGTAGCTCTTCCTGCAAATATGTTAGGTCAGGGTAACATGGCCGATAGATTCCGCTATGTTCTTGTGTGTAGGGATTATAATAACCGGACCTTCACCTTGGGGGTCTTAATTCCAATGTTCTTTGTAGAAGGATTTTTATCGAGAATGGCTTCAATCATAGATTTGCTGAAGCCTCTTTGTATTTTCGATGGGACCGCAGAGCGAGCCTTTTACAAAAGCTTGAAAGCACATTGTGCCACGCTGAGCTGGGCGTTATCTGAGCCGGGGCTCTGTGACTGTTTCCTGTTATCTTGTGCCATGTATAACTGCAGTGAGGCCGGCTACGGAACACGCCTGTGGTTCTTCTCAGCTAGCGTGCAGTCTGACGCTACCTCAGAGGGCGGGAGCCTTTTGGAGGCTGAACAGCAAACGGATCAAGCCGTTGCGATAGACTCCCCAGCTCTGCCGTGTGGCCGTTTCTTTTTTTCCCAGCATCTGTGATTGGGGGCTCACATCCATCAAGTAAATCTTTTGTTTCCTCTCAAATGGGCCGCAACATAGGCAAAGGTACGCACGAACGCAGACTCGCATGACCAAGGGGCATACTCCAACTATGCAAGGCGTGGGGGGGAGTGAAGAACACAACATGTGTCAAACAAAAGAAGGGGAAAGAGCCAGATACTCAATACAGAACGGCGTAAACAAAGACAAGAGAGGAAGAGGGTGCTTGCATCTTGAATAAAGTCCTGCTTCCAGTCACTGACCTCAGACTTTTCATTCCAGGAGAAGAGAGGTCAGGTGAGTTTTGGGTGAGTGGAAACATAGGGTCCTGCTCGATTTGCCCAGCTCAGTGGAAACCATCACTTTGATCCCGCTAAGCTGTGATACCAAAGGCTTTTGGTAACATACCTAAAGATTGACTCTGGCTCAGGACTCAAGCGAGACACTGACAGAGGTTTTCAACCTGTCCTTGATTATGATACCCATGAATAAACTAAGCTAAATGCATGGCCTGGGTCCACATTTTAGGGTTTCTTACCATGGAAATGGAGCTGCGATGATTTTGGAATCTGGAAACCAGTATCTGATCAGACTGTACTCACACCAGCTGGAGGGTTGCACAACAGCTAATATATGTAATCAATGCAGGGTGACAGTTATGGCATCTAGGCTATGCCCATCACAGTGCCCCTGAAGGCATAGCGTGGACCTACACTGCACACCCCCCCCCCCTCCCCGCAGCCTTAATGCGAAGCATCTTTTGTCGAGTAAGGAAATGGAAAGGATGTGGCCAAAACAAATAAAACAATCATAAAGGGATCAAAGAGGAGAAGAATTTTTTTTCTCCCCTCCAGCGAATCGACTTTCAAACAGAGAGACGGGGATTAAAACAAAAATGATTACACATCCCAGAAACTCATCGTAGGGAACAGGTCACCCACAGCACTGACACTCTTCTGACAGACTGAGTGGACACTGACCCCCCCTCCCCGGCCACAGCCAATGAATGTAAAATGTTAACGTGGGGTCTCTCTCATAATGCAGTCTATTTATAAAGTGTGGAGTGAATGGGGGGGAATGGGGGGACTCAAAGGCAGCCGCAGATGTTGGCACAAGCGGATGACAATTATAAAGAGCAGGCCACCAGGAAGTCAGTAATGCTATCAAGGCCCGGACGCGTCGACAAAAACATTTGGTTTGCAACAGGCCAAACCCCCCACCCCCCACATCTCAGTTCTTTCGTTTGCTGGGTTCAGGTTTAGAGGTTTAAAGAGGTCACAAAGTGTCACTGCGCTGGCATGCTCGCGGTTGGGCACAGCTCTCCCCACATACAGTATACCCAGAATGCACTGCTCCTTGGAGGTGTTCCCCAAGCTGAAGCCATGGGCGGTCCAGGTGAATTCCCATGTGACTATCCCATAAATCACATACTTGCAAAATAAAGCGACTGACCCAGCTGAGCATCATGGTTTTACACTAAATTATGGCACTTTGTGTAAAAACAGAGTAAATGATTGACTTTACAAAATCAAATGAGCCCATGGGAGGCTGAAACTGCAGCAGCATTCGGTTTTCTACATTTGGTCTATTGCACATCAAAGAATCACAAATTCCCATGGAACCGCACAGTGACGACAAGGCGCTCGGAGATGAATGTGATTTTTTTTTCATGAGAAACACATTTAGCATCATGGTAAATACATACTCCAGATTAACCATCGAATATCCAGAGTCTTTGTTTGGTTTCATAAAAGCAGCCTGTCAGAGGAGACTGGCACATTCTGCAGGTTCTGTCAGTGGGAATGTATACTCTTTGCACTGGCCCCACCACCCTCCATCTCCAGAAAACAAAAGAGTCACTGTAGGATGGTGCGCTTGCACCGAGCCGGCATACTGCGCAGCAGTTAGCGGGGGTGGGTTGAGGCCTTTGTAATTACCACAAAGGACATACCAGAGTAGCAACCCAATAATTCATCCGACAAACAACGTCTGATGTTGGTAAATGATCCAAACGCCTCCTGCGAAACCCTTACGGAGCGGTACGGCTCGCGGTCTCCAGAACCTATACCAAACAATGATCCTTTATACTGATTTCCTGCACTGCAAGGAGGATCGGGGTGGGCAATCTGGGGATGGTCTTCAGTGCAGAAAATGTGGGAAAGTGCAGGTACCGGCCTCACGTCCGCCAGCTTGCGCTGCCACGCGCCCTTTGCATCTCTGCAGGCTCGTTCGCACGTCCAAGACACGATGAAATAATTAGGCGACGCGGAATTAGGCAATGAAGAGGACCCCGCTGAGAGCTGGCATTCCATTGGCTGAAAAATCCACATGCTCCCGAGACGGCGAAAAATAAACGGGCGACTTTGAAATAAATCAACGTGTAAATGGAAAGGGATGCTAATGTAATGAATAACAGAGGAGTGAGCGAATGGAAAACGAGGGAAAAACTGCAGCATCGCGGCAGACGACGGCAGCCCCAGCGATAAAATGCCATTGCACAATAATAATGCAGCACCCCCTAATGGTCCGGCAAAGAAACCTCCCCATACGTGTCATTCGAGAGCTAGCACGCTGCCTTGAAAGGAATAGCTCCATACTATTAAAATACCTTTAAAAATATGGGAAGCTTATCAAATAATAAGAACCACATTGCCGCATGTGCAGTATCTTGGCAGTCACTCGGCGGGGGAGATATCTCGGTCTCCGGCAGCCTTTGATCTCGATGACATAATGTGGTCCTCGCACGGACGCTTTTCAGTTATAAATATCTCATTCGGTTAAACGCCTGTGTGCCGCACATTTATTTAAAACCCGTCACCCGCGGTGGCGACCCCCCCCACGACTCAAAGGGCCACAAGTACAGTTTTCCCCGACCAAATGAAGAGATTTCACTGACGAACTGGATGCACGCTCTAGGTGGCTGGTGACATTCTTAAAGAGGAGTGTTTCACATAGGTGGGAGCGTGTTCCGGACTTTTCCGCACGTGGAGCGCTCTCACTGCCCCGTAAAAGTAATGATCGCTTTCCATACTAATGGAAAAAAGGGAGCATCAGGCATTGCGCAGGAGATCCCACATGAAAGAGTTTTTCCGTAACGGTGTTTTTCCAGCACTGAGGGGTTCTGCTGCTTTAGCTAGCGGCAGCGTCTGAGGCCCCCGAAACGATACCTCTGAGGGTCTGGCCGCTTATCAGTGAGGATCGCTATCTTTGCAGAGGTTATTAGCATGTTTTCGTGCATTCCTGCAACGTTTTCCAAAAATACGAATTCAGAAGTGCAGATGGGACTGAGGGGGTTAGGCACATTAATAGCAAATGTGGGGAAGGGGTGATAGAGCGTGAGCGTGATGGTTTCGCCTTCCTGCCACGTGTGGGTGACGAGTCTTCCGCAGTGGGGCCCCTAATGACAACCCCAGGTAGGAGTGTTTCTTTCCATGATCCCCCCCACCCACCAGAAGGGTGTTTGTTTTCGCACGCAGCACTGCAGCCCGTGTTGTAATCCACGGTGCGTGACGGCCACTAATTGGCCTTCTTTTTGTAGCCTCACGCTCGTTCGTAAGCAGTAAACAGAAGACGTCATGTTTTACACCCCCACGCGCCATGTTGAAGTTTGGGCTAATTAAATGCAGCCGGTTCACTATCGTCATAGTGGATCACGGGGTTTGTAAATATCACAGTGGAATGCAGCTGGGAGATGGGGGACAGCAGTCCCAACTTGGCCACCAGTGCCGTGGACAAAGTCGCCTTGCATTCCT
The DNA here is from genome assembly GCA_011763525.2 of Mormyrus iriodes. Taxonomy (NCBI): domain Eukaryota; kingdom Metazoa; phylum Chordata; class Actinopteri; order Osteoglossiformes; family Mormyridae; genus Mormyrus; species Mormyrus iriodes. Next base: position 6,984,583 of record JAAGVU020000035.1, read on the forward strand.
CATACGTGGCTCATGTTTCTCCCATCCGGTCCAAGATGTCGATGCAAACAGCTTCTACAGAGGGGAAATTATTTTTCACAACCCCCCAGGGGCCCGGGGCCCTGCCAAGCAACACTGCTCCACACTCCCCCTGAAGGAATGCTCAGGTGACGGGTCACTTCGGTCAGAGGAATGTTACAGGCCTGACCATATTCCACCATAATGACTGATCCGGATTATATCGTATATGCAGAGTTACAGATACTAAAACTCATGGCTTATGGGGACTCACAATATATGCAGGGGTGTAAGAGGGGCATGGAGACCCAAAATGTACCATTGTCCCCCTGGCCTAACAAAATGTATGATGGACCCCTCTACTATTTGACAAGATATACCAGGGAGACCCTAGTGGATGATCCAGAATTTACAGCTACACATCTGAATATATGGCAACACTCACACCTTCAACCTGTTTAAGTTGTTATCTCTTTAATGATTTAAAGGCTAGCCCTATCTAATATGGGAACAGGTCACCCTGGTATTAATGACTGAAGTTCCTATATATTTATATGGAAATGGCATAGTCTCACCTTTTCAAAATTTTGTGACTGCGCTAGATTCTTCAGCTTCTACCCTGATGTTAATTGACTGTAGATATCATAGTGACCGAATACTGATAATGGCACCTTATAAAAAATTTCTACATCACACAAAGTTTCACGTTTTTCTATTTTGAAAGACATTGGTAATATCAAGATTCCATCCTTCAGGGACGGAGGGAATGGACACAGGGCCATTAAGGTAGCTGCTGGGGGGGGGTTGGACCAGCACCCCATCGGCATGTGAAGGAACGAGACCTTGGAACTCCAGAACCTGTCTGTTTTATCTCCATGCTCTTTGTGAAACACAGTGGCTCAGTGTTCTTATTATTTTTTATGGAAGCACTTTCTAGAATACTATTTCCTGTTTCCTCTTCTTCTGATTAGTGTTTATGTTTAGTAATCTGTTTCATATAATCTTCTGTGCATGCAGACTTCCTCAGATGACATCTTCCCTAATCATGCGGCTTCAACCCACCGGCAACGGCGCCAGCGAGGCAGGACCCCACTGCACCTTTGCGAAGCAGATCGAGGATGTAGGATTGCCGTCACGGAAAAATCCGGGAAAAAGGCTTGGGTGGCACTGACTTGCTTCACTACTCCGTTCAACAGTCACCAAATAAATGCTAATAATTATACATGTGAGCAATCTTTTCCACTGTCTCACACAATGACATTCATCCTATTCCGCGTGACGAAGGTGCTCTTTGCAGCGTGGACTATGCAAAAACACTGAACTTACAATGAGATAATGACACCATGACAAATTTCTAGAGATTTTCATCTTTAGTAGTTATGGGTTCATTGCATTATTCCTAAGGGTTAATGAGATGCTTACAGGTTCAAAACATGGAAGAAGCTGAGCTATCCTGTCCCCCAGCACGGTACCGAATCAGTCTAGCTTCAGCGAACACCCTGCCTATCCCTAATCAACACAGCATTAGTAATTGAGCTGTCCTTATTACTCTGGGTAAAAGTCCCCTCTAATTAGCTTAATAATAACTAGACTTCAGGTTTCATTACATGACAGGGGGTCAGGGTTTTTGGCACTGTGGTTTGTCCCTTTGCCACACAACTCCAATGGCAGCATGGCGTCCAAACCCCACTCACTGTGACAGACGCCCCCCTCTCCCCAGTGCTGACGCTGCCCTCTCTGTATACCCCCCTCACCTTTGCAATGCACGTGCACTGACCGCCCACCCCGAAGTGCAAACGTCTCCATGTCACTCCAACGGGACCTGGCTGCCGCCCACGCTGTTCCGGGGACGCCCCTCTCCCATCAGGCGTGGGCATCCTGCCAGCCGCCTGCTTCACAGAGACCACATTTAATCGCTTTCGAATGTGTGCGCCGGAGTGGACCTCGAACAGCGGCTTTGCTCCTACTGGGGCTGCATTCATTTATTGCCATTTCTTAGCGAGTCTTTTCAAGGGGGGGCATGCATGAGTGCTGAGGGACGGATGTGTCCATGAGGTTTAGAGATGTGGTTTTGAGCGTGGATGTGTCAGACCATCTCTCTCATTCTGCAACCTCACCATTCTGGTTCCGTTTTTAAACACAATTACGCCCAACCGATTTATTTACATCAATGATACATTTTGTCACACTTCAGATTTAATTAAAAAATTTTAATTAAAACAAATAATTCATATTTACTGTACAGCTTAATATAACCCAGCTCACAATAGTGCTAAAAATTATGCAATTAGACATCATAAAATTGTATTCTGTCTTTTACTTTTCTAAATTGAGGCAGCACATTTTCACAGAGGCACTGTATGAAAGAGCTGCTCCACGCCTTCCACTGCGATGCCTGACGTGATGCAGGGATTAGCCGGCCAGACCTGGTGTGCTGCAGGTGTCATCTGACTCGACCTTGGACTGGAGCTGCAGACTTCAAGGGGAAAATATGAACGGAAGAATTACCACGTCTTTGAAACCGGCTTTACACACTTGACCGTATCTCCCCCCCCAACCCCCACTCTTTCTATTTCAGGCATCTCTGGCACCAGTGTGAATCCCATACTGTGCAAAAACCTTCTTCGACATCAGTGGACAGCCGGAAACCCTCCTGCCACAGCGACGGAGGACAATTTTTTTTGTCCCTCATCATACCCTTTGAAAAGTAAGTATTTTTAATTACTAGCCATAATAAACTTTTCCACAGTGAATGTATGAAGTGGTAACTACGTAACTACGGCTGAGGGCTTTTTCTTTCAGCGTTTTTTAAAACGGAAAAACAGAATCCCAAACCGATGTTTGGTCAGTAAAAAACCCAGGAAGGCATTGCAATTCCAGTTTTGTGGCAGCACAGCATACTCCCCCTACTGCTGTTTCCACAACGTGCTCAAGATTTAGGCAAGCAAGGACTGCCGAGTCATCGTCCCCTGTCAGTGACGCTGGTGACACACCAGGCGACAGACCAGTGGCATGGTAACCACGGAAACTATGCTTGTGGTCAGACCTAGCATGTCTTAGCTTCAGTCTTGTTAGGATTCTCCCCAAATCCTATCATTACTTCTCCGTAGGTCAGTATGGGCCAACGCCCAAGATGGTCACGTCAGATCTGATCCAGATACTGGAAAGCGGTGACCTTGAAGTGATTTTGTGTGATATCTAAGTAGCCCTCAGAGGACACAGTGGGACATGCTGGAATCTACAGAAAGAGACGCCCATGTAACTAAAGGACTCAGATCCAATGTTACTGGACTTCAGTATGTTTTTACTGCTGCTGTGCTGTGGTCTTCGTAACATCGACAGAAAAGTGCAATCTTTTTACCTTCCACAAATGTTTTGTGAAATGATTTTTGTGAAACTCTTTTGGAGGGAAATTACCTCTTATTAGAAGGAAACAATACAGTGGGACATCATTCAAAATGGACATAGCCATCAGGGCTAACATACTTATCTCATTCTCTGGGCAGTGACCCTGGTAGTCCTAAAACTTCTCGTATTTTGGTCCCACCTGGGCGAGCACCAAAGTTCCAACAAAGCCTGGATCCATGAAGGAGCGATGATAACAGCCCCCCAGCCGCCCATCTGCCCTGGTGATGGGACCCTTCAGCCCAGGAGAATTCCCTCAAACTGTAGCCTGAGGTAAGACGTGTGGGTCTTCTCTACCCCTTTGTCCCTGAGTCCTTCAGCACAGACTGAAGAAGTGGGGACCTCTGGCCCCTGAACATCATTCCTTACACAGGCCCAGTGCTCACATGACATGCAGACAGCAGGGGTACAATGGGCACACTCCCTGAATGCAAAGAACATATTTCCATCTTAATTAAGGGGGTCACCGAGAGGACCCAAGGAGACAGCTGGGTCCTGAACTCCCCCTCGTGCTCCTGTGGGCTTCCGGCCCAGCTCTGGGGACGAGGGGCTAGGCAAACGATTTAATGAGGTCGATGTCTTTTCCAGAGGTGGAAAGAGTGTCCCAAAGCTATAAGGGCATAGAGGGAGGACTGTCACCATTCTTGAATCAAGGAAGGAATCATTGGATGCAAAATGTCCCAAAATTTCCAGGGTTGACAAAATATTTATGAGAAATTTTTATGAGTAACTACGTGATGTTTACTACTATATCGTCACTGACCGTACTCTTTTACCAAGTCTACAGCGATTGCAAAAGAATCATTTTACTGCAGTCCATCGTTTGGTTGTTTAAATTTGCTTCAATACAAATTTGAAATGACAACGTGATACCAAAATGTTCGATCGATCGCTAGATATACGCGCTAGAGGAGCATTTGATATTATGTAGGCGACCTGCCCATCTCTGTTCATCTGACCGAGCTGAAACAGTGCTGAAATGAAAATAACGGCGTGCAAAACGTATAAGATTTACCACGCATCTTCTCGTCTGTTGCAAGAAATATGTGCGGAACTTATAGCGCCTCTGTAATAGCCGCGCCAGAGGCTGGTGACCGCATCCTGCGTTTTGCGGTCGCGTACTGCTTTTGGCTGTCGCCAGGGCCACCCTTGTGACACATTTCTGAGCGATTACCCGCCACAACGGAATCCGACTTATTGCAAACCTTCTGAGATTTGTCGAAAGGGGAGAGCTTGTGTTAAAACGGTTTTCAAGCAAAACATTTATACACAGATAAAAACGTTAGTCTCGATTTGGCTGCCTCACTATGCGGGTCAGGTCTCTTACAGCAGGAACTTTTAGATGCAAATAACTCCAAAATTCAACGAAATGTGTAACTAAAGTAAGCATAATTTGAAGCAGATTTAAACATGTCGCAAAGATTTTAACATGCGGCTGTTTTGACATTTAATTTTCCTTTCAATCTGTAACAAAAATTGGATTTATTTTTAAATTATGAAAAGTAGCTGAGGTATAATTTAAATAACCTGAGTATAAATACTTTGGTTTATATTTTATCTTTCTATTGTAGCTTCAAGTTTAAAAAATTCAAAACGAGTGACTGCATACAGATGTATTCGTTGTTTTAGCTGTTTGGTTGTGGTCTTATGTAGATCGAAATACAGATTTTTAACTATGATTTTTAACTCCGATAGTCGATCGTTTATATTGGGCAGTATCTGATTTCATCACGTCATTGGATCCTTTTACTTTGAATATCCAAATTTTTATATTTAATATATCTCTAAAGCCTGAAAGTATAGTACTGTCGTGCAACTATATAGTGATATATTATAAACCCTTTGCTTGTCATTCTATGTAGCGACATATACAGAGCCATGCGTGTTAAACGACCCGGGGTATTACAGAACCTGCGTTTGACAGTGATGACACTAGAGTTCCGTCAAAAGCCGCTCCTGTCAGCTGCCCTGCAGAAGCAGAAGGTTTTGACACGCGTTTTTTCCGAAGCGTCTCAAGCCAGGAACTCAAAGTAAATGATTGTCAGGTCTTAATAGCAGATCTTATTAATTACAAGCTGTAATACATTCAATATGCGTATTCATAGGTTATATTAGCCTAGTATATGTCCGATTTAAGCACATATCACCTGTTTATATAAGCGTATAATTTTGTACCAGTGCAACTTTAACCGGATCATATTTTAAAATAAATTTCAGCTAAATAACAGTGACAAAAGGTATGCCAAAAGAAAAAAGTACTTTGACAATGCCTCGAAAATTATTTGAATTTTAATATGTATGCAAAATAATATATCATATCACGAGTCTTCTGGAAAATGCGTTTTGATCGTTTAGCAGGAAAAAAGAACTGACGTAAATACCTACTGTTTACCCGTTTTGACATTATGAAACATTTTCCTTTTCTGCGAGGTCTACGCAGACGTTTTTCTTCACTCCAAGTTTTTTATGGTACCCGAGGCTGTAGAAATAAGATGACGAACAAGACAAAAATGCAAGATCAATACAGGAATATTTAACATCTTTTTTTTTTATTCCACATAAAGATTCAACTAACTGGAAGAGATTTCAGACGATTAAATAAACCTAGTATTTCAATTTGAAATCGAATAAAATTTAACTGGAAGGGGGCAAATAATTTAAAAGGGTTCTTAATATATCAAATTATTTCAGCATAATTAAAAACTTAGCCTAATACGTAGTATACGTTAAATTAATTATATACGCATATACTTTATATTGCAGTAAGTTATATTTTAGTACATTATATCATCCAAAATAATTGAATATTAGGCCTACCGTTATGTTTATCTAGCCGTGTACATACCATTTAAATGCTATTCCCACAACATGTCACAAGTCTTGTGGCAGTTGTATGGAGAGATTTTAAATGATAGAAAACTAAGTCATCGTGATTCACTCATGGTAAAAAAAACAACTTTACAGTTTTACAAAAGAAACGGGAGACGATCTAGCAAATAATGCCGATATTGAGGCGAAAAAATGTATATGCATTTATATAACATTAATGTTTCGTTTCCTTGGTGCTCTAGTACCACATGGCACAGCTGTCATGTGTTAAACATCTGTGAGGATTTAAACAGAAGCGATTATTTAAACACCCTGTTAAACCATGGAAACCTCTTAAACTATATTTGTGACAGAGATGGGTAATCACCCCCAATTTCAGTAATACCAGAACACTACCTGCTTACTGATGTTTTAATTAAAGGACGTTTACGACGGAAAATTAGACGCATGACATTTTTACGCGTCGAGTATAAATTACAGTAGACCAAACAGGGGTTACTGGGCATTTTTGGTAAATTGAATAGGCACCATTCAGGTCATTTGTGTACATATCGGTCCTCTGATTCCGCATCCTTTTGGTGATCAGACATAATAACGACGATTCTGAATATGACCCCGTCTCGCCATTAGTCTCCCAGGTCTCGAACTCGATGCGTCTCTGAACACCAGACGCCCCTTTTCAACATGCATCGCTTTGTGAACGAAATGGAAACCGTATGTCAGGAAATTTAAACTGATCTGCCAAATACGAGCGAGTGCCGCCCTGCCAAAACTGTCTTCAAAATGTATACAAAACATTTAATTATATCGGCTTTAATTAGAGCCTGTGTCAACATGCGCGTCTGTTGTATTCCAAGTCATGCTATTTAAAAATTTGGGACCGAAGTGTGGCTGTAGTGTGACATAAAGTATCACTGAGCTCATTTTAAAAGTCCATGGAGATATAAACCTGAGCTAGAAACGCGCAAAAGACACATACAAAAACTATTTTGACTACTCTAATAAAATATTTTAAGATGCTTAAATTTGCAAATATCACCGCCCGATGTTATTATGATCCTCCTTCCAAACAAAGCTAGAACTGACGAATACTTTGAATGAGAAAAAGCTCTCAGTACTTTAGATTTTGTAAAATTATTTTGAACGATAGCCTGATTGATCTGCTGTAATACCTGCACGGAACAGGCGGTCAATATTGTCCTTCTTATTATGAAATAATTATTGAATCGCACAGGAACTACTTTAAAAAACGAGCATTTGCTAATCAGCTGAAAGCGAGACTGGTAATTTATTTTAATCAATTCAATACTTAAAACGTAACCTTGTTTTAAATTCAGAATTAGAATAAAGACGCGCTATCATATGTTTCTGGCACTATTGTCCGGCGTTTCTTGAGCATTAATTAGTTTTTAAAGCGTCTCTATTCATTCTCCAGCAGCACCGCGCCAAGGCAATGGTGCAAAGTGCGAAAGCAAATAGGACGTTTTTTTGTAAATATCGCTAAAGCAGAGACGCTTCTTTGGGCACAAGGAAAAATTAACTTTATAATTAAACACGTGGCTTTTTTCACAGTTGATCTCTCCGAATTTCTTTGTACTAGTCTCTATTTATTAGCCTGCAATGGGTGATCTATTAAAAGAGGGCACGTGTCCTGATGGGCTCCCTTTCAATTAGGTGAATGGACTTAAACAAATTAGGTGAATGGACTTAAACGAGACCTGGACGCCCCGAACTATTTAATCTCCACGACGGAACCAGCGAAAGTCATTCACGCATGACTACCAGGTATGTAGCCTAATGGCTTAGGGCCTTTACCTTAATCTGATCCATCCACCCTTTTCAGGTTGAATATATCAAAACATCACGAGATTCAAAGTTCGACTTCAAACTTAACTGCACTATCTAGCCGTATAATCATATATTATAATACTAATCTCAGTTGAAATGGAGGACCTGTTTTTCGATCTTGACCAAGACATCACGTCAGATTTCGCCTTCTGGGGACAAATGGACCCCAATTTCCAGTTTCAATCCCAGCTGGACAGTTTACTGTTTGACTGCACGACGGGGACCGACCAGCTGTCCCCCTGGTCCGGCTTCGGCGGCTCCCAATCGGTGTTTACTGATGCACAGCTGACCTTCGACGACTTGGAGTCGCACTCCCCGCAGCTAGGAGCCGGTGCTGAAGCGGACAGCTCCCCTGCGGACGAGCCCCACGAGGTCGCCCGGCGCAGGCAGCGTCGAGCGGCACCACACCACCCATACAAGGTGCAGCGACATGCAGCCAACATCCGGGAGCGGAAGAGGATGCTGAACATCAACTCAGCTTTCGAGGAACTCCGGTGCCATGTACCAACCTTCCCATACGAGAAACGCCTTTCCAAGATAGACACTCTGAGACTGGCCATCGCCTACATCGCCCTGCTGAGAGAGATCCTCATGTCCGGCTGCGATCCAAAGTCATACGTGGACGAATGCATGAAGAACGGGTACAAAAATAAAACCAATGCTATATGGAATACAAGTGGTAAGTCACTTATTTTAGAATGCACGCAATAAAAATGACAAAACCCACGTCCATTACAAAATAAAGAATTTGACTGTTTGCTTGGTATTGATTTCAGTTGAATCACAGTTTTAGTATAAAATCCCCGTTTGACTGCAGAGTGATTTTGTATACATGTACGTGATTTAAAATAAATAATGCAAATCTATCGAATTCCTGCTGTATGTCAATAATTACAACTCAGATATACATTACTATGCATGTCTGGAATATAAATCAGCTTTTATACGCAAACTCATATATACATAGTACCAGCGTTTAATGGAAGCGTATTGCATATACTCAACATGATGAATGTGTGTAATTTTATCCATTTTTGTAAACCCCTCCAGAGATCTTTTCCACAACAGGTGCAAAAATGACGCCATGAAATCTATCAGCTTCTACAAACTTTAAGGGACTGGTTTGCCGACATTACGAACGAAGTTTACAGTGATCCCAGTTTCAGCGTTTTAAGTGTGTTTTTCTCTACATTGTACATAAACCTTTCAAAATTTGGGCCTTTGTGCAGAATCAACAAACGCCATATAGTGAAGTATTCAATTGATATGTTAACGCGAAGGCGCCAATGAAATTCCCTTTAGGGCTAAGTGCTTTTAACAGCCATTGAAGTAATTTTTTAGCCGTGTTGGCGTAGAAAACATTTTGCGCATGCGAGCACAGACTTCATTATGTTCAAGTGTCACATTAAACTCCCATTTAACAAAAAAAATCACGTTTTGCGTTATAATGAAATATGCTAATATTACGCAGAAACTCCTTATCTGATTGGCTGCCTGCCGTACCTCTCTCACTTAAACAGGAGCTGCGGTCGGCCTTAAACAGTCTCCTTTGTTTACGGCCGTTATTCGTCTTATTTACAGCTGTCGCATGGTTCGCTTTGTCAGACGCAGTCCCTTTGCACAGATTCAAGTGGTCTCCCGCTCCTCAGTGCGTTTTCATTAAGCAATTCCCGGGTGCTGTACCGCGACGGGAGAGGGGGTCTCCTTCAATGCGCGAGTTGTTAAACGGTCATTGAAATTAATTCAGGGCTTTTGTGCCCGCTTCGCTCTGTCTCCCCGCTCACTTCAGATCTGACTGCCCGACTCTCCTGGATAAAGTGGGATTAGCACACCATGGCAGACTGCTGGCAGTTGGGTCTCCGACCACTTTGTGGGATCCCGTGGGGCCGGGCTCTCATCTGCAAGCTTCCCAGAGTGCTGTACCTCAATGACTATTTATATTTAAACCCAGTCCTCGTATTTGTCTTGTACCTGGTCTGAAAAGTCCTTTCCCGCACTATGTGTTATTTATATGGACATGCTGTAGAGCTTCAATCGCTTAACTGCCGCTTTTTTGTGCACTTTGTCACCTGACAGATTTAAAGATGTAGTATTTATTTGTACAGGTATATTTACGATTTTTTTAATGATACCGTGAAACTAGTGACAATCCCATTAAATCAAATGGATTTGAAATGTATTATTTATAATGTGTGTTTGGTTGCTTGCACCTCTGCCAGTACCATAAAACCTGACTTTTTGAATCGTTCTCTCTCTCTCTCTTTCCTTTTTTTTCCTGGCTACACCTGGGCAAGCTCCATCTTGATGAAGTTATTCCTTACCATATTTTAAAAGACGTCTTAACACAGTGGAATTAATGGCACTTTTTTACAGCCTCGCCCTCCACTGTGCAGTTTTCATGACCTCTGGGAGCTTCTGGGGGGGAGCTCAGGTGCTGCCAAGGTGCTGAAGAGAGAGCGAGGAATCCACTGGCAAGGCTGAGCATGCAGCTGTCCAGCTCTCAGTGCTGCGGACCTCAGTAACACTAGTGCTCACATTTAACTTAAGGATCCCATTATAAAAATGCTTTAAGAACCTGTGGGAATGTAGAAGACAAACTAGAAGAGACCAACCCCAGGATGAGCACGGAGGAGACAGACCCCAGGACGGGTATGGAGGAAACAGACCCCAGGATGAGTATGGAGGGGACAGACCCCAGGGCGGGTATGGAGAGGACAGATCCCAGGACGGGTGTGGAGGTGACAGACCCCAGGATGGGTATGCAGGGGACAGATCCCAGGATGAGTATGGAGGGGACGTATCCCAGGATGAGTATGGAGGGGACAGACCCCAGGGCGGGTATGGAGAGGACAGATCCCAGGACGGGTGTGGAGGTGAC
>JAAGVU020000035.1:6999676-7026524 GCA_011763525.2 Mormyrus iriodes
AGAAATCCAGTACCGTCTTGATGTGCTTCGTGCAAATAATGGTGCCCATATAGAGGTGTATTAAATGAGGCAAAAAACTTAAATATATATGTCTCATTTTGTAATAATTTTCTCTTATCTGTCTTTTCATTTGCTTTTGTAATAAATTTTTGAAATTATAAAGAGACTTTATGGACACCCTGTATACATGTTAAAACTTATACTTAAATACTGTAATATATCGAAAACTTCCTGAGACTCTGAGGCACCCACTGACTCGCAAAAATACCTGATCACCTGCTTTTCTCATTTGGCTTTCCCCCAAAGCTTTGGTTCCCCCCGCAGCTAATAGCTCATATTAGTGTGGGGCAAATATATTGTTGCCTTTGCAGTACATTTTTGGAATGCTGATGTTTTGGCACAGCGGGGAATCCCAATCCAAAGCATTCCCAGACCACAGCTGGGATTTCCAGCAATTTCCTCCTGTATTGAAGTCTCAGTTCTCTCTGTGCCCACCGCAACCGCACTCAGCAAAGAGTCTAAACAAACACGTTTGACAAGCAGTCCCAGGCCACGCAGACAAGGGAATGGGGTGGGGGCCACGGCTGTGGGTGGGGGTGCCGGCATTCCAGCACAGCAGCCAGGGGTAAGTGGACACAGGAAACGGGCTTTACTGGTCATCAGACTCACATTTTCAGATCGAGTGGGATGGTGGTGGAGTTCAAGTGGATTTCTTGTAAGTCTTGTAAGTCACCACTGAGAAAGAGCCTTTTGAATCATACTAATAGCTCTCACCGGGCTGCTCCTGGAAGCCTGCGGAGAAAGGCAGCAGTCAGATCTGTGAAGGCACACTCCAGCCTGTTGGTGTTTGCCTGTTAATCTGTCCTATACTTTCCTGACAGTACAATCTAGATCAGGGCTATGCAACTCACAGTCCTCAAGTTCCAAGCCCTGCTGATTTTCCAATCTTCCTTCACCTGTGAACCAGGTGTGAAGCCTCTGTGCCCAATCAGAGTCAGTAATTATTAAACAAATCACCTGGGAGAACTGAAAACATGGCCTGGATTTGGAATCGATGGCCAGAGTTGGATAGCTCTGTCCTAGATCAACATCATTGGCTGTTGTTAAACATTCTTGAATTGATCCAATACATTTTTTGCCTTAGAGCTTTATAGAATATATGTTTAATAAATTAACAGACACTTTTAGCCAAAGTAACATTATATTGACAAGGCAGGACCATCCAGTCCCTGGAGCAGTTGGGAGTTAGTGGTGAAATCCATGCTAACCACAGGATTTGAATTGGTGACCTTCCACTCACAAGCACGGCATCCTAATCCACTGAGCCACACACTGCCCCCAAATATGTACATACATGCACCCCAGACAGTTCAGATACCCCTCCAATGGCAGAGAACAGTGTTCAAGTGTCTGAGAAGGTGGATGGCGTGTGGGTTTGACAGTTTACTGCAAATGTCACCTCCGTGTTTATGCTACTCTCACCCCTGCCCCCCCCCGCCACCTCACACGCCTCTCCAATTAGCCGAACAAACAGGCTGTATTAGTCCAGGGTTCCCTCTACGAATCTGGCCACTCGTCCCTGGGCATGGAGAATTGAAGGGTGCATGTGGCTAACCTTAGCACCAGGGCAACAAGAGCCACTGTAATTGCACTCCTGTGTTTGTGATGGGTACAGACCTTGACCCCCCACTGGCTAAAGGGGCCACGACAGCTTGTTCATGCATTTGCTTAATTAATTAGCCCTGTTGACATGGCCTGTTTATTGCCAGATTTTAGAAATTGTAGACGGAGCTGCAATGGTCCACAAACAATTTGCAGTAACCATCTTTTAAATATATATTTTAAGGAAACAAATCTGGATGATTTCTTTAAGTCAGCATCTTTCTATTACGGCTGGTGTGTGGTGAGACATCCTGAATTCTGCTTTTCAACCTGTTAGGATGAATGAAGCTCCTGGTGCCAACAGTGTAGAAGTTAACATAAATAAAGAGCCTTTTTAGGACATCCCCCATGGGTTACTGCTTACATGTGCACCCCCCGGAAGCTATGGGGGGGCTCAAGGCAGGGAATAACGCTGGACGGGACACAAACCCTTCACAGGGCACTCATTATTCACACACATTGACACCTATTGACAACTTGGCAACTTTCCCAAGAAAGGCTCTGGACCCGAGCAACCCTGCAGAGGACAAGTGGACATGGACTATGGATGTATGGGTGGGTGGACAAGAACCCTCTTGTTTGTCCCCCATGCATGCTCAGTGGAAAATGGCAGCATTCTGATGTCTCCCTAGCACACCTTGAAGAAAGGTCCTACCCTGTGATAGACCTCAATCACTCCATCCGGTACCCTCGTTAGGACCCAGAGTGTGTGAAATCTGCATCACATTAAACAAACTAAACACTTCAACCTGCTGCAAACTCCCCAGTGAAACTTGTATGCAGTCCTACAAGTGAATTTCAGGAGCTCCTCGTCAATGGGACATTGAGAATCCATTAATATAGCTGAAAAAGCCAGAACCCCCAAGAGAACAGAAAAGAACAGTAGAACAGTCCCAGTCACCTTTTCTAATTTGCACTCCCAGTGATTTGTTGGTAGTGGTTCACACACCAGGGCACCTGTTACAATAAGCATCTTCCTGTAGTTATTAACCACACCACCCCATCATCTTATAAATTGCGTAAATGCCATAATATGAAATGACAATGGCTTTCAATTATCTACCCAGTTTCAATTCTATCTCCAGTTTGTCAGTGAGAGAAGCTGTTTTGACACCATAAGGGTTTCATTCTATTTGCATGCCCCTCAAAAGAGCTTTTATGCTGGAGCTTTCTGAGGTAAGAGGGGTCAACAGACAGGTACCATGAGCAAACAGCGGCCATAGCGGGGGGTGTGTTTACCAGGCCACTTCTTCTCAAGACGTCACGTTGGCGGCGATTCCCGGGGTCGTGGGGCAAATGGCTTGTTTGCGCTCGGCGGCTTGGTGGGATAACACAGGACAGAGCTTGAGACAGTTGGGAAAATAGCTATAGAGCCGGCATGAGAAGTACAGTAATGGGATGGATTAAGGAACTGAAGGAACTGGAAGAGGAAGAATGACCAGAGGCTTGTAGAGGTGCTACTATGTCAGGGTAGGGCATGAAAATAACAGTAGCATTCGTATCAGTCACCATCGAAAACCTTCAATACCCCCTGTGTTATTTTTGGGGTTGAAGTGACCCCAGTCCATTTTCAAAATGAGGTTAAATTCTATAGGTTCTAGAATTTAGAACGGAAGAAGTAAAATACACAAGGGTTACACTGGTACACCTTGGACTTTTCAGTTTCTTAACATACTTGTGTCTCTGACAAAGGCGTTGAACTTCAGGTCCTCTGCTGTGCAGACACGCACACACATTGGAATGATTTCTCATGATAACATTTCAGATCCTCATGCCAGGACCATCATAACCATCTTTCACAATCACAATTATATATCTTTTCAGTTCTTTAGGCCTAATCGCTTTTCTCATACAAATCCAATCAAATTGAATCCAAAGCTGTTTTTTTTTTCTTTTTGCAAACGCTTAATAAAAACTGAACCGTGGCTGTAAATTACGCGTCTTCATGCTGACAGCCCCCTCTTTCACTCGCGTTATTTCTTTTAGTCTGAAATCAACCTTGAAACGGCCTGCCAACTGGTGTGTCAGCTCCGCGAGGATGGCTGCTCATTACAGATTCCTATTGCATGTGGACCTGATTTGGACGTGTCAGAGACGCACAGGACCCCGCACTGAATTACAGCCCCGCTCAACTTTGATCTAGCGCGAGTCTCCTCCGAGGCTCTCAGGCGAGATCTGGGCCGACCCCCCAGCACGGACTTACCTGCGGAGGCTGGGTCACGTGCCCCGGAGCCATCTGTGATCTATCTGCAAGAGGAAAAGAAAGCAATTATCAATACGCATGATGAGGGGACGATATTTATCCACGATGGCAGTATAATACTCACTTTATTAGGGGTCCAAAAAGCATGGCTGATGGATATTATTATTATTATTATTATTATTATTATTATTAGATTAAGTGATACTGCAGAGGGGATTCACGACTAGATACTAGGGGCCGGGGGTCAGGCCATGACGTCGGGAAACGAAAGCGTGAAGCTGTGTGCGCGCGCTCGTGTTTGGATGCCTGCGTGCTGCTGGTGCCGCACGAAAGGATTTGCTTAGGAAGAATGCATCGAATCGGATAATTGTTTAAAGTATAACAACCAACAAAAACACCAGAATTAAACTATTTATGCAATCTTGTCGCTTCTGAGTGGCATCTGTCATTCTGAGAGCTTTATTCTTACAGTTAGTGTTGAATCCAGGTTAAAGAAAGAATTCCCCCCTCCCAAAAAACGTATTTTAATGTGTTTTTCGTTGCCAGATAATTTTTAATGCTGTGTCACCTTTTAGTATAATAACGTATTTTCTAAACATGTTTAGGTAAGAATTATTCAAATTAAACCAAGCTTAATAAATATGTTCTTCACGTTTCAAAGATGGAGTGTGAGTCTTCAGAGTGTTAAAAGAACATAAAAATGTAGGCCGATTCTTCAGCACGTTACTGTTTGTACAGCTCATAATCGCTTTCTGTTTATTCATGTCATAAAATAAATAGTAAGAAACCGAAGGATGTTTATATGGACAGCTGTGTAATATACTCCTATATATGTTAAGCTATTAATACATAATTCTGAATTGCTTCTACCCGATCAGAAAACTAAATGACCTGGCATGCCTATTAAAATAACTTACTTCTGCAGTGCTAAAAAGTACATGGACTTTTCTTTGGTTAATCAATTCAAGTTTACTGACAAATAAAAAAAAACACGTAGGAATAAAAAGATGCGGAATTTAAAAAGATAAGCGTAGGCGTGTTCCGATTAAACAGGAACTCCAGCTGACAAGGGGATCGGAGAAACTGGCATCGTATAATTCAAACCGTAATAAGAGCCACCTGTGCCGTGCAGTACGTAGAAAACATGACATCATATATCAAGAGGTAGAAGCTTGACAAAACACGTGTGTTTGTGCACCGGGGGCCTCTGTGGAAACATTAGAGGCTTTCGGTTGGCTTAACTCCTTCCTGTTTTACTTTTACAATATGGACATTGACGGTTGGGGAAGTGCACATTGACTTTTTATTTGGCTAAAAAAGTAACCTTTTAACCTAACACCAACTGGTCATTGAATAACAGAACGTTTTATTTTTGCTGAAATTAAATCTCAAACATGATAATATACTATGTATAGGCCTACTTGTGTATCACTTGTTTTAGAATATAAAAATTCTGAGATGTTTGTTATTATGCAACCATCGAATGATGTAGGCTATCTCATTTATAATTTGTCACTCATGTATATTACCGTATAAATATAAACTGCATCCACTAGACGTTGTTAGCATGCGCCTTAGAAAAATACCAACAAACAGTTAAATACAATAGGTATTTTACTTCGGTAAAACTTTTTTTTCCTTTGGGTAAGTGCGTTAAAAAAACAGCGATTCACTTATTAATTAGGCCTACTAATCGTAAAAAAAATCAATATTTCTACTTATGCTATCGTAGACCTACTCATTACTTGCCTAATGTATTTCATAAAGAAGCATACTGTTACATCAAAGAGGTTACAACGAAGTTATTATAAATAAATAATTTTGTTTAAATGTAATTTAAAACTGGTCCCTCCTGTCTATTGGTGGGCCAATCAGATTTCTCTGCTGCCACCCCCTCCGTACAGACATGTATTTAGCATCTGAAACTGGGATAAAGTTTCCAAAGAAATTAAGCAAAAAAACTTCCTGCGGGAGAGAAAGCCGTGCCAAACTACTCTTTCGGTAGAAAGTGGCGTATTCCGATCATTCCACTAAGGGGAAGAAAAGAGAGAAAGAAACTTCATCGGACGCAGTCTTTTTCAAGGGGATATCGTTTTCAGCTACGGATTTTAAGGTGGAGGACGCTGTTTTGTCTATGTCCTCTCATTTCTTTAAAAAAGAAATGGAAGAGAGCTCAAGTTCTCCCGTATCCCCAGTGGATAGCGTAGTGACCAGCGAGGAGGAGCTGGACAGGCAGCAGAAGCGGTTTGGGAGGAAGAGGACGCACAGTAAGAAGCCGAGCGAAGACGGCAGCCCGGGCTCCGTCAAGCGGGGCAAGAAGCCCAGTCCCAGCAGTACGCAGTCCTACGAGGAGCTGCAGAACCAGAGGGTTCTGGCCAACGTCCGGGAGAGGCAAAGGACACAGTCGCTGAACGAGGCGTTCGCATCTCTGCGGAAGATCATCCCCACGCTGCCCTCGGATAAACTGAGCAAAATTCAGACGCTCAAGCTGGCGTCCAGATACATTGACTTTCTCTATCAGGTGCTACAGAGTGACGAGATGGATAACAAGATGTCCAGCTGCAGCTACGTCGCCCACGAAAGACTGAGTTACGCTTTTTCCGTGTGGCGGATGGAAGGCGCCTGGTCCATGTCTGCGTCCCATTAGTAGCGAAGGTGTTCAGGAATGCCAGAGGGGTAGGTATCAGCGTGGGTGAGGGCTAATTCATAACCTCATGCTATAATAATTAGACAGGAATAATTACAGAACAGCACTGAAGGCAGCAAATTTAAGTGACATGTTTATTACATATTATGGATTTGGTTTTTATAAGGCTGTTGGTATTACTGTGATTAATAGCTTATATTTAGGCATTGCCTGTAGGAATATAATGCGTATTACATTGTAAGAACATTGATTTTTCTGACGAATGACTGCAAATACGGCGTAAGTAAGAGTAGGATAGATTTTGGGAACACAAACTGTTACTTCGATACACTTATCAACAACAAGATGGTTTATTACTATTGTTGTTGTTTTCGTCGTCGTTCGGTGCTACGTCACAAGTTCCATTATAATTGCAAAAAATCCCTTTTTTATCTTGTGACCAGAATAGATGATGGTTGCATTTCCTTTGACATATGCAGCCTGGTACAGTTGAACGGTTACGTCATGGTCCGTTACCAAGTCAATATAGCTATAATACCGTACCAGTAAGGGTAAACGTACGGTTAACTGCCCATGTGACAGACATAAAAAGTTCCGTAATCGTCATAAAATACACCCAAACCCTATGGGAAGTATTAAGAGGTAAAATGTAACGAATAACAGTGCGTCTCGTATAATTATAAATAAATCTACATTTATATTCATATTAAGTAAAGGAAAATACCAGGTACTGATGGCTTGATATCAAATATGCAGCCCTCACGAAGTTCTCATTAAAAAAAAAAAATACCGTGAATCTCCGCAATAAAATGTGGCTTAAAAGACTTGCAGGCTCAAATATTTTCCAGGCAGTAACATGACAGTTCTCAAATATATAGATTTTGCGGTGAATTTTAGGGGATTATACTCATTGATGTCTATTTCTAACCGGATTTAGGGAAACTACAGTTCTTGGGAGAACCATGGGCTGTATCGAGAGGCATTAACCACGAATTGTCCCTCATGGATAATTTGGTTTGCTAATGAAACGTTTTCCTGTGTGAGGACCGCAGGAATGGACGCCCTTTAGATATAGGAAAAAGTCTTAACCAGCGTTTGATTACAGAGATGCATGCAAAAGAACCGCTGGCCTATAGTCAAGAGAGCTTTAGTGTTTTGGAAGCCCCTGTGTATTGCAACCAGTAGTCACTATCAACAACACAGTGTCCTTTAAAAACGGCACTCTACATATTCTGATATTTATGTAGTCTGGGCTACGTCATTTTATTTTTTATTGAAAATAAAACTTAATTTAAGATCGCCACAAAAACGATTTAATGTGAACAGTTTAGACCTTACTTTCAGCTTTCCTGATCAAAACATTAATACTAGTTTGAAACGCGTCAGTAGAAAATTACATCTGGATAAAAAAATCAGAGGAATTGCAATGATCTTTTGGTTTAATAAGACCACCGTTCTGTAAGAGATTTATATCAGAAGAAATCTGTAGGCCTACTACCTTTACACATTAAAGTAACAGGCCCACAACGGGGCCCTTTCTACTTAAAACCGAAGCAAAAATCCAGTCGTTCTCCACGAAACAACGCAACGTGAATGTAATTGTATCTCATGCCACTAAAACAAATACACCGCAGTTTGATTTAATCTCAGGAGAGCGCCCTGTTTTTCTTGACCCCTACACAACATTGCTCATCAGCGTGGCTTTGATGCTGTGTGAGCCATCCGGCTATTCTACGAGGGAAAATAAACTGCACGTTGGATGCTGATTCAGAGTAAACGCATCTCAAGGTGGTCCGAGACAATGCACTGGATCATATACTCATCTGGGACACGAAAGTTTATTCTTTAATAGCGCAATTAAGAAAATTACCCTTTAAAACAGAGAACTTCTGTTACTACTATGGAATAATTAATCAAAATAAATCTGATTAGGTTACTTGTTTAATAAGTGCCATTTATTTAGGAAATTTTTATGAGTCAAAATCGTTATAAAAACAAACAGGATGAAATATTTCCATACAACTGCAACAGAATTCCGTCATATTGGACAGGGAATAACGAAGTCGGTCTGTACGGCTTTATATTTGTGATGGTTTTCATGACTAATTATATTCATTTTTAGATATACCGTTGCGTTATATTGACTCGATATTTTTTGGGTTATAGATTACCCATGAATTTCTAGCTGTTCGTCGTATTTTTGCACTTTTATGTATGCATGTTAAATTAGTAATTCAAACGTAACATCTTATATTCGCCTTATATCAGGACATGTGAAGTTTAAGTGTAACTTGGATATATTAAGCAAGTGTGTCTAAAATAATTAGGCCCTATATAATTCAAACTGCTACATTCCTTAACATTAGAGACAGGCCTGCTCAATCATACATAACTCTAGAGTGAAACTTTTTAAGTATAGTTAGAAACTGATACTTAACCCCACCCGAGACATATACCAAACGAACTCACTATGACGAAGATTTTGAAAACTTTGGCACACAATTTGACAAACCGATTTACGAATTTCCCCCTTTTCTATCCGCAGACTGTTTACTGCTAAATCTGAAGACAAGGGATTTATATTCAAGAACCAATAAACCTCAAAGACATGTTGGAGAGACGCGTCGTGCCCTCGCCCTGCTCTGGACATTCATGGGACAATCCTCAGAGGGCAACAGAGCACATCAGTGGATCTGGGAGAGAAAATTCTCATTTTTCTCCTTCCGTCACAGACAGTAATTAAATGTATTCACATTTTATTGTGCTTCCACACAGATTCTGCCCTTATCGGTTTTATCCCTTATAGAACGCTATATCATTATTTTCAGGAATTGAATCTTTTTTCTCTTTGAAAAGTCTTATTCGCATCCGTTTGTCTTTAAAGTAGAATTATATATAAATGTTTAATAAAATTGTACATATATGTAGGTATCATGCAGCTTTTAAAGGGACGAATGCAATTTAGACTGAATTATTTGAGCTACGCGAAATACATTTTCTCTAGCATTACTTACTCATTCAATCCAATGTACATGTTTTCTAATTTATTAAAGCAAATATTTTTAAACAAACCAAAGCAGTGAATTGATTTATATAGTATATAAAATGAACTAGTGAAAGATGCTTTCCACTACATTCTGTTGTGATCTTAATGGTATAGCGACGGTATACTACGGCAAGGTTCCTTTCTTGACTTGGTTTAACAGGCATGGTGGTTGGTGGTGGAGGCGGGTGGACAAAATCGACGATGCCTCTGAGCTACTTGCAATTACATTTGTTAATATTTAGCAGGCAGATACAAGCGGTCTGGCAGTTATTCAAATATTCTGTACCGGCATTTTGTGACACTGAAACACACTATTAAAAATAAAAATATTGTGCCTAAATATTTGAAGGGCAGGTAGTGGCTTTTATCTTTATCAGGAAAACAGTCAATTGTTTGTTTTCAATGTATAAAATAACACATGGAGCACAATTTTGAAATAGATACAGCCTATGTCTCCTGATAGTAAAAATAATGCTGTTAGCTAAATGGGTGACCCTGTTTGATACGTTTCATTTGTTGTTAGAACAGGGATACGCCGTTATAAAATCGTAGCGGTTCATAGTGGACGAGATACAGACCGTTTCTTCGGGGGGGGGGGTGGTTCTTTACGCGGCGAATGGACCCGGGGAAGCCACAGATAATCTGATTTTAAATGGATAGTCCTTATCAGACCATATCAAATTTCGAATCAGTTCAAACACCGCAATATCATTGGTTTTTTTTTAATAATCCGTGCTTTTGCAACAAACAACAACAAAACAGCTTTGTTCTTGGCTCTCAATGGGTTACTGCATTTTAGTTGTAACAAGAGAAGGAAATACTTTCATTAGAGAAACTGGCTATGAGCATTACCATAGCAATTGAAGTGGACACGTGTGCACGGCTTTAAATGTATGTTTTTATGGTGCTGCAGTTAATGATAAAGGCAACGTAGGCGGCGGGAACAGAGGCCTTAATGTTACGGTCAGCTTTAATGAAGACGAATGTCCAATTCGCCGCGCACGCAGATAAGAGGTGGGATTTCTTGGCAAAGGAGCCTGGAATTTAGGGGAGAACACCTGTGCCTAAGATTTACAAGTCTTTTAATATCGTCACTGTTCCGATGTAGGTGATCTGGGACTGCCGACATGCTGCTCCCTCCCCGCATTTCCCTCGGCGCGTGTTTAACTCTCCACGACAGCCGGATACACCAGGCTTCACATCACAAATGCGTGTCGGCCAGAAAGATCACGCTGTTAAACACGACTCCACCTGTCCTCGGAGCACGCCACAAGACAGCAGACAGTCCCTAGTAGCATATAATTGTGCGAAACAGTGTCTTTCCCGCCTTTACTTATGCAATCATGCTTTTCGCGTTAACAGGGTGGTACTTAAATACATCCATAAATTAGATGTTTAAATAGAAAATTGTTTGCTAATTTTTGCTAATGTCCACTTTTATTGCTGTTATTTAGGCATTATTTTGGATTAAACTCGTGCCACGATAACACTGACACAATAACACCAAAGTTACAAATGTCAATATTTATTACACGTTGTTGACTAAATAATCTAAAAAGCAGAATATATTTTACAATAGGCCTAGATACTAGGCTATTCTGTGTTCTCAAATCCCAAATTCGTATGACAGCCATACGGTGATGTCTAGTTACAATGTGGTGACCTAATATTTTTCTTTAATGCAATAATAAATTACATGTAGAAAAATAGGCCGATATAACCAGTTAAATGGGCGAGCTGGCTCAAGTTATTACAAAAATAGGCCGACTACTGAAACAGGCTATAGTTGTAAAAAAGTTTTCACTGAACCATGTTGCTTTATCGATGAAAGTTTACATGCAGGCAGAGTCCGATTAACCTGGATGCACTATACCTGTCGAACAGCACCGATTTTGATACTGACTCGTTATTTCAGTGAACCCAACCCCTGCTGTCTACCCATGAGCCAAACATCCTTAAAGGGACTGGGGCTACGGCTACACTGTTGTACTGGCGACAGATGTTTCCCGTAAAAAAACGGAAAAGCTACAAAACTTTAATTTGCAGTAAAATGGATAAAGCGAGGGTTCATACCTGACTCCCTTCAAATAGATTTACGTGTTTGGGGACCTTTCTTTAAAGCCGAAGTTTCTAACAATTTGACGGAGGTGATTTGAGGTTCATTTTTTCCAAATGAAAAACCTAAAAAAAATTGCCAGCCCCGCCGACTTAGCACAGTTTTAGATGCACATGGAGAGAATCACACTTAATATTTGGCCTAACCTCCCACAGCCATTCATGCAGAGGAAAAGAGAGTGATTTCCTATTCCAAAACCCCTAAAACCATGTTAAGCTGAAGTGTTCAGCTTACAGACAGGTAGGCCTATTTTCATCATCTGTATTCGTGTCGGAAAGTCAGTGTACCAACAGGAAATTGTTACACCTTCCACAGATTCCCTAGAATAAGAGGCCTCAGTACTAAGATCTCAGTACTAGATCCTTCCTTTTGGGCCGAAAAGCGATCTCTTTCCATTAATTTGTTTCTGTAGGTACAGTCAAGAGCATAAACTCTACGAATGACCAGGGGCATAGGAACCAGGGTGGGGGGATGTGTATTCCCCCAATATTTAATTTGGATTCTTCCCCCCCTCCAACAAATATGCCTTTGTATTTAAATGAAGTTGTGTCCCTCCGACAGGCCTACCAACTCTCTTCTACGCCGTTGCGAATGGCTGCCGGTGAGGCGTTCTGTCTTATGGAACCATGAAAAATGTGATTTATTTTTTGCAAGGACAACTCATTTTAAATTCCTGCCCATCCATCCCTCCTTATCCTGGTCAGGGTGCTATCCCAGGCAGAGGACATGGCGGGGGTACATGCTGGATTGTATGCCAGTCCATTGCAGGGCGGACACAGACAGACAGACAGACACACTTACACACAAACACTGAGCCACCGGATTTAAAAGTCTTCTACTTAAATATAAAATTAGCCATATTTATGCATATGGATTAACATATGTGAAGGACTGTTTTGGACTGGCTGGATCTCGAAGTCATGTAAGGACAGCAGAAACAGATTGTACAACTCAGCGATTGCATGTCCGGGTATTGCATTGTCTTTCAGTTCTGTAAAAAATAAAACATCAATCGCTTTGCCACGCAACTGTTTATGCTGAGTCTGATTAGCCCTGGCTCTTACAAAATCAGATACAAATACCCCCTTTCTTATTCCCCAATGTTATAAACAGGTGTCGGGATATCTTTGCAGTCGCAGTGTTTACAATGTATACATGCGAAGTCACTTTGAATAACAAATAAATAGAAAATGGAGAATTTCAGCAACATTCTTCAAAAAGCCGGACTGTTGAGCTTTGTGGATGAATAAATTTATTTAGCCTCAAGCGTGTACTTTGATCTTACGTAAAAGGGGTTCACATGAAAAGATGAAATTAGTGCACTGGCAAGGAATTAATCTACTAATAGAATTTGTGGATTTCTGGCGATTCAGATGGAAAGTGTTTATTCTCGTGCTGAAGGACACTGCTATTAGGCAGATGTTTGGCCACCACAAACTCAGTATGTGCAGCATCCTTGCATATGACATTCAGTTTGTTTTTTTCTGCCTTAGTATAGGCCTATTGACACCATACTTTTGACGTTGGTCTCTCTGGGTCCTGTATTAGAATATGTATCATACTCTGACCATTTTATTTGAAAAGGCTGCAGTATTCGTTATATAATTTACACAACACTGACAGAACTTGATAATGCAGTTATGATTTAACAATGCCAGTATGACACAAATATTCCTGATGATGTTACTTTTGCTAGGCTGGCGTGGCTAGGATCTAGTGGGGTGCCATGAGATACTCATACGTAGCATTAGTTGGAGACCAAAGGTGAACTCGGGAAGACTGTTTTCAGGATGTACTCTAACCTAGAAGGCTTCACTCAGCCGCTGAAAGGCAATCTGGCATCTCCAACTGTTGGACCATGGTTTGCATAGCACCTGGTCCCTGCACCTCCTCCTCCCAAAAACCTCTCTTGTCCAGAAACCTGAAATCGTCCCGATCACAGGGAAATTTCCGCGGCTCCTATCGGGGGGAGTTAAATGGGAAAACGAGTCTAACGTAGCAGGGCGGTGGAGAAGGTGGCTGGGATAGACGGCTGAAGGGTGCAGGCCAGTCAGGGAAGGCTGCCATGGAGCTGGTGCTGATTTTCAGGATGCAGCTGAGCGTCATGTTCACGCATACATTTCACGAGCCCCTCCAATACCTGGATTTTCCACCAGTATAAGCAATATTTTTTTGTTCACCTTCCAGAGTGTCATAAGACACAGCCCTACCCATCCCCAGGGTTCTGCCCAACGAATCCAGCTCACCAAACAGCACATCGCATGTGGGCGCCTGGTTATCCAGTTTATTCCTATATAGTCATCATGGTTTTTAAATATATATATATATATCTAACTGCTATTATAATAAATAATTCACTCAAATACTTGTGCGAATGCAAAACAAAGTATTGCACACACGCCAGGGGAGACAAAAATTACCCAGAAGGAAGCTTCCTGACCCCCCTCACTATATGCTGATTAATGCCAACCAGACACACTAGTTCATTGCTTTCCCTTCTCACTGAAATCCGATCCGGCTTCAGGAAAGACCACATGGTGACATGTTGGCAGCATAGGCCACTTTTCTCTTCATTAGCAGATGGGTCATACAAGGTCATGGGGGCAGAGGGGGTTTATGTGTCCAGAAAAGCGGTAGCTAGTGCTTTCTCTTTCCATCACATGGAGTCCCTGCCAAGTTCACCACCTCCCTGCTTTTATACCTGGAGATCTTGACCTTGTTTATTTTGATTTACCAGACGGCTTAGCTCAATGCAACTTACAACATTTGCTGTTTTTACACAAGACCTGGTTGGGTGTTAGCACAGCTGGATAATTTACTGAAGCTATTATCTTTTAGTACATTTCTCAAGGTTAC
Source organism: Mormyrus iriodes (assembly GCA_011763525.2). Classification (NCBI taxonomy): domain Eukaryota; kingdom Metazoa; phylum Chordata; class Actinopteri; order Osteoglossiformes; family Mormyridae; genus Mormyrus; species Mormyrus iriodes. The sequence continues at coordinate 7,014,207 of JAAGVU020000035.1, forward strand.
AAGACCGGCAATCCCCCCCCCAGGATGTGGACCAACACTTCTTAGGGCTAGTTGTTGAATTATCAGGAACCTGCTACCCCTTTTGGGGGAAAAAAAAAACAATATAGAGTGTCCAGGATCACAGAGAGAAACTCGTGACATTGAAAACTCTTCATTCCACTGATTCCAGCTGTGAGAGCATGGCAGACTGTTTTCCTGTTAGCGAAGCCCCCTGGTGGCAGATCATGGAAATAAATTAAAATGAAGTAAAAAGGACTTTTAAAGATGGAACTGGAAGTTCCATTAGCACAGAATTATAATTGAAAATCAGTGTCTATTAACGTAGTTCCACAGATATTCCATTTAAACACTTGGGCACAGCATAATATCTGTAATAAAAGTACAGCATCTACAAACAGCAGGGATGTCAATGAATCAAGGATGAATTACTTTCCTAATCTAAATTTAAATTGCACAAAATTGGGTAATGACCCATGGTTACCATGCACAAGGAATTGCTCTCTTGCTGTAGAGTTGTACCATAATAAATAAATTGTTTAGAGTCAGAATCTTGCACGGTAATGGTAAAAATGACCACAGCAACAAAAATACAGTAATAACCCTTAACTGCACAATTTGAAATATTTTTGTCGGGATCATCATTAAATCTGCTGTTAAAGCAAACAGTAAGTTTTGGCACTTGGGGGGGGGGGAGACGCTGTGCCTTAAAGTGGGTAATAATGTGTTCCTGATGTGGAGCCCTTCAGGACGAAAATGTACAGTCTTCTTTATGGGGCTGGTCGTGCAGGGGGTGGGAGGGGGGTCCCGCAATGCTCTTGCCTCAGACGCGTGTTGAATAGCACATGCTAAGAGGGCCAGAGATGATGGGCCTTTGGCGCGCAGAGCGGTGTGGAGCTTAACGCTTAGCCAGGGAGGGAGGCAGTATCCCAGAGCTGAACGCTGCTCTCGGCACCGACCTCCAGACTAAACAGATGCCAAGAAAAGCAAATACGTGGTGGCTTCTAAAAGCCTGGCCACAGTTTGGCTAGTAAGGGCCCCCCTAGCTTGGTTGAGCTATGTCTGAAAGTCGCTCTGACCCCCCTCATATCAATACCACCGCAGAACAGTGACTGATAATCCTGGGACGGAAAAACGCAGGGTGTGTCCGGACCCCACAGCCATGCTCCATCCGTAGCCCGTCTTCTAGTATAACCAATGTATTGTTCCTCATAGGGCCTACAGGTTGGGGTGGGGGGAGGGTTTAGGCTGTGTGCCGCTTCCCTTGCCAGCCATCTCCAACGCCTCTCTTGGGCCGCAATCTGTAATTTTGGGGCCGGCGGGCAGCTGTCGTTTTCTGCGAGCGCACAGAGCTGCAATTACAGCTGGGATACAGCCCAGGGCGACACATCTGGGAACGTGGAGGGGACGGTAATGACAGACTGGGGCCCGGGGCGGAAGGATGAGCCGGGGGCCTCAGCCAGCGGGGCCCACAGGCGGGAAGGGTTGCCGCAGGGCTGCTAAATAGCAGGGTCTCTCGCGGCACCCACCCGCACACGGATCTCTCCTCGCTTTTATTGTGGGAAGGAGATGTTTCTGCTGAGAGCCATCAGAAGGGCCAACGTCTTAAATCAAGAGCAGGGACACCCCTCCCACCCCAAAGAGTGTACACAGCGGGGTTGTGGAGTTCAAGCCTCCCTTTTCACGCGGGGACACGTCTTCAGTGACTCCACCCTCCCACGTTTCAATGCACCCCCATCCCCTCATTTAAATCCACACGTTCCTAATGGTTTTTAGCTCTGTGCACACGACGCTTACAGGGAGGTCTTTTGTCGAACCCACAGAGAGTAAATATTACCACTTGGTCTCTGTTTGACATCCTATTTTTGCTACGTGTCCCCTTTGTTTGTTTTATCTTTAAAATAAAAGACACAGAACACAGAATGTTCAACTTTACGCTGAATATCTGTGATTCGTTTCCGGGATTTCTCGACAGTAAATCTAGCGTTGAACAAGAGCCTCTGAATAAGTACAGAGGCTGGTTTATTTGACTAGCCCAAAGAAAGCTTAGTGCTGTTTACGTTTCACAGCCCCCCCACCCTGCCCCGGCTATCAATTCTGCTAGGTCTCTAGCACTGACCTGCCAGCTTTTATTTTGATATGTGACCTTCTTGCCAGGTTGCGACTACTGTCTACTGCGGGCCGACACTGCCGTGTGCACAAGGGGGGTCTCCATGTGCTCCTTCTACGCTTCAAGGCTCTTGTCTGTTCGGACCAGAGGAGCCCTCAAACCACAGGGGTGCTGGCGGAAGATTGGAGGTGGGGAGAATTCTGAAGTTCACTCACAGCCTGTGTGGGCTCTGCAGGCTATGTACAGTAAATGCAGGGTGGTGTGCCCACCGGGGTGGGGGGGGGCGTAACAACATGGCCCGGCCTCTCACATCACCCAAGGGGCAGAGGGCTTCAGGTCAGGGTTCAAGGGGGTCCTCAAGAAGAATGCACCTTGAGGTCTTGACACAAAGGCACCAGTGTTTGGTAACTTGCCAATGATTATCAGAAGTGTTCATGATAATCCTTGTCCTACATACTGTATGGAGAAGCTCCAACTTTAAAGAATTACAACTGTAAACTGTAAGTTATCATGTAAACCCCGTTTACATGATAAATCCTTTCCAGTGTTCACAGTGACTGACTACCCAGTTTGATCAGGGCCTCATCACTCACCATGTAGCCAGGGTGTGGTCATGATAAAGGCGGCGAATGTTCAGACTTGGGTCACCACGCACCATGACTGCACCGTGTGGTCCACAGCTTCAAAATTAAGGACATACTCACACTTGGCCCGGTTGTCATGTACCGTGTCCAAGCACAATTGTCCCCCCGCTCCACTACCCCACTAGTGTGCGCTCACAGGGAACTTAACGTCCTGGGCCTATGCTTTTGGCATCACTGTGTGACTTTTTGTGTTGAAGGAAAAAAAGTGCTCTCGCACCACACAACAGAGTTCATGATTAATGTTATTTTGCAGTTTATTTGGTGCCATTGTAGGCACGAGGACACACAGCACTCATAGTTTTGAGTATGCAATGCAGATATTTTCATTTTATCATGCCACACATGTATGAGGATAGTCCTGTATTTTAACCAAATATCTTGGAGTTTTATGTGTTGCATCCATCTGTTCTTGGATACTCTCGTCAGCCAAAATTTTCAGCAAGCACTGCACCTCTGCCATAGACCAAAGTGATCCCTTTGTCACAATGTTTGATAAATATTTGCCTAGTGTGCCTAGTGTGAGTACACCCTACAATACCCAAGCGCAAAAATATGGATGACTGGAAGTCGCTTCTCATGAAAGCAACAGGCAAGTAGCCAAAGGCAAATGGCTAAACCATAACTTCTAGTTTCCAACAAATGATAACTTCGCTAAAAATGTCAGAGCTGAATATACAAAGCTTAGAAGCAGCTCTTGACTTGCATAAAATCGACGAGTAAATCTAGACATACACAAAAAATAGTCAGAACAGAGTTCCTGGAAGTGTTAGTGCAAAAACGGCAACATATGCCCGTAAGTAAATCTACACTTTATCTTTTCGTTTATTTAATGTGTTCTTTAGTACATATTACTAGTATATTTTTAAATTTAATTTAATTTAAGGTAAACCCAACTTATGTATGGGACTTTGCGGAACGGATTACTTAAGTCAATCGAGAATTGCCTGTAGTCATTCAGAAGTGGGGTGATGGTGCCGGTGATGGTGAATAATAATTATGAGCACGTGGAAAGAAGGTACTGATGTGATTTTTATTTGGAATTGGACTTAAATTCTAATGTATACCTACAGCCGACTTGGAAAAACAACAAGGAAGACTCATGATCGACTTTTAAGCAAAGTATTTATTGTTAATTACAAAGTTGTCTGGCCAACAAGTGACAAACAGGAGCTTCGTAATATGGATCAAAAAAGAAAGGGGAGGGGAAAACATGCTGTTAAGTGAAACATTTTTATTTACACCACAAGAATGACAACTCGTCAAATTGGTAAAAAATAAGAATAATTCAAAAAAATACTGGACGTCTAACAACTGTCTTGAAGTGGAGCTGAGAAAAAAAAAAGACAAGATCGGCTATTAGATATTAAAAAAATGCTAAAAAGTAAATCTGTTTGCCCGTCAAGAAAATGTAAAGCCCAAGAGAAAGTAACTATGTAAAATCAAGCGTAAAAATACCTTCTACAAGATAATAGCTAGCACAATGGGACCCACGACCATCGATACATCTGTTCATACTGAAATCAACATGTAGAAATAACAGAACAGTGTGATATCAAGCAACCTTAAAAAACCTCAAAATGCAGAGAATAGAAGTATGTAAAAGAATGCAAATGGAAGGATTAGCCAGCAAACACTTTCGAGAGATTGGCGAGTCACGTGGGGTCGTGACCTCTGCCGCCAAGCATGAAATGCGCAGTGGCTGTGATGCACCCTCAAATTGTAAGTGAGACAAAACGTCAGGCCCGGGAGGCTGAGCTATCAGGCTCGTCACGGGAGAAAACGGAATGGGCTCCGGAGACGTCGGCCGACAGCAAAAGTCACCTATAAGGGCCGGGGTTGGGCTGTGCCAGCGCGAGCAAGCGCTAACGTCACGCTAACACATCCGGATAAGTAAATCAAAGGCACGATATGTGATTCGTGTGGATGGATTTAGGCCTGTGTGTGTGTATGAAACTTCAGCTCATCATTCAGATCAAGAGAGTAAAAATAACCTGATGGGTCCCACAAAATCAAAACCAAGACGTGTTCGCTTTGAAAATCTCGATATTTTATAGTTGGTGTCAAAGACAACTGTCAGAGGTCCCAATAAAAGCTCTGCTTTGTAACAATGCAAAACAAAACAAGAGATTTTTTTTTTTAACATTTTTTTGTTGTTTTTTAAAGAATGTAAAATGTTGTTAAACCACAGTGGTCGCAGATATTACTGGCTGAAGTGGTTCAGACGACCTGATGATGACGTATTTGTCCAATATCTGGAAAAAGCCCTTTGTAGACTCCAGATGTTCTCCAGAACGTCCACCCCGTCACCTCTTAATCCCTCCCACCCATCCCATCCCAAGAACTTCCACAGAGGAGAGAAAAAACAGAAATAAAAAGCAGAAAAAAACAGGCAGCCTAACAGGTTTTGTATTTCGTGTAGTTTACGTAAAACATTCTACATAAATACGATAAAATCTATCGTCTGTATGTCACAAGTGCGAGATAAAGGTTTTGTAAAATATTCAAATGTTTTAAGTAGTTCCAGGTTCACGTCTTCTTTACAAGTAAAAAGCACATGTTGTAAAGACACGAAGAGCCCATCTGCTTCCTCGTTCCCCGAGCAAAAATAAAGGAATCGGATCAGACTGTCACTGACGTTCGCGTTCCGACGCTGCAGAACAGACCAGCCACCTAGCGCTCTTCTGCTGTGCAAAATGTGTTCGAAAGGACAGACGGGCATGCGAACACACAAACCATGCAGACTACAGGGGCGGGGGTGGGGGGGGAACGCACGGGACATCACTGATTCAACCTGGGCCTTTCAAATAAACACAAAGCAATCAGGCCCCGGTTCTTATGGCAAGAAGGAATGGTAAATGGCAAAGTGGAAGTTTAGAAAGGGGAAAGAAGGGGAAAAACACAGTGGAATGTCTTTATTGTTATCAGAAATAAGTTTAAAGACTTGCTGGGTTCAATAACCAGTCAGACAATCATTAAGGGGGAAAAAAAAAAAAAATCAAATCAGAAGTTAAAAGAACTACCTTCGCTAAGACTGGTGTTAAAGAATGTTCCGAAAAAAGCTGGCGAGGGGTGGGTACACTGTAAGGTGTCAGCTACCACAAAATGTACTCCACATGTCAGTTAGCCATGATATTGTTTTATATATATATATATATATATTTTTTGCTAGCTAAAGCGACGCTGTGAAAGCGTTACCACAGTAGCCTGACCCGGACAGGGGGACGGGGGCGACCACGTGCGGTGAGGTCACACACCTGTCGCTAAGCAGGCGGCAATGCCATGATGTCGCTGGTTATGGGGTGGTGGGGCAAATATTTCTAAGTACCACATGGGCGAATAAAAATTAGTAACCGAAAGCTATAAGGCTTTTTTGGGGGCTGTGTATGATGATGGAAATCATTTGGGGCCCATTCATCACTAGCTAACAACATACTGCACCCCCCCCCCAACGTCCCCAAGGAACTCACCCCGGCCACCGAGAAATGGGGAAACCATCAGTGCGTTCCTGAAACACACCGCTAATAATGTGACTCACTTTTGCACAGTGCCGCGGGCTGGAAGGCGGCAACTAAACAGTTAACAGCCGAAAGCAGCCTCGGCTGTAAGCGGCGGCCCATGGTGACCCTCAGCGACTCCGTGGCATTCCCACAAGCCTTCCGGAGAAGGAAGGTGGACACCAGGCTGGGAATAAAGCAGAAGCCAGGTGATGTGCAGGGAATTCAAACCAGTATCTGAGACAGATCCTCCGAGTCCCCCTGAAGACAAAGCACAGGAACCAGCCAAAAAGGGGTTTAAATAGTCCCACGGCAACCGTGGAACGCTTCTTTGCCTATCAGAAACTCCTCTCCACCAGAGAGGGAAAAAAACCCGACCGATTCATACTCGGCTGTAACCAAACCTCAGCGTGCTGACTGATATAGCATGTGAAATCCTCCCCGTGTGCTGACATCTGCCCTCCCAGTCACTAAGCTGGTGGGAGGGGGTGTATTCTGTAATTCAGAGTATGCTGCGGTCAAGAAAAGGCAACCAGAAACAAAAAAAAGGGGGGGCCATAATGTTTGAAAATCGGAATCTCTGAGGTGCAAGGGATACAGGGATGAAAAAGCACTCTGGATCAGCTGTGTGGAATTAGAGCACCAAGGAGTGTCCAAGCACCGGGTAATGCTGGGTACTTTATGAAGACAGCCCCCCACACCCGCTCACGCACAGTAAAACAAACATGCTAAGGCCCCCCCACCGGCTGTGGGCACACAACCAGGAAATGATCAAGGATGAGAAGTTGTAACTCTATGGCTTGCCTCTGATGTGGCTGTAGAGATGGGGGGGGGAAGCACCCAGTTACAATTGAATGTGGCTCATATTCATAGGGGTGGAGTCTAGCTGCAGCTGTGAGACAAGTATAGGTCTCTGCAGGCTGGAGCTATGGACATTTTGAAAGGTTAGTGGGCGTGTCAAAAGGTTAGTGGGCGTGTCGACAGGAACAGAGTGTGGCAAAGTGGGTGGAACCATGCATGTAATTTCCTTTGCGCTTTCTGGAACTATGGCAGTAAGTTTAAAGCGTAGTAAATATCTTACGCTATACGAACAAATATGACACAGGCTTTTAATTACAGATGTCTATTACACAGTTGTTGCCTGATCTATATGCCTGGTGAATGTCTGGTCTCTTTCTGAAGTAACGTTTATTGACAGCATTTTCTGACAATAGAAATGACCTTTCGACACGCCCACTACTCCATCCTGCAGAGATTTACGTCTTCCGCGAGAGTCCCCGCCGGAGACAGGAGCAGTGCCTTGTTGCTAGAATAGAAGGCGTTGGCATGCTTTAGTCTGAAGAACAAAAAAAAAACAAGTGGGACATTTGAGCGTGATGCTACTGTATGTGCGTACTCCGGGGGGGGCGGGTAGGGGGGGTGGCCGGACACCCAGCCAAGCTTGACATGTGGGAACATCTCCCTGTAATACAATTTTAAACAAGATTGCATCATTTATATATTTATATATATGTATAATATATATATATATATTTATAGATTTTTTTCCATATAGAAATCTATTATGAACAGAACATATAGTAAATACACAATTGGTACAATGCAAAAAGAGTCCAACTGCACCGTTCCTAGACCTCCAAGGCCAAATCCATCGACTGGAAAGTCTGAACTCAATCCGTATGGAATCCACAAAATGCGTGAACTTAATCTCCAACTGTACACACAACAAAACGCGTAAACAAGAAACCCCGAAACATTCTTAGGAGGAGAACACAAAATATTAAGGAAATGCCGTACAAGTCAAAAAATACACGTGACCGGGAATAAAAATGTATTTAAAAAAAAAACACTGGAATTGTCATGGAAACCATGTCATCGAATCTCCTGCCAGCTGAGGAAATATGACAACCTTAACGGCAAAAGAGTCCGTTCTCGCGTTTCAGTTTTCGTCGCATTGTACAGAAAGATTATTATATCTGATTGTGAGCTCAATAAAATAAGGTAGTTGCCAAGAATATAAACATTCACTGGGATCTAAAAAGCCTGGACCCCCATTCTGAGGTCAGTCTCTCTATTCTTCTCAGACCAAAAAATTAGTCAAAGTCAAACAAATTATCAGTTTACAGTATGTATCCCTGTATACATATACCTTATACGTATACAATATATACATATTAATGCAAACATTTACGTGTGGTTATTTCATATAGAATTAGTGTATTCAGTTTCTAAATCTCATGCAGGATGTCCAAGACTGCATCCCCATCATCCCCAATGGAGCAGTTCTGCTACTCGAACCCGGTGTCGGACCCGAGTGCCACGCCCCGGCGGCTCTCCACAATCGCGCCCATGGGGCCAAGCGGAGCCTGGTTCTCTTACTCCAAGCTGCAGTCACTCGAGCGGAAAGGAGAAATAGAAATTAAAACAAAAAAGGAGGGGGGGGGGAGAAACGAACTCATCAAGACAGACAGTTTCCCCCAAAGTGTAAAAAGTCTGTACGCCAGCGCGGGCCCAAGGCCCGCGCCTTTAAGCTTGCAGTAACTAGTGGCACAAAACTTCGGCTGAAAGCAAACTCATGCTTTGGTTATTTTTTTTCTTTTTTTTTTTTTTTTTTCCTCGCTAGCATCTTAAACAGCGGCTGGCAAGCTGCTCTGGTACGGTACAGTATGGTACAGGACATGCTCCTTAATTTCCTAGAAAAACAGACGTCTTATTTGGTCGAGGGTTAGGTTAGGCGCTACATGAGGTGACCCTAACAGTCTGAGGGACACTTCAGCTCGGATGCCATCTCACGATGTCAGCCCCTATCAAAATCGGCAACTACCTTACAGTCCTTTTCATTTACACCATAATGAAACCATAAGGGGGTGTGGGTGGGGGGACAAAATCTTCCAAAACTGGGTAAACCAAAGGTTGCCCACGTGCTGACTGATCTTGTCCTTCCGTGGCAGAACCGTATCTGTCCTTCCGGGGGTGGTGGGACTTCGGGGGTGTGGCCAAAGCTCTCTTGATTACACGACTTGTTTAAGGCAACGTTCATCAGAATTCATCACGATAACCAGCTAGGTCTTTTAAAAAACTAATGAAACGGAACATAAAACAACAACAAAAAAAAAGGCACGAACTTTCCCCACATGCTTGCAAAAGCCGGAGTCAGGCACCCGCGGCGAGAAGCATCCTCTTCCCCCAGGAAGCCTATGTGCTCCTCCCCATGGCATTCCCAGGTTCTCCATGACGTGTCCTTCAAAGCAGTAGTTATCAAATCGAATGAATGGAATGAGATCTGTTTCTTGTAATGTCCCGTCGATTAATAAAGGGGACGGAAACCCCAACGATGGGAGGATGGGCGGGGCCGCCGTGCATTGCCCCGGCGACCGGGCACGTCTCGCCAGCCACGTCGGGTGGCTCAAAAGCATGGCTCCAGCATCCCATGTAAAAACAAACCGCTCTGTCCGCGGACCAGGCCTAAAGCCTCCACCATCGTGGTCTGTGCGCTTTACTCCAGAGCGGAGTCTCAGTTTGTCTTCGGTCCGTTTCGGCTCCCCCGCTCTCAGGTGCTGTGCCTGTCCCCCCAGTGAGCCGCCACTGATGGGATGCGGCCAGGAAGGGGAAGTGGGGGGGTGGGGGGAGGACAGGGCTAAAAAGAAACGGAGATAGTTGACGGGCAGTGTGGAGTCACGGACTCTGATGTTGCCCCCTTTCTGTGTGTGGATGTCTCTAGGCGGCCCCCCTGGGCCACCACTACATAGGAGGCTCCTCCTCCATGGGCTCCTCTTCCGGCCTGCAGGGGGCGACAGAGGAAAAACAAGGGACTTAGTGTCATGAATCCAAAAGAAAGGTAACTTGATGAGAAAAACAGGTGAAAGAGGTGGAGGAAGTCATCGGTCAGCGATGCCGCAGGCGCTAAGAAGGAGACCATCGAGCAGTTTCAGCACCAAGCAGGAGAACACCTCATTAAGTACAAATTATTACGCTATCAAGCTGTCATCCCCGCAGAGATTAGACCAATTCTGTCTGGTCAGGTGACACACAGGTGCCAGGTGAAGCATCTGTACGTTGACCTGCTACTGCTACCTGTGGAGCTCCTGAGACCCCCCCCCCCCCTCCTTCTAATCACATGATGCAATGGCAAGGGTGAGATAAATCCAGCTGAGAAATTAGCACAGCTACTGGAAAAGAAATTAAGATGGCACGGGAGCACCGTGCGCCTTAAAGCCATCCTTTGAAACTTGCAAGCGCTGGTCAGGGTTCGAGAAGACCAGCATGAAGACCCAAACACTGCCTGACGCTTCCTTGAATGGACCAGGCAGAACCGCACGTTCTCATTCTGCACACTGTTTACAATAACTCCAAATAACCTCATGCTGTTTTCTTTAAATTACTTGACAAGAATTCAAATTGCAGTTACAGTTACTCACTCTTAAATTGCAGTTACTCACTCTTAAATTGCAGTTACTCACTGTTAAAATAGAGATGATCTGCAACGGCAGATGTTTCTGGAATGTGGCTCAAGCATAAATTGAGACCCCACTGTATTCAGAGGACGGAGATGGAGAGAGCAAACAGAAGTAGCTAGATAAATAAGCACATGCCGCACAAGCATCCGAGGTCCCTGAAGTGCCCTGAAGGGAATTTAACTGGAATCGCCTCGATAAAATATCTTGCCAGAGAAACGTGGGGAATAACTAGGATTGCCTGGGATACAAAAGCATACAGTCAGGATGGATGGCGGCGTGCAGTAGGAGTGCCTTATGTGGACAGATGTTTCTAGTGCATCCTGGACCTGCTCGTCCCAGTGCTGGGCATGTTTTTAGTTTGACCAACCTCACACTCCCACGAGTGACCATCTGCAACATGTACCATGTGACTCTGCTATGGCGACCGCGCAGGAACATGCGGTTCCCGAGAAAGACATGGCCGGCCATCGTTGGCACGGCATCCAAAAGTGCTGTCTCTCAGAGCTGCAGGATAGCATCGGCGTCTATAGGAGATACGCTATCCGGAGAGTGATCCCTCCCAAGTTGGACTACACCGGCGGACACAACATGGTCTTTAGCGATGCAATGAGGCTGGTGTTCTCCCACCAGCCCCAGCGTGTCAATAGCCAGGTTTGTGTAGGCACTTGTGTTTGGTCTCAAAGCCTCCCACCACCTGGGGGGTATACCTCCAGAATGTTCCCGATCAAGGCCCGAGAATCACCACGGTCACCTGACGCACGAATCTACATGCCTCCATTAGGAGTGTGAAATATGGCTAAAGAGGTGGAGAAAGAAGGCTAAAGAGGTGGGGGGAGATTCCTAAAGAGGATAGAAAAGAGGGCTAATGGTGGAGAAAGCAGACTGAAGGGGCAGAGAGTGGGCTAATGAGTGAGGGTAAACCTAAGGGGTGGGAACAGTAGGCTAAAGGGGCGGGGCACTTAAATACCTTTTCTCCATCTGCTTGGCGGCCATAGACAGGGAGGCCATGGCGGTGACGGTCTCAGCCTCCTCTGTCTCACACTTCTGGGCCTCGATCAGGCAGTAGCCCAGCGTGGAGGCATATCGCTGCACCGAAGGCCAGTATTTACCTGCGGAGGGGCGAGATGTTGGGCCCGGACACAGCTCACTGATTCCCCTGCGGTTCCTGCAGACAGGTACTCACTGTGGATCTCCAGAACCTTCTCCATGGAGCGCACGGCGTTGGGGTTGGGCCTCTGCTGCAGCACCTCTTGGGGCAGCGGCTCCAGCTGCCAGGGGAGGATACGCACGACTTCAGTCACAGGCTGTGCCCCTGGCATCCTTTATAACACATTTCTGCCTCGATTTGTTGCATGCATGTGTGTGAGAAGGGAAAGGGGGTCCCCTATCCAGAGTTAAAATTCCATTATAATGAACCACAAAAAAAAAAAGAGCGAACTAATGAAGTGGAGACCGTGGGCTGGTGAGGCCTCGCGCCCAATCCGGAACCATCCATTTCCTCCCGGCTGCGTGCTTCACTTTTTCACCTCCGTGCCAAAAACAAAGCCAAATATCTCGCTGGGTCAACACCAAACGTGAAACCCGCCTTCATTACTACTTCCTGGGGGTGGGGTGGG
>JAAGVU020000035.1:7031727-7046176 GCA_011763525.2 Mormyrus iriodes
TCCATCCTCTAAGCGCTTATGCACTTACGACAGATAGACATGCAAGCCGTCAGCACCCCCGCAGTCCGCAGAGGACGGGCCCAGTGCCGATAACTCACCAGCGCATCAGGTTTATCTTTGAAAGGGGCGAGTCTGTAAAATTTTATTCTGCAGTGTCAGATGCCAGAAAAGCTGTGAGTGAAGCCACGAGCCCCGGAATGAAGATCCAGCGCTGCTCCGCACTTAGTCTGCAGCGTGTCATCGATCACGACCGTGGCCCACGTACTCCTACTACTACCCTCTGCCCACCCATCTGCCCTGGTCGGTTGGTGCAAGTTCCAGCTTGGAAATACGCCAACTGGGCTCAGAAACAGAGCCTTGCCCCAACTCCACCCAAGTCTGTACATGACCACACCCCTTTTCTACCCACAGAAATGCCCCCTTCCTGCTCACTACCCTTACTTCCCAAGACTATACCCCTTTCTGCCAATGGTCACACCCCCTTTTTTGCCATGAAGTAGGGGAGGGGCTTTCTTCTGGGCCGTGCTGACCAAAGCTGTGTTGGCATTGGGGTGGGGGGGCCATCCCAGTACCCTCCTGCCTTTGACACTCTGGCAAAGCCACACCCAGTGGGAGATGTTTTTCCTGGTGGTGCAGTGCCACCAATGAGAGGGAGAGGGTGCTTCACTGGGCCCCCGCATACAAGACATCGTGAGAGATAAGGCAGGGTGTTGGCTGCAGCTGTGTGTGTGCGTGTGTGTCCTGCATATGTGTACATGTCCATACGTAGCATGAAATACACTGAGGACCCTCCTCATTGGCCGTTGCTCACCTCGTTCCCCAGCAGGGCGGAGACACAAGCCTCAGAGGCATCACAGATGGCGGTGAGGTCATGGCCGCCCTCCAGGGCCAGCACCACGCGGCCCCCGGCCAGCCCCATCAGCTGCCGGGTCAGATATCCGAAGCCTGGCGCAGGAAAACAGGAAGCAGCAACCGGGTCAGGGTTGAGGCCGAACCACCACCGGGGTGGGGGAGAGGAAGGTGGTACGTGAGAGCGCTGGGCATTTACTGTACCAGAACGCGGAACGTCAACTGGATTTAATGTCAATAAGCATGGCTCAGGATTCCGGCTCCAGGTCGCCTTTTGATGTTTAATGCAGGGTAAACATATTAATAAAATGAGGGCTGGGAGATGTGGGGGGGCCCCGGGGCCCCAGCAGCCGTAACGAGCCACTTAACATCAGTCAGGGACCCCGACAGAGAAATTCCCCCACCCTGCAGAAAGGAGTGGGGGTCATGGTTTATGGGGTGATGAGAAATGACACATGCGATTGAGAAGACAACTGGCCTGTCAGGGACCTGCACATCCCATAATCAGAGGACTGCTGGGCCAGGCCGTGACACAGAGCCCCCGTCCACCTCATCCCTCTCCAAGGCAGGCTAAGGCCGTGCGGGGACTCACATTTGGCTGTCAGTCTGTATCCTCCCAGGGGGGGTGGGTGGCCCTCCACAGCGTCGAAACCTGAAGAGACCAGCACCACGTCCGGGGCGAACTCGTTGGCAATGGGCATCACCACGGTCCTGTAAGGTGGGGGGGGGGGGTAGGTCAGAAGTTGGCCTGAAGGTCTCTATGAAGAGCAGGAGACTCCCTAAAAATAAGAGATTCTGCAACCCCGCCCCCTGGGCTCCCGCCCCAAGGGAATCAACCATTGAGGATTGACTCTACGTTCCACTCTGCAACCGACCGTACACCCCCCCCCCACCCCCCCACCCCCCCACCCCCAACACAGACAGACAGACCCTGCCCTAATCCTCAACAATGCAGCACCAACAATGCGAGCAGAAAAATACAAACCAACGCAGACTAGGTCGCCCCCTACAGGAGTAACAGTGTGACTGGTGAATTCGGCCTGTAAGACACCATCTATCACATCATATGTGTGAACCAGAGAAGGAAGTCAATCCGATATAAATACGACTGGCTCTGCGGGCTGGCTGGAGAGAGGCGGGTGAGGCCATGGTCCTCGCTGCCAGGCCGCAGCCCGTATTGCGACCGCAACTGCCCGGCAAGGCCCAATACTCACAGAAACACGGCACTTGCCTGACTGCCGCGGGCAGGCGCATGACTTGGCTCCCTACTGGGCAGGGCCCGTGGTCCAGGGCTCACTCTTTCCGCTCCCGAACGCAGCTGCCTTCCCCCCATCCCCCTACTCCCCCAGCCACAATTAGAGGCCACAGAGCAGAATGCTGCATCACCCTGGCTGCCAGGGTTGGCCTGGGGTGCGGGTACCGGTATTTTTAGGAGCCACCAAGGGTTTGACATCCAGACCGTGCCTGCGTCACCTCCAGCGTAGAGGGCGGCGTGATGAGGAGGCCACTGATGGCATGGGGGGAGGGAGAGAGAGAGGCACCTCAGGAGGGTGAGTGCATAAGGCAAATCCTCACCTCAAATCGTCACTAAGCTCCAAGGAAGCTGATGACGTTCGACAAAACAACATACAAATGAAGTTTGACACGGCACACGAAAGGTTTATCGATCAGGCTTCTAAGACCCGTTGCTGTCGGCACATCAACTTAAATGCTGGGCTTCTAACCTCGAACGAAAGTCTCTGGAACGTTAAGATTAAAATGTATAAATATGCAAATTGCAGGAGTTCGTCCTTTTCAACCCTAGCGATTTGTCAGCTCATACATTGACTGGACCCTCGTGCGGCACAGA
Organism: Mormyrus iriodes; assembly: GCA_011763525.2. Classification (NCBI taxonomy): domain Eukaryota; kingdom Metazoa; phylum Chordata; class Actinopteri; order Osteoglossiformes; family Mormyridae; genus Mormyrus; species Mormyrus iriodes. The sequence goes on from JAAGVU020000035.1 coordinate 7,034,426, forward strand.
AATTAAGGCCTTGTGTTTCTTCGAACTCGCCCTGACAGCTATAATTAGCTTGATGCCGGTTAAGAACAAAGACATACATGCCTGGGAGGGTGTCTTTAGGCGGAGACGCCTGCAAGAGACCAGAGAAAATCTCTCGTCCCCACATGGTAGTCATGCTGCTCACCACCAGCACCATGCCACCTCCCAACCTGCCCTGGAAAACCAACAAATTAGCTCCCCGGCCACACCAAAGATTATTCCCAATGGTCTTGCCCAGTGTGGGTCTCGACCAGCAAGCCTTGGCCCTGAGAAGGGCAAGCCACAAGCCCCCAAGGGACCCCGTCTCCCCCCGTTGGGGGCCCCCTTGCCCCACGCAGAGAGGTGGCTGTCAAGCTTCAACAGAACTGCTAATATCATCACATTCTTGGCCTTGGGACGAAGACGAGGCAGCAGCATGAAAACCACAATAATCAATTACTCGGCGGTGCGTCTAAGAAGCGTGGCTTTTAGAGCTTGACTCAGACGTCGTCTGTGCAAAGATGAAAAAGGGTCGACCGGTTACGTGATGCTCTCTGAACTTTACGAGCCCTGCGCATACCCGTTCGCGGTTTGTGTCTGCAGTTAATGAAATAAACAAAAAATGAGGGCCGTCGCTAATTAATCTGGGCAACCTTCAAAGGTCAGAATTACTCAAAATATGGAATTTTCTGTGACTCGGCATGGATGTGAAACTTTATGAAGACAACAGGAAGGATATCGACGTCTTCGAGCTGACAGTGATCTCAGGATACTGAGAACTATGAGGAAAGCAGATGTGTGGATTCTCAATCGAATTGAGCTTGAACTTTCGCTTGAAAATGACCTTAGTCTGGGCACATTTTGAGAAGACCCAGAGCTTTGGAGAGACAATAATTCTCAGAAAAAATTAAGGTTCAAGTGGAGGAGGAATGACCAGCAGCAAAACAGAGGGAATCACCATGAACAGGCCTTCAGAGGCTCGACAGAGTACAGATGGTACCAGAATAAAAGCTTTCTGCATGGTGGCCAGGAGCCGACACCATCTTGATGGCACCTAGGGATGACGACCTTTACAGCCAACTGAGCATGCCATTGGCGCATTATGCTTGAGCCCTCCATTATAATGAATTGCCAGTCATCAGAGTCTCGAAGCATTTCCACATGAAAAGGCGGGAAAAATCAACTGACAGGCTTAGCTATGGAAATTAAAAGGAGAAGTCTTGGAAAGGGATTAACAATACCAGAACAAAGCCTGTTTGATTTACTATGGAAGAAGTAATTAGCTTTCATGACTGAATACCCAAGCCAGGGTTTACGATTAGCCTGTAGGGGGTGCCCCATCACACCGGTAGGAAATTTCACCAAACAGGCTGTTTAACCACAAGCAATCATCACAAGGCTGATTTGTCAAAGTCATCTAAGCAACCTCTGACCCCAGATATGGCCAGGACATTGGAGATGTGATCTTGGTCTTCATCTGTAAAAAACATTACGGTCATAGCGCAGTGGGAAGTGGGCACCGCTGTCGTCAAAAATGAACATGAGGAGGACCCCCAGCATGTGTCCCAGAGCAGATAAACAGCCCCCCCGCCTTACAACCAGGCGGATTTTACGAATGTTTAATGGCAAACTTTACCCGTGGTGATGGAACGGTAAGGGAATGTAGCACCATGGACACATAACACAGCTGCACTGCTTCTTACGAAAAAACACGATAAAAAGTTGGCAAACTGGCAACGAACCAGTGACGCAGCGTTGGACCAGGTGTCACCACGACTGGCGCACTCATTGCTGTCATGCCTACAGTGTTTGTTTGAACAAAAATCCTCTTTAAACGCTCCAAGCCGGGGAAGCCTCACCTATGATAAACCACCGTCGAGGATAATTAGCGGAGTGTCATTCAGGGAGGATTTACATAATCGCTTCGCATTAGTCATTCTCTCATTTTTGGTGAAGTATGCTTTTCAGGCTGATGAGGCGAGAGGCTTGTAGGATGGTCTCAGGCACCGTCTCCAGGGGGCGCTGGTCAGCTGCCCTCACCTCAGCTGGCCAGAAGTGACTCAGAGGGAAGGATCGGGTTGGAGAGAAGCAGGGCGGGGTGCCTGAATACTCCTGGAAAGGCACAGAATCTCTAAGGATTCTGGCAGTGATTCTCCAGATAAAGTCCTTCAACCCCCCCCCCCCCCATTTCAGAGAATAAATGTTGAATTCCACTACCGCCCTTGGAATTAATCCATGCATTCTGTATTTTGAAAAACAATACAATGAAATAGATTCACGTTCTGTCCTGTATCTCCATCCTCTGCGCTTCATAGCCTTAAAGGTCTTTCCCATTCTTAATTTGGTTACAATGTGGGGGGGGGCTGGAGATATTGTAAACTTTAGACCAGCCAAACTTTAGATCAGCTTTAAAGACAAGCCTTTGAGAGAGAGATGCACCCACATATTTATACGGCGTGAAAATACAATAGGCTCTGTCCATGCAGATTTCCCAGCTATGGGTGACAGAAACCGCAGTGTCTCAAAATCGAGATCGTGACCACAAGAGCCCTAAGAAATACAGTCTGAGACCGGGCCTGCTGCGGCCTCCGAACACTGCACGATGAAAACCCCACAAAGGGTTAATGCTAGACATGGCTATCTGTCAAACTCATGGTTCCCGTCATCAAAAAAAAAGTAAAGAAAGAATAAAAAGAAAGGAAAAAAGAACAGACTTCAAAGCCTTGTCATCTGGCATCGCGGAGGGCTGCTTTGAATTAAGCTCAATTCTCCTCTGCGTTTCCAAGTTCAGGGTGAGAGAGACTCGGCTTCTGGTTTTCATTAGAGCCAATTTTCTTATCTTTTCTCTTCCCCCCCAATCACGGGCTCAAACCCCAGCAAATGCAACGTGGCACTCCCCAGGCCTGAAAAACAAGGTGCTGCCTGCCTGCCCGCCTGCCTGCCTGCTTCTCTCCACACCCCCCCTCCTTTCCCCCAATCCTGAGATCAATGATCTCATAGGCTGGGACATTCTCCTCTTTCGATCTGGGGGGCTGGAGGGTGTATAAACTGTGAGGTTAATAACAGCAACGCTCGCGTGACACTGATGGTGTATGTCCCTCTTCGATGACGGACCGGCTTGGTATGTCCAGCCACAGAGCACGGTCTGCCTGTTCTGCCTGTCTGCTGTCACTCCGCGCCCGTATGCTGGTATAAGTGGGAATCGGGAACATGGGCCTGACAGGAATCACTGGAGTGACACAGGGACAGATACACTGGCACTGTGGGGGGGGCGGCTGGAGAAGAGGCAGACCCTGATGCAGCACAAGGACAGAGTGAGGACACAACCACCATAATCAATAATCAATCTGCGTAACAAGGCTCTATTTAAGCCAGCAGCAGCAGGTTATTGCTGTATAAACATCATAAAAACATTAAGGTAAGTGAAACTCTGGAAGATATCCTTATGCATTTACATTTACTCATCTTAGCAGACGCTTTTATTCAAAGCAACGTACAATTGAGAAAGCAGAGTCAGCCAGTCCCTGGAGCAATTGGGGGTTGCTGACCCTGGGATTTGAACCGGTGACCTTTCAATCACAAGCACAGCATTCGAATTTGCAGAGCTGCACATCGGCTCCATGTGAAGCTGAAACGGGCCTTAACGGTTGTGTCTGGAATGGGGATGCTTGAGAATGGTGATGGGGGTGGGGGGGCACAGGAGAGGATGCACAACTGGGTCGGTTCTGTGATTCGGCACCCAGCTGGCTTCACTTATAGTGGACGGAAGGTGATGGCCGTTTATCAGGGATGCGCTTGGGCCCTGGGGGAAATTTATGGGGGCCGCGTGAGAAGCCTGGAGTGTGCATCCGTGGCCACTGGGGGAAATATCAATCGCGTACCTGCAGAGCCCTCCTGGGGTGGTGGGGGGGGTGGGTAACGCGTCCTGCTTCAAAGCACTCCCGGGGGCACCGTCACAAATCGGCTGTTGCCCGCAGCGATCAGGGAAGAGTTATTAAAAGGCCCGGCACGGCAGCAGGAATAATGGGGTTCAGCCCCGCTGGCAGGCCATGAAAGACAGAGCACCTAGAAGGTTCCGGATAAAAGAGTCTGAGGGGGAGATGAGGTTGACTCCCCCAAACTGGTCCTGACACCCGGTTTCATCTCTGCGTCTATAAACATCTATCAAATGTGCAATATGAAGATCATTTAGGCACATCAGGATTCAGAGGAGCCTCCGACCTTGCCGGGCAAAGTCATCTCAGGAAATCTGGAAGACGCAGAACCCTGGGGCGTCCAGGGGGTGCCTGAGGATTATTCTTGGGGAAAAATATTCCCAGTGCTGGCTGTGTTATTTTCCACAAACACATCCGCAAAAGAGTGACGCTGGGGCAGGTTACGAGACCGCGGTGATGTCACAGCATTCGGCAGGATGTTAGGTCATAAGCGGAGGAAGGTTCTGGAGAGACCCGGTCACAGCAGCCCAGTGTTGAACTGTGAGGTCACACTGCAGGTAGTCCCATTGAGCCTGGTTAGCACACAGACCCACCAAAATCCCAGCCAAAACCAAGGTTAAGGTATGTTTCGGGGGGGGGGAGGGGGGTTGTGGTGTTGCTCACCTGAAAGCTGCCAGGTACTCCGCGTCTCCCATGGGGGGGTCCAGGCCTCCTGTGAAGGCCATGTTGACGGTAAAGCCCATGCCAGGACCGGTGCCCACCTGCGGAATACAGAGCAGTTTTGTTAGCAAGATGGGAATGGCAAATACAGATAAACAGGCTTATAGATACAGGAAGTGCAATCAAACACGTGAACACAAACACGTAAACTCGAAACACCCGGAGAGTGGTAATCTCTGATGGGGGAAGAAGCCATTGAAAAGGGAAACGCAGAGAGTAAGAGCCCATGTGATGAAGAACTTTCCAGAAGACCCTCCCTGCAAGTTAACCCAGCACAGTAAATCCTCAACTCCTTCTTGTACACGCAGAGTCCTGTGAGGAGCTAATCGGTCCATGTTTGTGCTGACTGCCTGAAGTTTATCCAAAAGTTAATTCCAGTTACGACTGAAACGATGACACGTGACTTTGGATAAAACAGGACAGGAGTCACCGAAGAACAACAGAGTAACTGTACTTAATCAAGCCCCTAAACGCAAACTCTTAGCTGGTGTTTCAGGTGCCGAGGAGACTGCATTACGGTAATTTCGGCAAGTGATCAAATATCGGCTTGCCTTCGAGCCCCATTTTAGTCTAAATGGTAACCATAAGCCCAGCACCCAAGTCAGAGCGTCATATTCCGTTCAGAAACATGAATCCTGAAAGTGAACAAGGCAGAACTCAACAGCAAAACGTTACAGTCAGATTAAATAAATACCAACACGTTAGACTGCAAACTGAGACCAGGTTTTAACTCCCATCGTTCAACTCAGAGATGAGCTTCCAAGTTTGGTCAGCACTCTCGGGGGGGCTATCATGAGTTGAGCTATTGTATATTGGAGAATGAAGAACAAAAATGCTGATTTTGTTGGCTACCAATGCAGGCCTTTCATCCCTAAGCCAAGTCTCATACCGATACTGTCCCAATGATGGAGTCTGTTTACTTTATTCAGTCGCAACACAAATCACCGGCACCTAATGAGCCCCATCAGATCTGGGCAAAGTGAGCTCAGACCCCTTACCTCATCGGGGGCGCCACTGCCGGGAAAGAAGTTGCCGTCGTCATAGCGATGGAGGGACAGGTATAGGACATTGGGGTCACTGTAGAAGGCTTGCTGTGTCCCATTGCCATGGTGAACATCCTACAGCAAAATGAGGATGGATGTTGATCAGGACCGGGAACCAGAACAAGGAAACGGGACTTGGAATGTTAACTTTCTGCCAGGTGTTGTGGGCGATGGGGTGCGGTGATCTGGCTGGTTTCTGAGTTTAAAGGAGTTTACACCAGGCTGAAGCTCCCTAGGATTCTGCCCCCTCCCCAGGACTTCTGGGTAAACTCACCCAGTCCACGATGAGGATCTTGCTGACACTGAGCCTCTGCTGTAGCAGTCTGGCGGCGATGGCCACTGAGTTAAAGTAGCAGAATCCCCTGTAGTGGGGGGGGGGGTGAGGGGGACAAAAAGTCAGCTGCTGTCCAGTAGAGGATTGCAGATAATGGAAAAGCCTCATTCTGCACACCTTGCCCTCTGGAGGGTTTCTGATTAGATTCATCACAACTAAGACCATAGCACTGTCAAAAAGCCCAGGACAGAGAGCTGCCCCTGGCTCCGTGCTCACTTACATGGGAGTGCTCTCCTCAGCATGGTGCCCTGGGGGCCTCACCACAGCGAATCCATTCTGGAAACAAGACAGAAAAAAAGGCATGTTATCAGTAATGCCGCCACCCAACCCCCCCCCCCATAGGGATCATGACGCTCTTTCAGCTCAACTTGGATACCAATGACGAAGCGGTTGGACCCCTGGAACCTCCCCAGCACTGACAGTGAACAGGGACCCCCATTCTAACCATGCCGGAGCAGCTGCTTTGTGTTATTCTCCCACCTTACCTTAGAGGATATTATTTTAACAAGAAGTTCGGGTCTGGGGGGGGCTTTTAGATCGCATGTGATAGTAGTGGCCATGTCCCTCTGCACAATTGGCAGCAGTGAGACTGCGAGAAACCCCTGCTGATTTCTGTTTAAAATCAGAATCGGGTGTGACCCCTGACCCCACTCCTTTTGAGCCAGCGGTTTGCGTTCCCGGTCACCAAGGTGACTCATGAGAGTGGCGAGAAGAGGAGGAGAAGGAAAACCCGACACTGGCAGAGATATTCGGCAAAAAATTCACCACATTCACAAAGCACAATAGTTAAGGCTTCAGTGAGAAACATGCGATCAGCCAGATCTTTCTAGAACAATCTGGGAACGGACCACTATAAATCAAAGCGTTAGTAGCTGGGTAGCACTGTATCCAGTGACTACAAAGCACCGCGATTCATGTATCGGCTTGCAAAAACCCACGGCGAAGGCTAACGAATGTGGTTCTGTTTGATTCCCACCAGTTAACGATGCAATGAGGGAGCTGCCAAGGGGAGGAGCCCTGTCTGATTGTACTAATGAGGCCACGCCCACACATTCCTTGGTTTTAAAGCCACTTCCGGATGGAGGCTGCGGTCACCCTGGTAACCCAGCCCGTAAAGGAACAGAACATGCCACCGCCAACCAGGATGCCTACAGAAAAAAAGCCCCAAGCTTGGACTTCCTGTCACACAGTGAGACCCAAGCCAAGGATGGCTCGGACATCCTGTAATGCGGTCATACCCAAACCAGGTGCAGCTCGGACTTCCTGTTATACGGTCATACCCAAACCAGGTGCAGCTCGGACTTCCTGTTATACGGTCAGACCCAAACCAGGTGCAGCTCGGACTTCCTGTTATACGGTCAGACCCAAGCAGGTGCAACTCGAACATTCTGTCATATGGTTATACTCAAACGAGGTGTGGCTCGGACTTCCTGTCACACAGTGAGACCCAAGCCAAGTGAAGCTCAGACTGATGTGAAAATGCGCTATACAAATAAAATTGACTTGAATTGACTTCCTGTCATACAGTCAAATTCAAACCCGGTGTGGCTCGGACTTCTTGTCACATGGCTGCCGGGTTCACCTTTAGCTCTCCGGATGCCACTTTGAAGACGAGCTCAACGACGGAGCCCACGGCCAAACGGGCAGCGCTGGAGGAGTGCACCTCGTTCCAGATGGTGTCGCTGTCCACCTGCCACACACACACAAACAGAGAGTGTCTCGTCATGATGAAGGAATACTGTTCACATAGCTGAGAGAAGTGCTAAAAAGAGGAAGGACAGTTCACTCCACCATAACCAGAACACCCCAGTTTGGATCTGGTACTTAAACAATTCTGACTGAAATGTAGGAGGTGTGAATCTCAGCAGCCAGGGTGGGGGGGGGGAATCTCGTGCACCGAGCAATTTACTTAAGCCGCATTAGGGTCAAATCGCCCACAGCTCTCACAAGGGGGGATGGATGCCCACTCTGATTCTGGGTGGTGCACCCTGCTGGCCACAGACCTGAGGTCAGGGGTCATTCAGGTGGTGGCGGCAAACGTGCACCGAGCAATTTACTTAAGCCGCATTAGGGTCAAATCGCCCACAGCTCTCACAAGGGGGGATGGATGCCCACTCTGATTCTGGGTGGTGCACCCTGCTGGCCACAGACCTGAGGTCAGGGGTCATTCAGGTGGTGGCGGCAAACAAAGCATTCTGGGAGTCGCTGGTTCCCAACATGAACACCAAACATTTCGGGGGGTGGGGCAGATTCCACTGGGACGAGAGGCCGGCCATTCATCAGGCAGCCTGAGGCCAGACCCTATTATGCACACGCATGCCTGCCCCCCCTGACAGAAATTAGCCGTTGGCTAGCTATTAGCTATTGGACTCCATCAGTATGGGATGGGGGGAGACCCCTTTACACCCAGAGCTAGGGGGCTGAATCATCAAGCATTTAGTTTAATGGGCAGCCCTCTTTCTGCGGCATGGTGGGTGGGTGGCTGGCCACACTTTGTCATTCCACGCTGGTCAAACTTTGCTGTGCCCCCTAGAGACCGTTTATGGGATTTTCAAGTGTGGGAGACTCCCTTTGATAATTAAATAATTCAGACCACTTTGATTTGACTCATCGGTCTGTCAGCTGAATGCTAAGACAGTCGAGGACTAAATGGGCCTCATGGTACAGGAGGCCACACCCAGTCTCGGCTCACAGCAGCCCCACATCTTGCTGCGGGAGCCGGGGAGGAAGTATAACCTGCCACGATCAGGTTAAAACTCAAGGGATGTTTATTTCGAACAATGCTGGCTCCTCGCAGGTGTGTCAAGGAAAACCAAGAGTGACAAGAGTAACAAGGACCATCGAAATATCTGTGACAGGGGCTGAAACGGGGGCAACATGGAAAAGGAGGCAAATGGGACACATCCGGGCCAATGGGGATCCATACCTACCCCTGGGCACATGTCTTTCCCAGGCAATTTATGGATTTTTAAATCATAACTCTGGCCTGTTGTGAAGGGGGGGTGGGTAGTGGGGGGGATGTTTAAAAAACTGCAGCCTTTGAATGTCTGGCCAAAATTGGCCCGTGTGACACACTACAGGACCGCGGCACGTTTTCCTAACACAAAAAAGGACTGCGGGACAAGAAAGGAAAAACGGGGGTGTGAAAGAGTGAGTGGGGGGTAAATAAGGGACTGGGGCGGGGGAGGGGGGAGCTGTTGCACGGGCAGCGCGTGTCGGAATGAAGAAACACAGTGTATCCTCATGCTAACAGGGTCATTTTCGGAGCACGGAGTCAGGAAGACAACAATTTCCCCCCATTTCCATAAGAAAGTGCAGGGCCCGTCTGATTCTCACCAGCACAGCCCTGTGGGGGCCCGGCTCTGGGCTCCATCATGCACGCCCCACCCCCTCAGTCCCAAAACACACAAAGACACATGCATGGACACACACCTACACGCACACACATGCCTAAAACCCACTTACACACGCTAAGGAGCGCTTGTAAGCATGGACAAGGAGACATAGGCACTGGCAGGAGGAGGTGCATGCTGGGAAGGATGGATCACTCTTGCTTCCAAATTCACTTGATTTACTGGCTTAAATGAAATTCCTGTGAGACACTGATGCTCTTTCTTCAGCAGCCACACTGCTACCTGTTCCTTATAACACAATGAGTATAAACCTGACATGTCCATGTGCACCAGCACAGTACTTGCTCCGAACCTGCCTAGTACCTGCTCCAGCACCAGCCCAGGACCTTTCGCAGACATGCCTAGTAATAACCTTTTACCAACTGAGCATCTGCACTGGACCTGCCCAGTAACCTGCTCTTGACCTGCTCTTTACCAGCCTAGTACCTACCCTATACCCGCCCAATACCTGTGCAGCACCTGTCCCGTACCTGCTCCAGACCCACTCAGAGCCTGCATCAGACATGCCCAATACCTACAACCTGCCCAGTACCTGCACCAGACCTGCTCGTTACCTGCACAATACCCAACCTGGACATCCTCTGTACCTGCCCTGTACCTGTACAATACTTATCCCTGCCCCAGTCCCACCCAGTCCCTGCCCAAAGCTCACCTCCTTCCTGACCAGCCACACCTTCGCTTCCGTCAAGATCTTTGCATGGGAACTGCAGGACACTCAGGAGGCCAAAACCAAGGGGTGGGGGGTGGGATAGGAACACCAAAAAGGAGAGGGCCGCGACTGATCGGTGGTACCCGGACACGCCAATGTGGGACAGGAAACGCACTCTCACACACGCACATATCAGAAGCACACTCGCAAGATGTAACACGGGCATGTAGCCCACACATGCTTGCACACCCCGATACATATAAACAGCACAAAGGCAGTGCACAGGGATACACACACACACACACACACACACGCGCACAAAGAGCACCCCCGCCCCTCCAGTCCAGCACACATTGTTTATAGAAAACATCTGGACACAATTACCCACCCAGCGGAAAGCAAAGCGAGTTTTTGTTGCCGCTGGAATGGGGGGGGGGGGGCTTATTTACACATGAAAAGAGAAGTCTTACCCCAATACCGCCGCAGGGCAGCCTGACGAACATGGGTGTCACTGAACCTGTAAGGCGGGGTACAGAAAAAGGGCAGAGCTGTTAGCTGGGGAGTTCCAGGCGGGGGGGGGGGCTGCACCATCTCCCTCATTATGGCCAGTCTTTATCAGGCACGGCAACGCCACCCGGTGGGGGTCTCCATTCACACGCTGCCGAAACAGTCTCAGAAAACAGACTCACGAGCTCAGCCACCCCCGTCCCACCTGGTGTCACTGTGGCATTTGACCCCAGCACATCTCGCAGGGTCACGCCGCCCCAGACGTAAACATGCTAGTGATATATATCGATTAGTTCACCTTGAGAACAAAGCGTCTCCCTTAATCACCTGGTGACTTGTCCCCCACCCCCACCCCATCCACCTTCACGTAACCACATGAGCAAGGAGAGCACCCAGATATCTCTGTACTGAACTTGTGGAGCCGCGAGGCAGGAGTCCAGTTACTGCTAAACCCCAGCAAGGGTGGCCTGAATACTGCCTGAACGGACTGAAGTCATGGAACCAAAAAATATATACATATATAATCACTAGTAAACTTGTTACTGGCAAAGAGGCGAGGGCCTTGGAACGGAACCGGGCGACGGTGCTGGTTGATGCTGAGGAAGCGCTGCTGAGGACTTGGCGTTTGAGACGTAATGACAGAAATGCCAGCGGTGGTATTATGGGCTGGGTCCAAATCCCTCCCCAATTCCCCATAAAGCCCCTTTAGAGTGTGGACATGCACTTGTCCCTCTCCTAGGCACTAAACAGCGTGCAAGCAGAATACCGACAATCTGCAGGTTGGAATGGCACCGCGGACCCAGCCTGTCTTGCGGCGCGACCCCATAGCATGACTGAAAAGCTCACGTTCCTGGATCGACTTTTACTCAATTGGCTGGTCATATTGCCCTCCATGGAGCACTTTCCAGAAAGGATCAAAAGACGAAAATCAGTAAAAGTTCAGCAGTTAGAAAGATAAAGTAAAAATGACCCTGTGACCTTGGTTAACCCCAAGACAACTGGCTATCTTTTCTTTTCCTTAAGCAGATTGACCCCCAACATCCCCGAGCAGAACGGCGGGAAGACCCTTACTGTCCAGCTTCTGTCGCAGCGGATTGGTGCCATAGAGCAGGACGTGCGCCTCGGAGTGGACAGTCTGCAGCTCCTCTAGGGT
>JAAGVU020000035.1:7046276-7058394 GCA_011763525.2 Mormyrus iriodes
GCGCGGGGGCGGGGGGCGGCGCGCCCCTCGGGGGGGCGCCGCGGGGGGGGGGGGGGGGGGGGGGGGGGGGGGGGGGGGGGGGGGGCAGGAGGGAGAGAGTGAGTGAGGCCACTGCACTGCAACCTGTTGTCCCTCAGTAGGCCGGACACATATTGTATGTGACCTGTAGGGGGCACTGTGGAGTCAGGCCAGGCAAGATTATCACAGCAGTAGAGATTCATTTAAGGACACTGGAGAAAGCCGCTCAGGAGATGGTGTACTGTATAGGGAAGATTGGGGGGGCGGGTTGTTCGGTACCGCTGGGAATTAAGAAGAATGAACAGGACTGACGCAACACAACAAATTAGAAAAGGCTCGATGGGGGAGATTAAAGCCATCTGACGGGGTTTAGTCACAGGAGATTGGGATGATGCTCCATAATGAAAGCAGGATGGAGTCTGAAGGAACAGGTGTAGGCTGCGATAAGCGGTGGGTTTGCCAAGTCGTTAACCTTTAACTCGCTTATCTCTCGTCTACGGGCCTTTCAAAAACAAGTGGACATTTCCTACTCTTGCTGAGTAAGAGCCCCCTTCATCTCAGACCAGGGCGGCAGATCAACGAAAACACCAGGACAAATGCTGTGTTTTGTGGATTAATAGCGCCCTCTGCTGGTGGGGATAATAATAAATCCCTCAAAAGTTTGCGTGCCTAGCTGGATACCGCAAGTCTACATCAGAATCATTCTGGAAGAGACTGACTGTTCTCAATCGCTTTCAGCTCGTTAATAAGTTAACACCAAGAATATTACCCTCTAGGAGAATGAGAAAAGGAAGGGGAAAGAAGATTAAAAATTCCTGATATCCTGGCTAGCTATTGGCACCGTAAACCAGACCCCCCCCCCACTTGTCGCATTACCTCACACTTTCCCCGCAGGCCCGTCTCCTGCAGTCGGGACCAGATGCTCTGGATGCGTCCCGCATGCTCCGGGTGTGTGTTGGTGTTGCCGCACATGCACTGGTGCTTCTGCATCAGCGTGTCGTACACCAGCCCTGCAGGTTAATGCGCACGCATGCAGACAGAAATGAGGGGGGTTAGAATCGACCATGTACGCACCACACCCTCTCCAACCTAACTCTGCAGGGTGTGGAAGTCGCCCCGGTCCTCCGGCAGGGGGGTCGGGGGACTCAGTCAAGGACAATTGATTAGTTCCTTAAGAAGGAACACATTAATCACAGAGGCACCGGGCCAGCTGGAGTGTCTCACTGGTTTAAAAAAAATTGAAAATAAAACACGAGCAATAAAGAACGCCATATATCGCCGCTGAGACTGTGAAAGAGACACTGGCTCCTGCCAGGGTCAGCATTTAGGAATTTAAGCATCAAGCAGAATGCCATGGGCAAGGCGGAGACCACAGATGTCCTGCTTCTGGAAATCCGAGCATCTGGGGCGGGGTCAGGCTTGGCGGTGTGGGCGGGGCCCCTCTTTGTGTCTGTCACCTGGTTAACGCAGCCAGAGATGCTAAGAGGACCGGGTCAATGGAACCCATAACCTCAAACACGGTGCCCCCTGCTGCAAGGAAGTGAGCCTGGCCCGAAGAACAAAGGATGGAGAGGGAGGAGAAAAGAAAGGAGAACAAGACAGTGTGATGGCACCCACCGGTGGTGAAACGGGGTTTGGCGGGAGGCTCCGGGACAGCGATGGGGAAGGTGGCGGAGGCTGGGGATGACTGGGCCCGCGACAGGGGTCGGTGTGCCGCAAAGGGGACTGACAGCCCCGCCGCCTCCATGGAGGCCTGGTAGTTCCTCAGCTGGTGGATACGCTGCTGCTCCAGGAGCAGAGCCTGCTGCTCAGGAAAGAGGAGGCGCATCAGCAAGGTGACGCACACCTATGGGTGCACTGAAAATGCGGCAGCACTTTAAAAGGGGGAGGCATGACTGTATAGCCAATTAGTGAGAGAGAAATCAAAACAATAAAAAATCTAAAACATGGCCAGGAGGGGGCGCTCTGCACTTGTAGCAGAAAGCCAGGGCTCATAACCTGCTACTCAGGGATACAGACGCCCAGATTCAAGAGTATGTAAGTTTCTTTGGTGAGGCTTGAAATCAGCCAAGCGGAAAGGCAGGGTGGGCAGAGCCCCCTCTCCAATAAGTACCGGCAGTGAATTGGCTATTAATCCAATTGGAAACCCTTTCCCCAACGCACCACACTTTACAGGCTCTTCCTCAGGAAGGAAATGTTAAATAATCACGCTATTACATCGTTCGATAAATACTCAATTTCAATTAAAAAAATAACTCGACACAAGACAGATGCACATTTGGCCAGGGGCCAGGAGGCACTTGCTATAACAACCCCAAGGGCCCCCGCTACTCACAGAATAATCCATGTAATATGCAGAGGCTGTGCAGCAAACATGGACCCCCCCCAGCCCCAGTGCATTCTGGGTATGGTATCTCTGCTCATCAAATGACAAGGACACCTAGGGCCACCAGGTTTCAGAAAGCGTATAAGGCTGAGGGTTACCCAGGGCTATGCAGTGCGGGGGAGTGATGCTTTTAGACCCACCCACTCCAAACTGCTTACATTTTCAACTGAAGTAACCGGTAGTTTAGTGTTAAGCCATCATTTTGTCACCTGTGACTTAATACAGGACACAATCATTTCTATTTCCTTCTAAACCACTTAATCCACCTTAAAACACACTGAGGGAAAACAAAAACCTTTCAAATATTTTACCCAGGGCTGGGTGTCAGTCTGAGCACCCTGTCAGTGGGGACCTCACGCACTGTCCTTGGCCCCAGCCATGTCCTATAACACTGGACCATATCAGGGCGAGCTGAGGTGTGTAAGCGGGTGCCAGTAGCCCTGAAGATGGTGGCCCATGCGGCAGAGCGTAATGTTTCTGTAAGGTAACTCTCATCTCTCTACCCCCTCTGGCTCTCCTTCGTGCCTCCCTCTCTCTCTCCCTCCCTCCCTTTTGCCATCTCTCCCTCTCTCCAGAGCTCTCTCACCATCACCTCCTCTCTTCCTCCATTTCTCTCCTTTTCCCTGTCTCTTCCTTCTCACCCAAATCTTACTTCTTCTCCCCATTCTTCTTATGCCCTCTCTCTTTTTCCACCTCTCCTGCTCCCCACCTCGGTCATCCTTCAGAGCTGTCTCTGTCTCTCTTCCTCCAGAGCTCTCGGTCCATCTCTCTCTCTCACCCCGTCTTGCTCTCCCTCCAGAGCTTCATCCATCTCTCTCTCCCTCTCTTCCCTTCTCTCTTCCTTCAGAGCGCTCTCTCTCTCTCTCTCTCTCCTGCTCTCTCCATCTCCTACAGAGAACACACCGTTCCCATCCAGGAAACTCATCTGGGGAAATGAGATTCCTGCCTGCTGCCCCCTGGTGAAACTCAATCACGTTCGACTGCAGTGCGGGGGAGTGATGCTTTTACGAGGTGGGGGGGGGGAGGGGGGCACATCTGTGTGCATGTGCCTGCTACTAAACCCTCCACATGGGCTCCTTAACTGCTCTGCTCCCGGTGTCTATCAGCCTCACTGAGGAACAGCCCCGCAGTTGTGCGGAGGCGAGGTCGGTACAGCTCAGTGGCCTCAGTTATTCCTAACCGGATATTACTGATATGGTTCTACATGCTCACAAAATCGGCACACACATGCGCACAGACACCTACGCAAACAGCATCTTAGTTAGAAAGCTGTCAGGTACCACTGGTACAGGTAACAAAGTTTATAAAGGCAATACGAGCAGTCAGACAGCTAGCAGCGTGATGGCGTCATTGAAGCCCCACAACAGGCAGTGTGACATCATCGTAGCCTCACTTCTAGCATTTTGATGAAATCATCTGAGCCCCATTTCTAGCACTGTGATGTCAGCTAAGCCCCACTTCTAGTATTGTGATGATGTCATATGAGCCACACCCTTAGTGGTGTGATGACATCATCGGAGCCCTCCCATGCCTCCTACCTTCCGGAAGAGCAGCTCTTGCTCGGCCTGCCTCTCCCTCTGCAGCTGCTGCTCCTCTTCCGGTTCCTCCAGGGGTTCCTGCTTGATGG
Organism: Mormyrus iriodes; assembly: GCA_011763525.2. Taxonomy (NCBI): domain Eukaryota; kingdom Metazoa; phylum Chordata; class Actinopteri; order Osteoglossiformes; family Mormyridae; genus Mormyrus; species Mormyrus iriodes. Next base: position 7,050,308 of record JAAGVU020000035.1, read on the forward strand.
TGACCCCCCTGGGTAAGCCCTCGGCCTCCGAAAGCTCCTCCTCAGTCTCTTCCGGGTGGCTCTCATGCTGCCGGCTGGGCTCGCTGGGCTTGGCCATCATCTGTGGGTGGCGGGAGGCTGCAATGCTCACCTTTTGGAAAAACCTCCACCACCCCTTGCCTCCTGCGCCCCCATGTAAAGAGGCAGGTTTCCTGAAGGACCAGCACAGGTCTGCACAGGCCCAGACGGGTTTCACCATTTTGCAGTGGGGGGGGTGGGGGCATGCCACTGTACTGTGTCTGTGGCTGGCCATCATAGAGACACCACCCCAAATGGTACAGGGGGGACTGTGATACTATAAGAAACTACAAGATTTTCCTAATCCTGCCAGCCAAATCCTGGTACAGTCAATCATTCAACCTGAAAAAAAGACAGGTTATATTACCATATTACCAACTAAACCTGGCCATAACCCTGTGGGTGGTGGGGTGGGAGGGTGTGTCCAGCATTTTGGTGACTCAGCACTACGGCTTCATTAGAACACGCTGGAACACTGCGAGCTTTGCTCGAACGATCCACTCAAACTCATTAAAGGAGAGGAGCAGCATGTGTATGTGTGTGTGTGTGTGTGTGTGTGTGTGTGTGTGTGTGTTTGGGGTTTGGGGCGGGGGGCACCGCATTCCATGCCTCCCCCCCCCCTTCGCACATCCCGCCGGTCGGTGGTGGCCCAGTGCCGTCGCCGTGGCAATGACAGGCATGCGGCCACATCAAGCGCGGCACGTCGGGGCAGGAGCCAGTGCTGGCAGCCCCGCGGGGCCTTGGCCCTCAGCCAAGGGAACATCTTTGACGTCAGAGCCTGCGCCAGTTGCCTCATCCCTGTCCTCTTATCCAAACAAGCCTTTCTTTTTTCAAACCGCCCCCATCAACTAACAAACCCCCGCCCCCCACCACCCCATCCTCCAGCTCCATACTCCCGTATTCAGCAGGGAAATTGGGTCCCGGCCTCCGTAATGAAAGATTTAGGCAACGTTATAAGCCGGGTGCGCTCCGGCGTAAACAAACCAGAAAGAGATATTAAAAATACAACAGGACATGGCGAGTGATGTACAGGGCCGTCGTGCTTTATGTGTTTTAATGGGACGGCCTTTTCTTTTCAGGCATTTCTAATGATGCCGCTTTCGCATTAAAGCCACCCAGAGTCACGGCATTGTCCAAATAGCCGGCGCTGTTGGAAGCTGTCTGGCACCCTCGGGCCGACTACACCGCTAATCTGGACCTTAAAACAGCACTCCCACGATGTTACCCTCTCTAACTCACACCGCGTTGACAAACCAGGATGAACCCGCTGTTAAAAACTGTGCTCCCCAGCCCATAGCACGTTCCCCCTGGCGTCGGAGCGGTCAGAGGCACTGATGTAAGTGTGATCCATGAACATCTGACAGCAGAGGATCAGATAGACATGGCAGGGAGTCTCGTCACCTTCGGGGGCAAACTGGGGAGGGGTGCTCAAGCCCCAATCTGTCTTAGTTGGGGAGGGGGTTGGAAGGACCCACCTTGCTGATGTGCAGCTGCTGCTGGAACTGCTGTTTGTGCTTCTCCAGAAACTGCTGGTGCTGCTGCTGCACGACGAGCTGCTGCAAAGCCTGGGCGCTCTGGGGCAGGGGGGCAGACTGCGTACGGCCCAGGGGCCGGTGCTGCCGCAGCTTGTGGATGGAGGGGGACTGCAGAGGCAGCGTGCCCAAGCCTGCAACACGGTTGGCACACCTGCTCTCACCTCTGACACGGGCATTAGAAAGCTCCCAAGCTTTTTGTCTATAAGTGTGTGAGACTTCAATAACCTGTGTAGCCCCCCCCCAAAAAAACGTGGCTGATATGCAGTCATGGCACCTACCTGCCACCAGGGGGCCCTGAGTGGCTGACTGCTCCAGGAGGACCATGTGCTGCAGGAGGGGGTTGTGTGCCGGTGTGCCGTCCCGCTCCAGGGTCGAGGCGCTCAGGTAAGAGGGTAGGTGAGCCCCTGGAATGAAGGGCGTGGACAAGGGCAGACCAGCCATCGCCATCCTGTCGCCGTCCTGCTGGCCGGAGGCCACCTGTGTGGGGGGGGAGGGCGGTGCAGTTACATTCCAGCCCAAGTCAAACCAAAACAAAATGTTATATCGTCCTGAGGCTCAGATATGCGTCACTAAGCTCCTTCAGTCTCCGGAGGTTAAAGGCAACACGCAGAGCCCACTGTCTAGACAGACATGGTGTCTAAAGATTGTTCTGCTTGAAGCCAATGTGCAGAAACAGGCCGGGAGTAACAGAAGAGGGAGGGAGGGAGAGAGAGAGAGAGAGAGAGAGACTTACGCTGGAGGGACCAGTGGCGGGCAGGCCTAGGGTGATATTAGGGAGCGAAGGCGACGTGTACAGGGAGAGCTGGCTCACAGCACCCTCCCTCCCGACCAGTCGCTGAGCCAGGGATGGCTGGAAGGGGGTGCCAGACAGCGGAGAGATAAACAATCAAGGGTCAGGTCAACTAACCGGTCTGGCTGGATTGGGGCTCAATTCAACTGAATTTGTTTTTATATAGCACCATTCACAATATAGTCGCCCCAAGGCTCCCGACAAGAGTGTGCGGCAATCAGTTGTTACAGATGCACAGAATGGTGCACAAAACAGGGAATAAGGAAGTACAAAAGAATGAAAGTCAGAAGACTATGGAGAAGGGGAACTATAAACCCTCGAATAGGGAGGTAAAAAACATGTGGGGGTCCAAGGTCGACTGGCTGCCCGACCCCCAAAATGCGGCTGCCAACAAAATGGAATGAATAGGGCTACTCTAACAAAAGCAGGGTGTCATCTGGGGTCATGGTCGAACTTCAGGAATGCGCGATGGTACGGCTTTGTGGTGCAGGAGCGTCGGTGGTCACCTCAATGGGGCTGCCGGATACCGAGCTGCAGATGCCGTTCTCGTTGGTGATGTTGCTGGAGCTGTTGTTGGGAGAACTGGGCCCAGAGCCAGGGGCGCTGTTACATGCCGAGTCTGCGAAGGAGATTCCCATTAGGGGGAGATGGTGCGGGTCTATGGGCCAGGGTTTAGGCCAGGCGGAAAGGGTCGGGTAAAGGGTAAGAGGCCAATGCAGAGGGACGCCAGCCCACACGTGGGGGGCGGGGCTTACCGGCCATGTCCAGTGAGCGCTTCTTGGCGGTGTTGATGGGGCCATCCTTCCGCCGAAGCAGCGGGCTGCTACGGCGCTCTGTCACCTTCTGCTTCAGCCGCGACCTCAGCTTCAGGTTGGGCTCCGACGCTGTGGGTCAAGCAGGATTTTTTTATTTTTTTTATTTTCAACTAGGTAGGTGGAGCAAACAGGTCAGAACTGATAAGGAGGTGCGAGGCTGGGAATCGACTTCTGCACCTTCAAGGGTGGGAGACCATTTGTCCCATAATTTTCATATGTGGACTAAAATGCAATTTTTGCTTGGCCAGCAAATTTCATACTCTGTCGTTCCAGTGGCCTTGATAAAGTAGTGAATGGAAAGTCCTCTAAGTTAACGGGCTGATTTGAACCCGGCAGGACTAATTCTGCGATACGTGATAGCAGGGGGTACCCTTTCTTTTCTTTTTTTTTTAAACATTAAAAGGGCCATAAAGGGCGTGTTAATGGACAAAGAGGCGGAGCTTCAGCCATTCCGGAAAACACTTCAGCAGCCCCCGATGTATAATGTATGAACCCAAAGTGCAGATGCCCTAAGTGAGCTTCATGAAATAACACTAGTGAAATAGTCAGGGTCTGGGCCCACTGCTTCCATCCGGACACATTCGTGAGCTCTTCCCTTAATGCGAGGATGGGTGGGGCCCCCATCTCTCATGGTTTAGCGGTTAAGGCAATGGCCTTGAGACTGGACCTATGAAATTCCTGCCAGTCCATTAACCGGAACCAAGCGGGTAAGTGAATGTCCAGCGGCTGGCGGGCCACTAATGTAGCTCACAGAGTCTTTCAGCGCTCTGCTTCACAGCACCCCACTCTGGGGCCCCCTCACAGGAACACCGGTGTCACTGCACAATGCAAAATAAACGGCATGGTCCTGATGGCATTGGTCACAAACAAAGGGGTGTCCTCCCTCTTACCCGGGTCTGTCAAACACGACAGGGTGTCACATGGTTTGTCATCTGCTGCCACCCACCTCCCAGCATGCACTGGTTTCTGGGGGGCGGCAATTTCCTCACAGCTCCACCTTTTTCATACTGAGGTGAGATTAATTGCTCCTGGCCAGTGTATTGGAAAGCCCCCCGCCCCCACAGTGATCCGTCACGTGTCTCAGTCATGCCGCCTCGGCCAAATGCTGTCGGTCTATGGCTCGCACTGCATGCAATTTGCCTTTGAGAGGCGCTGTTTAAAAAGTTTTCCAGTTAGAGAAGAACCGACACATTTTAAACATACCTAAACCACAAGTATCGTACCACTAAGCATAATGACACAAAGGATGCACGAGATAATCGACACAGAACAAGCTGCCAATCAGTGCAGCAAATGGGTCCAACCAACCCCCCCCGGCACACTGTGACCTACAGCTCCATGTCGGCGGAGCACTGCGAGAGGGCGGGATCAAGCTGAGCCAGAGCAGCCTATCGAGGCCTCCCGGGGACGTGTGAGGAGCTGGCAGTGAGTGACGCACGCCATCTCCAATCCGGGGCCAGAGCTTGCGGTGTGCCACGCAGTGTGAAAGATAAGCAAACTGGCAGGGGTGTGAATCTGGGGAGTGCAGTCCGTCTGCGTCCTGGCGGTGCATCAGAAACGCAGAGGAAGGAGGAGGGACAAGGGAAACCCCCCCTTCCCCCACCATAACAGAAAAAGGCCCTCTTATACTTCACAGCTCTCATAAAGAGATGATGGAGAACTGGTGAGAATGTATACACTGTATGATTAAATTAGAGCTCAATTTAGATGTCACGAGCCAGAATAAACCACAGATGGAATTAACAGAAAAACTGCTGTAAGGAAAAAACAACAAAAAAAGGCATTTTTTTCAGATTATTTTTACATTCCCATATATTAAATGAATTACGCCAAATTGCTTAATGAAAACATGAATGCAGGGAAAGGACAGCCTTGGCTTGAGGGATACGGCACGCAGCGCACGGACAGCCGAGCTGATATCTGCTGGGTAGCCGTGTCTGTGCGCAATAGCAATCCAATGAGGGCCCGTGGAGCAATCGTGACGAAGAACCTCGCTATCTGCCCATCGCCCGGAGCGCCACTGAGCGGGCTCCCTTTCGCACCAGCGCATTTAAAAGTAAACGAAACAAGACACGCAATGACTATCTGCTGGCCACACCCACTGCTCCCTAGGAGACAGCAGGAGGCTCAGATTTTTTACCTTCTCACAGTAGACGGGGTAGAAGGCAATCGGGACATGGGGACGGAACAAGTGGGGATGTTTGGAAAAGCTCGGAAATCCTGTCCCCTGGGTGTGGTGTGGGGCCAGGAACACAGAGCGACAGATGCCTTTGGACATCACATTAAACACCACCCCCGGTTACGTGCTGGCCAATCAGATGTGCCGACAGCCGGTGGTACTCTGGTTATTTCTGTTTTGGCATCACTGTTACACTGGGATCCACGGCATCAGTCGGAGTGGCCGAGAGGTGTCCGTTTAAATGGGACCATGCAGAACGTGCCGGATCTTGTGAGAGGATGTCCGGAACAACACCCCCAGGCTTCTGTGACCCAGGTGCCGGGGAGAGCCATGGATGTTAGGTAGGGTCGACACAGGGCAAGGCTTTTTGGGACTGGGGGGTGGGGTCACACATCACATCATTGCCGTGCACAAAGGCTACTATGTTCCGAGCTTCGAACTCCGAGGCTCTGAAGCTCCACCCCCAGCTGAGTATGCCTGTTCTCAAGAGGTCATGGGAAACGTAGAACAAAACCCCCATAAAGATCAGGGATGAGGGTGTCGAGTGGAACGAGCCAGGGTCAAATGGGGGCGTAGGCGGGCGATGATCTGGAGGGTGAGGTTGGACCCAGACTGGGGGCTGACAAAATGAGGCAACGGACAATTGCCAGCTTGTGTGGGACAGTCCACTCGGCATCTATGACCGATACGTGGCCAAAAGAACCAGGAACAGCTTGACAACAACGTGATTAAAAAAAAAAAAGATTCATGAAGACTGTGGATCAGCAAGTTACACTTGAGGTACATTTTGTGTGGCTCAATGCCTCCTAGGTGCGACTGGTAGGGGAGGGCAGCCCTGTTGGACATGCTCAGCCTAACACCACGTTCGCTTTGCGGTCACAGCGGAAATGTCAGGAGGCGGGTCTCGCGAAGGTGTGTCAAGTTTCCCGTCTGAGCTTTCCCAGCTGAGATGCGCAGGGTGCAGGAGGAAACCAGCGTCGGGCCACAGAATGAATCGGGGGCTCATGAAGAACCGCCATCATTTACATAAGCAAATCCCACGACCACGTCACCACAGCCAGAATGAACAGACATGGGGGGGGGGGGTCTGTTTCCACTGCCCTCCCCCTCACGGCAGACCAACCGAGACCTGATTCAGTTCGAGTCCGCAGTAGTGGCTGTGATGACCTAGAAGAGGAGTCCACAGCTTCTGGCCGTCCGGTGGTCCTTCTCCTCCGCCCCCCACCCCGCGGCAGTAGGAATGCGGGCCGGCTAGCCAGAGCAAACTGAGGTCTGTCTCCAGCGGGAGTCGTGGAAACGGGCCGGACAGCTCAGAGCTCACGCCGGGCTCACCACTAAGTGAATAATTACAGTGTACAAAGAGTGCTTCACGGCCTCGCCCCCGCCGGCGGGGCACTACGCTGGGGCTGCTGCCCCCACCGAATTCTCGAGCTGATGTTGCTTTTTGCTAGTCGCCTTTAAAGCGGTTTGCCGTTAGAAGAAAAATATATGACAGGAACTATAAATAAAAGGTGTCTGTCACTCCTGCGTCAGGAATCTCACTGGAGGTTTCAGGCTACCCCTCAATGAAAGACATGGTGGGGGGGCATTGAGGGGGGTCTCTATTCAGGCTTAAAAGGGCCCGTAGAAGGAATGAAAACCTACGGGTCTCATGCCAGCAGGAGCGTGACAGGAACCCCCTTGAGGTCACCCCCGGTCTCCCCCTAGTCCTGAACCTCAACCATCACCTGCCGGACCCTAGGGCAGATCCGGACTCATTCCCGTCCCTTCTGCTGTGGGGTGCTCTCTCTGCAGGCACACTGATGGCACAGAACCAGTTTCTGGCACCATGGTTGTAAGTCAGCCGGAATGAGCCGTGGTGGGGCTCTGTTATAGTGCCACACCTGTGGAATGTTCCGGAGCTTTCCCTGCATAGAAACCGGGGTGGGAGGGTGCAGGGGGGTGTGCGTCTAACGAGTGTGTGTAGAGATAATCATCGCCTGCGTACAGATTAACCTCAACGTTGAGATACGAATCATTTTAAAACTGAGCCAACCGGTACTGCGGGGATCAGTATGGATAAGCTGAGATAGGCCACAGTTGGAGCAAAGAACCAGAACATTCTGCAAGCACAGACCAGGAGGTGACCCCAAACAGAAGGAACTGCCAGGTCACTCGGGGTCGCTGTGGAGCTAATGGACTTGGAGGGGCAGCGCAGAACAGACCCAATACCTGTCTTGCGAAGGGGGAAATCGTCTTTAGGGTCATACATTCCCAGGACAGGGTGGTTGTAGGTGGCCGACATTCCTGTCTGCGGGGGGGAGCTTTGGTCCAGGGAGCTGTGTTGGGTTTTCCTGCATGGAGATAGACAGGAAAGACGGGAGGGGGTATTGTGGTTAGATGAGAGACTGGAGGTTCAGGCTCCAGGAAGCAGAACCAGGATGGCACACACACACACCACATGTACATGCTGCACCGACAACAGTCATCCAATGAAATTGAGTTCCACAAAATCCCCACCAGCTTCCACAAAGTCCTGCAAATCATGTTTTTTTTCTGGGGTCCATAGAGAAACCTCAGCAGTTTAAACAGGTTTCAGAGGTACCTCCTCAACACAGTGGGGGGGGGGGGGGGGGCACAAAAGAAAAAGAATAAAAAAAACCCCCCGCATATCTGACTCGAGGCGGCGTGGCTGCGTGCGGTACGAAGAATAACAGTACTGGCCCCCCCGG